>CM077216.1:21151755-22351755 GCA_039654625.1 Rhinogobio ventralis
TCCCTCTCTCTCTCTCTCTCTCTCTCTCTCTCTCTCTCTCTCTCTCTCTCTCTCTCTCTCTCTCTCTCTATATATATATATATATATATATATATATATATATATATATATATATATATAATATTATTAATGTAAAAACTACACATTTATAAATGAATTATACTATTATGCTTAGAGTATGCATTTGTTAGCTTAGCATTGTGGTAATGTTAGACCAGCGTTGTTTTAGTAGTATTTGTATACTATTATAGTTTGTATTAATATTTTGAATTAGCTTTTATTTGTATATTGGTAACACTTTACAATAAGGTTTCATCAGTTAACGTAATGTATTAACGTATTAATGTATTAACTAACATGAACTAACCATGAGCAATACATTTGTTACTGTATTTGATCATCTTTGTTAACGTTAGTTGATATAAATACAGCTGTTCATGTTAGTTTACAGTGCATTAACTAATGTTAACAAGATTTTAATAAAGTATTAGTAAATGTTGAAATTAACATTAACAAAGATAAATAAATGCTAAATAAATAAGTGCTAATGATAAATAAGTGCAGTTCATTATTAGTTATGTTAACTAATGTAGTTAAATAATGTTAACTAATGAACCTTATTGTAAAGCGTTACCTGTATATTTATATATTTATTTTTATATTTTATGTTTTCGCTTTAGTTTAATTAGTAATTTTGTTATGTGCTTTTGTGATTTTTTTTTTTTTTTTAATTTTTAAAAAAAAATTTTTTTATTATTATTTTTGAATATTACTATTTAGGTATAATATATTTTTTATTTCAGATTTAGTTTGTTCAGTGGTTAGTTTCTAATTATTTCCAGTTAAACTTATTTTGTACTAATTTCCAAGGCAAAATTTCTAAATTTCATTTAGTTTAAATTTTTCAGCTAATATTTTTTCTGTATTTCAGCTTCATTTTAGTTACCAAAAATGTTTTTAATAGTTTTAATTAAGGACAACTTTACTTAAACCTTGGTGTTCCTATATATTTTTTCAGCATGTGACTGTGACCCAAGAGGCATCGCAGAGCAGCAGTGCAACAAGGCCACAGGTCACTGCGTTTGTGTAGAGGGTGTTTCCGGGCCCCGATGTGACGCGTGCGCTCGAGGCTACACGGGCGAATTCCCACAGTGCGAGCGCTGCCATCAGTGCTTTGCCGAATGGGATGTAATTGTAGGCGACCTCACCAATCAGACCCATAGACTGGTCCAGAAGGTCAATACCATCAAAGCCACTGGCATTACTGGACCCTACCAGGCCACCATCAATAACGTTGAAAGCAGCGCCAACTCAATCCGCAACATCCTGGCCCAGAATCCAGCCACTCAGCCTCTAACGGAGATCCAGGGACTTCTCGAACAAGCCACGTAAGTTATGTCCTTGCTTAGGATGTGGAAGCAAGTGAAGATCCTCCTTATTAGTTCACATAGAGAGATAATTTTCAACTCTTCTCATAAGAATAATCCTCTTTCTCTAAAGTGCCTTGATGGCTGAAATGAACTCCAACCTTAACCTGACGGAGGAGACCTTGTCCGAGATCTCATCTGACAACAACAGCACGGACACCAAACTGAACTCTCTCAAAGAAGAAGCTCAGAAACTGGAACAGACGGTGAAAGACCTGCAGGAACAGGTGGAGTTTGTGAAGAATTCAGATATTCGAGGTGAGTAGCATCACTCAAGATGTTGTAAAGGACTTTTCTTGACCAGGAAAATCTATCAATCCACTATCTTTTTTGGTCTACAGGAGCCAGAACCAGCGTGAATCGATATTACGAGCAGTCCCAGAAGGCAGAGATCCGAGCCAATGCTTCCACCAGTGATCCATACAACCTGGTCAATCAGTCTGCCACCCTGCGGACAGAAACGGAGGACTTGATGAACCAGACCAAAGAAGAGTTCAGTCAAAGGCAGGATGAGTTTTCAACAAAACTGGACAACCTGGCAGGACAACTAGAGACTCTGGACCTGTCTGAGCTTAGCGAGAAGGTAAAGCAGTCAACAGATTTATGATCACGGTCTATGGCAGGGGTATTCAATTAATGTCCCAAGAGGTCCGGCCTCTATATTTCCTTCCCAGCGGAGATCCGGACAATACTTTTTTGGAACAGTTATATATTTCCATTGGGGCAGCCGTAGTACTTTGTAAAAACACTCAAAATAGTCATCAAAGATGAGAATCTTGGCCCTTGAGAGCCAAAGTAGTAATGGTAAAGTATTTTTACCAATATTTACCAAAAAAAGTAAATATTTATCCCAACTGGATATGAATATAAAGATCAAAGGTAAGATCAAATGTTTTATCAGGCTTTTTTCTTTTCACATTTAGACATTGTGTATGACATATAGAAGGCCTTGGGCCTAAGAAAACATACTAGGGGTTCAGGGTTTACCGCTTAAGAAAAGTGTGGTCCATTTTTATATTTTGCACATAGTAATTAAGCAAACAATGTACATAATCTACTAATCAAAACTCTCATGAGGGCAAAACAAAGTTAACTTTCAACGTTTTTTGTCTTCCCTTGCCATCTCTAGATATTTTTCAATTTAAAACATTGTTTATTATGAAATGCTCTTAATATGCTGATTAATTATGTTAAATCTATGGGGAAAAAAAACAAAACGTTTAAAGGTGCCACACAAACCTGTTTAGTTAAACGTTCAGTCATCTGTATGACAGATAAAAATAATTGTATTAGCTGCATTCCCGTTTTCTGTGTCGTTTTAGCAAAATTATCCCAATGCGCACTTAACGGAAAGGGCTTGAATGAAGTGCATTTGCCTCTAGATAAAAATATTAGAGGATGTAGCACCAAAAGATCATTACCATAAACGACTCTGAGCGATTGTGGTGTGAACCGATCCGTTGTTTTGACGTGTTGCTCACTTTAAACTGTAGAAGCAGTAAAACGGCGCAATTATGTCCCCGCGGTCCGGATGGAACCAAGCCGGGGACTGCGGTCCGCCATTTGAATACCAAACAAATCAAGTGCAAAAAAATCTATTTTTACATTTTAAAATTGCCTTTATGTAAAAAAAAAACTAAACAAAAAAACTATTGGATATCCTTATGCTTTTGTTCTTGCTCACACAATATTTTAAACTTTGTATTATACTTCCAAAATGTGTTCAGGACAGGTGTACTATTACATAAAAAAAAAAAAAAAAAGTAATAATGCTTGGGCTAATAAACAAACCCACATTTGTGGCCACCCAGAACACTCTAGAAACTGCATAGCAACACCCTTGTAATCACACACAACACTCTAGCGTCATGACTGTGAGTTTTGCTTTTAAAACCTAGTTTTAACGTTGTGATCTTTCCTCGGATACAGACATGTGGTAGTCCAGCTGGCTCTGAGAACTGTGCTGACTCTCCCTGTGGAGGCCTGAGCTGTGTGGACGGGGAAGGAAACAGGAAGTGTGGAGGAGAGGGATGTGATGGCCTCACCACGCTGGCCCACAATGCCTGGCAGAAAGCCAAGGACTTTGACCTGGAGATTATCAGCGCCATGGAGGAAGTGGACAAGCTGTCCAAAATGGTGAGGTTTCTCAGCAGACACTGTATCTGCTATTGATATGATAGAGGATTTTGCAATTATTTTCTGCAAAAGAGATTTTCTGCATTTTCTTTCTCTATTCGATCTTTTCAATGTTAAGCACTTGATAACTGCTGAATGCCTTTGTGAAGACATTTTTGACATTGAAACATTTATTTTAGTGTACGATTTGCAAGGATTTCTTGTTTAAGGATCCTTTCCTTAAAGACAGGCATGTGATCAGCTAAAGACGGAAAAAAGAAGGATTATTATTAACATTTTTTGTTAGCAAATTTATAAAGATATATCTTATATTGCAATAGTACATATTATTGTATTGTCAAATTACACATTTTTTTTATTTAATAATAATATAATATATTGTAATACAATACATGTTATAATAAAAGTATTAATACAATTATTTATTATTATTAATAACAATGTTAAGAATTATTATTATTATCATTATTCTTTTTTTATTTTATTTTACAGAAAAACTGTAAAATTACAATATAAACATTTATGGTTGTCTTAATTTCTTTGCTTTCAAACGTAAAACCTTTGAGCTTTTATTTTGTTGTAAAACTACAGGGAGACATTAAGGCTTCTCTTTGTTGACGACAACAGATAAACGATTCTTATGACATATTTGGGAAGATCGTTTGGCGCATGTTGTGTTCCCAAATGCAAATTATAAGCGGCTCAAACACTGCAGAGTAGCATTTACTGTGAATCGAAACTGAAAATGAACAGTGCTGGGCTTTACTCTGAAACATGCAGCGCATCAGACTATATATTTATATAATTACATCACAACCATTGTGATTTGATGATCGTACTAAGCAATATCACATTCTCACTACGCATTGTCAAAATTCATAAAAAAAAGTTACCAGGCAACTGGCGAGTAACCGTCTCAATGGCGATTTTTACTCGGATTTGGCGCTTTGAAGCCTGGCTAACATGCTAGTTGTGTCCTGCAGATGGTGGGATAAATACGGAAAAATCACACCCCTATAAAGAGTCCTTAATATGTGTGTTCAGGTGTCAGAGGCAAAGGTAAAAGCTGACGAAGCAAAGCTAAATGCTCAGGAAGTGCTGGCGAAGACCAATGAGACCAAAAAACGCGTGGACGGCAGCAACGAGGAGCTACGCCAACTCATCAAACAGATCCGAGACTTCCTCACCCGTAAGACACACTTAGCAAGCTTCCTTGAGATAAGTTGTTTGGATGAGGAACATTGGCTTGAATTTCAACTCCTACTGTATCTGTTTCTTCAGAAGATGGAGCGGACCTGGAAAGCATTGAGGCCGTGGCCAATGAAGTTCTGCAGATGCAGATGCCCACCACACCAGCCCAGCTGCAGAACCTGACAACGGAGATCAGGGAGCGTGTGAGCAGCTTGACAGATGTTGAGGACATACTCAGTCAAAGTGCCGCCGACATCCTGAGAGCAGAAAGCCTGCTGGAACAAGCCCGCAAGGCCAGGTCTGAGATATATTTAATCCCAGAGAACAGTTTGATACAGTTTGAACAGGCACTTGCCACAAATCAGCTACACAATATCCTGAGCTATTTTATTCTTTTATTATTTTTCTACAAGGTTTGCAAGTTTTGCAACCTGATTATCAAAATTTGCCATTTTGCATGCTAGGTTATATTTTTTGCAACAGTCTATTTAATAGTTCTTATAAAACATGCCTCTAATACTTAAAAAAGTAATGGGATACTAAAGCAATGGTTCTCAACTTTTTTGCCCCGCAGGCCCTCGTTATCCAACATAATACTCAACGTTCTTTCTCCACTCCATATTTTATAAAAGATATTTTCAGTGTTTCTACTGCAATCATGACAAAGATGCTTGTTTAAAAAAAAAAAATCATTAACCGAAACTGGGAGTATTGGCATATTAAATTAACATATAAATTAATTTGCGATTTCAAATGATACACCTAGTTTATCCAACCTTATAGCAAACCTCAACTGCTTGATTGTTATATAGTTGAAAAATGTTTATATAAAATGTATATGTATTTAAAAATATAGAATAACTTAACTGCCTGCGTATAAACAGGCAGTTAATCACATAAAGCAATAGATGTTACATAGAATCTCGACTGTGTAATTTATTTATGTTTTTGCAAAAATGTATTATCACCCAGCTCTTTATATAAAGTATGTCTAACTATATCTGCATATATACAGTATACTAACGCAAAGCGATATATCCTAATATATAGCAAATCTCACCTACTTAAATACTTGTATCACAAAATGTAAACTATATTATCGCTAAGCTCTAATCTGCTAAATGTGACTATAAGGCATGTTGATATTATAAGATGATATAGTCATTAAAGGGTTAGTTCACCCAAAAATGAAAATTAGACCATGATTTACTCACCCTCAAGCCATCCTAGGTGTATATGAAATTCTTCTTTCAGATGAAGTTATAGGAGTTGTATTAAAAATGTCCTGGCTCTTTCAAGCTTTATAATGGCAGTGACTGTTGGGTCATTTTTTAAGTCCATAAAAGTGCATCTATCCATCATATAACTGCCCCACACAGCTCCAGGGGGTTAATAAAGGCCTTCTGAAGCGAAGTGGCGCGTTTGTGTAAGAAAAATATCCATATTTAAAACTTCATAGACTAAAATAACTAGCTTCCGGCGGTCAGCAGTACGCAAGTGAAAGAGTAAAAAGTTACGGTGAAAGAGTAACCCTTGACCCCTGACGATCATGCATATTGACGAACGCAGAAGCGCAGGCGATAGAGCAAAACAAAACACCGGTCATGAATTAGAAGTCTCTAAAACGAGAATTTTTAAAGAGAAATGGCGGAGGATTTCGATATAAGAGAAGAGGGGTTTGAGTTTGTTGCCCAGCCCTATCTGCGAGAGGCGTCAAAGCTTGTGATGCTCCTATTACATCGCGTCAGGGGTTACTCTTTTAGCGCCAGTCGACTTGCGTACCACTGACCGCCGGAAGCTAGTTATTTTAGTCTATAAAGTTTTAAATATTTTTCTTACACAAATGCGCCACTTCACTTCAGAAGGCCTTTATTAACTTCCCGGAGCCGTGTGGAGCAGTTATATGATGGATAGATGCACTTTTATGGATTTCAAAAGCTTGGAAGAGCCAGGACATTTTTAATGTAACTCCGATTGTATTCGTCTGAAAAAAGAATGTCATATACATCTAGGATGGCTTGAGGGTGAGTAAATCATGGGCTTATTTTCATTTTGGGGTGAACTAACCCTTTAACATCATAATTGTTAGTAAAGCTGCTTTGAAAGAGTGTGTATTGTGAAAAAAGCTATATAAATCAATTTGACTCAATTTGACTTGATTCCAGAAGTTTCGTATGTTCTTCAATTAAACCAATGATCAATGAATGAGGAAAAATTTATATTTCAGCTTGATTTCATTTTTTTTTAGCATTTAGAGTAAGGTTATTCTAATATATTAATAACAATTCATGCTGCGGCCCCTTTGGGTGTTTGCTGAGGCCCCCTAGTTGAGAACCACTGCACTAAAGTGTACCATATCTGTGGCAGTATTGCCACCTAGTGGCCAGTTCGTTGAACACGTTTGTTTGTTCTCTATTTTTCACAGGAAGGAGGCGACAGATGTAAAAGACACAGCTGAGATGGTGAAGGAGGCCTTGCAGCAGGCTGAACGCGCTCAGAGTTCTGTGACAGAGGCCTTAAAACAGGCCAAAGCAGACATCAAGGGAACACAAGACTTGCTGGTCTCGGTAAGTCTACACTGGTTTATATCAGCAGTCATTTGTTCTAGACTTGTTTTGGTCATGAATAATTTGCTTTTGTACAAAAGGTGGAGTCAGAGACATCCGACTCGGAGCTAAAACTGAGTAATGCCACCCGACGGCTCCTGAAGTTGGAAAGCGATGTAGCTTTGCTGAAAGAAAAGGCTCTTAATACCTCCACAAGCACCAACAGCACAGAGAAAGAGGCTGATAGCATTAACGCACTGGCTGAACAGATCAAAAAGGTGCCTGTAATATCTGGACATGTTACCTCATTTTTGGTATTAATTGTTTTGCGTTTTTAACCTCTTATGTTGTGGTTGACTGTTTGTGCAGGATCTAGATTCAGAGCTGAAAGACAAGTACAGTACTGTTGAAGAGCTGATCACACAGAAGGCTGAAGGAGTGGCAGAGGCCAAGAAAAGAGCAGAGAAACTCCAACAGGAAGCCAAAAATCTGTTGCTACAGGCCAGCGACAAACTTCAGCTTCTGAAAAGTAAGTGCATTTCTAAGTGCTTATTATGAAGCAAATATTACACATATCTGCATGAAATTGGGGTTTAAAGTAGTGATGCACTGAAATAAAAATTCTGGGCCAAAAACAGAAAATTCAGGATGTACTTGGCAGAAAAAATGAAAATAAAGATTATTTGATAATCAATTAATTAATCATTCATTTAATAATCAACACTCAAATAAAAGTGTGTTGTACAAACATTTAAATTGCACACAAGTTATATCAACTTAATAATATAATTATGATTCTTCTAATGAAGACATTACTAACAGTAAAATATAATGTATATAGCAACATAGTGTCAGCCCAGATCCAGGCCACATCTGGTACATGTGGATTCAACGTGTACCAGATGTGGGCTGGATCTGTCCCGGCATTATGTTTCTGTCTGGGGTGCATATTTTTCTCAAAATGTGCCTCTCTAGATTAATTCTTTCTAGCTAAGTTTATGGTCATTGAATAGCTTACAGGCAGTATACAAGCTGTTAAAATTGTTGACGTCTTTTCTCAGTCGAAACAATGAGTAACATTTTTTTTTTTTATGTAAAAATTGCGTTCATTTGAGTGGTCCGAGACCCTAGGACTTTTTTCGCACTTGAACCTCAATTCGCAGTTTTGTGGTTGAAATTATAAAAAAAGTAACAAATCCTTCCCTCGGTAGTCAGTTTGACCCCCATAGGCATGAATGGAATGTGAGGAATGCTTCAGTACACACAGAAAAAAACTTAAAATGCTAAAAAAAAAAAAAATATGTATATACTGTATTCTATATACAGTACCAGTCAAAAGTTTGGACACACTTTCCCTTTGGTATACATAATATACATACATTGTACATAAATACAACAGAACAAACATGCAAATGAAAAAGTTATTTTTAGTTTTTTCATATGTCTAAACTAGATTTTCAGGTAGGCTACAGAAATAGTAATTAAATGTAAAATATCACTTAGTCTTGACTGTATAAATATAGATTAACCATTATTAACGTTATTCAGTCAAGAGCAGTGGGTGATTTTTTTTCTGTCTTTTGTTATCTCGTCTTTTATGAGAAAACACTTCCCTGCCATTGACTATATTTTCCGGCTTTCCATGTTTTTACTGTTATACGGTAGGGGGCGCTATTACACCTCTTCTGAACGAGTACAGAATTTCCTGATCAAAACAGAGGCGAAGAAGCAGAAACGAGCAATCTCATTATGAAAATAAAATAACGCAATCATCAACATTAAACATCATATAAATTAAAACTGTTATTGAATGAAATTAGGGGTGTTGATGGACTCGATCTGTTACTCCATCTGTGTTTTGATCACCAATCTGAATCCCATCTGTATGTACGTTAGTCTTTGTTAAAAAAACGATTTTCTCAGCTTTTTCCCTCTTTCCCTCTTTTTCCCTTTTTTTTTTATGAAATGTACCCACATTCAAGTGTTGATAAAAAATAATTAATGAAGCTAGAATAAAACAGAGGCTCTGTTCTTTCTTTTGATATATTCATACAAGATATACTGTGGGTCATGAAACTTGAGCAAAAACGCTGGTGGTGACTGGCAAATTTCATGTTTACGTTCACTTAAGACATAACCGACTATGTTTAAGATGATACTCGAAAAGACCTGCATTTTGTGTGAATTTGTGTGAATATTCGCGCGCTGTGAGACGCTGACCGCGCGTTCATATTGGTGGAATATCTGCAGCATATACGCTAATGCCGATATATCTGAGACAGTCTTATATCGGCCGATAAAATTGGCAGACCGATTTGCTCCATATAGAGCTATAAGGCCATCTAGTCATGAAATATTATATTATCTTTTTTCCACAAGAGGTCGGCAAAGACACCCAATGTAAGATATTTTGAGCTGAATTAAAGGGGTTATGCATGAAATTGTGTTATTTTGAAATGAATTTGAAAGAACGTGCTTAAATGACTATTTATTTATTGATAAAATCTAGTAATTTAAAGATAAATAAAATTAAAAAATAACAAAAAAATGCATTAAAAAATAGAAAAAAATATTATCAAAATGAAATAAAACAAGCTTTCCGGACAAAGAAAAAATAAAGTATAATTTTAGGGCTTTGGGTAATTTTGACCCGCGAGGGAAGGATTGGTTACAAATTGCGTGGGAAGGATGAGGGTTAAACGTCACTGTTTCGGTCAATGATTTTGGCTCTCCAAAACAATTAGCTAGCCAAAATTTCAGTGCATCACTAGTTTAAAAAGAACCATCATACAACTGTTCCAATTTAGTGTTCTCAATTACGAAGAGCTAAACTTCTGCTGTTTTTCAGATCTTGAGAAGAGCTATGATGAAAATCAGAAGCTGCTGGAGGACAAGGCCAATGAGCTGGTGGATCTGGAGAAGGCTGTGAAAGAACTGCTTCAGGAGATCAGTCACAAAGTTACCGTCTACAGCACCTGTCTGTTTTAACGCTACTACAGACTGCATTAGGATAATAAATTATATTACCTTCTTTGTGAGTTTTACAACTTTTACAGTTACAACTCTACCCACACATTTATCTTTTGTCACTGTATGGAAGGGTGTTACACACTTTTGCGACCACAAGAGAATGTAATTTTGATTTTAAAATATAAAAGACCAAAGAGTGAATGTAAGATATGCCCAGCATAACTATGAGACTGCAGTTACAATGACCTCATTGTTTCGATTTAGGAAAAAAACTATTAAAATAAGAAGTAAAATATAGTAAATATGCCTCAATTTTTTACTTTTCTGTCACAGATATCTGGACCAATTTATAAATGCCATGAAAATGAAATCAGAATAAACTCAAGTTTATTACTCAATACTACAGTGTGAAATTGTCTCTGGTTTTTTTACTCTCTCAACACATCCTTGAGTTAAGATACAATCTGAGCACATCCCTGCATTCTTATTAAACTTTATAAGGAAATAACAGTCGAGATTCGTGTATTGTAATAGAATCACTCTTTCCCTTTCAGTCGGTCACGTTCAACGTTACGTCAGAACATTCTGACGAATGGGGCCTCGTCCTGAATGAGCCAATGGTACAAAATGAGCCAATGGTACGCTGAGTACCGCCCCGCTCTGTGGGTATATAAAGAGCAACGCGAGCAATCTCGCATTCGAGCTTTCGCTTCGGAGGTTGAGCACTTCTCAGTAACTGCTTGCATTCACCGGAGTGTATTCAACGAGCCCTTCAGTTTCTGTTGGTGTGACGGCGCGGTTCAGTGGAGATTCTTCAGCTCTCTGCCATCCAGCTGCAGTTTTCCCTGGGCACTTCAGCACAGCTGAAAGAGCTTTTTTCTATGACTAAATGAGCTTACACGTTAGCGTGTTTTTCAAGACGTCATTCCACCCATGTGCGACCGATATCTAGATCCGTCTGACAGCCACGAGCACTGCGTCACGTGTCTGGGCATTCAGCACCCCGAAGCAGGTACATGGCCATTGCGATGTTAAGGTTGAGACTCTAGTTCCTACGGGATAGAGTCCCCTCTGCCACACCCCAATCTAGCTCCTCTTCACATAAAAGGTCTACTTTAGCTGGTGGCCAGGGTGACCTGATGGTGGCATTGTGGGCTTCCCCGACGAGCCAACCTCCTCAGGCCACACTCCCCTTGCAGACTGGGGAGCTTCCGAGTATTGCTGGGCCCTCTCGTGGGGGTCCCAGCATCTCAGTCGGGGCTCCGGCCGGCGACCAAATGTCGGTCGCCGCATCTCAAGGTGGGCTGGAGTCCTCGAGAGATGAGGATTTGGCTGCATTGCCTTCCTCTGGGATGCCAGCTTTACCTGAGTCTGATCCCGAGCTGACGGTCATGCTTTCCGGGCAGCTGAGAGCACTGCCGCTCAGCCGCAGCAGCCTTCACCCGGGTCACAGCGAGGAGCCGGTCGCAAGAAGGCGGTGCAGCCCCTCTCCGCCCCCCCTAAGCCTGCCAAGCAGCGATCCTAAAATGGGCGACCCGGTGGTGGAGATGTCAGCTCTACAGGAGATGGTAGCAGGACCACTCGTTCCCCCGGAGGAGGGCCGGGGGAGAATCCTTTGTTCTTTTCATTCTGTTCTGCTGCTGGCCCCACGGCCAGTGGTACCCAAATTTTCCATAAAAGAGCTGTTTCCTCTACCTCCGGGTCCCAAGAGGCTGTGGATGACAGCAGGCAACGTAACACCTAGCCGCTCTCGTCTTCCTCTTCCTTTGTCGCCAGAAACCAGTCAGAGCCGGCCCCGAGAACGGCAAGCTTTTGTCATTATTTTAATCCCTCACCATGGCAACACACTTCAAATATCAAAAATGCGTTTGCAATTTAGTATAAAAAACTTTTGCATTCCCCCAAGAAACTTTGCGGCAAAGATAATGTCCCGCTGGCAGTGTTTCAAACACATCAGTACGTTAACAATGGAGCAGTTCATAGAGTTTTATTTTGAACTTGGATTTAAATATAAGGAAATAGAATCTGTGCTTAGTTCAATGAGTTCAGTACAATTGGCAATATATTCATAGATTTAAACTTCACGGATCAATAACTCATGAGCTAAACATTGTTAAAACACAAATGACACCTCTTGTAAGAACTCAAGCTGCTGCGTTTTGGACCAGCTGGAGTAAGGTCTGACAATGGCTCGGAGGATTTCATCCCAGTACCTAACAGCAGTAAGGGAACCATTGGCTAGCACATGGAGGTCTGAGTGACCCTCCAAGGATATCACTGACCCACCGCCAAACCGGTCATGCTGGATGTTTCACGCAACATAACATTCCCTACGGCATCTCCAGAATATTTTATGTCTGTCACATGTGCTCAGTATGAACCTGCTCTCATCCGCGAAGAGAACGGGGTGCCAATGGCGGACTTGCCAATTCTGGTGTCCGCTGGCACCAATCGCCAATCGAGCTGCACGGTACTGAGAGCACAGGTCGCAGTAGAAGACGTCCGGCTCTCATGCCATCCCCATGAAGTCTGTTTCTGACAGTTTGGTTCGAAACATGGACACTAGTTGCTTGCTGGAGGTCTTTTTGTAGGGCTCTTGCAGTGCTCATCCTGTTCCTCCTGTTGGAGAATTATACTGATTATATGAAATAGAACCAGGCTATGTAACAATAAAATGATGATTGGGCCTTATGTGATGAGAAGGGGCCTTATGTAATAAGAGTGTCTTGAAAGAACATGGAAAATACTGGAAGATCATTATCATTTGATGTATGGGCTTAGGAGACTGGTGGAGCGTTAAGAGAGTGGTACAAGGTATAAGGAGAAGTTCTGGGGACTTTCCGATAGTAAATCTAAAAGTTGCCAAGATGGAGTTAGGAAAAGAAGGACAGCTGGAAGGGTGCCCATTGGATGCAGAGAGATTGGAAGGGTGCCCATTGAATGTAGAGAGATAAGAAAACAGCATAAAGATTGAGGTTTTCCATAGAAAATTCAGATGTTCAGCTGGCATCTCACTTGTTCCTACAATAAAGTTAATATCTTCTGAGACCTGGAACTTCGACTCTGAGAGATTTTTTTTCAAATGCTGATATGAGAGAACATTGAAGACTTAGAATTTTCTTCAACACTCCTCGCACAAAGGAGCAGATATCAGTCCTGATGCTGGGTTGTTGCACTTCTATGTCCCTGTCCAGCTGCCTGTACAACCTGATCGATTTGCAGGTACTGCCTCGTGCTTTTAAAATCCTTTTCTTGCAGAATCTGCCACATGGAGTAGCATCCTTGTATCTGCCTCTTCATGTATGCAAGAGGCAATCTGATTTGATTCTTGTGCAACTGAGGACTTACTTGCTGTCTCATGGTACACCAGTTTTGTTAATAGTGACAAGCAGATTAGCAGATAGTCTTGATTCAGTGTACTGGTTGTGGGCCCATGTCATCATGATGTGGAGACTACTGGCAGTTACAAATCCAAGGTCCTTCCTGTTTTCTATGCCTTCACTGGCTGTGACACAGCATCTGCATTTGCAACCAGTGGCAAGAAGATGGCATGGGATACCTGGAATGCAGATGACATGGCAACAGAGGCAACCGCCCCCCCCCCCCCCCCCCCACCCCCCAACTAAGGATGTATTGGTGCAGCACTTCAAAAGGGCAGTGTACCAAGGAGAACACTGTTGAGGACAAGCACTTGAGGTGGCAACAGACTGGGGTTGGTTGGACCCAAGCATTTGGAGACCATTGTGGTCAACTCTTTCAGAGCCAAGCCAGACCATCCTTGGTCGGCACTGAAAATGTAAAGTGCACAGCTCTGTGTCAATGTGGAAAAGACTGTGAAGGAGACTGAAGAATAGGTTCAACAACAACAACAACAACACAATTAAAAAAACGTGTTTCTGAAATAGATTTTTTGAAGTAAATCTTTGTTTGACACTTTTTAAGCTATGTTGCTACAGTCATATTAAATATTCTACTCTTTACAGTCACTGCATTGTCAGGGTTAACGAACAAAAGGATTAAGCTTTTTGCATGTTACACAACATGCATGCAACAGACATGATATTATAAAAAAATAGCTTAGGTACTCAGATACTGTGATTTCCTTCTCACGTCACTGAATTCACCATTAAACATTCACCTGAAATGTTTATGATGTTTTATATGGTATCATTGTAATCCTTGACCATACAACATAGTAGTACATAGTAGTTTCTTGCTTTTATGAAAGAGTGAACATATCCTCAAATTTTGCACACATCACCTGGACTAATTAGGTTTATAAAGGCAAGACAAAAATGACCATTTCAAAATACAGGTTACACGTCCACTTTCTCCAGTGATAGTCTTTGTGATTTTTTTTTTGTGGTTGGACTTTTATTTTGAAGTTTTGATCTCTTTTGAGTCTTTTATTCTCTATATTTTTCAAGGGGTCAACATTTTATTACTCTTTTTTGTTATTTTGTAGCTTGACAGCTTCAGTTCTTATTCACTTTGATTATATTGAAAACCAAAATATTAAAAGACAAAAGAAACAACATTGGAATGACGTGTGGGTGAGTAAATTATTTTTTTAATTTTGGGTGAAATTTTCCTTGAATTTTCTTTTCACTTTACAACACTGCTGCAATAACACAGTTGGGTTCATGGAGTCGTCTCAAAATGTCTTGGCATGGTACTAATTTTAAATACAACATTCACACTCACAAGATTATACTAAAGTGTGCAGCTCTGAATCTGTGACCTTTGCATTATTCTTTCGCTGAGTAGCAGCATTTGTGTGTTAAGCATGTGCTTTTATAATAATGTCCCGGGTTGCACCATATGTTCTTCACAAAAAATTCTAAACCAACTTTCTTTTTTTTCTTGACACTTTTGAATACTTGTCAGTGTGCATAATGCAAAATCCACCGAGAACAACTGCACAGTTGGGGCTGTTGGCAGTCAGACAAGAAGCACATGAAATTACAGTGTTTGTATTCCCCATGGTTCATATTCAGCGCCAATAGCCAGAGGCTGACAGTAGTATTTGTACTCTAAGTACATTTTTCAAGTGTCTATACTTCAGAGTCATGTCAGAGTGTCAGAGTGTTTTTCTTTGGAAAACTTTTACTTCACAACATTCCAGAACATAATGTCCTACTTTTTACTGCACTACGTCTCATATTGAATATTATTTAACACTTAATTACATTAAAAATGTAGTACTGTATATTTTTACTTAAGTAAAAGTAATTCAAATTTTACTTGAGGACAAGTAAGAAAGTACTATATTTTTTATGTAATTAGGTATTAAAGGTAAAAAACCCAACTTTTATTTATGAAATGTAGTGCAGTAAAAAGTATGACATTATATATTATGCTGTGTGAAGTGAAGTAAATGTTTTTCAAAGAAAAACACTGATAAAGTATATACTTGAAAAATGTACAAATTCTGTACAAATACTTTACTGTCCGCAACTGCCAATAGCTTTTTTATTAGCCAAAAACCTCCCGTTGCCAATCGTGACTAAATGTAAGATCTTTTCAACTTGTTCTGAAGGCTTGTTCTTTCCAGTTTCTGATGGCATACACCGGTTTCTCGCCAACTCTAGCCTTGGTACTTTTTGTTTGTTTTTTGTTGTTGTTTTACAATCCTAGACAGTTTTTTTTTATCCTAGACAGCAGTGATTAAACAGAAAGCAACTGGAGATTTTTCTTGACCAGGGTGAGTGATCTCCTCAATGTCTCAAAAATCAGCAATGAAAATTTTAAATTTAAGTTAAGAGTTTTCAATTTAAACATTTCTCAGGAAATTAAAGACCAATTCATTTCAGTTATGCCATCCACATTCATTATATTTCTACCCTGTTATTTTTATTTCCCCTTTAGAAAATGTATTTCAATGCGCACACACACACACTTAAAAAAATCAAATTAGATCAAATTATATTTTGATATTATATTTTATCAATTGTTTTTAAAGAAATTAATACTTGTATTCAGGAACGGTATTGGTCAAGTGACAGTAAAGACTTTCTGTTTCCTTTTTTTCCCCCCAAATAAATGTTGTTTTTATGAATTTGCTCATTATCAAATAATCCTAAAAAAAATAAGCAACAAAAACGGTTCTCAACATTAATAATAAGAAATTTATTTTGAGCACCAAATATTAGAGCTTAAAATTATTTTTGAAGGATCATGTAACTGAAGACTGGCGTAAAATATATACAGCTCTGGAAAAAATTAAGAGACCGATGTTAAATCAATGTTAAAAATTATATAAAAATTATACCGACCACAAACTTTTGAATGGTAGTGTAGGCAGGGGCGGAGCTAGGGGGTGGCCACCCTTGGCCTAAGCATGGCCACCCCGCTCACAACTGCTGTGTCTGTCTCTTTTTTTCTTGACAAGAATTGGGTTTATTTAAACGCAGAACTGTCTATTTAAGACCACAAAAAGATTTGTCAGACACGTGCACTCCAACTTCACCTCAGTGCCAGGCGCAAATCAAACGAGTGCAGAAAAGGTACAGGTGCCGAATGAGCTTCAGCAGATCAACAGTGAAAGGCGAACAGAACAGCAGATATATAGCCTACATCAATGTTTCTCAACTGGTGGGTTGCAAGACAGTTTTGAGTGAGTCGCATTGTGTGCAGTCAAAGAAACAATGACAAACATTATTGTCTGTGTTTTTTCGATGCCACTTTTATTTTGCAAGGTGTGTGAAAACTGGTGATACTTCTGTCAGATGCTGGGAGAAACGCGTTGTCGTTATCCAGTACCTGCGGTCAGATAAGATGTTGTCAGGCTATATGTCAGTAAAACCTCAGTGTCTGCCGTTATACACGTGCAAATGTGGCGTGCTGTATATCGCTTCAAATAAACCTGAAGAGAAACTATGTCAATTAAGTCATGAAATAACCAAAAAGGCATTAAAACTCTGCATGTATTTGTTAAATATACGTCATATGTCTCTGGAATAATCACAATATAAGGCACAAGCTGATATGTCATTTATTAATGCACAAATAAATGTAATCAATTTTGCTTTAATTCGTAAAGTATACAAACAACAATGGATCATATTTAAATGAATAAAATAAAATGTTGACATTCTTGCACATGGGGATTCAATAGCGAACACTTTTGTCCTTTTTTGAGTCCTGGATTGAGTTTAATTTATGATAGAACTGTTGCAATGATTTATTTTGACAACTAATATAGAAAGTTAAGCATTCAGTTTTAGAAACAGTCCTTAGAGTCTAACTCAGAATTGAGTTAATTGATTATATAAAAATTATTAAAGATATTGAATAATTTAGGCAGTTATCTGCATGTCTTTTCCATGAAGATGCAACAATGGAGAACAAGCTATTGGGTTTTTGAGAACCAGAACCAAGCTGACTGAGCAAGTTGAACTTTAGCTATAATGTGAGCCCCTTTATTAATATGCCTGGAGGTGAGGAATAACACAAAAAGGTCAAATTCACTCAGTATTCCATGATCTGGATTCATTACTATCAATTACAATTAAGTACAAATGAACTGTATTCAGTTTTGTTGTAGGCACTAAAACAGTCCAATACATTATAGTCAAAAAACTAATTTTAATTATTGAAATAATGAAGATTTCGGTGCAACCCCAGACTGGTTGCTGGCCCCTGCCCGGCCACTCCTATGAAAAAATCCTGGCTACGCCACTGAGTGTAGGTCTATACACATTGTAAATATTTAAACAAAACTAAAATCAGTCATTTAAAATTCTACAAGTGAACTTTAAACTTTGAACTTGGCCATTCATTAACTTGACCATCCTTGATGTCCTGACCCCATTTTTCCATTTGTAGAGATTCAACTTTGGTCAAATCAATGTAAGATTGTCCATGATCGAAGCTCAAACAAACAAACAAACAAACATCACAATCCAAAGATCACAGAGACTCCCCTCACCGAACCATTAGCGAGTCCTAAAATTAGTCCATGGGGCCAAAATGGCCAAAGCAGGGACCCTTTCCCCCTGCCTGCCTTTTAAACCAGCTTGCAAGGACAGCGTTGGTCAATAAATAAGACTTTTCCTTGTTCCACAAACATAAAAGTCTGTAAGACCACATGGAAAAGAAACAAACGTTTGCGAAGACATTCCCATGGCCCGAAATCAACACAGCGACACCTTGCTTCCCCCTGGACACCTTCTTTCTCTTAATCTGCACATTCCAGACTCTTTCTAAAATCAAACAAAGACTTACTCATGGTTTTAACAAACCACGGTTTCAAAATCACTGCCAATAATATGAATTAATCACCACTAGGTGCCTGACTTGTACCTTATGTATAATGTATGTTTCTATAACCTGGAGTTCTTTCTGTGTCAATAATTTATTACTGCTGATTTGTATGTTTTCCTACCTCAATTATAGAAAGTAATCACCAGAGGTTGCCTTAAAATATATCTCAATACATCATGTGTGTTTTATATAACCTGTGGAGTTCTTTCTGTATGTTAGACATTTATCACAGCTAAACTTCTACCTCAATTATGGGAAATATATGTTATTTGGTATCTGTTTGATGGGTAAGTGATTTCCAGTACTTTGATGCAAAGTAGATTTGTGTAGGATGCACCATTACATTTACATTTATGCATTTAGCAGACGCTTTTATCCAAAGCTACTTACAACTGAGGAGTACAGGAAGCGATCCGTTATGAAGAGGCATAGAAACGCAAGAAGTGCCTTAAATACTACGTTTCGGGCATTGCTCAGAGTAGCGTAAGCTAGAATAGGGAGGGTGTAGAGAAAGATAGAGGAAAAAAGAAAGAATTTTGCTCGCGGAAGAGATGGGTTTTTAGCTGTTTTTTGAATGATGTTAGTGATTCTGCCATCCGGATGGAGGTGGGAAGATCGTTCCACCAGCCAGGAACAGTGAATGAAAAAGTTCTGGAGAGGGATTTCATGCCTCTCTGGGATGGTAACACCAGCCGCCGCTCTTTGGCTGAGCGGAGGCTTCTGGTAGGGGTGTAGACTCGTAGGATCGAGTCGAAGTATGCGGGTGCTGAGCTTGTGGTGGATCCATAAGCAAGCGTCAAAGCTTGAACTTAATGCGGGCAGTGAGTGGTAGCCAGTGCAGAGAGATGAAGAGAGGTGTGACATGGGCCCTTTTGGGCTCGTTGAAGACAAGACGTGCCGCTGCGTTCTGAATCAATTGAAGTGTTTTGATTGCATACGATGGAAGTCCAGCCAGAAGCGCATTGCAGTAGTCAAGCCTAGAAATGACCAGTACTTGGACAAGAAGCTGTGTTGCATGTTTAGGATGGGTTAGTTAGGGTTAGAGTAGGGGCGGTTGGAACACTTTTTACATTTCCTTCAGTTTCTCAGTGACTGTTTGTATTAGAAAGACAATAATATATATATATTAAACCCATATATGTCACCTACCTGCCCATACTGTTGCAACACGTGTACATATGATAATATGAAAGTAATTTGTACTTAAATGGACCCTGAAAAATGTTGCAACTGTCCCCATATAGGTGTAGGACCCGCCCAAGACAATAACTGATTGGTGGAAACACCTTCAAGGACGGACCAGATGGACATGCTTATAACCGAATGACACACGGTTTGGTTTTGCAGTGACTTTTGCTCTTGCTTTGATTCGTGCCATTGTCCTGCCTGCATGTTTACCTGTTCTTAGAACCACCAAGAAGAGCTTAACACCGTTGGAACCTTGCCAAAGAAAACTTCTCAGAGTCTGTGCATCCAGCAGCTCAACGAGACGCAGAGAAAACTCTGTTGCATAGCAAACGAGGCTCCAGCCTGCGAAGCCAACCATCCATTCAACAACCAAGTGTTGTCCCTACGAATGCAACATCAACTGACCGCCAGCCAAGCAGAGATTCCTTCAACAACCTCGACGCGAAAGGGAACCCGCGCTCACAGGAGCATCCAAACGTAAGTACACAATCTCCTCATTCTTGCTGAACTAGTGCAAGTCTTATTAAGCAAACGAACTAAGGTTGAATTGCTAGTATATTGATTTTCTCAGATTTGGGACTCCATTCCTCCTCCGTTAACAATATCACATTTCCCTGTCACTGTATGAATGAATGCGTGTGTGTTTTCGTTAGATTAGTTTGTGTGTATTAGAGTAATTCAATAAAGTCTTGTTTGGTTTTCACATATAAGAGTGTCATGTGCTGTGTGCTTATAAGTTACTGCCTTAAACTGTTCGATTTTGTTACCTTGCTCATAAACAGTGATCATAAATTTAATGATATTATTACCGTTGGCCATGGAGTAATATCCTGGACAGAACAGGTAAAATACTCTAATCTCAACTTATCGCTGGACGAATAGTTGATAAAGTATTAAATATTAATTCTGAATCATTTATATGTAATTCGGTTCTCATTCACTGTAATTCAATCGCCACTGAGTTATATTGAGCCGAAATTCCCTTACATCAACAAAAGAGATGGTGGAGAGAGGAAAGAGGCTTTAACCCCTAGGGGTCTACAGTAATTTTGTGGCCCTTGAGATGTTTTGACATGGCCTGACATTTGTGCTTATTTTAGCTACGTATAACCAGTGTTGTAGTCGGGACCATACGCACGTATACACCATATATTTACTTTTTTCCCAGGGCTGTTTGCGTATTACAACTTCTATGGATCAATATTTGCGTATACCGACTTGTTTTGTTGCTTCGAAAGTCCATAATCTACTGTCATGTTAGCTTTCCTTTTAACTATGTCCAATGTTGTTCAGTAAACTCGCGATTCTTTATGTAATTGGTGTATATATAACTGTGTAAGCTATATGAACTTGTCATGTATGTCAACTGACTTTTCATAAAACTTACATATATACTTTACACAATATATATATATATATATACTTGAATTTACACATGAAACAACGTAGTGGTACAGAAGATTATTATTACAGTATTACAGAGGGAAGGAGGTTTGTAAAAGCCCACTCATTAACCTCTGAGTAACCTACTCGCTCACATAGTATTACGGCTGCTCATGCAGGGACAGGCAGTGGGAGGTGGTCAACAGAGCACACATCTGAACAGTCACACATCTTTGTGCCACTCTTGAAAACAGTTCCTGTTCAACTGAAGACATAAGTTAACATTGCATGCCTGGCATTTCCACGGTGTTATTTGCCTTTTACCAAACACTGCTTTGCATGCACACAGGTCCGACAACCAACAGTGGCAACATTCCTGCCATCTGAGCTCAGCTCAGCTCAGCTCCTGGAACCAGTACATGGTCACTACTGGTCCGTTTTGGTGCTGTTTTCTGTGACACACCACAGAGCTCTGTGATAAGTTGCTCCATAAACTCTTTATGGGACATGTTACCATGTAGCTATTTGTGCACAATGAAAGAGTTGGAAGCAATGTCTAAGAAGTGTAGAAAAATCTTTTTGTACCACTTCATAGTTTTGTGCGGTGTTGTGTAATACTGTAACAGCTGATCAGACAGGTCAATGCCCCCCATGTGTTTGTTGTATGCAGTCACATGTGCAGGACATGGAATTGTCGTACCCACTTTATATTAGGTAGCCTTAACAACTATGTGCTAACATTTTAAATAATCATTTGATACAATGCACTTATTTTGTACATACATATTTTTACATTGTACTTACATTTACATGTACAAAAAATACCTGCATGTAATTAAATCTGTAATTAATTTCTGTACATTTATAATTACACTGTTGACACTTCCCTTACACCTAACCCTACCCTTAAACTTATCCATACCACCACATCTGTGCCTAACTTTACCCGTATCCCACCTCAATATCAGCAAAAGTGTTTTGCAATACAATGTGATCACAATAAGTACATTGTACTTTTTAATGTAAGTACATAGTAGTTACCTAATAAAATATAAAGTGGGACCGAAATGTCTTTGTCCTCCATGTGTTATGTGATTTCACCCTCCTCTGCACAGTGTCTCCTTTATAAGCAGAATGGATGGTAGAACAGACAGATACCTCTCGCGTGTCCATCCACTTCACAAATACAAGAGGTCCATCCCGAATCCATCTGATGGATCCCCAGGCAGATTTTTAGAGTGAATTCCTAGGGCATTCCTTCCTGTTGTCTCTGTAAGTATCACATGCACCAAACTTCA
Organism: Rhinogobio ventralis; assembly: GCA_039654625.1. Classification (NCBI taxonomy): domain Eukaryota; kingdom Metazoa; phylum Chordata; class Actinopteri; order Cypriniformes; family Gobionidae; genus Rhinogobio; species Rhinogobio ventralis. The sequence continues at coordinate 21,174,160 of CM077216.1, forward strand.
TTGCAAACAAGTCTTTTAGGAGCTTTGGACTTGTATAAAAATTGTCCATGTATACATGGTGCCCAGAACCCAAAAATGTATGGTCCAAAAGAGACGTTATAGCATCATATGACAGTCCATGGCCTGTGGGAAAGTTGTTCTTTCCTGTATACTCAGAAAAGTCCACAGTGTATCCATTCGAAGAGTCTACAAGAACAAACAGCTTGAAACCCCACCTGGTTGGCTTGGCTTTCATGTACTGGGTCATACCTGTGTTTGCTTTACATGCCACCATTCTCTCATCCACAGCATAGCTTTGAAAGCATGACGAATAGTGTCTATGAGAGGTTTGACCCTGAACAGACGGTCATGTTCAGCTGTGCCCCTCTTTCTGTCATTCTCCTTGTCTGCATCTGGGAGACTCATGTGCACATTCCATGAAATTGTCCGGTATCTGTCCCTAGACATAACTGTAGCTGGAAAAGGTATGGAGAAAACACTGCTCTGTCGCCAGTAGTCCCTGATGGAGCTCACCTTCACCATGGCCATGTAAAACAGCTGCCCAATGTAGAGGTACATCTCACTGATGCTTACATCTGCCCATTTATATTTGTGGCCATTTGCCACTGCCATGGCAGCCTGAGCATTGGTGTTGTGGCACAGAGTTGACACAGCACTTTCTGAAAAAAATAGTTTGAATAGACTTATGGGAGAATTGGGAGTCAGCAGAGCTCAGTTGTGGTCCAGTTTCCTGTGCTGGCAGGAATCTCAGAGTCTGGAACCATGTCAACATCAGTCTCTGTTTTCCATGACAGAGTGGACTGCCTGTTGCTTGCCTTGGCTCTCTTCGGAACAGGTGCTTGGAAATTTTCATTGTCACATCTGTTTAAAAAAAAAGAAACCGTGAGCATGCTGATAACACAATCAAATAAACTGTTTTATCACTATCATTCACTAATGGCCATGGATGAAAAAGACAACAGTTTTTGTAATGTTGTACAAGAACATATACTTTTGTATTATTATGATGATGCAAACACAATTACATCTGTAAAATATTACGTTGGTGAACTTAGTATGATTCTCGATCGCACTGAGAACTGAACGACACCTGTGTGCCCCTGTGCGAGGTGCTGGTGAAGGCGAGCGTGATGCAGCCACATTCCTAAAACAATAAAAAAAACTGTTAGCATTCATTGTCCAAAGTAAACTGATGGGCAATTAATGGGTATGGACGCACAATGTATGCAAATATCTGTTGATGAATGGCTATAGGATGGAAAAATATCTATTGATGCGCTGTAGACTGCGAGTATCTGTTGATGGGCCATATAGTATTTTGTGCATTTCAAATATTACACCTGTAGCCTATTCACAAACATATGTACATTAGGCATAAGGCAGTATTTTAGCACGATAAGCAGTGTAATAGGCTAACCATAACTGAACATTTATTTATAGAAATATAATGTCTAGTGTTTAAACAGTCATGTCAAGTCAACTTTATTTATACAGTGCTTTTTACAATGCAGATTGTTTCAAAGCAGCTTCACAGTGTTAAACAGGAAAATAATGCAACAGAATTTGATTCGGCTGTACAGCCGCTCTGGAGAAAACGGTGAGGTCATCCAGCTCATTTCAATTATCACATATATTCAAGTAATGTAGTTGACAGTTAATTTAGTTTAGTAATTACATTTATTTGAAAATTTAGTGTCCCCAACTGAGCAAGCCAAGCCAAAGGCGACAGCATCACAGTACATATTTTACCGTAGGCTGAAATATATTTGCACCAAATCACATCATATTTACACCTAAGCACACCTAAGTACATTTTTCAAGTATATGTACTTTATCAGCATTTTTCTTTGGAAAACTTTTACTTCACAACATTCCAAAGCATAATATGGTACTTTTTACTGCACTACGTTTCATATTGAATATTATTGAATATGAATATTATTTAAAACGTAATTACATGAAAAAAGTAGTACTTTCTTAATTTTACTAAAGTAAAAGTAATTCAAAGTTTTACTTGAGTACAAGAAAGAAAGTACTACATTTATGTAATTAAGTATTAAAGTTAAAATAAAAAAACGTTTACTTATGAAACATAGTGCAGTAAAATGTACATTACGCTTTGTAATGTAGTGAAGTAAAAGTTTTCCAAAGAAAAACACATATATAGTATACATATATGATAAAGTACATATACTTCAAAAATTTACTTGAGTAGAAAGAAAAAACACTTCACTACTGTACGCCTCTGCAATGTTTAGAGAGTATCACATTACAAATGTTTACACGAGCATATATACGAATATTTGTAAGTGACAACGTAAGACAATATTTCCTGTAAGCTGTCAAAAGCTAGCCAAAACTAGGCAAAATATAGCCTAAATTATATAACACTAAACAAATTACTCCTTACTTATATTCCTCGGAAGGATCAATTTGCTCTTCATAATACAACCTTTTGCCATCTGAGTTGCAATCTTCCTCTGAGGAAAAGGTGAATTCTTCCTCGCTGTCCAGAATCATCTTAAGGGCCTCTTTTCCAGAGTAGTGTGCCATCCTCAAAACGCGATGAACGTGTGCGTGTGCGATGCACATAGATCACCCGAACTATTTACCATGTGAATAGCACCAGGTGTGTGGCAGTATGATGCAGAATGTGCATCATGTTCAGTTTTGTTAGTGATTGCACTCACGATCAAAGGCATAGTAAGACCAAGGCGACAGGAAATCCCAGTTGAGGTGAACTTATTGGGCAGACAGTGCAAATCCCACAGCAAAAAAGTCAAAACAAAGAAAACTATAAAATAAATGTTGAAAAAAAAAGTTATAACTCCACTTCACTTCACTTCACTTCCCTTCACTTCACTCCACTCACCATGTACCAACTCCAGCAGCCATTTATAGCCTAGGCCACACCCTGGAGTGTACTATTCTACAGGTAAGTTTTACTTTGTCACATTATGTGCACTTATTATCACCTTATGCATATAAAAACAACATCTATCCATGATTAAATTACACTATAACAGAATATAACAATACAACAAATGAATTAACAAAGATAAACCTTGTTTTACAGGAATATTGGAAACCCCCCTTATAACATCAACCAACACGGTTTCTCCCATTCAGACGGCATGTCCACCATGTTATACTGTGTAAGCCCATCTTAAATAAAGACTTCAAGCATATGTGTATTGTGGTTATTTATAATAACAATAAATGAGCAATGTTGGTGGCTAATTTTACCCAAACACATTGTACATACATGTATCCACTACACATTACAAACAAATGCACATTGTATCCCCACATATCTTAAACGCATAAAACACAAAACATTCAAACATTCACAAATAGCACAAGTCTATGCATTCATGATCATGGGGTTGCTCCGTGACAGTTTTATTTATTTTATGTTTTATCACTTTTTTTTTTTAAAGCACAACATTTAGTTTTTATTGTGAGTATACACAAATAAAAGTAGATACTTAACAGTTTTGAATGATGTATAACAAAATGTCTGTATGACAAAAATCAACAGTTATTTGAGTCTGATAAGAAAATAAGAAAATAATAAGAAACTGATAAGAAAATAATTGAGGCGGTCGCGCCGGCACGATCGTGACCTCTAGGGGTTACACAGTTCAGTCAGTTGCTTGTAAATGACAAGAGTTGTAATGTAAAGGTAAGAGTTGTATTGTACATGGAAGTGTTATGTACAGGTAATAGCTGTTGTAAAGTACAGGTAAGTGTTGTAATGTACAGGTAGAGCTGTAAATTACAGGTAAGAGTTATGTACAGGTAAGAGTTGTAGAGTACAGGTAAGACTTGTAATGTACAGGTAAGAGTTGTAAAGTACAGGTAAGTTGTTATGTACAGGTAAGAGTTGTTGTAATGTACAGGTAAGAGTTGTAGAGTACAGGTAAGAGTTGTTGTTATAATAATAATAAGCTGGATGATGCGACGGCAGCCATATTGCGCCAGAGGAGAGGAGATCAAGTGATGAAGCCAATCAGTATATGGGGATGATTAGGAGGCCATGATGGACAGAAGCCAATGGGCAAATTTGGCCAGGATGCCGGGGTTACACACCTACTCTTTTTTCCGAAGGACATCCTGGGATTTTTTTAATGACCATAGAGAGTCAGGACCTCGGTTTAACGTCTCATCCGAAGGACATTATGTACAGGTAAGACTTGTAATGTACAGGTAAGAGTTGTTGTAATGTACAGGTAAGAGTTGTTGTAATGTACAGGTAAGACTTGTAATGTACAGGTAAGTGTTGTTGTAATGTACAGGTAAGTGTTGTTGTAATGTACAGGTAAGTGTTGTAATGTACAGGTAAGACTTGTAATGTAAAGGTAAGGGTTGTAATGTAAAGATATTACGCCCGCAAATATTGGCAATAAAGCCAGCTTCCAAAAAAAAAATATACACACAAGCATGTGTGAGGAAATATTGTTTCAAAATAGTGATTAAAATCGAAATCGCAATATTGATAAAAAAAATCACGATAGATTTTTTTTGTCCATATCGCACAGCCCTAGTAAGAGTTGTTATGTACAGGTAAGAACTCTTACTGCCTCTTACTCTCGACTGTCAGCTAGCATGCGCGTTCTGCACCTGCGTGTAAATGAGACAATTGTTTATTTCTGCAGACATATTTGTCATTCAAAAGGGATACCAACCAGGCTGCAGATACACAAACCGTAAACAAATCAGCGCACGGTTACCTTTTCGAATATCAATCCTGCTGATAGCGTTCTTTATTCCACTCCACTCCGCTCAAGTTAATATTAAAATATTTGCCCAGGTAAGATGATGTAAAATTAGAACAGCCTTCTATCTGTAACGTTTTGACTTCTTTGCTCGCTGTTTTGCTATTATTCTCGTGCACTGACTCATTTGCTAAGCTGAACAGCCAATCAGAGTTCTCTCTCTCACCAACAGCCCAACACCGATTCTACGTGTTGAATCAGCCCAAAAAACCCAGACGGTGTCCGACTAAAGCCTACGATGCGGAATACACTGAAAAAACTAAGTCGACTGACGCTCAAAGCGGCCCGACGTTGCCCGACGGCCGATCGTTGGCTTGGTGTGTCCCGGGCTTTACATGTACATTAAAACTCTTACCTGTACATTACAACACTTACATGTACATATACCTCTTACCTGTACATAACAACAACTCTTACCTGTACATTACAACTCTTACCTGTACATACAACTCTTACCTGTACATTACAACTCTTACATGTACATTACAACACTTACCTGTACATAACTCTTAGCTGTACATTACAATACTTACCTGCACATTACAACTCTTACATGTACATTACAACACTTACCTGTACATAACTCTTAGCTGTACATTACAACTCTTACCTGTACATAACTTACACATAAATTACAACTCTTACCTGTACATTACAACCCTTACCTGTACATAACAACTCTTACCTGTACATTATAACTCTTACCTGTACATTACTACACTTACCTGTACATTACTACACTTACCTGTATTTTATAACTCTTACCTGTACATTACAACTCTTACCTATACATTACAACACACAACGCTTACCTGTACTCTACAACACTAACCTGTACATTACAACTCTTACCTGTACATTACTACACTTACCTGTATTTTATAACTCTTACCTGTACATTACAACTCTTACCTATACATTACAACACACAACGCTTACCTGTACTCTACAACACTAACCTGTACATTACAACTCTTACCTGTACATTACTACACTTACCTGTATTTTATAACTCTTACCTGTACATTACAACACTTACCTGTACATTACAACTCTTACATGTACATTACACCACTTACGCGTACATTACAACTCTTATCTGTACATAACAGCTCTTACCTGTACATTACACCTCTTACCTGTACTTAACTCTTACATGTACATTACAACACTTGCCTGTACATAACTCTTACCTGTACATTACAACTTACATATAAATTACAACTCTTACCTGTACATAACAACACTTACATGTACATTACAACACTTACCTGTACATTAAAACTCTTACCTGTACATAACAACACTTACCTGTACATAACTCTTACCTGTACATAACTCTTACCCATGCATAACAACAACTCTTACCCGTACATTACAACACTTACCTGTACAAAACAACTCTTACCTGTACATTACAACACTTATCTGTACATAACTCTTACCTGTACAGTACAACACTTACATTTCCATTACAACACTTACCTGTACATTAAAACTCTTACCTGTACATAACAACACTTACCTGTACATAACTCTTACCTGTACATAACTCTTACCCATGCATAACAACAACTCTTACCCGTACATTACAACACTTACCTGTACAAAACAACTCTTACCTGTACATTACAACACTTATCTGTACATAACTCTTACCTGTACATAACTCTTAACTGTACAGTACAACACACAACTCTTACCTTTACTCTACAAATCTTACCTGTACATAACAAACAACTCTTACCTGTACATTATGGTCCATGTGGAGGGAGTTGATTCAAACTCCTATTCAAACAGATTGAGTGCTTCAACTAAGTAGTTCAGGGGTGAACACACTTATGTGAGTTAGTTATAGTTATTACAGTTTTTCACAATTGTTAAAACACTAAACCCCATTCTCTGAACCATATTCTTAATAGACTAAACCAATGTGTCGAATAAATCTTAAAAAAGTTTAGGCAGTTAGACACTATTTGCAAATGTCCTGCTCTTTTTTTTTTGTAAAACTCTAAATATATTCTCACTCATTAAAACACACATCACAATGTGATGCATTTGTGTCGCAAAACACTAAACACAAGAGGCAAAAGTTAAACAACTAAAACACAGTTGTCATCGATTACACACAATATAAAATTGTTCACACTTATTTGTAATGATTTGATCAAAACAACTGTACAAAATATAAGCCAGTTCAGGAGCACTGAATGTTGATATGACAAATAGATGGAAAAAGTCTGAGAGGGAGAGGGGGAAGAGTGGCATTGCATAGGTTGTAAAATGTGCAGTCTGATTCTTAAAGGTCACCTATTATGCAAACTTAACTTTTGCATGGTGTTTGAACATACGTGTGTTGGCAGTGTGTGTACACAACCACCCTATAATGGTAAAAATCCGCTCACAATTTTTTTTATCCCCATAAATCATAAGCAGTGTCTCAGAACAAGCCGTTTGCAGATTCTGGGCAATGTGATGTCACATTATACAGGCCCCGCCCTTGAGTGTTGATGGACACTGCTGTATTAGCAAAGACCCCGCCCTCAGAGAGCTGTACAAAGTGTGCCATGTTTATCTCCTCGCCGGAGCATTTAACAGCAGCATTCAATAAAGAAATGTGTTCTTAATAAAGCTTAGTCAAGAGCAGTGAGTAATTTTCTGTTTATCTTCTGTTGTTTGATTCATATTACACTTTTTTTTACAATCGCTATGATAATTTTTTCAATACTTTTAACAAATTCCCTAAACTCTGTCCCCAACATCTGTCTGTGTAGGCTATACAATTAACACATTTATTGTTGCTTTGACACAAAATGCATATAGTTAACACAAATTTAAAATGCTTGAACTTCTTTTACGCACAAGCTCAACCAAGACCAAAACAATGGATTTTTACTGCCAAATTTACCAGTGCTTTAACACTGTATTTCAGAACAGATAGCACCATGTTCTAAACCTAACCTTATAGGCTAAAGTCAAGGCAAACAGCTGTTCATATTGTGAATTGAAACACAATATATCCCCTGTATTTTATTCCATTGTTACTGAGAAACAGCTGATTGAAGTTATGCAAATATATAAATCACAACTGATTCCCATCTAGGAATTGTTCAGGTGTTGATGTTCTTTCAATCACATGGCCATATGGTATACAGTAAAAGAGGGCCTCTTTGGCAGGGTGTCTACAGATATGAACAAGTTAAATTTAAGACTTTTTAAGACCTTTTTAATACCACCTTATGTGAAATTTAAGACCAAACCTGTGATGGAAATACACAATTTTTTCAGACACCATACGTTTTAAGTTTTAAGTCTGGGTGTCCTGTAAAGAGCACATTCAGGGATTTTCAGAGATACCGTTTTGGAGGTTTCACCATGACCACTCCCTCTTCTGTCTGTAAATATGACTGGCACTGACTGAATGATCAAATTTTACATTCTTATGGAAATATCACTATATTTTGCAATTATCATATAAATCGGACTAATTTTCAAATAGTTTGTTGTAAATCAATATCTCAGGAAATGATGGGGTTTTAAAATCAGAATATGACTTACTAAAATGACTTATGTTACTAAACAGGATCTCGATTTCATACATCCACTGTAGTGGACATCAGAGCAACTTAAAAGCACTTAAAGCATGTAAATTAGGAATTTTGGAAGACACGATGAGTGAACAGGAAAATAAATGATATATCAATATTCCCATGAAATATTAGTTATTCTAATTAAAATGTTGCCAATTACTACTCACATTAGTACACTTCTTTTTTCATTTATTTATGGCCATTTTACACACATATTGCATAAAGTAAAATAGTATATCAAATCATTCTGTTGTATCTTTCATAACATAGTTGAGATGTTCACTGATGTCCACTACAGTGTAATGTAACAATAAAAGCCCAATTTATCCCCACAAAGTATCATATCACTAAGGTTTTTGGTGGTATTAACAATTTATTCTGAAGTAATATTTTCATCAGCTTAAAAAATATTTATCAAAAAATGCAAAAATTTACTATAGGGCTATTACCAATCAAATTAAATAATTTACAGTGCAAAATTACAACTGCAAAAAATAATTTTATGAGATTAATGCTTTAAATAAAATTTTGAATAGGCCTATACAAATAAGAAATGTTTAAACACATACTTTTAAATACACCAAACCACCAGTAGGTGGCGGTAAGTCACTTCATTTCAACCGACTGGTTCAAAGAGCTGTAACAAAACAAAATGCGGAGTGTTGCTTGGAGAAAGCGAAATAGCTTACTTCTGCGGTCATCTTTGTTTGGAACTATTTTCGTTGGTGAAACTGAACAAAACAGTCAATATTGTGTCTAAAATGGAAGTAACTTTACTACTTGTTTGTTGAACTAAAATCAATGTACAGGTGCTGGTCATATAATTAGAATATCATCAAAAAGTTGATTTATTTCACTAATTCCATTCAAAAAGTGAAACTTGTATATTATATTCATTCATTACACACAGACTGATATATTTCAAATGTTTATTTCTTTTAATTTTGATGATTATAACTGACAACTAAGGAAAATCCCAAATTCGGTATCTCAGAAAATTAGAATATTGTGAAAAGGTTCAATATTGAAGACACCTGGTGCCACACTCTAATCAGCTAATTAACTCAAAACACCTGAAAAGGCCTTTAAATGTCTCTCAGTCTAGTTCTGTAGGCTACACAATCATGGGGAAGACTGCTGACTTGACAGTTGTCCAAAAGACGACCATTGACAACTTGCACAAGGAGGGCAAGACACAAAAGGTCATTGCAAAAGAGGCTGGCTGTTCACAGAGCTCACAGAGAGGCGAAGGGAAGGAAAAGATGTGGTAGAAAAAAGTGTGCAAGCAATAGGGATAACCGCACCCTGGAGAGGATTGTGAAACAAAACCCATTCAAAAATGTGGGGGAGATTCACAAAGAGTGGACTGCAGCTGGAGTCAGTGCTTCAAGAACCACTACGCACAAACGTATGCAAGACATGGGTTTCAGCTGTCGCATTCCTTGTGTCAAGCCACTCTTGAACAACAGACAGCGTCAGAAGCATCTCACCTGGGCTAAAGACAAAAAGGACTGGACTGCTGCTGAGTGGTCCAAAGTTATGTTCTCTGATGAAAGTCAATTTTGCATTTCCTTTGGAAATCAGGGTCCCAGAGTCTGGAGGAAGAGAGGAGAGGCACACAATCCACGTTGCTTGAGGTCCAGTGTAAAGTTTCCACAGTCAGTGATGGTTTGGGGTGCCATGTCATCTGCTGGTGTTGGTCCACTGTGTTTTCTGAGGTCCAAGGTCAACACAGCCATATACCAGGAAGTTTTAGAGCACTTTGTGCTTCTTGCTGCTGACCAACTTTAGGGAGATGCAGATTTCATTTTCCAACAGGACTTGGCACCTGCACACAGTGCCAAAGCAACCAGTACCTGGTTTAAGGACCATGGTATCCCTGTTCTTAATTGGCCAGCAAACTCGCCTGACCTTAACCCCAGGTAAAATCTATGGGGTATTATGACAAAATATCTGTAATTAATTTCTGTAGTTACATTTATAATTACACTTTTGACACTTCCCTTACACCTAACCCTACCCTTAAACTTACCCATACCACCACACCTGTGCCTAACTTTACCCGTATCCCATCTCAATATCAGCAAAAGTGTTTTGCAATACAATATGAACACAATAAGTACATTGTACTTATGTTTTGATGTACGCACATAGTAGTTCAGGCCACCTAATATAAAGTGGGACCCTTGCTGCATATGTGCACAGACATAACCAACTGTTTTCATGTGAACTTTGTGTGTTTCTGATATAACCTTGTGTGCATTTGACAGTTCAATCGCAATAACACATGAAAAAGAACAAGTCTAGTTTAATACTCACGGACGCGCCGACATCCAGCTCTCTGTGCGCATGCGTCGGGTGTGTGTGCTCAAGTTGAGAGTGATATGGCCTTAAAAGGCATGCAGATAATATTTCAATATTTCATCTTTTGATCTAAAACTTCACAGACACACTCTGGGGACACCTGAGACTTATATATATACAGACTTATATACATCTTATAAAAGGGGCATTATAGGTGCTCTTTAAAGGGTTCGTTCACCAAAAAATTCTGTCATTATTTACTCACCCTCATGTCGTTCCAAACCCGTAAGACCTTCATCTTCAAAACACAAATTAAGATGTTTTTTATGAAATCCTAGAGCTCTCTGACCTCTCCATAGACAGCAATTTAATTAACACTTTCTTTTTTTTTTTTACTAACTTTCTGAGCCTTGAAAGTGTTAATTAAATTGCTGTCTATGGAAGGGTCGATAGTTCATATTAGCTCTTAATAGTAGTATTGCAAATTTGCAATAGTTCACTTTAAATGACTCATTTGCATTTGTTCCTTGAAAATAATTTGTACTAATCTGCACCTTCATGTGTGCTTGGCAGGAGCTGAAAATGGCAACCAAATACCTGATGCTTATTGCCTTGGGGACTGCAGTGATTGGCAGTGTGCACTGTTGCCCTGAGCAGTGTACCTGCTCTGATAAATATAACCACCAGTTTGCAGATTGTGCCTACAAAGACCTCCTGGAAGTACCCATGGGCTTGCCATCCAACGTGACCACCGTGAGTCTTTCAGCTAACAAGATTAAAGTGCTAAAATCCAAAACCTTTATAAATGTGACCCAGATGATCTCTCTTTGGCTGGCTCACAATGAAATCGTCACTGTTGAGAGGGACACCTTGGCTCCGATGATTCAGCTGAAAAGTTTAGATATTAGCTACAACAAAATAGTGCATTTTCCATGGGAAGACTTGACCAATCTCACTGCCCTGCAGTTGTTAAAGTTGAACAATAATGAGATGGTCAGCATCCCCAAAAACGCTTTTTCCAACCTGAAGGACCTGCGTTCGGTCCGTATTAACAATAACAAATTTACCACCATCGTGCAGGGAACGTTTGATGCTTTAACTGCCATGTCCCACCTCCAAATCTTCCACAACCCCTTCATCTGCTCCTGCAACCTTGAGTGGTTTAGGGACTGGATCATGAAATCCTCAATCTCAATCCCTGACCAAAACAACATTGTCTGTGATGCTCCTTCCCACCTCAAAGGTACACAGGTCACTAGCATGCCCAAACTGGATTGCAAGGCCCCGTCCGTGTCCATCACATATCAGCCAAACATCGAAAAAACCGAACTCTATGAGGGATATATGGTCATGCTATACTGCGAAACAAAAGGAACCCCTAAACCTGACGTCACATGGGAGATGTACGCTGGAAACCAACTGATTACGTTTGCCTGCCATTGTCGAAAAAATCGAGATTCTGATTAATGGGCCACCTACAAACACAAGGTTCCTTGTGTTTCAAAATGGCACCTTGACCATCCCTCACATAAGCAAGAAAGAAGATGGCAGCTACACCTGCTCTGCTGTCAACGACATGGGAAAAGCAGAGCGCTCGTGAGACTTGCGGTCGCAGACACCAAATAGCATGCCATCAATTCGATGCTTGACACAAAAGCACCCAGCCATTTACCAGAAGACAAACTTGATGTTTTGACACTTAATGTTTGACAAACTTGACATAGATATAATTCTTACATAACTTCTAATCATGAGAAAATTTAATTAGTTTTTCTTGACATATGGATATATGCGTGTAACAATTTCATGTATTTGAAAACAGGTTTTCTACATTTATTGCTTATTAAGATAAATTGTTTGGAAAGGAGGACAAGAAGAAAATGTTTCAAAAGAGTGTTAACTGTTTAAGAATGTAAGGGAACAAAGTTTCAAGCAGGTTACTGCCCAAAATAAGTTATGCCGTACATTTAAGGGCTAGATTTTGTTTGACGAGCAAAATAATTTATATATATATATAAAATTACCTTTTTATTTTATTACTGAGCATTGGGTCACTACATCATACATTTGGTGAAAACTTACATATATTGTGTTTTATGTATCTCTCTCTCTGATATTTCAAAGCTAATCTACAACTGCTGTGAGAAGCAACTTGAAAATAATGACTCTTTCTGCAGTCAAGGTCAGTTAGGCCAGGGAGAAGTTTAGGGAGTCAGATAAGATGTTTCCAATTAAAAATATTTACGCACTTCAAGTGGGCATAACTATAATGGGATGTTGGTGAATATTATGGGATGCTGATGACTATTACCGGACTAACCGGGAAATGTACTTGTATAATAAAAGTAGGAGGCCTGATAATCTGCTCATTTGTTTATCCAATCCATTTTGAAAGTCTTTGTTTGCTGAAAAATTAATACGTATTAATATGTTTTGTTTGGAGCTCACTTTGTAGCTCTCTGAGGTGTTTCGGTTGTAAGAGAAACTACCCTGAATTTCGATTTTCAGAAATAAATTTGGTTTGATAATTTTACTATTGAGTGGCCTGACTTTAATCTAGAGATGCACCGATATGAACATTTTGGCCGATACCGATAACCGATAATTCTTTATATTTGAAAGTCGATAACCAATATATTGGCCGATAAATCTAAATACAAATTTTAACTTTGAGAGCCTGATTACAAAAACAAAAGGCTCACCATTAAAAGCCATGTCCCAAACACTTCAACATGAATCAAACCTATATAGTACAGTAGCCTATTTGAACCATTGTAAGATTCCTTAACTTTTCAAATTAATTTTACACTCCTATGGCCAACTTACTTTATTAAAAAAATGGTAACACTTTACATTAAGGTTTAATTTTTGTTAAATTTTAGTTAACCAACAATGAATGAACAATACTTCTACAGAATTTATTAATCTTAGGTGTGTTCGTTAATGCATAAACAAATCAGACTTTATTTGTAAAATGTTACCAAAAATTCTATTGCCTAACAAAAAATAAAAATAAAATACCTAAATAATGCAAAAAAGTCATTGGACAACATTACGTAGGCTGTATACACTCACCTAAAGGATTATTAGGAACACTATACTAATACTGTGTTTAACCCCCTTTCGCCTTCAAAACTGCCTTAATTCTACGTGGCATTGATTCAACAAGGTGCTGAAAGCATTCTTTAGAAATGTTGGCCCATATTGACAGGATAGCATCTTGCAGTTGATGGAGATTTGTGGGATGCACATCCAGGGCACGAAGCTCCCGTTCCACCACATCCCAAAGATGCTCTATTGGGTTGAGATCTGGTGACTGTACAGTGAACTCATTGTCATGTTCAAGAAACCAATTTGAAATGATTCGAGCTTTGTGACATGGTGCATTATCCTGCTGGAAGTAGCCATCAGAGGATGGGTACATGGTGGTCATAAAGGGATGGACATGGTCAGAAACAATGCTCAGGTAGGCCGTGGCATTTAAACGATGCCCAATTGGCACTAAGGGGCCTAAAGTGTGCCAAGAAAACATCCCCCACACCATTACACCACCACCACCAGCCTGCACAGTGGTAACAAGGCATGATGGATCCATGTTCTCATTCTGTTTACGCCAAATTCTGACTCTACCATCTGAATGTCTCAACAGAAATCGAGACTCATCAGACCAGGCAACATTTTTCCAGTCTTCAACGGTCCAATTTTGGTGAGCTCGTGCAAATTGTAGCCTCTTTTTCCTATTTGTAATGGAGATGAGTGGTACCCGGTGGGGTCTTCTGCTGTTGTAGCCCATCCGCCTCAAGGTTGTGCGTGTTGTGGCTTCACAAATGCTTTGCTGCATACCTCGGTTGTAATAATTGGTTATTTCAGTCAAAGTTGCTCTTCTATCAGCTTGAATCAGTCGGCCCATTCTCCTCTGACCTCTAGCATCAACAAGGAATTTTCGCCCACAGGACTGCCGCATACTGGATGTTTTTCCCTTTTCACACCATTCTTTGTAAACTCTAGAAATGGTTGTGTGTGAAAATCCCAGTAACTGAGCAGATTCTGAAATACTCAGAACGGCCCGTCTTGCACCAACAACCATGCCACGCTCAAAATTGCTTAAATCACCTTTCTTTCCCATTCTGACATTCAGTTTGGAGTTCAGGAGATTGTCTTGACCAGGACCACACCCCTAAATGCATTGAAGCAACTGCCATGAGATTGGTTGATTAGATAATTGCATTAATGAGAAATTGAACAGGTGTTCCTAATAATCCTTTAGGTGAGTGTATAAAGAATCAAAATGCATGTGCCATGCATGAAATAGCCTCCGCACAGACAATAAGGAAGTGGTTTTAATCAAACCATATTGTTGATGAAAATAATACAAGAACAATAAAAGTTATTAAAAATAACGCTTTGGTGTTTTTGAAAAAAAATATGTTTACTATGAAACATCTAATAGTAACAGTAATAGTAAACATCTTTAATATTAGTCTATTAGTCTATCAAATAACGTTGATGTTTGAGAGCGCGTGCTGAAGCTGAAGAGAATGAACAACCGTAAACTGAAGCGCTTAGAAGGTTAATTAACAACTAAACGTATCATATATGAGAACAATCAGTTATTTATACAAAATAAATATAATATTACAACTTATATTTGCACAAAATCACACACAGGTGAACTAAGTTACGTAGTCAGAAGGCCTATAACTCCTGTGGATGCGCTCTTCCCCTGTTTGAGAGCGCGCGCTGAAGCTGAAGATGATCACCGGTACAATGAAGCGCTGCGGGTTATTAACTCAACGAAACGCATCCTATATGAGATTAATCAGATGTTTATACTACATAAACTTAATATTACGACTTATATATGCTTAAAATTACGCAAATGCACACGCGAACTTGACTGTGCTGGTCAGAATGCGTTGTGGACGCGCTCTTCCCACAACAGCGCGCTGAAACACAACTAAACCCAGAGAATTCACAACGCTTTATTTAAAAAAAATCTCATTACAGTGTTATGTATATGACAATCCCAATAGTTATTAATGCTGTGCATTTCTGCGCGAGCTGAAGCTAAAGACCGGTACAATGAAGCGCTTTCCTGCATCGTTAATTGACTCAGCCAACCGCATCCTATGAGATTATAAACACAGAATAAATATATTACAACTTACAATGGCACAAAAGGCTGCGAATGCACAAGAGAACGAATGGCTGTGCTTGTCATGAAGGTGTAACTCCGTGGACGCGCTCTTCCCTCAACAAACGCGCTGAAACACAAGGTTCTTTTACAGTTGTGTTCTTATTATAATTTTAGCTTATATGTTAGACTTGCGCTGCACATGTTGCACATACTGTATTTCGAGCAATTCAAACCCATCATGGCGGACAGCGTGTCTGAAGTGTCTCAGCTGAGGGAAATAACCCAGTATCTATTGGCTTGAATATATCGGTCAAAATATCGGATCGATAACATAAAAAATGATAATTTATCGGCCGATAACAATATGTTGCCGATATATCATGTATCCCTACTTTAATCTTATAGGTGAATTTCCACCACATTTTTCCACTGAAGCACAAGACTCTGTGTCCTTGCCTTTGATGAAGCAATATGCCACTGCACACCAGACACATGGCATTCTCATGTTCAAGGTGGCAATGCAAAACACTGAATCTAACCACCATACAGGCAAAAAAGTTCACTTCAATAATGAAGAAGTGGCGTCTATGTGTTTTGCTGTAAGAACTGCACAATGGAAACAGAAAGGGCAACCTATATAAGCCTACATTTTTCCATAAGCACAGACTTTACACAGAAAGAAAAATACTGAAAAATGTCAGTATTTCCAGCATAGAGTCAAGATATTATACATTAACAACGTTTTGAGACAAATTGTGTCGTTTAATGGAAAACAATGTGAAAGGCGTGGCAGGATTTTGAACAACTCTGCCCTAATGCGCAACCCACTTTATTCCAACACAATCTCGTGAAAGCGCATATCTATAGCACGAATTTGTGCCATTTATACACAAAAATGAGTTTTTGCGTGCATATGCTACGCACTGTAAATAGTAGTGGTGTGGGTTACATACGTATTACACGCCATAAAGTGCATATCACATGCACGCAAAAACAAATTTTTGCGTATGAATGGCACAATAAATACAATTTGTGCTATAGATATGCACTTTCATGAGATATTCTCTTAATATTCAAAGTTAATACATGAACAATGTGCTGCGCCGCATGTCAAAATAAATGCTTCTTTCAATAGGTGGTGAAATGGAAATAGCGATCTAAATTTTGGGGTGGCACCCAGGGTGGCCATTCAGATGTCCCTGGACACCCCTCTGGCTCCACCACTGCTGTTGATGTGAAAAATCGTGTGCGTTTAGTAATTTGGCGGGTTATGTATATTATGTTATGGTGAACTGTTGTTCAAATGTTTACTACAGTAAAGTTGAGCGAGTGGATCTCTGAGATGGTGTGAGTAAGTGGAAGCGGGGCTCATTTGCATATTCATGGTGGTGGGGTTAATTTGCATATTCATGAATCCGCGTATACTAAATGAAGCAAGGGTGTAGAGTTACATTCAAGCTATTTTAAGGCATGAAGTTTTTTTCACTTGAAAATAAAACCCTTTGTTTAAATATGTCATTTTGGTGATCAAGGATGTGTTTTAAGGGATAAAAAAATTATTGACTACAGGGTGACACATTTTAGGCTGAGACATTACAGAAAAAATCCCTAATCTTCTCTATAAAAACCTTTAAATATGTCAACAAAATGAAACGAGGGTTCTGAATCTGGCATTGTCCAATGTTCAGATTTTGGTTCTGAAATTGTATGCAAATAATTGCAAATTTAATTAAATAATTTGCATATTTAAACAATAAATATATATTTTTTTAAATTACATTTTGTGCAGTTCTTAACCCCTAGAGGTCAACGATCGCGCCGGCCCTTTTTCTTATCAGTGCGAAATACTCCGTCGATTTTGGTCATTCAGGCAAGTGTTATACATCATTATAATCTGTTAAGTTTCTACTTGTATTTGTGTATACTCACAATAAAAACTAAATGTTGTGCTTTTTGCAAAATAAAGAAAACCAACATGATGCACGAACTGCAGCCTCTCTCTCAATGAAGTTCATTCTGATCTTCTTCAGAAAATGAACTGTAACTTAGTGAATACTTGTCACACAAACATGAGACATATGTCTAAAGAAACGTTGAAATGTCACGTTTTAAATAATGTAAATCAAATCAAAAACAAATATTCTCTGTTTATGTAATCTGTTTGAAAAGAGAGAGATGTCAGTCGTTCGTGAGCTGCCTCATTAGTGGCAAATTTTGATGCGATCCATGCGAGTGTATCTCCGCCCGCATCAACTCGAAAAAACACATCAAGTTTAGTGCGTGTACTTTACAAAGTTTTGAGACGCGGTGAGGAATAATCCTGGAATAATTTACCTCAGAAGAAAAGCTGTTTATTTCTAAGAGCAACGGATCCAGCCGAGGATTGTGAGGTAAGTTTAGTGTTAGTGTCTGTGAATATTAAACCGCAAAAAAACTTTTAAATATGAATCCTGCATGTGTCTGTGTGTCTGCAGATTCACATTTATAGACTCTATAATATAACAAATATGCAACATATTATATCATAGACTGTTTAGACAAGATTTCTTTGGCCTGTTTTGTATAGATTACAAAGTGTTTACTGTAAAATAGCCTTGTGTCACATCAATAAAGCTTTTGTTCACAAATTGCTGCTCAGATGCTATAAATACAGTACCAATCAAATGTTTTGTGTAAAATAATACTTGTAGCCATTAAAAACTTATTTTGTTTCATATTATGTTTAAATATTATAGCCTAATGTTATTTTTTTATTTAATCTATGTTGATGATGAAAAGTACACAACATGAATAAGGACATATCATAAGATGCACAAAATGTCAGAAGACATGGAGTGGGTCAGACATGATTTTGACCACTTCATTAAGTTTTGTTTTGTAGAAAGCCTTTCTTTAAAGTGAATTTCGTTTTTTTATAAATTGTATCTTAATTTTAATCAATGTTTCATCAGCCAATTGCCTGGATTTAATAAATAAGAAGCAAATAGGCTATAGCAGACAATATATTCATGACGGCGCGCTTACTTGCATTGCACAGAGCACAAAATGAACCGAAACTCAGAGTATAGGCTACTTGCCTCACATGATATTTAAATATTGTGAGTATCAACGCTATCTCACGACCAGTTCATAGGTATTTTACAAGGTAAACAAATTTGTACGTTTTGTCTAAAGCCCAGTGACGGGTAGGTTTAGGGGCGGGGTTAGAGGGAGGTCATTCATACGAATTCATACGAATTTGGCAACTCGTCAAATACGTACGATTTAGCAAAAATCGTACGAAATTGTACGAGTGAGGTCGTACAAATTTGTACGAATTAGCCACCTTGTAAAATATGTACGAATTGCCATGAGATCGGGTCAGATAGTTTACGAAATCAAATGATTCAGAACATTTTTGCCATTGAAATGACTGGGAAAAAAGTGTCACAATCAACCTGAATTCACCCTATACTCTTTGATATCATAATTGAAATCAAATGTTGTTTTAAACCCCAAATATTTTTACTTATAACATTCATCATTACCAGTTATTCAGTTGTTTGTATAACACTGTAACATTATCATTGTAAAAAAAAAAAGTAGTTTCAGTGTAGTTCAATGTTTTGCCTGAGACTTCTTTCAAAAACATTTAAAATTTAAAATTAGTCTTTCATACATATTACCTCCTGTCCTCAATAAGGTGTAAAATACAGGTCTGGAGGCTAGATTAATTCAAATTCCCATTATGAACTCATGTTTACATTTGAAAGAAGTTTCTGTCCTGGTCTGGTATTTAGGGAGTGTTGCAGAAGGGTCAGGGTGCAATCCTGTACTCAGGTCAACCCGTAATGCTGTGTGTCTTCTAGACACTCAGTGTTATGCAATTGTCAGGTATGGAGCATGGGGCACATCTGACGAGATTCTAGATGTTTGACTTTAAGTTATTATGCAGTCGCATTCACTGTAGGGGGCCAGATAAAACACTATTAAAATATGGCTACCAAACTACCAAACTATGGCATTATTTTATGGTATTGGCCATAACCTCTGGTTACTGCTTCAGCTTTAACTAAGTTGTTATATAGGCGACTGTAGGGGGCTACATGCAGTGACCTAACTTAGAAATGATGGACCCCCTGGGCTGCACAGTTATGAAAGTACTTACAAACAAACACACTGCGCTCGTGCAAGATATCATGAAATGTGTAGCCTATCTATAGCACGAATTGTATTTATCGTTCAATTTATACGCATAAATAGCTTTTTATGTGCATATGATACGCAGTTTCTCATTTTTGCGTATAAATTAAACTATAAGATAAATACAATTCATGCTACACACTTTCTTGAGATCGCGCTGCGTGTATAGGGAACCCTAGCCTATATAAGTGAATTTGTGTGCCTAACCTAGGCTACTTAATTTAGACCAGGGGCGATTTCATTTTAGGGGGGCTCAGCCCCCAGTGAGGGTATAAAAAAAATGGTAACACTTTAGTTTAGGGTCCAATTCTCACTATAAACTAGCTTATTAGCATGCATATTAGGATATTGACTGTTTATTATTATAAAGCAAATATTAAGGCCTTATTCTGCATGACCATATTGTACCTCTTTTAACTCAGGAATATAGGCAGGGTTTTATAATCACTGAGATCCCAAAAGTGAGGTAGTTAAGGATGTTCAGGGGATGCTCCCCCGAGAAAATTTTGATTTCTATGATCTACATATGTGCATTTTAAGATGTTCTGAAGGCCAAAAAATTAGATAACAATAGCTTGAAAACAATGTCAGTTGGCAGTAGATTTGTCTTTCTTCTTATCATCACATCTCTCTTTTTCTCTTTGTTTTTATCTTGTCCTGTCTCTTCCCCTCCTAAGGCTGAGCTTTGACTGATATAGTTTTTCCATTTTCATCAGTGAAGAAAGTAAACTGGCTACCAAGAAAGCTAGGTAACTAAGTTTATTAAATTAATTCACAATGTGCACACATTCATTACTAATCTTATGCCCAATACAGGCTAAAAAAAGGCAGAGTTTTTTTTATTTAATGAAGGCTACAAATGGAATTATATTAATTTACAATATGTGGGGTAAACGTACCTATTAAGCTTAAGTACCCATTAAGCACACTACTATCTTTGAGCTCAGATTATAAAAAGAAAAAAGTAATTTATCATCCTATTTGATGTCTCAACCAATTGATGTGTTTGTTACTATATGCCTCCTGTAATTTCAAGCTAATCAGACCATTGCACACTGAGTTATGGGTATTCATGTGTTCACACTGTCTGGCGGCCATTTTGAAAGCTCTCTGAAAACTTTCACCAAAAGAATAGCCCCTTAAATGTGCATTTTTTAGATGTTTAAGCCTTTATTTTTGATAAGTATAACTTCTTACTGCAAAATTAAGAGATTAATATTTAGTCTTTTAAATATTATAACCTGGTAGCATGTATTAAGTTCATACATATTTTAATATGAACAGCTATTATTGAAAATATCTATGAAATTATACTTTTTCTTATAGATGTCACACTGAAGCTGTGATTTTCATAGTAGTGCAGCCTTTAAGCTCACCTTAAAATAATATTAAGTCTTTAAAAATGACAGCAGTGTAAAACCACAGAACATCAATAAACTGTAAATTTATAATATAATGGATTTAAAAGTACAAGTCAGTAATGCCTGTGAAGTAATATATTAGTGTAGCACACAATCTTATACAGCTAGTAAGCTAACAGTGTTCTGCAGCACCTGCGCTATGTTGCTATGTTTTGGATCTAACTGTAATTATTTCCCACATCCAGGTTCTATGTAAATAGTTCATAAACAGACTTTAAATATTAACTGATGGTTGTCACTTCAAGTTAATCTTTAGAAAATTATTCTTTAAAAATGTTGTTTAAAATAAAAAAGAATTTCCCCAAAAAACATGTTGTGAGCTTAATGGCAACAGGAGTGTGTTTAAAGGGTACAAACATGTACCCATTAAGCACAGCCATACTTTTTTTGCATTTAATGATGTATATCTTAATTTAAATGCTTTTGTCATTTAAAATAAAATAAAATATTATTGTGTGAGAGATTAATATTTTATTTTAACATAACTTCTTGTACTCAAACCAATACCCTGTGCACTAAAATGTCTCAATGTAGATTTTGGTGAGTTTAACAGGTACGTTTTCCCTACACATTCATTATTAATCTTATGCCTAATCTGAAGAAAACTGCTTTGTTAATATTTCTTGCAGTTTCTGTGAACATAAAGCCCGCCTACTCTGATTTGAAAATAAAGATTCCAATTAATGGGCCGCCTACAAACACAAGGTTCCTTGTGTTTCAAAATGGCACCTTGACCATCCCAAGCATCGAATTGCCACAAAAACGCACCCAGCCATTTACCAGGAGACAAACTTGGCTCCAAAAACATCGTCATTAGCATATGGTCCAAATCTGAGGAGAAGACAAAGAGCCTTACAAAGCGGAACATCTCTCATTACGGTGGATAAAGAGCAAGTGGAGCAAGGGGCCGATAGTTTGCCCTTTGTTTGTTGTACATAACTCTTACCTGTACTCTAAAACTCTTACCTGTACATTACAACACACAACTCTTACCTGTACTCTACAACACTTACTAGGGATGCGCCGATCCGATACTCAGTATCGGCATCGGCTCCGATACCACCTTAATTTGCCAGATCGGTCAGACAGGACCAATCCAAATCCGATACTGTGCGTATAATATTCTGTTATTGTTAAGCCCCAATGCCCCACAAAACCATTATATATTAAGTGTTCTGAAGCTATTCCATAGTTTAATGTGAAGTACAGGTGAATATTTAAGTCATTAAATTCAAGTTCACGTAAATTCTTCCCTCCGATGCGGCTGCCAGTCATTCTCCATTCAGCTTTCCAACTGCGTTCGGTTACAACAGTCAACACGATGAAACTCTCTCCAAGATGATTCAATGTTCCTGTTATTATGCTTGATCTTTAGATAACGGTTTCGGATAAAATGACTTTATCTGGCTGGAGATCACAACACTGGACTAAAGATTGTATTGTTCTTCACACGCACGGTAACTGAATTTTTAAACTGTTAAAAGAAAAGGCTCAATAAAATATTGCATATATAGATATACTACGCATCGATATATCTTCCCTTTGTGTTTTGAACTTTTCAATGCGGACGGAGCGCTGCGCGCTGTGACTCCATGTTGCTTCAAGCGCATCATCCTGCGCATGTGATGCGCATAAGCGCTTTGTGCCGCTCTGTATTGGAGCCTTTCATATTATATGTAGCCTACTTTTGCGCAATGAAAGCTTAATAATAGCATTTCTTGTTCTGCCCTATCTATAATATGTTGCTGCCCCATTAAAAAAGCTGTGCTATAGCCTACATTTAAAATAAATGTCTTTTAATTTCATAGTATATAGGCCCTATTTCTATAAATATATTTACTTGTTTTTCATGAATGTATTTTACAACAATGTGTAACATTTGACCAGATTTAGTGCTACACTTATTCACTTTTTATTTGTTTCCCACTAAATGTTTTTTTTTTTTTGTCACTAAATGTTTAGATTTTACACAATTATTGTCTACTCATGATTATTCTGTATATAACTTTTGCTGCTGAATTAACCACTAATCTAGTTTATCCACCATCTAGTTTATAGTAGTATTTTTGTCATAGATTGTGATTTATATATATTTTTTAATTTGTTGTTTTTCTTTATAATGAAGTTGTCTGTATTTAGTAGATTGTGTTTAACACACAAAAGAGTGATTATCAGTTCAACACACTGAGGAATAGAAATTCTACATTCAATTTTTTAACCAAAACTGCACTGGTATCGGATTCGTATTGGATTGGTATTGGTATTTTTTTTCTGAAAAAAAAAAAAAAGGTATTTGTGCATCCCTAACTCTTACCTGTATACTCTACAACTCTTACCTGCACATAACAACTCTCACCTGTACTCTACAACTCTTACTAGTGCTGGGCGGTATGCCGGTTCGCAGTGTTGGGGAGTAGTTAACTACAAGTAGCGACGCTACTAACTTAACTACATTTTTCAGTAGCTTGTCAGTAGCTCAGTTGCTTTGAAAACAATGTAGCTTCTTAGCTCTGTTTTTTCTCTCTCTCATGTGTCTGTAATAAGTGTGTTGCAGTTCTGTGTTTTATTGGTTGTTGTCTCCCCACAGCATCACTTTGTGGGGCTTTGTAAACCTGTATTAACTCTAGTGTGGAATTTTTCTACAATATTAACTCGTCATGACAGTAAAATAGTAGACTGGGTAAACCCAGCCTGATCTGCCGGAGATTTGAGACAGTCTGGAAACCTGTACATTCATTTCTACTGCTTCTGTTACACTTTTGCGGGAACCAATCACAGACTGGCTTATCCACATGGCGCGCTATTGGCTGGTTTAACACGATGACGATACAGAAGCGATGGGTCGTTGCTTGTTGATCACGCCTCTTGTCGTCTGATTGGTTGAAGGACTATCCAATTGCGTACAGAGTCATTTGAATTATGCTCGTTTATCATCCCTCTTGTGCAGTAGAAAATACATAACAGACTCCCCAATGTTCAATCTTAAAATTGAGCTTGGTCTGGTGATAGCCAGACAAGTAAAATAGGGCATTCTAGTCAATCTACTGCAGTATTTACTCTCTCAATCAGTAGAAAATGTGGTTAACACCCGGTCATGCATAGGAATTTTTTTTTTAAAATACCGTCATATACCGCGTCATATACCGTCATATACAGTTTTTCACAATTGTTAAGGCACTAAACCCCATTCTCTGAACCATATTCTCAATAACCTAAACCAATGTGTCGAATAAATACTTATTTCTGCAAAACCTTAAACAAGTTCAGGCAGTTAGACACTATTTCCTGCACTCTTTTTGCAAAACTCTAAACACATGGGAGGTCGACCGATTCATCCATACCCATAGTTTTTTTCGGGTTGTGTCCGTTGCTGAAACGGCTGAAAAGGGTGCGCTGTCATTACACAGTATGAGAGCTCTGAGAAGGGTCGGCTGGCATTATATAGCACGAGAGCGGCCTCTAGAGGCAAAATAAAAACTCACTGACGTTGTTTATATTGACACGTAAGGCTGCGCGCTGCATGGAGAGTGCTGACACATTAGATGCGCGTTTAAAACACAGACAGGGAAACGGTACAGAACACTACAGTACATGTTGCCAAATCATTATAAAGTAATTAATTTGTTGACTAGATGCTGCATTAGCAGGGAAAGAACAGCAGTGCGTATCTTCATGCAGCCCACAGAAATATAAACAAATCAGAAACGCATTTCAATACATATTTTGTTATTTTGATTAGATAATCGTCAAGTGTTCTAAAAAAGCAGACTGTTTGGATTTATATGAAATTGTAACACTTTACAATAATATTCCATTTGTAACATTAACGAAGGTTAATAAATGGCGTGGAAGTATTGTTCATTGTTAGTTTAATCTGTTAACCTTAGTTAATGCACTATGAACTAACATGAATGATCAAGATACAATTGTATTGATCAAATATTAATACATGCTGTAAAATGTATATTGCATAATGCATATAGTTCATTTGAGCTAGTTAAATAAGCTAATACATCCTTGTTAACAAATGGGACTTGCAGTCTGTTACCTATGACATTTACATACATGTTTTCTAGGTTATAGCTAAAGAAACCTTTATTTATAATATTATTTTAATGTTGAAATTATTTTCCATAGAATTTGTTCTGTTAGAACTTCTCATTTTAATATATTCATATTTACATATGTAATTTAGCAATTTTCATGGTTCAGTAATGCCGTAAGATCTCTGGTCAAACAAATGATTGGCTGAAAGCGGTGTCAAATAAATATCAGATATATCATTGGTTAAAAACGTTAACAAGCCTCCACGTGCTGGCTACGTCATATCATAATGTTAACATGCCAAAACGTCAGACAATAAGTTCCTTGGAAACAAAAAACTATTGGAGTCAGGAAAAAGCAGAAGTATTGCAGATAGACAATAGGGCTGGGTATCGATTCAGATGTTCCAATTCGATTCGATTTCGATTCGCAAGCTGTCAAATTGATTCGATTTCGATTCCCGATTCGATTTTCGATTCAACTCAATGAATATAGATTTAATACAACTACTATATTTATAAAAAAGAACAGTGAACATAAGTTTACAAGTGGGTAATTAAAAAGAAGCGCCGTATATTAAACTCTTCTTATTTTAGGTACACTTGGGTACATTAAAACAGAACCCATCTCTATATTTCAAATGCATACAATTATGTTAAATACAATTTTGATGCAACTTTATTCTAAACATTTTTTTATCTGAGAGGTATTTTATAGAATTTTGTTTTTATGGACATTTTGATATATTTATTCTAAAACATAAAAAAAATATTTCAATTTTCAGTACACAACAAGCTATTCTTGCAATTTTTGCCCGTCATGTGTGCACCACTGCACACATTGTACCACGGCAACGAACCAAAATACCTGCTGACTTATGTGGACTAACTTTTATTTGAGGAAATCTGTTTATAATATAGGCTATTAGGTTTGAATTATTGGTCCTGCGCTGCCTATTGACTGCCTATTGATTTGAATATGTCTATAATGGTTAACGTATGTGCTTAAGTGAACGCTCAAGTTTAATACAATGATCATAATGCAAGGCAAGCATTCGCATGTATGTGATCTATTTTTAGCGGTTGTGTGCTCGGCTGTGGGGTGTTGCAACGTCTCATCAAATGGTTCCGCAGATTTATAGTATTACTACAGCATTTAACCTCAAAATTACAAACGTCGACAACGCACCGGAAGCCGCTATTTAAGCACTGAATGAATGACATGCGCACCTCTCGCTCCTTTTTTAACATCGCGCAAGGCAAATAAGAGGGTGACATCTAGCGGAGAAGACAAGTCATTAAATTTACGTTTAATGTTTGCAGAAATAAATATGGAAAAGCAAATACAGGCGTAGTTTGATGACGCCATGTTTGAGCGCAGAATCTTGGGACATGTGGTCTTCACCTCACAGCCGGTGGAAAAGAATCGGGATAGGACTCAGGCAGAAATCATGTTCATGGATGCGATTATTAACGTTACTGTAATATGAAGCAGAGCAGGACCGAGTGTTGTGGGAGCTGAGCAAGGCCGCTGGAGCGATTGTTAATAAGATGAACGCAACACACGCCTCGCGAGCAGCGGAGCTTTTATTATGCCACAGTCGCCGGCGCCATTTCCGCTTTTCCGGTCATGAGTATGAGGTAACGCAGCTCTATTTATCATATTAGATACATTTGAGTGTGTTGAAAAAGATGTTATGACGTTACTCTGTGCATTTGCTCGGCGGCTGCTATGACACTTGTTGCACACTGCAGTAAGAGTAAAGCATTTCTCCAAAATAAAACCGGAAACCGAGGGTAACGCAGATATGATGCAATTGACAGGCGACTCCCTTACACGTACAGTTCCTTGGTTAAAATAGCAATTTTCTCACAATTTACAAATAGTTGGAAACATTTGGTAGGGATGGGCAGACCGAGGCTTCGTGAAGCACTGAAACAGTTGAAGCAAATGTGCCATATTGTTTCGAAGCTTCGAAACAATCCGACACCCGTCTCTACGGCGACACCTAGTGGTCACTTGCATGTGTTGATCTGAAATAACCTTGACAATGATCCATGTAAAAAAAAATTGTTTTTTAACATCTGTCTGACAGCTACATGATCTTGGTTTTGTAACCTGTAGCCTCCTCATTGTGAATAACTATATGTTTTTTTTGGTCATGAAAAATTAAGATTAATAAATTAATAAAGCCACAATGTGTCACATTTGTTACAAAAATATCAATTGCTCTGCTGTTGAAGGACTTAGCCGACTTCTTTTTTTACACATAATTTCTCCAGCCTTTGAAAAAATCCTCTCACAAGGGACACTTGTTGCTGGCATGCACAAATATTTTTTAGCAAGTACATACAAATGAGCAGTGTCAGTAGCAGGCCTAGGTACAGGGGGAATGTTTCCATCCTCTGCACCCTCCAAAATGGCAGGATAGGTGCTCCTCAAATGGCGCATCATGGATGATGTACTGTTGCAGAAGGCTAGCTGCCTATCACAATACACACATCTCACTTTATTTGGTCTTTCCAAATGGAAATGCTCCCACACCACAAATTTTATTTATTCTATTATTATATCTATCTATATATCACCTATGAATCTATATAATTCTATATCTCTAACTTATGTCGCTATCTAACTTAGCCTATATGAATGTGTCACTGTATCTATCCTAACTATCTGTCATTGTCTATACCTATCAGTCAATATATCTAATTTAAATCTAGCCTAAATATAACTAACCAAAGCGCACTATAAATCTCACTTATATCACAAAATCACTGCTATCACAAAATCTCTCACAAAAACCCACAATGTGAAGATGGATTAACTTCACTTTTAAACTGTGGGGAATTAGGTTCATACAGATGTGTAACTGTGTGGTTTGTTCCCGCCCCTTTCAATCAAACGCAGTTTCGACAGGTGCCACCTGATGAAACACTTCGATGCTTCATTTAGCCGTAGTCACGTGACATGGGTGTTTTGAATCACAGTTCGGAGCAGTGTTTCGAAACATCTCGACAAAGCTTCGAAACGTCAGTTTTGCGTCAGCCATCCCTAACATTTGGGGTGTTGTAAGTACTCAACTTAACAAAATATATAACACTGGCCTAGTGGTTTTGGGATATTTTAGTGAAAAAATGTTACATAGTGCACCTTTAAGCCAAATTGATCTCTAATGCAGCATTTTGATTTTATGAATGGGCTATATTAAAATATAATGATTGTATTGGGTTTAAAACAATACAGATTTTTGAAGGCTGATAACACTATTTTTGCTATATGTTTTTATGTGTACCACTCCCTGCAGGAGATGAACAAGCCCAGGGGCAATGGGGGCTTGGTGGCCATGATGACCCTAGAGGTGGTGTTGTCGTCTGAGCTGCTACAGAGGTCTTTGTTAAGAACTGAAATGTGTATTTATTTATTTTTTTGCATTCATTATTTGTTTATTTATGTATTTCTTTTATTTCCAGAAGTCCAGAAATGTTATATTTTCAGGCACTGTGCACTTTACAAGACAGAATCATCTCAGTGGTCAGTTTTTGAAACAGACATCACAATGTCTTGAATAAATACAAATACTGTGAACAAACACTTTTTTGCCTCTTCTGTTACACATAGGTCTACATCAAGATATATCGTAGATCAAATTGTCTGCCAATGAATAGAGTGGGCTATTTCAGAATCACTGTATCATGATACCATCGATATGATGGACAAAATTGTTTTGTAGTTGCGAGTACACCAGAGTCCTATGCAATTATTCTTGCCTCACTAAAGTGTCCTCCTTTTTGGTGTTATGGAAATGGCCACCCTACGTTCATTCTGTGGCTGCAGGGCTATAGAGCTGCGGTTCTGCAGCTTAACCAGACAATAATATCAACTGAAAGGTATAGCTTTTGTCTGAGGCTGCACCCACACCAGTAGGTGTCAGTATAAGCCAGCACAACATATAAACTTACTGAGTGCATGCATAATGCGTTTTGCTGTAGTTTTATGGCCGTTGTGCTATATTTTACGAGATACAATGTCAGTATCGCTATTTTATCATGGTAAACACTTCTAAATTAATACATGTAATAATATCATTGATGCTGATAAAAAAAAATCTATCGTAGGCTAAAAATCAAAAGGTGAAGTTAAAAAGACTGTACATTGTTGGTTAATTTAAAAATTAAAATTTTATTTCCCACAATGCATTATGTTTTCCCCTCTGAAATGCCAGAAAGTGTTTTTTTTTGTTGTTTTTTTTGATAAAAGATCTGCTAAAATGAACGAGCAACAGCAAAAATGAGTGTGTATAAAATGACCACTAGATGGCAGCATATGGATGATGTACTGTTGTAAAAGGCTAGCTGCCTATCACAATACACACATCTCACTTTATTTGGTCTTTCCAAATGGAAATGCTCCCACACCCAAATGTACGGCATCTCTTACGTGGAGCCTCCATTTGTATTTATTCTATTATTATATCTATCTATATATCACCTATGAATCTATATCTATATAATTCTATATCTCTAACTTATGTCGCTATCTAACTTAGCCTATATGAATGTGTCACTATATCTATCCTAACTATCTGTCATATACTGTCTATACCTATCAGTCAATATATCTAATTTAAATCTAGCCTAAATATAACTAACCAAAGCGCACTATAAATCTCACTTATATCACAAAATCACTGCTATCACAAAATCTCTCACAAAAACCCACAATGTGAAGATGGATTAACTTCACTTTTAAACTGTGGGGAATTAGGTTCATACAGATGTGTAACTGTGTGGTTTGTTCCCGCCCCTTTCAATCAAACGCAGTTTCGACAGGTGCCACCTGATGAAACACTTCGATGCTTCATTTAGCCGTAGTCACGTGACATGGGTGTTTTGAATCACAGTTCGGAGCAGTGTTTCGAAACATCTCGACAAAGCTTCGAAACGTCAGTTTTGCGTCAGCCATCCCTAACATTTGGGATGTTGTAAGTACTCAACTTAACAAAATATATAACACTGGCCTAGTGGTTTTGGGATATTTTAGTGAAAAAATGTTACATAGTGCACCTTTAAGCCAAATTGATCTCTAATGCAGCATTTTGATTTTATGAATGGGCTATATGAAATATAATTATTGTATTGGGTTTAAAACAATACAGATTTTTGAAGGCTGATAACACTATTTTTGCTATATGTTTTTATGTGTACCACTCCCTGCAGGAGATGAACAAGCCCAGGGGCAATGGGGGCTTGGTGGCCATGATGACCCTAGAGGTGGTGTTGTTGTCTGAGCTGCTACAGAACTTGTTAAGAACTGAAATGTGTATTTATTTCTTTTTTCGCATTCATTATTTGTTTATTTATGTATTTCTTTTATTTCCAGAAGTCCAGAAATGTTATGTTTTCAGGCACTGTGCACTTTACAAGACAGATTCATCTCAGTGGTCAGTTTTTGAAACAGACATCACAATGTCTTGAATAAATACAAATACTGTGAACAAACACTTTTTTGCCTCTTCTGTTACACATAGGTCTACATCAAGATATATCGTAGATCAAATTGTCTGCCAATGAATAGAGTGGGCTATTTCAGAATCACTGTATCATGATACCATCGATATGATGGACAAAATTGTTTTGTAGTTGCGAGTACACCAGAGTCCTATGCAATTATTCTTGCCTCACTAAAGTGTCCTCCTTTTTGGTGTTATGGAAATGGCCACCCTACGTTCATTCTGTGGCTGCAGGGCTATAGAGCTGCGGTTCTGCAGCTTAACCAGACAATAATATCAACTGAAAGGTATAGCTTTTGTCTGAGGCTGCACCCACACCAGTAGGTGTCAGTATAAGCCAGCACAACATATAAACTTACTGAGTGCATGCATAATGCGTTTTGCTGTAGTTTTATGGCCGTTGTGCTATATTTTACGAGATACAATGTCAGTATCGCTATTTTATCATGGTAAACACTTCTAAATTAATACATGTAATAATATCATTGATGCTGATAAAAAATGGTGAAGTTAAAAAGACTGTACATTGTTGGTTAATTTAAAAATTACAATTTTATTTCCCACAATGCATTATGTTTTCCCCTCTGAAATGCCAGAAAGTGTTTTTTTTTTGTTGTTTTTTTTATAAAAGATCTGCTAAAATGAACGAGCAACAGCAAAAATGAGTGTGTATAAAATGACCACTAGATGGCAGCATATAAAAGGGTACGGGCGTCACCACCGCAAAACAGCAACACAATTAAAGGCAATAAAAAGACATAAACAAGATCATTTTGTGCCCCTCAAAGCAAAGTGCATTCATATTATTATTGTATTTAGTGTCGTTTCTTGAGAAGGCGGTCCTCCTGAGAAGACCTGTCAAAAAATTAAGCAACTTTGACTAAAGTCACCGCAATTACAAACAATGATTTTCAGCTCTTGCTGAGCTTCATCACGCTGTCATTGTTTCTGAAATGGCCACTGATCTGCAAAATCCCCTCAGGGAAATTGTAACACTTTTATTCTAAATGTAGGCTACAGACATTTACAAAATATGTTCTACATTAACAGTTTTGTATGATTCTCTGTTCCTCTTTGACAGATAAATAGTCACTAGACAAGTATATTTGGACTTCCCCTTTTTGTCATTCTCTTCTGTTTTCTTAATGAGTAAAAAGCTGAAATAAATTCGTGTTTTTGGTTTTGTTTTTTGCTTTATGGTAGGCGACTTTTTCATCTTTAAAACAACTACTAACCTGTACAATTAATTTGGACACAAGCAAATCTGAATATAAATGTGTTTGTGATTGTATATGCAATCTTTTAAAAGGACTTTATAGCTTGTATATGAAAAATAATTGTGTGGCTATCGGTAATAATCACATCGAAAAGACAAGGGGCATGGGTCATGTGATATAAATGATCAACTTTATCTAAATTATGAATAACCTTCATCTGGACGGCAAAGTCCCTGTGGCATTAATGCGGAATTGAAGGGAGAGGCTGCGCGTTCACAATCCCTCCCTTTCCACAGTGGAGGCGGGAGCGCGCAGTGAATTCTGTCCAAACTCAAGCGCGATCATGAGAAAACAGCCTCTGGACTGCTCAGCATCTCACGGACACTAAAATGTATCATCTGCCGTCTGCTAACCAAAACAGCAGAGATTTCCAGCGGGATATAAAAGGCTACATCATGATTTGGGATAATTTGACGTCTGAGCATTAAATATTGTTTTTAAATTTCATCAAGTGTCGTGTTGACTGAAATCCGCGCGAGTGTTAGGAAATATCACTTACAGGTAAGGCACTATGAGAAAGTTTTTAAGCAACAATTTTTCCAGAATGTAGACAGCTAAACAAGAGCAAATAAACGGCAAAAGTGCGTTTCTTCTTTAAACTTTAAGCAAAAGATTGTATGGGTTAAGAAGTAGTCGCTACAAATGTCGACATGTTCAAGACATTCGCAACACAAAGAAGTTGTACTATATAAAGTGAAGCGTGTTTTTCCAGCACGCTGGACAGCGAGCACGGTCCGAGCGTTACGTTCTCTTTGCTGCTCAGTTGTCCGGTAACAGCAAGACGCTCAAGCATGTCTGATGTCTTTTTTTGTTTCTATTCATTCATCTCAATTAGTCCTCAATAACTTGTTTTCGAAAGAAAAAATAGAATAATGAGAATAAAATAAAGAGATAATAAATAAAAAAGTTAACACTTTATTTTTGTGTCATTGTTACATGCAGTTACTATAGTAATAACTATAAAATATGCATAATTACATGCCACTAACCCTAAACCAAACCCTAATCCGATAATAAGTACATGTAGGCTAGTTAATTCATATTACTTAGTACTTATTGTAACCCTTTGATTGGTTACACTTTATTTTAAGGAGACATTGTTACAGTGTAATTATATATGTAAGTACTGAGTAATAATAATTAAATACATGCACTAAGATTAGGGTTTGGTCGAGGGTAGATTGCATGTAATTATGCGGTAAATTAAATCACTTTAAATGACTATTGTGAATGACAATGAGTGTGAAAAATACATAAATAATTTGTACTAATCTGCACCTTCATGTGTGCTTGGCAGGAGCTGAAAATGGCAACCAAATACCTGATGCTTATTGCCTTGGGGACTGCAGTGATTGGCAGTGTGCACTGTTGCCCTGAGCAGTGTACCTGCTCTGATAAATATAACCACCAGTTTGCAGATTGTGCCTACAAAGACCTCCTGGAAGTACCCATGGGCTTGCCATCCAACGTGACCACCGTGAGTCTTTCAGCTAACAAGATTAAAGTGCTAAAATCCAAAACCTTTATAAATGTGACCCAGGCGACCTCTCTTTGGCTGGCTCACAATGAAATCGTCACTGTCGAGAGGGACACCCTGGCTCCGATGATTCAGCTGAAAAATTTGGATATTAGCCACAACAAAATAGTGCATTTTCCATGGGAAGACTTGACCAATCTCACTGCCCTGCAGTTGTTAAAGATGAACAATAATGAGATGGTCAGCATCCCCAAAAACGCTTTTTCCAACCTGAAGGACCTGCGTTCGGTCCGTATTAACAATAACAAGTTTACCACCATCGTGCAGGGAACGTTTGATGCTTTAACTGCCATGTCTCACCTCCAAATCTTCCACAACCCCTTCATCTGCTCCTGCAACCTTGAGTGGCTTAGGGACTGGATCATGAAATCCTCAATCTCAATCCCTGACCAAAACAACATTGTCTGTGATGCTCCTTCCCACCTCAAAGGTACACAGGTCACTAGCATGCCCAAACTGGATTGCAAGGCCCCATCCGTGTCCATCACATATCAGCCAAACATCGAAAAAACCGAACTCTATGAGGGATATATGGTCATGCTATACTGCGAAACAAAAGGAACCCCTAAACCTGACGTCACATGGGAGATATACGCTGAAAACCAACTGATTACGTTCCCTTTGCCCGCCATTGTTGAAAAAATCGAGATTCCGATTAATGGGCCACCTACAAACACAAGGTTCCTTGTGTTTCAAAATGGCACCTTGACCATCCCTCACATAAGCAAGAAAGAAGATGGCAACTACACCTGCTCTGCTGTCAACGACATGGGAAAAGCCGAGCGCTCGGTGAGACTTGTGGTCGCAGGCACCAAAAAGCATGCCATCAATTCGATGCTTGACACAAAAGTACCCAGCCATTTACCAGAAGACAAACTTGGTTCAAAAGGCTCCAAAAACAGCGTTATTAGCATGTGGTCCAAATCTGAGGAGAAGACAAAGAGCCTTCCAACCGGAACATCTCTCATAAAGGTGGATAAAGAGCAAGTGGAGAAAGGGACCGATAGTTTGCCGTTTGTTGGCAAATGCGGAATAAATGATGGTACGCAGTACATCTCCAACCATGCTTTCAACCTCAGCTTGGATGACCTCAAACAATACACGTTTGATTTCGGGGTGATCGCTCTGGAAGTTTCAGAGACTGAGGCCAAGGTTCAGCTGAACCCTTTCCAGATGGCCAACGCCAAGTCAAACATTCACCTCAGTCAACAAGAAGACCTCCAAACTGTGAATAAGGAGCCTTTTAGTCTTTTCCAGACATCCACCAAAAAGTCACCCCTGGACATGTTGTACCTTTGCGTCAGTACTGGCAATGGACATTCGGTGGTGCAGTGGTCCAAGATAGAGGAGGGTGTCAACGCCTATCGCTTCCAGGGACTCAAGCCAGGCACTAATTACACCCTGTGTCTCACCTATGGAGGCCAGGACTGTCAAGTCCAAGTGGTCTTCACAACTCGGAAGAAAATCCCATCTTTGCTGATTATAGTGGTCGTTAGCATTTTTTTGCTAGCTTTGGCAACCGTGCCCCTGCTGGGAGCCACCTGCTGCCATCTACTCTACAAGTATCAAGGCAAGACCTACAAGTTGATTATGAAGACACAAAACCCAGATCAGATGGAAAAGCACATAACGACAGATTTCAACCCCAGGGCGTCTTTTGTGGGATCTGAGAAGAACTTTAACCCGAGCGAGCTGGGAGAGGGCGAAGGCGAGGCTGATGGCGAGGACGGAGAAGGTGAGGACATCGAGGGCAGCGTGGTGACTGAGTCCATTCCCGAGTCACAATCCAAAACGCAGGAGGAGTTTGAAGTCGGATCCGAGTACAGTGATCGGTTGCCGCTTGGGGCTGAAGCTGTAAACATATCTGCAGAGATCAACGGTAATTACAAACAACCCCGTTGAGATGTTTGTTCTTCATTTGCTCTGACACACAATACAAACCAGGTGAATATGGACTGTCATCTCACGTAAAGCTGCGGTCACACTAGACTTTATGTATGTGAAATTTCTTTTTATGACGTCACGCTCTGCAGCGTCTTTTTTATAAACATGAAATTTAACATATAACAAATAGTAATTCACTCAAAATGTAAAAAAATATACAATCTCCTCGACTTTATTGCAAAAATATCGTCATTTTAATTCAGCCAAGAAGTCACGCCGTGACACATCGAACTTCTATTGGTCACACGTCTTCACGTGATGCGAATTCGCAGCTCAGAGTTCACCAAACTTGAACTTTGGAACGCAGCAAAATTCGAAATGCGAATGGAAGTCAATGGAACGAAAAGTGTAGCGTGACCGCGGCTTAATACAGACACGCGCTCATTTTTACCTCAATAAGTTAGCAGTAAGTGCATACGATGAGTGTTCATTATTACAAATAGGGTTTTGAGATTTATCGAGTGGACTGGACTTTAATAGACAAATCTATCTTCAAAAAAACCTCATAATAGTTAGGCTACAATTCACTTTCTGTGAGTCTCGTCACTTTCATTGTCTCAAGTAGCATCCATTTTAAGTCGTAGTGGACAAACATCGAGCGCTTCTGAGGGAAATGTCACCCTGTTACTCTTTTCACAGCA
Organism: Rhinogobio ventralis; assembly: GCA_039654625.1. NCBI lineage: Eukaryota > Metazoa > Chordata > Actinopteri > Cypriniformes > Gobionidae > Rhinogobio > Rhinogobio ventralis. The sequence goes on from CM077216.1 coordinate 21,210,527, forward strand.
TGTGTGTGTCTGGAAAACGAACCATGTCACCTTGGGAAAAAAACAAGTTTGTTAAGTGTAATGTGGGATCCCAAAATGTGTGATTTTTAATCTCGGGTGCTTTAAAAATATCTCTCGCCTTTACGAATTGACTGAACGTGTCCTTTCTTCTCTTTGAGATAGCCTTTATTCGTGGCATGTCACACAAAAGTATTTTCAAGTGTGTTTTATTAGGGTACTATAGACTGTAGATATTCAATGTCGATTTGTGATGTAAGCCAAGTTATCTGAGAAAATGTTCTCTTTTTTTATAAATATAAATGGTCCGTTTTTACCACCAGTCAATACGACATCGAGTGTCCAGTACATTGACGCATAGTGGCTTGTTTCGTGTCCAGCTGTCGAATGATGTTGTAAAAAATACTCAAACCTTTTAAAGATTTTGATATGATTTTATGTACGTGACCTTAATAAAATATTGAACGAACGACTGTATGGGAAATTATTTGCAAACATAGAAAAGAGTTTTTATATAAATGTGGACGAGCTTTCAGCACAAACCACACAACTTACTTTGTAAAATCATAAATAATTTGCAGTGTTTTCTTTGGACATTGAACGTTGGCAAGAAAATGCCCTGCGAAAGGAGAACAGGTAAAACACTCACACATTTTTTTTTGCTTTTGTTTTAATTCTCAAAATTAACAAAGTACCAGAGTATGGTGTGATTCATCTTTTGATTTTCTGAAACGAATATTTGAAAAATAAACATATAGAGAGCCTGAGTAGGCTAGAACATTTATAAATATTTATTAAATCTACGAAATCATGTTATCCCATTTTAGTAGCAAATCTACTTATTTTATGTCATGGCTATTGTGAATTCACTTGCTTGAGAAAACTGATGGGCAGAACAAAGGAATAATGTGATTTCCTAGTAGTTACATTCACACCTCTGCATATTTATGTTAAATGTTCAATAACACTATAAATCATACGTTTGAATGACGAACGAAATCTTTTTACAGTTTTATACATTTAAAATCGCTGCACGGAAAATAAATAAAGCATAGGACTAACATTTCGTTAAAATATTATAATTCGTTTTCATTTTTATCTTTTGAACAGAATATGAAATCATGCGTTTGATTTTACGTGACGCAGGAGAGGGCACCATTTCCCTTAATTCAACACAGTGAACAGACTTTAATATTTATTTAATTTCAATCACAAATATGCCATAGGTAGCAGAACAAGACATCATAGAGGGAACTATCAAAATTAATGTAACAGTGAGACAGATTGCGTTTATATTTAGTCATTGATGAAAAACAATTGCAATTCAATTACAGTAGATGTTGTCTTAATAAGAACAGACATAGATCAACTAATAATGGACATTATTGGTTTCATCTGTTTGTTTACTATAAGAACATTCTCACCACTGGTAAAAGTCACACCAATGAGTGCAAAAATGAGTGGAAATGAATAATTCATCAATTTGCAAAAGAGCAGAACCTGTACATTCATAAATAGTCACACATTCACATACTAACCTCGCATCAAGCGGTTAGACGGGAGTTCAGTGCCAAACTATATTTCCTGATACGCTAAGTCTAAGACGGAAAGACAGTCTCACTCAGACATGCAACAAAAGACACAATACATCCATCCATCCACACACGTGCAAAGGATCCGTTAACTACAACTGCTTGACGTTCTTCCTGAGGCACTGAGTTGTAAGTGCACTTGGCTAAAACACATGTGCTTCTCTGCTACACCAAAGCAAATAATACTATCATCAATATCTGACCAGCAGCAGCCATTAAGTATTAAGAGGCTGGGGGGCAGGGAGGGGCGATCTCCTTCTCCACATTGTGATTTTCAGTCCTCAGTTGTTGGTGGCGGCCCTTTCTGCCTCCTTGCTAGGCTCCTTGATGCTGCCTTCCTTTTTGCTGCCCTCCTTTGAGGTCCGATTGACGGCTCCGTTGATGAAGCTTTCTGAACTCTGCCGCTGGAAATGCTTCCTGGAGCCCACCAAGGACGGGTTGTTGACCAGCGTGAAGAGGAGCTGCCAGTGCGCTCGTGCCCGCTTGCCGTTGGACACCTTGTTCTGTTTCTTCTCTTGCTGGACCAGTTGAATACCTTGAACACATAAGCAAGAGGTTAAGTCAACATATTGTAAACCATTTGTATCAAATCATCATATTATAATGATTTCTGAAGGATCATGTGACACTGAAGACTGGAGTAATTGCTGATGAAAATTCAGATGTGCATCACAGAAATAAATTATATTTTAAAGTGTACAAAAAAAAATTTGGTAATAATATTTCACAATATTACTGTTTTTTTCTGTATTTTTGATCAGATAAATGCAGGCTTGATGAGCATAAGATACTTCTTTCAAAAACATTAAAAATAGTAATGTTTTCAAACTTTACTGGTACTGTATACTGTATATTAGTACTGTCAAATCGATTAATCGATATATATATATATATATATATATATATATACACATACACATTATGTAAACAAACTTTTATGTTGGATGCGCACACGCACACACACATACATATATGTGTTTTTTGTTCCTCTTTATTATTTACTAGTTTTGAAGCAATATTAGTTTATATATTTAAAATTCTTAAGCTATTTTTAAAATACATTTTTTAATGTGTAATTATTTTTAAAAAGTACTTATTATTACATCTAAAATAAAAAAAAATTGATTTTAAGTTTTATTAATAAGATTAATTAATAAGAAAAAAGTTCAAGAATTGTTTTGGATATATACACACACACACTATGTAAACACAAACTTATATTACATGCAATTAATCATAATTAATCAATACACGCACATATACACACACACACATTATGTAAACAAACTTTTATTTTAGATGCGATTAAATCGCGATTAATCGATACACACATACATACTGTATATTAGTACGGTCAAATCGATTAATCACTATATATATATACACATAGGGCTGAACGATTTTGGAAATTAATCTAATTGCGTTTTTTTTTAACCAATATTGTGATTGCGATTTAATATGCGATTATTTTTTAAGCTCTTTATCTTACAAAGACGAGCAATACATTTTATAGTAATGGTGGGAATCTTTAGGTCCCTTACGAACCAATTCCTATTCTGGGAGTCACAATCCCATTCTAAAACAATTCTTGAAATTTTTTCTTATTAATTAATCTTATAATCTATTTTTTTAATTTTATATGTAATAATACGTACTTTTTAAAATAATTACACATTAAAAAATGTATTTTAAAACTAGCTTAAGAATTGTAAATATATAAACTAATATTGCTTCAAAACTAGTAAATAATAAAGAGGAACAAAAAACATATTACAAGCAATGAACAAAGAGTGCTTTCAGTATTTAAGAGTATCTGAACGGTGATATTTCTCTTTCTCAGCTTTACTGTTGATTGATTATTAATGATGACATCATAGACGGCGGAGATCTGCACTCACACTAATGCACTGATCTCTTTTGAATTATAAAATGTGTTTTGTCCTGTCTGTTTAATAACGTGAGATATTACTGACTGTGTTTACATATATTTTGCGTCATAAAAGCTTTTTGAGACGCGCACAGCCGCATGCGTGAGCACTCTACACAAAGCGCGGCGCGAGGATTTGAAACGGAAAGCCTTCGTCAGTGAGTTTCCCATTTTAATATATAAGCACAACTGCATTCCATACGACATAAATGAAGCCTTCGTAGAGCATTTGTAAGAAAATACCTGCGGGCGAGAACACACTGCAAGCGTAACAAAGCGAAGTGCACATTTCTCACAGCGCATATCCTGTGCAATGAAGCCCGCGAATGTCATTGTAATTCACTTCAACCTTTCCGAACGTTATGAAATAGTTTATGGTTTGAGTGGTGTGTGTGTGTGGGGAAATGGAAGCAAGCAGAATACGGGTGTTTCTAAAACACACGCAGCGCCATCGCGCACCTCAAAATCGAAGCTCAGAATTGGTCCAGAACCATTGGAGAGAGAATCGTTTCTCCCACTTCTATTGTATATTATGACCGACACAATATTAGATCGATTAAAGACAAAATGTTCTTTCCTTTAGGCCAGGCCTGTAGGCGTAACATGCCAAGTTGATGCTTCTTCTGCAGACTGCTTTACTCTCGCGTATCACGTGACCAGAGTGTAATCGCAGCCTTTGCCGTTAGAAAATCGTGTTTTATGATATCGCGATATTATCGCAAATGCAATTAATCGTTCAGCCCTATATATACACATATATACATATATTATGTAGACAAACTTTTATGTTAGACACACACACACACACACACAATTTATATATATCCACAGGTAGCACTGTCTGTTTATGATCCACTACAAAGAATCAGATCATACGAGTCATTCGTTCAGTAATCAAACAACTCTGGTAGCGTTGTACTCACTGATAGCTCAGCGGTTGCACTGTATGTTTCTGATTCACTAAAAAGAGCCGATTCATAAGAGTCCTTCATTTGTAATTTGGTCGCGATGGTGGCTATAGTTTATTTTGATTTACTAAAGTGATCCGACTCAAAATTGGGACTTCACTGGTTGCAATGTAGCTATATTTACATTTATTCATTTAGCAGACGCTTTTATCCAAAGCAACTTACAATTGAGGAATACAGCATATTATATTTGCACTATATTTGTGCGTGCAATTTCTTGTGAGGTTTCCCGGCATTATCATGGTCTTTTTACTGCTAACACATCCATAACATGTATTTCTTTTGACGTGGTGCTGTAATTTGTACTCTTTGCGTCTTAAACTATTAACTCTTTTCCCGCCATTGACGTAATTGTAGGGGGCGCTGTTACGCATCTTCTGTACAGAATCTCCAGTTCAGGCAAAAACCGAGCAGAAACAAGTGATAAAAGCATTGCTTATGCACATTGTAGTCTTTAAAAAAAAAACATGATTTTCTCAGCTTTTTGTTCAAAATGTTGCTTTTTTTTATGAAACACCCACATTCAAGTGTTGATAAAAAAGAATGCATGAAGCTATAATAATTTAAGTTATTAAGTTGTTGTTTAAAAGCAGAGGCTCTGTTCTTTCTTGATATATTGCATGTTCAGATATTCATACAACAATATATTCTGGGGGCCATTGAATTTTTGTGAAAATTATCAAAATGGCAGTGGCTGGCAACTTTTTTTTTAAACACTGGCGGGGAAAGGGTTAAAAAGCAAATCTTTATTTCAGTAAGTCTGCCTATTCTTAAAAACACCTAAAATAAACACAGTTAATGCAAACGAATGTCGTCCATTAATTGGGTTAGCAAAGAGCACTACTTCTTAACAATCCAACACTGTAAATATAGGTCTAACCAAAAATCACAATATTACAATTGGAACATACAAGGTGCAATTAGCATATGGAGAGTGTAAGAACTATGAGCCACACACATATGAATCAGTCAATTATAGAGCTCAGTCTGTATAACAGACCAGTTTTTGTCATATAATAATGACTGTATGCAAATACAAACATGTAAATATTATTCCTCCAGTTTTTGTCATGCAAAAAGCATCACATCTGTAGGTGTAAAATCAACAAAAGACAGGGCTTCTTTAATGTGAAATATACACCATCTGCTGCCGATCATCCCGCAAAAACCTAATGCTAGCAGATCTGTTCTGCCCTAACAGCTTTGACTTGACAAGACAGACACATAAAGCTCTAATTTGATCTCTGCTTATATGAAAGGAACTGTGAATTTAGAGAGGATGTTCACACTATGGACCCAGACGTATACTCTATGACATGTCTGATTGAGCAGTAGCAGGGCCGAGGTGAGTTATTGCACATCAGGGCCCAATTTATTGTGACAAATTTAATCATTGTGGGAACGCTCGCCTGCTGCGTGCAAGGCAACATGATGAATCAATTATTCTAAAAACAAGGCCAAGCAGCCGTCTATGCATATAGACATGAATCACCCAGGAGAAATCAAACATGGATCAATATAAATCTTGGCTTCAGTCAGAGATTTGACACAGATGATCTAACATCATTTTGCACTGCTTTCTGTTTTGAAATGCATTAAAATAGATGAAATTAGTTTGTTCTTTTAAAAATGATCTTAGTCTGAACATTACCCGGTACTGGAAGGTCAATCTTTTTATAGTCTGCAACAAATGCAGTATAAATAATAACTAATAGCTAATAACTGATAATTTTTTTAAAAAATATATTATATATAAAAAAAAAAAGAAAAAAAAATTATATAATAAAAAATATATATATATTAAAACAAGTTATTAATTCGTTTTTTAAAAATGTTTTATTATTTTTATTATTCATTATTTTGATTAATTATGATTGATTTTTTTTTGGAATCATTAATATAAATAATAGGTGGTTGTGCAAAAATAAAACTTATATATATGTTATATATATAAATAAATAATATATTAATAATAAAAAATGTGTGTGTGTTTCTCAGATATGTTTGTTTACATAAAATAAAACATTAATATATATATATATATTAATTAAAATATTGTTTTACATTTCATTTTTATTATTTATTTAATTTAATTTATTATTATTATTTAATTTTTCATTATTATAAATAACTATTATAATTATTAAATGTAATTATTAGTATAAATAATAGGTGGTTGTACAAAAATAAAACTGCTGACCATATTGTGTCTGAAATGTTTATTCATTATTAAAGGGCACCTATTATGCAAAATTCATTTTTATAAGGTGTTTGAACATAAATGTGTGTTGGCAGTGTGGGTACACAACCACCCTATAATGGTAAAAATCCACCCACTCCTTTTTTTTTTTGTAATCCCTATAAATCATAAGCAGTGTCTCAGAACAAGCCGTTTGCAGATTCTGGGGAATGTGACGTCACATTTCACAGGCCCCGCCCACGAGTGTTGATGGACACTGCTGTATTAGCAAAGACCCCGCCCTCAGAGTGCTGTACAAAGTGTGCCATGTTTATCTCCTCGCTGGAGCATTTAACAGCAGCATTCAAGAAAGAAATGTGTTCTTAATAAAGCTTAGTCAAGAGCAGTGAGTAATTTTCAGTTTTTCTTCTGTTGTTTGATTCGTATTAACAGCAAATATAGCAGTAGGTACTGTATATTACACTGCTTTCACTTTAATACACAGATCTGATATACACACAGGATTTCTGTAACTTTCTGCACAGACATAACCAACTGTTTTCATGTGAACTTTGTGTGTTTCTAACATAACCTTGTGTGCATTTGACAGTTTAATCGCAATAACACATAAAAGACAACTAGTCTAGTTTAATAGCCTACTCACGGACGCGACATCCAGCTCTCTGTGCGCATGCGTCGGGTGTGTGTGCTCAAATTGAGAGTGATAAGGCTTTAAAACGCATGCATATGATAATATTTCATGATGATGAAGAACTGCAATGTCACATGGGCATGTCTGCCATAGAGATGATCATCAAAACAAACATATCATGTTTCAGTTTTCATTCGCCTGCTCATGAGCTGCAAAGGCCTGCCCTCTGGGGTGAGGAGCAGCAGCTCATTTGCATTTAAAGGAGACACACACAAAACAGCTCATTTTTCTTAAACCCAAAAATTGGCATTTTCAAAATGGTATATTAAATGATCTGTTAGGAGTTTTGATCTGAAACTTCACAGGCACACTCTGGGGACACCTGAGACTTATATTACATCTTGTAATAGGTGCCCTTTAACTTCTGTCTATAGAACTATTGTATACAAGGATTATCACTTAAAATATGAGATAACTATCTATACTTTTAAATCACAAAAAAACTTTTAAAAAATCTGCATACCTATTTGAAATCACTTCAATGCATATTTTTTTTCTTTCTTTTTTTTAAAAGGTAGACTCAGAAAAGGAAAGTGGCCTTGACTGTACAGTTTCCATACACTCAAATTGAATGAACAGCACAGCTTTAAAATACTAACCACATCCTCCGAGTCTAAAAGCTCTACGTTTGAGACCAGACTCTGGAACAGGTTGCTCTACAGCGAATGATATGATATGTAATGATATTGTTGTCATGAACTGGAGTAATAAAAGAAGAAATAAATAAAAGAAATAAAACCACAGACCTTCTTCGGCATCTCGGATCCTCTGTGCGGAGAGATTGTCCTGGCCTGTGGTTTGCAGCAGGAGTCCGCAGAAGGCCTTCATCACGGGGTGAGACTGACTGACCTCAATCTTCAGGTAATGAGCGTAGCAGCGGTATCCTGCAGAGAGACAAACAAGAGGCAATCTACATCCAAATAACACTCACATTCAACTTCTGAGAGGTTTCTATTATCTGAGGCAGCAATGAATATTCGGTGGCACTTTTATCAGAAATATCAGTATATGGCAGAAGTATAGTTACATTTGATATTTGCATAACTACAAATCTGGCTTAAATAAGGTGACCACCTGGTTATTGCTCTGTTGCAGGACAGTAGATGTGATTTTGTGGGACAATGTGGGACACGTGTGTGAGAGATAAATTCACTGCTATTATACTATTTAAATATTGATTTACATTAGTTGGAAAGCCTATTTGCCTTCACGTTGGATGATAATGTTTTAAATTGTCAATAAGCTGTGTATGGAAGCCCGTTTCCGCCACTAAATAAAAAATTTTTAATTGCGACTTTTTATCTCAGATATAAACTCGCAATTGCGTGATATAAAGTCACAATTCTGAGATATAAACTCGCAATTGCGTGATATAAAGTCACAAATCTGATACAAACTCGCAATTGCATGATAAAAGTCACAATTCTGACTTTATATCACGCAATTGTGAGTTTATATCTCAGAATTCTGACTTTATAACTCGCAATTGTGAGAAAAAAAGTCAGAATTCTGAGATAAAAAGGTCGCAATTACTTTTTTAATAAAATTAATACAAATAATAATAAAAAAACATTTATTTAGTGGCGGAAACGGGCTTTCATAGCTGTGTTAATTGTGAGTGGCACTCAATTTGAACATACTCTACGCATACAGGAACTATTCAGTCTACTACATATAATACATTGAATTATATATATATATATATATATATATAATACTAAGTAGCGACTAGTTTATTTCCCTTTATTAGACTATGCAAACAATAAATACATTTTTACTGGATTCAGTGCATCTTAAACTTGTATTTAATGAGTTTTGATGAGGTTCACACATGGTCCCTCTGCTTCGTAAACGCAGTCATCATCAGCGGGTAAAATCCCTCTCTACAAATGTGTTGGTTGGTTATTTTCCCCGCACTAGCTACATCATGACGGCTGCGCAAATGGATTTTTAAATACCAATCGCATTTTTTTGTATTATGGTATTGTAATTTCAGAGAAGAAATAAAATAATTCAGACATAACTGAAATGCGGGACACTGATGATTACATCTTGTGGGAGGTGGGACAAAGCTCCCAAATTCGGGGCTGTTTTTTTAATTCTATAAAATATATAAAAAGAAATTAAAAAGTATAATTATGCCTTTGTGTCTTCTATCATGCAGTTACTATCATTCTATAAAAGCAATCCATTAGAGGGTCATTTTGCTGTGAATGAGTGCACTCTATCTCTGAATCCAGCGGTACCTGGGTCAAACGCCTCCACGCTGCGGTTCAGGAGGCTGATGTCCAAGCGTCCTAAGTGGACTATGTTGAACAGGGCAGTGATGACTACCCTCCAAATGCCCAGTATTACACCAACCATGACATTAACCAGGAAACACATGTAGCTGAGAAGGAACAGACTCCCTCTGCAGAGAAACACCACATATAATTTATATAATAATAAAAAAAAAAAAAAAATACACATACATACTATACATATACTGAGACACCCCTCCAAATCATGGAATTCAGGTGTTTCAATCACTTCCATGGCCACATATGTATAAAATCAAGCACCTAGCTAGGCATGCAGACGCTTCTACAAACATTTTTTGAAAGAATGTGTCGCTCTCAGGAGCTCATTGAATTCAAGCGTGGTACCGTGATAGGTTGCCACCTGTGCAGTAAGTCCATTCGTGAAATTTCCTCACTAGTAAATATTCCACGGTCAACTGTTAGTGGTATTATAACAAAGTGGAAGCAATTGGGAACAACAACAACTCAGCCACGAAGTGGTAGGCCACGTAAAATCACAGAGCGGGGTCAGCGCATGCTGAGGCGCACAGTGCGCAGAAGTCGGCAACTTTCTGTGAGTCAATAGCTACAGACCTCCAAACTTCGTGTGGCCTTCAGATTAGTCCAAGAACAGTGCGTAGAGAGCTTCATGGAATGGGTTTCCATGGCCGAGCAGCTGCATCCAAGCCTTACATCATTAAGTGCAATGCAAAGCGGCGGATATATTGGTGTAAAGCACGCTGCCTCTGGACTCTAGAGCAGTGGAGATGGTACTTGCCTGACTGCATTGTGCCAAGTGTAAAGTTTGGTGGAGGGAGGATTATGGTGTGGGGTTGTTTTTCAGGGGTTGGGCTTGGCCCCTTAGTTCCAGTGAAAGGAACTCTTAATACTTTAGCATACCAAGACATTTTGGACAATTTCATGCTCCCAACTTTGTGGGAACAGTTTGGGGATGGCCCCTTCCTGTTCCTACATGACTGCGCACCAGTGCACAAAGCAAGGTCCATAAAGACATGGATGAGCGAGTTTGGTGTGGAGGAACTTGACTGGCCTGCACAGAGTCCTGACCTCAACCCGATAGAACACCTTTGGGATGAATTAGAGTGGAGACTGCGAGCTAGGCGAGCTTTTTTATTATATAAAAAAAATTATCTGTTATGTTTACCTATAAACATAATAGATAATTTTTTTATATAATAAAGAAGCAATACATACTTATGCTTTTATTAAAATGTTATTAGTAACAACGATGTTGCAAACATAAAACCACGTTGAACATTTTGTATCTAAAATGTCTTGCTCAATATAAGTTTCATAATCAATGATGTACAGAAAGGTAGATGCTTTTTTATTGTTGGCCAATCAGTCATGGCCTGCCAGATGGTGTATATAGACAGTGCACTAACATTAAAAGCAACAACCAGTAAGAGCCAGATGTTTTGGCTGCGTCGTAAAATGAATTTGCACCTGTTGTTCAGATCTCTTGTCCCTGCATCCTTCCTGATGAACAAAAACCTGGAAGTCACGTGCTGGATCAGCGCAGCCAAGAACAGCATCAACCAGAAAGGCCTTTAGCAAAGAGAATATGTAAGTGAGAACCATCTTAAGAGGCACTTATCCAATTGCTCTGCTTTATGGATTATGATGAGAGATGACTGATAGGAAGGCTTTAGTAGAAATTCGTGGCTAACAGGGTCACAACCTTAAAGTCACAAGGAGGACAGAGGGGATGTTGGTTTCCTCAATGCCACATGCGATGAGGTCACCGTCATCATCTAAAGTGAGAAGAGTGAAGGCCACTTACCACATGCGGCCGATGATATGGAACAGCATGAGATTAGTTCCATAGAGAATGGGGATGATGATCAGGAAGACAGCGAACAGAAGGCAGATGAAGAACACCAGAGTCTGGATCACCATGCCTGGACACAAAGATGCACAGACACACATTAGACAGGATATTAGTTCAGAAGGAACAACCTCTAAAGGAATATGTTGGCAGATAAAAATGTAAGATGGAAAACCTGAAGGAGGGAACGGAGACGTTCTGACGTAACGCCAAACGTGACCGACTGAAAAGGAACTTATATTTCAATGCTTTAGCGTTCTCTCACAAATGATTTGCGTTTCCCCAAAAACCTTAGTTCACAAAAAAGTTCTTTGCGAGCGCAAACTTTCTCAGGGGAACGTAAAAGCGCTGAAATTATTTTTCCTCCCATCTCCCTTTAGGGGCTCCGTAAGTAAGCCCTGTATGCAGAATGGAGTACCTTTAATAAAAATAAATAAATAAAAATAGAAAAAAAGAAATAGAAAAAAGTAAAAAATTAAATAAAAAACCCCCTTGTTTGACAATGCAAGTTTTGTTTGCTCCAGTACATACATTTTAGACTTCATTTAGCAGGTAAAAATGTTATAATATTTTATAATAATAAAGTAAATAAAGGTTTTATTGTCAATCTTAACGAAAAGATGTTTCATATTGTCTTTCAAATATATTTAACCTGACACTTTTACACAACAATGCAAAGATCTATACTTTGAGATATAGGGAGGGAGTTTCTCAAAAAGACGTGTCTCATATGCATTACAGAGGAGAAATGTGGTCTCACCTAGACAAATGAAGGCAGCTTGATAGCTGGTGTAGCCCATCCAGCAGACCAGCGTGGGCCGAGATGGTCTGATACTCCTGTGGCAGTTATACACATTAAAGATGTCTCCTCTGTACAGTCCCTTCAGGTTAGACCTGAGTCAACACAGAGACACCATTCAGAGCTTTAATAGACACGCAGCATCTCTGGAAATGCATGTAATGGGGACGTCTCTTTATCAAGAAGGAACTGAGATGGAATTGCATGTCACAGAGTCAAACTGCCATTAATGACATTTAAAAACTCAATTTGAAAAGTCATTATTTTTAATCAGGTATTCCGGACTGTAATTACCTCTTTCTCATTAGCCTAGTAAATGATTTTTTTCCCCGTTTCACCTCCAGCTAGCTCTTACTCGTAATAGAAGCAGTCAGTTATGATAAAGAGAAAAGTATTAGTAATGCATTCACATGTGCATTATGACCAATAAAAAAATAAGAAATACGTAAAATCGGGTAAACTAGTTACTGACAAATTAGAGTTGTACATTTATACATACACATAAAATAATATAAAACTAACAAAAATGTATTTAAAAATATTATATATATATATATATATATATATATATATATATATATATATATATATATATATATATATAACAATTGTTTTTACATTTGATTTAATATTAAAATTGAAATAATTTTTTATAAAATTTTAATTTGATAATTTGTTGCTGAATTTAAAAAGTTTAATTAAATCAAATAATAATACAAATATAATATATATTTGATAAACATAATTTATGTTTATATATATATATATATATATATATATATATATATATATATATATATATATATATATATATATATATATATATATATATATATATTATATAAATATTTAAATATTTATTTATTTATTTATTTATTTATTTATTTATATATATATATATATATATATATATATATATATATATATAAGAAGTAATAATATATTTAATAATCTATAATATATATTTGATCATTTGATTTTATATAATAAAATAAAGTAATAAACTTAATTGGTGTGTATGTATGTATACAAATAAATAAATACATAAAATATGTAATAAGGGTTGTATATAATAGATTACATCTTTTTATATAACAGTCCTAAATATAATAAACATAATTGGTAAAAATAACAGATATTTTTATATATATATATATATATATATATATATATATATATATATATATATATATATATATATATTTTTTTTTTTTTTATTCTTTTTTTTATGAAGAGTTCAGATGCAAAAACCTCCAAGTCCATCTGACATGTTTTCTTTTAAATAATTAGCATTTTTTTATCAGGCTCCTATGTTTAGGTTCAGTAATTTCACTTTAATGGCAATGAAAAGGTTATTAGTCAGTTATTGAAATGCCTTATTTTCAAAAATGTCACTTTAGTCAATTCATGGGTATTTAACTAATTTAACTGTCTTTTGCTGCAAAACCAGCTAAGTCCATGTGTGCTTTTTTTGCACAAACCTCTAAGTCCACCTGTTTGGACAAAAAGACATAGTAAACAGTTGCAAAATCACTAAAGATGCAACTGTAAACATTGCAAATGATGAAAGCAGAATTCAAAATGTAACAATGAAGAAACTGATCCACACAGCAGGGGGAGCTGTGTTTGCCACATCCGTTTCTGTCAGAGTTTTACAGAAGCACAAGGAACACTGTTGTGTTTACTTGCTACTCGCAAAATCCTGTCATTGCAACTGTAACGATGGAAGCTTGGCGAATGAAAGACGGCTCTTTCGCACAGCGTCATTCATCTTGAAATCATATGATTCGATTCATGGTTTCTGTGGACTTAGAGGATTTTGCTGACAAAGGGAAGTGGCGTTTAGAGGTTTCTGCCAACAAACTGGTATTTCTGAATGGGCTGACGCTGGGATTTAGCGGATTTGAATGAAAGTATTTGATATGTGCCGAGAACATTAGCTCAATATCATTATCTCATTTTTGACGTAGGTGGCGTTTAGCGGCTTTTGCATCGGAACTCTTTATACACTCACCTAAAGGATTATTAGGAACACCTGTTCAATTTCTCATTAATGCAATTATCTAATCAACCAATCACATGGCAGTTGCTTCAATGCATTTAGGGGTGTGGTCCTGGTCAAGACAATCTCCTGAACTCCAAACTGAATGTCAGAATGGGAAAGAAAGGTGATTTAAGCAATTTTGAGCGTGGCATGGTTGTTGATGCCAGACGGGCCGGTCTGAGTATTTCACAATCTGCTCAGTTACTGGGATTTTCACGCACAACCATTTCTAGAGTTTACAAAGAATGGTGTGAAAAGGGAAAAACATCCAGTATGCGGCAGTCCTGTGGGCGAAAATGCCTTGTTGATGCTAGAGGTCAGAGGAGAATTGGCCGACTGATTCAAGCTGATAGAAGAGCAACTTTGACTGAAATAACCAGTCGTTACAACCGAGGTATGCAGCAAAGCATTTGTGAAGCCACAACACGCACAACCTTGAGGCGGATGGGCTACAACAGTAGAAGACCCCACCGGGTACCACTCATCTCCACTACAAATAGGAAAAAGAGGCTACAATTTGCACGAGCTCACCAAAATTGGACAGTTGAAGACTGGAAAAATGTTGCCTGGTCTGATGAGTCTCGATTTCTGTTGAGACATTCAGATGGTAGAGAATTTGGCGTAAACAGAATGAGAACATGGATCCATCATGCCTTGTTACCACTGTGCAGGCTGGTGGTGGTGGTGTAATGGTGTGGGGGATGTTTTCTTGGCACACTTTAGGCCCCTTAGTGCCAATTGGGCATCGTTTAAATGCCACGGCCTACCTGAGCATTGTTTCTGACCATGTCCATCCCTTTATGACCACCATGTACCCATCCTCTGATGGCTACTTCCAGCAGGATAATGCACCATGTCACAAAGCTGGAATCATTTCAAATTGGTTTCTTGAACATGACAATGAGTTCACTGTACTAAAATGGCCCCCACAGTCACCAGATCTCAACCCAATAGAGCATCTTTGGGATGTGGTGGAACGGGAGCTTCGTGCCCTGGATGTGCATCCCACAAATCTCCATCAACTGCAAGATGCTATCCTATCAATATGGGCCAACATTTCTAAAGAATGCTTTCAGCACCTTGTTGAATCAATGCCACGTAGAATTAAGGCAGTTCTGAAGGCGAAAGGGGGTCAAACACAGTATTAGTATGGTGTTCCTAATAATCCTTGAGGTGAGTGTATATATATATATATATATATATATATATATATATATATATATATATATATATATATATATATATATATATATATATATATATATATATATATATATATATGGGCTGTCAAATTAATCCCACATCAAATTTGGCTGCGAAATTACTCCCAAAAGATAATTTAAAGTCATTATTGTGTAAAAACTTAACACAAATATTTTTGGGTGAACTATACCTTTAATGTTTGTTTTTATTAATATGGAAATATGAAATTATTTTAATGAAATTATAGGCCTACACTAAATAAGAAAATAAAACTGCCAGTAGGTGGCGGTAAATGTCTAATGGAGTAGCCTATGTCATTGAGTCATGCAGTAAAGTAAATGGTTCTCTTTATGAAAATGGTAAATGCTAATTGTTCTCTTTATGGTCAATTGAATCATTGGTTCACCCGATTCGTTCAAAATGCGGATTTAGAAATGAAACGCCACTGTTTATGGCGGAGTCGGAGACGAACAGTTCTGCGTTGGCAAAACAGACAGTATTAATGGGTCTAAAACAAAACAATATTAAATTTACTCATTTATTCTATTAAACTGCTTTATAAGACCAGTATCACCTTTGCAATCGTCTCGTGCTATTCTGGACGGAAAAACAGAACTCGTGTGATATTGCTTTACCATAAATGTGAGGGTGTTTTTACACTGGCGGTTTAGTTCTAAACGGGGCACGGTTCACATGAAAAATTGGTAATGTGAAAGCTGTCATGCGGACCCGGGTGAGCTGAGCTCACGGTGCCGAATTCGAGACTGCATGAACAGGAGGTGGTCTGAGTTCGGTTGCGCAAATTGCGCTCGAGCTGTGCCGCGATTCACGTGAATGTGAAAGCAACACGGACTCGGGTGCGCAAGAAAAGTAACCCAAGCATGCGTTTTATCAGATGACGATGTTTTTAGTTCAATAAAACACATGTAAGGGATGATAGTATTGATGATTTACCTTGGATACGAGTGAGAGTGAGTCTGCAGTGTGTATTCGCGCATAGCACCGGCGGGAACAATCGCGCTCTGACGCGGACCACAACAAACGTGCCCAGTGTAAAAACGGCCTGAGACTAAAACGGGCATTTTTAAATTGAATATTTGAATTTCCCATATCTTGAATTTTAGGGACATGCTAACTGCATTCTAGGCTTCGTCACTCAGTGAGTTGTTGCCCTGCATCATATTCTTCATCAATCAACTGTATGAAATGTAAGATGACTTAAGTCTGGGGCGGTACAAGTGCAAATGCGTTAATCATTTTAACGCGTTATTTTTTACCGTAACTAATTAATCTAATTAACGCGTTAAATCGACAGCCCTAATACACACACACACACACACACAATAAAAAAACTGTTCTATACTGTGCTATAAATCAATTATAACGTCTATTTCGACATCAGAAACTTCTGAAGTCTTTTCTGTCCATTTCTCACTCTAAATCCTATTTTTAAAAATGTACCTTGCAAACGTACTTCTACTTACGTATATTTGTTTTTGCATATTAAACTGGGATAGATTAGGATATGACATTTTTTATCAGGTTTATCTGCAGTTTTTAGTATCACCTGTGCAGGACCATGGACCTCATCAGCATGAACAGGTTGACCAGGCAGGCCAGGGTCACCGCTGACAAATAGCAAACTGAAATAAACACAATCACATGAACCGGAAAGTCAATGTCAGATGCATATGTATGTACTCATGACCTCAGCACTTTTCCCACTGACTGATTGGAAAACGAGTCCTGCTACAGTTCAGCAGTCGGCTTTGCTGACTGCTTCATTATTCATCTGTTGATTTATATGGGTATTTAAAGCTGAGTGAAAGTGAATGCAAGCGAATGATTAGACTGCATGCAGTAAATGCACCGATGTATACAAACCTCTAACAGTTTGAATCAATGCAAGTGCTTAGTCAGAACGCTAGTATACTCCAGCTTTCTTATTGTAATTACTCTAGTATATCTAAATTGTTAAAGTGTTGTTTAAATGGCCCATATTATGCTATTTTAAAGGTTCCTAATTTTGTTTTGGAGGTCTCCTACAACAGGTTTACATGCATCCAAGGTCAAAAACACTTACATTTTCTCATAATATACATTGCAGCATCAGCTCTTTTCTCAGTGTCTGAAACGCTTCGATAAAGGATTCAGTCTCTTTAAGCCCCTCCTTTCTCTGTTGTGATTGGTCAGATGGCCCGGTTTGTTGTGATTGGTCTACTCTGCTCTGATTGGTCAGATGGCCCAGTCTGTTGTGATTGGCCTACTCTGCTCTGATTGGTCAGATGGCTCAGTCTGTTGTGATTGGTCTGCTCTGATTGGTCAGATGGCTCAGTCTGTTGTGATTGGTCTACTCTGCTCTGATTTGTTGTGATTGGTCTACTCTGCTGTGATTAATCTACTCTGCTCTGATTGGTCAGGTGGAACAGTCTGTTGTGATTGGTCTACTCTGCTCTGATTGGTCATGTGGAACAGTCTGTTATGATTGGTCTACTCTGCTCTGATTGGTCAGGTGGAACAGTCTGTTGTGATTGGTCAACTCTGCTCTGATCTGTTGTGATTGGTCTACTCTGCTGTGATTATCTACTCTGCTCTGATTGGTCAGGTGGAACAGTCTGTTGTGATTGGTCTACTCTGCTCTGACTGGTCAGGTGGAACAGTCTGTTGTGATTGGTCTACTCTGCTCTGATTGGTCAGGTGGAACAGTCTGTTGTGATTGGTTTACTCTGCTCTGATTGGTCAGGTGGAACAATCTGTTGTGATTGGTCTACTCTGCTCTGACTGGTCATGTGGAACAGTCTGTTGTGATTGGTCTACTCTGCTCTGATTGGTCAGGTGGAACAGTCTGTTGTGATTGGTCTACTCTGCTCTGATTGGTCAGGTGGAACAGTCTGTTGTGATTGGTCTACTCTGCTCTGATTGGTCATGTGGAACAGTCTGTTGTGATTGGTCTACTCTGCTCTGATTGGTCAGGTGGAACAGTCTGTTGTGATTGGTCAACTCTGCTCTGATCTGTTGTGATTGGTCTACTCTGTTGTGATTATCTACTCTGCTCTGATTGGTCAGAGGCCCAGTTTGTAGTCTGTGTTTGAATTCTACTTGAATTTGTGGGCAAGTATAAGGAGTATAAAAAGGACTCACTTTCAACACACCACAAATAGTACATTACAATCCTGACCACCTCCTGGCGGTCATCTGACAAGATGATATTGAAACCAGCCAATAGGAAGGCAATGTTTTCATCCACTCCTCTACGGACGATGTGTAGGGTGGGCAGAACTCCTGAGACCAGCAAGAGCGCCATCTAAAAGATTTAGAGATATTAAAGAATGGAAAACGCCATAGAATATCTACATGTTACTTTTGCCAAGTTAAATAAATTAATAATTCATTACTTATAACTTTTAGACAGAAATAACTCAAAAACTGGCTCATGAAGTGTTTACCTGATAAAGTGCAATTAATGCCACAACCACAGAGATCGCTAGTTTCAAAGGGAACCTAAAAACTGATGGAAAAGAAACACAATAAATTAATACATACACTACCGTTCAAAAGTTCTGGATGGTAAGTCTCTTCTGCTCACCAAGGCTGCATTTATTTGATAAAAATACAGTAATATTGTGAAATATTATTACAATTTAAAATAACTGTTTTCTATTTGAATATAATTTTTAAAATGTAATTTATTCCTGTGATCAAAGCTGAATTTTCAGCATCATTACTCCAGTCATCAGTGTCACATAATCCTTCAGAAATCATTCTAATATGATGATTTGATTATCAAGAAACTTCAACACATTTTTCACAATTCTTTGATGAACAAAAAGTTCAAAAGAAAAG
Organism: Rhinogobio ventralis; assembly: GCA_039654625.1. Taxonomy (NCBI): domain Eukaryota; kingdom Metazoa; phylum Chordata; class Actinopteri; order Cypriniformes; family Gobionidae; genus Rhinogobio; species Rhinogobio ventralis. The sequence goes on from CM077216.1 coordinate 21,229,919, forward strand.
GATTTATTTGAAATATAAGTCTAATGTAACATTTTAAATATCTTTATTGTCATTTTTGATTAATTTAATAAAAGTATGAATTTCTTTAAAAAAAAACTATATTTTTTTGACAAAATTGGGTTTCAACTTTAGGTTTATCAAAACATTCAAATGTAATAGTTACCATCCTCTGGTGTGTAGATGTAAGACTTGGCAGCATCTCGGAGTCTTTCAAATAGTTTGGGCTTAGATGTGCCGGAACTGCAAAGCAAGAGATAACAGTCACAAACAACAACAACTAAAGTGACTTACAGTACACATATTAATTTGCACAATGGCTTTTAACGGGATTCAAAACTACAACCTTTGAACAACCAGTCCAGATCTTCAAACTCATGGCCTCTTGGTATATAAGGCATATCTGAAGTTTGTTGATATATACACTTATGTATAGACCTTGTGTAGCCCCGCCCCTTTTCAGCTCTGTTCTGTCTTCCGGTTTGTATTTCCACAACACAAAGGTAAGATCTTACCGATTTATGAACGAACCGCTCACTTCCCGGTCAACTGACATTTGTTATGACATCCGCTTCAAACATTACAATGCTCATAAGATGCAACACAGCTTCTTGTCCAAGCCCTGGTCATTTCTAGGCTTGACTACTGCAATGCGCTTCTGGCTGGACTTCCATCGTGTGCAATCAAAACACTTCAATTGATTCAGAACGCAGCGGCACGTCTTGTCTTCAACGAGCCCAAAAGGGCCCATGTCACACCTCTCTTCATCTCTCTGCACTGGCTACCACTCGCTGCCCGCATTAAGGTTAAGCTTTGACGCTTGCTTATGGATCCACCACAAGCTCAGCACCCGCATACTTCGACTCAATCCTACGAGTCTACACCCCTACCAGAAGCCTCCGCTCAGCTAAAGAGTGGCGGCTGGTGTTACCATCCCAGAGAGGCATGAAATCCCTCTCCAGAACTTTTTAATTCACTGTTCCTGGCTGGTGGAACGATCTTCCCACCTCCATCCGGATGGCAGAATCACTAACATCATTCAAAAAACAGCTAAAAACCCATCTCTTCAGCGAGCACTTAATCTCATCATAAAAAAAAAAAAATTATTTCTTTTTCCTCTACCTTTCTCTACACCCTCCCTATTCTAGCTTACGCTACTCTGAGCAATGCCCGAAACGTAGTATTTAAGGCACTTCTTGCGTTTCAACGCCTCTTCATAACGGATCGCTTCCTGTACTCCTCAGTTGTAAGCCGCTTTGGATAAAAGCGTCTGCTAAATGCATAAATGTAAACTTTCATGAACTCTACAACAAGTAAATCCACTTTACCAGCTAATTACTCTTCGAAAGCGATGCCATAGAAATATACAGAGCTACCACAAAACCGTAAGTTCAAACACAAAATTTTAAAGATGGCTGCACGCTTGTTTCCCTGGCGCATAAGGTCTATACCTTCTTCCATATAACTGCCACATTTATCAAAGTATATTATCCCTTGATTACATGCAAGTTGCTTTCCTAAGGCCAATATCGCTATTGGGACTAAAATATGTGCATTCCAGACACTGATCCTTCCCATCCTCTTGTATGGATCAGAAACATGGACTTTGCTCAAGCCAGAGCTGAGCAAACAGACGTTGACTAGTTGCTGATCATGGCCTATAGAGGGTGAAACCGGATAAGACATCTTTAAAGTCCACTTTTTACGCTCTGTTTCCAAACAGTTAAAAATGACAAATAAATGCATACTCTGAGAGCACTCCACAAGATATGTTTGATTATACCATCTGGATGCTCAAAATTGATCGGGTGAATGCACGTTTTAAACAGCTTATTGTACACGCAAGTTAATCTGCGTTCTAAACAAATGCACTGCTGCATTGTAACGCACACACATACAGTAGCTCGCACATCACGCACACAGAGAAACATTCAGTAGTGCAGAAATGTATCGTCAACACTGTTCTGGGATTTATCAATAAAATCAGCACATCCCACAGATGCTCGGTTGCATTGAAATCTGGGGAATTTGGAGGCCAAGTCAACACCTCAAACTTGTTTTTGTGCTTCTCAAACTATTCCTGAACAATTTTTGCTTTGTGGCAGGACGCATTATCCTGCTGAAAGAGCCACAGCCACCAGGGAATACCATTTCCATGAAAGGGTGTACATGGTCTGCAACAATGCTTAGGTAGGTGGTACGTGTCAAAGTAACATCCACATGGATGGCAGGACCCAAGGTTTCCCAGCAGAACATTGCCCAAAGCATCACATTGCCTCTGCCGACTTGCCTTCTTCCTATAGTGCATCCTGGTGCCATGTGTTCCCCAGGTAAGTGATGCACACGCACCCGGCCATCCACGTGATGTAAAAGAAAACGTAATGCATCAGACCAGGCCCCCTTCTTCCATTGCTCCGTGGTCCAGTTCTGATGCTCACTTGCCCACTTGTTGGCGCTTTCGGTGGTGGACAGGGGTCAGCATGGGCACCCTGACTGGTCTGCGGCTATGCAGCCCCATACACAACAAACTGCGATGCACTGTGTATTCTGACACTTTTCTATCAGAACCAGCATTAATTTCTTGAGCAATTTGAGCTACAGTAGCTCGTCTGTTTGATCGGACCACACGGGCCAGCCTTCGCTCCCATGTGCATCAATGAGCCATGGCCGCCCATGACCCTGTTGCCGGTTCACCACTGTTCCTTCCTTGGACCACATTTGATAGATACTGACCACTGCAGACCGGGAACACCAAGAGCTGCAGTTTTGGAGATGCTCTGACCCAGTCATCTAGTCATTCACAATTTGGCCCTTGTCAAACTCGCTCAAATCCTTACTTTGTCCATTTTTCCTGCTTCTAACACATCAACTTTGAGGGCAAAATGTCCACTTGCTGCCTAATATATCCTACCTACTAAAAGGTGCCGTGATGAAGAGATAATCAGTGTTGTTAACTTCACCTGTCAGTGGTCATAATGTTAAGCCTGATTAGTGTTCGTCATATCTGTTCGGGTCTCAGCTCGAGGTTCAGGCTTATTTGTTCATTAATGACGTCATCAGCAACTAGTCGACGCCGATTCGACTTTGAATCACATAAATGTTGAAAAAATCTGAAGTCATTCAACCCCTAATCCGAAACAGAGACATCCCGGGAGAGGTCCGATAATCAACCGATGGTTTGCCCCTGTCTGTCGAATGCACACAGACTGCCTGCCATATCGGTTCCTTTGGCGGCAACGAGCGGCTGTCTGGTCGGTGCAAAGATCCGCTCCGAAGAAGACGTGGACTAAACACATTGAGGAAGATTTGAGGAATAACAACCTCCTTGACGACAAGAATATTGCCATTGACTGCCAAGCATGGAATGGCATAATGAACGAAATTCGCAATCCTGCGGCACTTACAGCAGCGCATGCTATGCGCTCCGGGGACAGCCCCAGCACGGCACCAGCTAGGGACTAAAGTGAAGTGCTTTACTATGTAGGAAAATTTCCATGGAACAGGAAACATTTCCTCACATGGCTCACAGCACTATTTTCAATGACATTCCAGACACTTTTGCATGAAGAAGATCAGCATCTGTGCATTACAGACAGACTGAATGGCATTAGCTCATGATTCAGACTCTAATGACTTGCGGGACAGTGGCTGATCACTATCTACGACTCTTTACATAAGTCACTTTACAGTAGGTGTGATTCATCGTCTGTCAATGGAAATGAGGAAGGAAGTAGTCCGTGCACAGTATCTCATCTGCATGGCTATTGTACAGTGTGCCACTTGCTATGAGAGAAAAAACCTCACTATTCCTTTCCTTTACTGGAATTGGAATCCATTCCATTACCAAAACGGTTTCACAAGATTCATTTATGCTGTCAGTATTATAACTGGCACTTTCCATTAATAAACAACAGAACAGGGCCTGAAATGCTTAAACTATTCTTGAGGTCAAAATGTCTTTTTTCTTCAGCAAATAGTCTGTCAAAGGTGCTGACCCTTCATAAAACGTTAACCTCAAGAGGTCAAACTAAATATTATACAAGTTTTAATTTATCTTATTATAAAATGTATTTAGATTACATTAAAATCCATTAACATTTAAAATGAATAATTTATAAAATATTTTAAAATGTAATTAATTTAATTTAAATTAATGTTAATTCAAATGTTTTATAATAATAAAAAATATTTAAATTACGTATAAAAGTGTTTTTATTTTGACTAGTGGACTCAACATTTCTAAAAATGCATTATTTTACTTTTCATTAAATCTTGGATGTGACAGTAATAATAAAAATTATAAATACAAAAAATAAATAAATGTGGGACAATATTGGAGGAAAGTGTCAGCTCACTGAGAAAGTCTTGTCATGAGAACCTTTGGGTTAATAAATAAAAGTGTCCACAAAAGTGGGCCTCACCTGATTTTGGTGGGTATTTTCTTCTTGAGAATCTTCTTCACATAATCTCGGTAATAACTGCTACTGAGGTCCTGCAAAAAAAAAAAAAAAAAGACAAATCATTTGATAGCAGCATTCATTCTGTATTAAATCTATTAAATCTAAAACAGTGTCTATCATTCAGTTTGACGTGACCAAGACTTTGCTTGTTTGCATTATAGACAAATCGGTTATTCTGAAAACGGTTTTAGATTGATCAAATCGTTTACTCGCATTTTAGACGTTTTGCGAGGGAATTGTTCCTCTTATTTCATCCAAAAGTATTCGTCATTGCGATTATAGCTGAATAACACTGGCATTGTGCGTTTCCTGTGGGAAAACAGCATGCTGTTTGTGTAATGTTCTCTGTGAGTCAAACATAACCCAATCCCATTGAGCTGCTTACAATGATTAGACCTCTGGAATGCAGGTGCTGCGTTTACAAACTCCCCTCTTGCCTTTCCATGCTGCTAAGTCCCTCATTATGAATTAACACAGTGGTGCTTAACTGGCGGGTCATGACCCAAAAATGGGTCACAGGTCTGTTCTGACAGGGTCGCATACAGTACAGCATAGAAAAATGATGGATCAGTGACAGATAAGACAAAAAGATCAATGACAAGTAAGAGTGTCCATGATAAAGAAAAGGAAAGTATTTTAGTTTAAAACATGAGACAAGTTCTTAGAAATGTTTTCATGTGATCGTACCGTGGTGCCCCCGGAACACGATTTCTAATTTCTATCGGAGGCGATTTCAACCGAGGGGGAACTCAAGAAGTTAATGCTGGTTCTGATAGAAAGGTGTCAGAATACACAGTGCATTGCAGTTTGTTGTGTATGGGGCTGCATAGGCGCAGACCAGTCAGGGTGCCCATGCTGACCCCTGTCCACTGCCGAAAGCGCCAACAGTGGGACTGGACCACGGAGCAATGGAAGAAGATGGCCTGGTCTGATGAATCACGTTTTCTTTTACATCACATGGATGGCCGGGTGTGTGTGTGTGTGTCGCTTCCCTGGGGAACACATTGCACCAGGATGCACTATGGGAAGAAGGCAAGCCGGCGGAGGCAGTGTGATGCTTTGGGGAATGTTCTGCTGGGAAACCTTGGGTCCTGCCATCCATGTGGATGTTACTTTGACACGTACCACCTACCTAAGCATTGTTGCAGACCATGCACACCCTTTCATGGAAACGGTATTCCCTGGTGGCTGTGGTCTCTTTCAGCAGGATAATGCGCCCTGACACAAAGCAAAAATCGTTCAGGAATGGTTTGAGGAGCACAACAACGAGTTTGAGGTGTTGACTTGGCCTCCAAATTCCTCAGATCTCAATCCAATCGAGCATCTGTGGGATGTGCTGAACAAACAAGTCCAATCCAAGGAGGCCCCACCTCACAACTTACAGGACTTAAAGGATCTGCTGCTAACATCTTGGTGCCAGATACCACAGCACACCTTCAAGGGTCTAGTGGAGTCCATATATATATACACACACACATCAAACAATGTACCAATGTACAATAATAAAAATATATATGAAACAATAATAAAACAGTATGCATTCATAAAGTAATATGTTTTATTAAGAATGTCATCCTTTTAATATAGCTTTTTCTTTATTATGATGTGAGAACAGTTGTATAATTCTGATATTTGTGACATTTCCTTTGACAGACTTACCTCAGAGGCATTGGTCGTCTCTGTATTCTGTAAGCCCTTGAACAGAAGTAGTGGGTACTGAAAACTTAGAAAGGCCAGACAGGCAATCTGAGGAAGACTGCTGAGCAGCGCAAAGTACTTATAGATCTGCAGACATGGAGAAAGAACAGACAAATCAATTTCAAATAACATCAAATGTTTGCAGTCATTTGTCTGGCTATATTACCCACAATTTCTTCCACACATATTCTGTGCAAACCAATTTTACTCAGAATTTATATTACAATCCAAACAAGGCTTTCTTTATTTTGCCCTAAAATAATGAAATGGCTTTCAGCATGAACCCAACCAGACAGTTTTTGCAGTTTGATCCCTTTGTTCTCTTGCTACTGGTACTTTTTCTTTAGTTCTAACAGAAACTAAAGTGATTAACTGAAGGAAAGCTCTATGGTGAGATCCCAAGAAGCAGAACAAATTGTTTTGAGGTTTGACCATTCATTTAGGAGACATGAGGACAATGGGAACAAAACGTTAGGTTAATGAACTTATCTGTGAGTCTTATTCAACATCCTCTTAAACACAGTGGGAATGTAAACGAGGAACCCAGATAAACTGTGCTGAAAATACTCTATAGACAATATTTTAGATCCATATAATACCTGTGGCGTTTTGGGACAGTCCACCTTCTGCCAGACCAGAACTCCGAAGTGTGTCCATGACAGCAGGCTGCCCAGAACGTAACCAACCTTGTTATGCAGCGTCCCACAGGCCAGAAGAGGGTAGTACAAAGCGGGGTAGTACAAAAGAGCCAGGATCATCCAGAACTCTACAGAAATACAGAACAAAATAGTGTATTCAGGTACAGATGTATAATAATTAGGCCTAAATGTAAAATAACTATAGTGTTCACTGCATAAATTAAAGACAGATTAATCTTTGTTAAAGCTGTGTTTTGTTGTTTAATTAAAGGGATAGTTCACCCAAAAATTAAAATTCTGTCATTAATTACTCACCCTCATGTCGTTCCATACTCGTAAGACCTTCGCTCATCTTCGGAACACAAATTAAGATTAAAATCCGAGAGCTCTCTGACTCCTCCATAGGGGTGCACACGAAAAGTATTCTCGTCGCCTTCATAACATTAAGGTTGAACCACTGGAGTCACATGGACTATTTTAACAATGTCTTTACTACCTTTCTGGGCCTTGAAAGTGTTCATTAAATAGCTGTCTATGGAGGGGTCAGAGAGCTCTAGGATTTCATCAAAAATATCTTCATTTGTGTTCCGAAAATGAACAAAGGTCTTACGGGTTGGGAATGACATGTGGGGTGAGTAAATGACAGAATTTTCATTTTTGGGTGAACTAACCCTTTAACATTCATGACTTAGACAGCAGCAGGTATTTACAGGCTGCTGTCACTTTAAGACCGAATGCATGGATCAAATATAATGATACACAATTTAGGGATGTGCGATATTGACAGAAAAATCTTGATATTTTCTGGGATTTTGTCGATAACAATGATCAGACGATATTTTGTTGTTTTAAAAATAAAACGTTGATATATGAAATGATTTTAAAATTGAAAAGATACTTTAAATGTAAAACTAAAATATCCAGTAGGTGGCGGCAAGTCACTGTTAATGAGCGAACCATTGAGTCATTATTTCAACCGATTTGTTCAAATGGCTGATCAATTTCAGTAACAAAGCATTTGACTTTCTTATCGAATGAGTCATTGAATCATTAATTCATCCGATTCATTCAAACGGATTGATTTATTTAGTAACGAAACACTGCTAGATGCTGAGAGATGCAAAACAGTCCAGTGGCTTTGTTAGAAACTATTTTTGTTGGCGAAATAGAGCAAAACAAGCAATATGTCTAAATGTAAGTCTCTTAATATTAACTTTTTGTTTATTAAACTTGTATAAAATCAATATTGCATTTGCAATAAAGCTAAAAATGTAGGGCGAAAAATGGCACTCTTTGTGTGATTACACTCACCTAAAGGATTATTAGGAACACCATACTAATACTGTGTTTGACCCCCTTTCGCCTTCAGAACTGCCTTAATTCTACGTGGCATTGATTCAACAAGGTGCTGAAAGCATTCTTTAGAAATGTTGGCCCATATTGATAGGATAGCATCTTGCAGTTGATGGAGATTTGTAGGATGCACATCCAGTGCACGAAGCTCCCGTTCCACCACATCCCAAAGATGCTCTATTGGGTTGGGATCTGGTGACTGTGGGGGCCATTTTAGTACAGTGAACTCATTGTCATGTTCAAGAAACCAATTTGTAATGATTCGAGCTTTGTGACATGGTGCATTATCCTGCTGGAAGTAGCCATCAGAGGATGGGTACATGGTGGTCATAAAGGGATGGACATGGTCAGAAACAATGCTCAGATAGGCCGTGGCATTTAAACGATGCCCAATTGGCACTAAGGGGTCTAAAGTGTGCCAAGAAAACATCCCCCACACCATTACACCACCACCACCAGCCTGCACAGTGGTAACAAGGCATGATGGATCCATGTTCTCATTCTGTTTACGCCAAATTCTGACTCTACCATCTGAATGTCTCAACAGAAATCGAGACTCATCAGACCAGGCAACATTTTTCCAGTCTTCAACTGTCCAATTTTGGTGAGATCGTGCAAATTGTAGCCTCTTTTTCCTATTTGTAGTGGAGATGAGTGGTACCCGGTGGGGTCTTCTGCTGTTGTAGCCCATCCGCCTCAAGGTTGTGCGTGTTGTGGCTTCACAAATGCTTTGCTGCATACCTCGGTTGTAACGAGTGGTTATTTCAGTCAAAGGTGCTCTTCTATCAGCTTGAATCAGTCGGCCCATTCTCCTCTGACCTCTAGCATCAACAAGGCATTTTTGCCCACAGGACTGCCGCATACTGGATGTTTTTCCCTTTTCACACCATTCTTTGTAAACTCTAGAAAATCCCAGTAACTGAGCAGATTGTGAAATACTCAGACTGGCCCGTCTGGCACCAACAACCATGCCACGCTCAAAATTGCTTAAATCACCTTTCTTTCCCATTCTGACATTCAGTTTGGAATTCAGGAGATTGTCTTGACCAGGACCACACCCCTAAATGCATTGAAGCAACTGCCATGTGATTTGTGGATTAGATAATTGCATTAATGAGAAATTGAACAGGTGTTCCTAATAATCCTTTAGGTGAGTGTATATCGCACAACCCTATACACATCCGATTTCTTTCTCAACTCTTTACATTCCGTTTCAGACATAACTGAATGTGCTTATGAGAATACTTGCAGAGACTGGCATTTTGATGTAATTTTGTGTGTATGTGTCCGTTGAAGAGCATGGAGATGCGAAAGAGGAATCAATTCGCTGTTCATGTGCTATCTAAAACGCAACTCTCTGTGTGTGTGCAGCTGTGCGTACAGATAACAGCATGTGAGTACCGAATTAATTGTCAAATTTAGCAATTAATCCATGAAACACAAGCGCGCCGAACCATGGGGCCTGATCCGTACGGATCATGGATCAACTAAGAACTGTTTAACCCCTAGTGGTTAAAGGATTAGTTCACTTCAAAATGAAAATGTCCTGATATTTTACTCACCCCCATCTCATCCAAGATGTTCATGTCTTTCTTTCTTTGTTTTTTGAGGAAAACATTCCAGGATTTTTCATAGACTTCCATGGCAACCAAAATGTTGAAGGTCCATATCCATAAAAGGTCCACTAATACAAACGCCCTTTAGCAAAAAAAGGTAAAACAACGATGTCGGACGATTTTGAAGTTGAAGATGGAGTGTTTTTGGTAAAGGGCATTCGTTTTAGTCCTCGCACGTTCGCTTGGGGCGGTACTTCTGCCTACGTCTGGCGTGACCTTTCCGACGTAATTGCGCAATCCTTGGCACGTAGCAGAGCAGCGCAAGATGAGCAATTTAGGTTAAAAAGTATATTCATTTAAAAAAAAAAAGTTTAAATGACAGATGGTTTCGCTAGATAAGACCCTATTCCTCGCCTGGGATCGCGCAGAGCCTTTGAAGCCCTTCGAAGCCCTTTGAAACTGCATTGATTTGGACCTTCAACATTTTGGTTGCCATGGAAGGCTATGATGGGGAGAAAAATCCTGGAATGTTTCCTTTTGGTTGCCATGGAAGGCTATGATGGGGAGAAAAATCCTGGAATGTTTTCCTCAAAAAACTTAATTTCTTTTCGACTGAAGAAAGAAAGACATGAACATCTTGGGTGAGATGGAGGTGAGTAAAATATCAGGAAATTTTCATTTTGAAATGAACTAATCCTTTAAAGATCTAGGCTGGAAATCGGAAGGTAATCAAAAAGCAGAAATGATTACCGTTTTGTTATTTATGCCATTTTTTTGTGATCTAGATGATCACAAACTTTAGTACAATTCATTTAACACTCATTTTCAAAGAACCGGTAACTTTTAAAAGTCTGAATATCAATAAAAATATTGGTCAAAATGACAGTTGTCTGTTGTTCAACAGTTAGTGCTCTTTTCAATTTTTTTGAGCCTGATGCTCTGAGTCTTTATTCACATTCATCATTCTTCAGCATTTCTTTTTTTGTTTTCAACGCAAGAAGGAAACTCAGATTTGGAACGATAGGTGGCAGAGTAAATGATGGCAGAATTAATTATTTTCAATTTTTTTAACCTCAGATTGATCCAGGAGGATTGTGTACTGTAAGTTACTTTGAGTAAAATGACTAAAATGCCACTTGATCATATGATTTTTAAACTTTGGAAACAGCAAAACATGTCACATGATTGATATTCAGGAGAATAACAATAGTGGCCCATACACAATAACAGACTTATGTGTCAAAATGTACATATTAAAGCACCAAATAGTTACATAATGCAAATACAGCATTACGTATAATGTCTGAGGCCCTGTTTGCCAAAGAAACAAAAAATGCAAGCGATAATCCAATTACAAAACACAACTAAGAAGGACTAGCAGTTCAGAGAGGAAAAAAAGACCAAGTAGGGTGCTACTTTTCATCCTCTTGTGTGAACTGAGCCTACTTTGGATAGGTGCCATCTTGTGAATAGGGAGAGTGTTGAATGTTCATTCGATAGCACCAGTAGCAGGGTAAGCCACTATTACCCGTGAGATATCCCTGCAATCCGGTGAATTTCCCAAACACTTTGGTGGCCTGACATCTTACTAACATCATTGATTTACATTATGATAGAAAATAATCTCTGCTTTTTTTAATCTTTAAAGAATTGAATCTTCACAATGTTGCCATAGAACGATGCAAATCTCGGATAGCAACCTGGGGTTAAGAACAAAATGTCAGTGGATCAAGGCTCGTTCCTTGTGGGAATCGAACCAGCAACCTTCTGTTTGCTAGTCCTGAGCCTCAACCACTAGGCCACATGATAAAATAAAACACAGCAAGTGAATATATTAGTGGCCAAAATGTCTGGAGGGGATATTTGGGTCACATTAGTTTAGGGCAATTCTCACTATTAACTATGACTTTTGCCTCAATAACTCCAAACTACTGCTTATTAATAGTTAATAAGGTAGTTGTTATGTTTAGATATTGGGTAAGATTAAGGGATGTAGAATATGGTCTTGCAGAATAAGGCATTAATATGTGCTTTATAAGTACTAATAAACAGCCAATATACTAGTAATATTCATGCTAATAAGCAACTAGTTAATAGTGAGAATTGGACACTAAACTTTGTTACAAGTGTTACCGATACGTGTTTTTAATGACCCTACAAGTTTGATTAAACCATCAAAATATGAGGAAAATATTTTATATTTTGTAAATATTTTAAATATGAGGGAAGAACACAAAAAGTCAAACTACAGCTACAGGTTTTATTTTAATACGCTAAAAATGCATAGTAAAACAAAAAGCTCACAGGCAAAAGCATACACTGACTACAACATAATCAGTTTATATTATTTCGCTGGTTCTCTCTTTTGCATGTTAGTCATTTCTTTGTATGACAGCCTAGCCAACAATATCACACAATTTGTCATGTTTCATTGTGTTATCACAAACAAAACAATTGACTCCAAGCACAACTACAATATGCTTACAAAATATTTACCACACATTTAAAAAATATTTGAATAAAGAGTGAAGATGTCAATTTTCCTAGGCCGGACATCACTTTTGGCCACTACTGCAAATATTCACTCATGAAATATTCACACTAAACGCATTTCACCAAAAGAATTCTAGTCATCGTACCTTTGTTTACGATGTCTTTAGTGAAAGGAAGTGGATGGTGACTGAGGACCATTCCGACCAGCTTGCAGAAGAGAACGCCATACACCGCCACAGCAAGACCCTTGTGTTGTGTGTGGTCTAAAAAGTTTACTGGGCTGAAATAAAAACAGAAAAAATTATGTTGGTAGTTGCCAGGGTGTTACTAGGGTGTTCTGGATGGTTGTTTACATGGCAGATGCCAAACTGACCTGAGTAAACCTGTAAGTCCCCTCTGATTGACACCCAACTTCTGTCGTCTGGCCAGGATGGCAAGAACCAGCATGACCACCAGCTTTGGACATAAAGAGAGGACAATCTGTCAGTCTTACAACCTCCCTGACTTCCTCTAATGGCCCACCAGAGCCGGGCACAGCTGTGACGTCCACCTCTTGTTAACCTCTTCTGCATCACAGATTCTTGGTTCAAATGAAAGCACAGACCCCTATGAAACCAGGGCAGAGCCCATTTCCAAAGCCTCTGTTTCTGGTGTGAGTAAGTGTACCATCAGAGAGCAGAGGCCTGGGGTCAGTGACCTGCAGTGACCTGTAACACTTTTAGGAAGCTTCACGGCCTAAAGGTGACGTCTGGGTCCACATGGGTCCATCATAGTCAATTAGCAAATAACAAAGAAAGGAAAAGGCCAGCAACCCAGTGGGAAGTCTGGCAGTTACAAAATGAATGACAACAAATGCGTTGTATATATGTTTCTTCACACAAGTGCTACGACAGCACCATGGTATCAGATGGAAATACACAGTGGTCAACTTATATAGGGTATTCAATGGCAAATGCTCATACCAATATGTAGGAATTAGCAGGGCTATTATAACTAACTAAAAATAAAAGCATAAAATAACTTTTGTTACATGAAATAAAGTAAAATTTAACTAAAATAACAGTGGCTTATGCAACATTTCTTATTTTCATTTAGTTTAACTATATATATATATATATATATATATATATATACATATATACACATATATATATATATATATATATATATATACACACTCACCTAAAGGATTATTAGGAACACCATACTAGTACTGTGTTTGACCCCCTTTCGCCTTCAGAACTGCCTTAATTCTACGTGGCATTGATTCAACAAGGTGCTGAAAGCATTCTTTAGAAATATTGGCCCATATTGATAGGATAGCATCTTGCAGTTGATGGAGATTTGTGGGATGCACATCCAGGGCACGAAACTCCCGTTCCACCACATCCCAAAGATGCTCTATTGGGTTGAGATCTGGTGACTGTGGGGGCCATTTTAGTACAGTGAACTCATTGTCATGTTCAAGAAACCAATTTGAAATGATTCGAGCTTTGTGACATGGTGCATTATCCTGCTGGAAGTAGCCATCAGAGGATGGATACATGGTGGTCATAAAGGGATGGACATGCTCAGAAACAATGCTCAGGTAGGCCGTGGCATTTAAACAATGCCCAATTGGCACTAAGGGGCCTAAAGTGTGCCAAGAAAACATCCCCCACACCATTACACCACCACCACCAGCCTGCACAGTGGTAACAAGGCATGATGGATCCATGTTCTCATTCTGTTTACGCCAAATTCTGACTCTACCATCTGAATGTCTCAACAGAAATCGAGACTCATCAGACCAGGCAACATTTTTCCAGTCTTCAACTGTCCAATTTTGGTGAGATCTTGCAAATTGTAGCCTCTTTTTCCTATTTGTAGTGGAGATGAGTGGTACCCGGTGGGGTCTTCTGCTGTTGTAGCCCATCCGCCTCAAGGTTGTGCGTGTTGTGGCTTCACAAATGCTTTGCTGCATACCTCGGTTGTAACGACTGGTTATTTCAGTCAAAGTTGCTCTTCTATCAGCTTGAATCAGTCGGCCCATTCTCCTCTGACCTCTAGCATCAACAAGGCATTTTCGCCCACAGGACTGCCGCATACTGGATGTTTTTCCCTTTTCACACCATTCTTTGTAAACTCTACAAATGGTTGTGTGTGAAAATCCCAGTAACTGAGCAGATTGTGAAATACTCAGACCGGCCCGTCTGGCACCAACAACCATGCCACGCTCAAAATTGCTTAAATCACCTTTCTTTCCCATTCTGACATTCAGTTTGGAGTTCAGGAGATTGTCTTGACCAGGACCACACCCCTAAATGCATTGAAGCAACTGCCATGTGATTGGTTGATTAGATAATTGCATCAATGAGAAATTGAACAGGTGTTCCTAATAATCCTTTAGGTGAGTGTATACATACATATACACACACACAAACTTTTGTTATATGCGATTAATCGATTGTTTATATGTGAATAATCGATTTGACAGCACTACTAAAAACTACTTATACATATTTTTTAAAAAAACCTAATAAAATGACAATTTAATACAATTTTAACTAAAACGAAAAACTAAAATGAGAAAATATCAAAATAAAAACAGCTAATTCAAAATATGAATGAAAACTATAATAGTATATCAATAATGCTAAAATAATGCTATATATATATATATATATATATATATATATATATATATATATATATATAAAAATTATAATAAGAAGAATTTACATAGAATAAACATTTACATACACAAAAAATTTGACAGAAATTGTTTATTATCCAAGGCTATTTCTAGATTTTGACACAAAAGTGCATCTAAGAATATCCAAATATTGTCAGTTTAATCATTCTGGCCAATATATTGTTCTATTATCAGTACTTATATAATTATATATACCATGGTACTGATTACAATATTCCAAGTACTCAAAGATACTGAAGTTTGGACAGAGAAAGAACAGACAAAAAGAGAAAATTAAGAATATAAAGAAATAAGGATCAGTCTCAACTGAAGGGAACTCACAGATATTGCAGCAATGCATATGTGGAAGAGGCTTTCTTCAGCTGTGGGGTCACATGGTGGGATAACTCTGAAAATGCCACAAACACAGAGTATTTATCATAAGCTGGTGAGATCCAGGCCGATTACTCAGCCTGCACACGTTCCCATCCTCCCCTCCTTTCCTAAGCAACAGACCATTACTAACAAGAGCACTTTTACTGAACCTCTTCAAGTGAAGATTATTCATTTAAACCGATTGCCGTAGGCAATGTGACTGATGCGGAAACACCATCACACTTCCAAGTAAGCTGGAATGCTGGGGTGGAATTAGGGAACTTCTAGATGAATGAAAAGTTCCCCATTTTATTTGATTTAACTAACAGAGGAAGTCTTGGACGAAGCTAATATGTGACGCATTGAAGTAACCCTAGCTTCACAGTTTGGTGTCTTGTTGCCGAAAAGTCTCTTGCATATGTGAAAAGAATCAAAGATGAGATCAAAAAGAAAATCTCTGCATGAATCGCAGTGATGGATGTGCATATCACCTTCAGCAGAAATATAATCAGGTATGTTTGCACACCTGTAGACTTGGAACCATATAAATGTTCTGGGTAGTGCATTATGGGATGTCAACAGACTATATGACAAGCAGCAATAAAGATAATATCTCATGAATATCTGATGACCTGACCCAAGTTATCTAGATGAAATCACAAAACTAAGTTAATGTCTAAACCCAGCAGACCCATGAATGCACCTTTTTTTTAAAAAAAGAAGTCTCTTATGGTCACCAAGGCTGCATTTATTTGACCAAAAATACAGTAAAAACAGTAATATTGTGAGTTATTATTACAGTTTAAAATAACTTTTCTATTTGAATATGTTTTAATATAAAATGTATTTCTGTGATGCAAATCTGAATTTTCAGCATCATTACTCCAGTCTTCAGTGCCACATGATCCTTCAGAAATCATTCTAATTATGAAAATTATGAAAATAGTTGTGTTGCTTATTATTTTTTGTTGAAACCGTAATACGTTTTTTCAGGATTCTTTGATGAAAAGAAAGTTCAAAAGAACAGCATTTATTTAAAAGAGAGTTTTGTAACATTATAAATGTCTTTACTGTTACTTTTGATTGAATTTCTTTCTAAAAAAACAACAACATTTTACATGTTCAGTTATAATGATCTAAACATGTATTGCAAATGTAAGTGAAATACATTCAAATTATAATTTGTTTTACATATAATGAATCAACAAAGTTGATTGAATTTAAAATTACCTTATATAACAGCATCTATAAAACAGCAATTAAGAGTACTTACTCGACAGGAGGTTTGGTTGGCACTGCATTTTCGTACCAATCTGAGTAGTCGTAGTTCACAGTTTCAGCACTCATGGTGCCAACCTACAGATGAAACAGAAGTTTCAGTGAGCTCCAATAACTTAGGGAGCAGCCGAAAAGCAGCACTCCTGCAGGACACAAATTTGTTCAGGTTTGGTGTGGGGAGGGAAAATAAAGTTTCCTCCAAAGTTTGGCAGCTGGAAACTGCTGGTTTGTGTTCTTCTGTCCCTAAAGTCTCCTCGTCTTCTCCTTTAGCACCCTTGTTCAGGTGTCCTGTTACCACTGCGGCCGAGAGCTGTGAGGAGCAATGTGACCGGTCCCTTTCTGTAACATGCCAACCCAAAACGTCTTTACTTCAGCTTAGATCTCCTTTTCAGATTGGGGATTACCACCTCACTGGAAACCAGGAGAGAGAGAAAGAAAGAGAGAGAGAGAGAGAGAGAGAGAGAGGGAGAAAGCAATCCAGAGAGAAGTTTTCCAGATTTCCAAATGGGGCAGCCGATCTCTCCTACCACCTGTAGTTCAGAGAGATTAGACTTCCAAGGCCAGTCCTGTGGCTGGTATTGAGAGGTTGAATGAGCGCTGGACTTATAAAACTCCGCCAAAGCTTGGCTGGAACTGTGTGGGGGTCGAATGCTGACATATTCCAGAGTGATAACAGGAAAATTCATGCGTGTGAGCTTCAGTTATCAAGCTGTGGAGATTCCCAAAGGTGACTAAAAGTGTGAGGTATAAGGAAATCATTTCCATTAACCACACACACGAACTGACAAGTGAGTGAACAATCAAGTCGGGTGCAGTACGTGTTACACTTTCTAAATCACACTGTAAAAAAAACTGTGAAATTTATGGTAAAATGCTTGCCAGCACTTCACTGTAAAAAAATAAGCTAGCAACATTTTGTTTTGCTGGACTGAAAAAAACCTGTATATTTCATTAAAGGCCCAATATGTAAGATTTTGGGATTAAAATATCCAAAAAACACCAACATTGTTTTATATATTTTGTTGACTTGTGTATTTCCATTATCCCAAATGTTTCCAAGAATGTTTAAATCCAGAGAAAGAAGACATTTTTACCAGGACACGGACCATGCATCGCCTATCAATGACATCATACCCGTGTTACCCTCGTTTTATTTTGTAGAAACCATGGAAACACCAAAGATGCTGTAATATATTATGCATTTTATTAGACAGGCAATCAACTGTTTGGATACATTAATTGAAAGAAAACGAATGATTGTTATATAGCTCGACACATTTAGTCTTAATGTTTGTGGCAAGCAGCGAGCCGAGGGACCGTGAGAGCGGGCCGGTGGCGACTGATAATGAGCGCCAGCTGCACGCCACACCGGTCTCGTCTCACGGAGGAGTGACGGGAGCATAAAAGGAGGAGCGACGACAGCGCAAGACGAGAGAGGACCAGGCCTGGAATTTACGTTGTGTTTTGTTTTGGTTTTGTATGTGTGTGCTTTTACTTTCATTTTGTGTTTATTTTTATTAAAGTCTTTTAAACGTTCGCCGGTTCCCGCCTCCTTCTTCCCTGAACATACGAACTACGTTACATTGTTTAAATCTCGTTTAGTGTTACTGCGAGTACCATGTTTTACCATGCCTAATATCGATCTAGATCACTGCAATGTGCAACTAATGTGTCTCATAGTAGCCGCCGTATCATCTAATATGATAAAACAGCGCTGCGTTACTCCACATGCGCATGAGTGGAAGAAGCGGAAATGTCTCTCATTAGCAATCGCTCCAGCAGCCTCATTCCGCACTAACGGCTTTCAGCCCCACCCTGCTTCATACTACAGTAATGTTAATAAATCTTTAAAACATTAGCTCATCCATGAATATGAGTTCTGCCCAAGTCCCGTCAGATTCTTTTCCACAAGCTGAGGTAAAGACAACAACTCCAATGATTCCGCGAAATCAAGGCGTCAACAAGCTACGCCTTTGTTTTGAATAAGCGACCTCTAGTGGTGAAAATTACATATCGTGCCTTTAATATGATATAATGTTAAAGGAAGGGGTGGGAATCACAGGGTACCTCACAATATTATACGATACGATACATGGCTCACGATACCGATAATATCATGATACAGAAATTCTGTGATAATCAATATAATGCTAGACAATCCTACAATGATACATCTTGATATCTGTCTAACTATGAAAACAAAATGCCTGTGAAAAGGTTACGTGCTGGTTTTCCAGACTTTGGACTTAAAATGTGGCTGTGGTATCTATTATTTTACTCACACTGCTGTCTGTTACCCCGTGAAAACCTCTTTTTCTGAGGCTAGTTAACTTATGTTCACGTTTCCCTCATTCATGTGTTGAGCGCCACCTCGAGGAGCCATGAAGTAGCGATGCAGGGAGCAGGGAAATCTATTTAGAGCATCTTATTTTATTAATTAAAATATCTATTTGCGCCAGTGGATCGATTCTCGCATCACACGGAGAAAGACAACGATAAATTGCCCTACAGATATTTTGTCCCACCCCTAGTTAAAGGGATAGTTCACTCTAAAATGAAAATTAAGTCATCATTTACTCACCCTGGTGTTGTTCTAATGCCGTATTCCCCTTCTTTCTTTTATGGACCACAAAAGATGAATTAAAAAAAAAAAAAAAAATGTCCCGCTCGTGCTTGTCCACAAAATAGCTGTGAATCACGACCAGCATCAAGCTTTTTAAAAAAGGTCATGAAATGTAATGTATTATTTAACGAAAATCCTGACCTTGGCCATTGGTCTTCAGCGCACGGCTGTACAAAGTGCATTAGCGTGACTCTATTAGCACTGTGGTTCACTCCATCTAGCCCAGAAAAACACACAAGTTGTGAGAAATCAAGATTCACACAAAAACACATCGCATAGCCGTGCACAGAAGACCAACGGCCAAGTTCAGGATTTTGTTAAATACATTACATTTCATATCAAATACAACCAGAACACTTATACGACACGTGTGGCATGGGATCATTCTGTGATAATTGTGTCTTTTTTAAAAAGCTTGATGCTGGTAGTGATTCACTGCCCAAGCGGGCGCAACATTTTTTTTTAAATTCTCCTTTTGTGGTCCATAAAAGAAAGAAGGGGAATACAGCATTAGAACAACACCAGTGTGAGTAAATGATGACTTGATTTTCATTTTAGGGTGAACTATCCCTCTAGTACTCCATTCTACTAAAGTACTACAATCTGTACTAAAGTCTTTATGAACATTTTGAAGCGTCAAAGGTTGCATGGAAATCTGTTAGGTTTCATTAAGAATGTCTTAATGTGTGTCTCCAACATGAATGAAAGCCAGAGTTGGAGTAAATGATTACAGAATTTTCATTTCCCTTTCGAGGGAACTCGCGCTGCGTCACCGCTTTGGGAACGCCTCTGCGTGATTGCGTTGTGAAGCACATGTGTAATCAGTCCAATGGAGAGACGGAACGTCATAGGCGGGTGACGTCATCGACCCGGAAGGTATAAAGCATACCGGCAAACAAACGCCGCTAGCTTCTGTTGCTTTCAGCAAGCGCTCTGTGTCATTGTCATTGTCAGATTTTGTGTTTGTGTCTGAGTTCAGACTTCTCTTGTTTTCTCCTACAAGTTTGCACACACACTGACATTTAGAGAGACATTATGGCGAGCGAGCAGCGTTACAGAAAGTGTGTTCCTCCCTGCTCTCGTCACATCACGAGCGGGGATACACACTTGATGTGTGTTGTTTGTTTGGGTGAACAGCACGCCCAGTCGGCTCTCGAGGGGGCCGGCTGTGAGCATTGTCAGGCTTTGCCTATGAGAGTGCTGCGATCCCGCCGGGCACTTTTTGAGGAGGGTGTCCCGGTTCGCGTTCCCCGCGGCACAGGCCCCGCTGTTGCTGAGGCACAGCGGCAGCTTATGTCGTGGGGTTCGCAGATGGATCTGTCAGAGGGGTTAGAGACGGGCCCAGCCCTTTCTCTGCCCTCACCTGGCAGATCCAGTGCTGCCTCTCTGGGTTCGGGAGCCCGCCCCGCGGTTTCTCCCACCCAGTGGGCAGCCTCAGCGCTGCTTTTATCGAGCTCTGAGGAGATCGATATTTGCAGCGTTGACGCGGGGGTTGAAGACTCGCCACTTCAATCCCCTGCTGGTGAGGAGCTAATGGAGGTGCTGTGCAGAGCTGTGGCCAAACTAAACATTGACTGGCCACAAGAGAATCAAGAGAGCGTCTCGTCCAAGAGCCGTCTGGACGAGCGCTTTCTCCCCACCCGCTCTGCCCAGCCTCCACGTCGGAGTTTACCGTTTTTCACGGATCTCCACACTGAGGTGTCGAGAACGTGGAAGCGGCCCATGTCCTCTCGTGTCTTCAGTCCCCAAACGTCCGTGTATAGTAACATCCAGGGGCTGAAGAAGCATGGGTATGGTTCGATGCCGAAGGTGGAGGAGACGCTTGCGAGCCATCTCTCTCCTCAGTCGGCATCGGCCATTAAAACTCCGACCTTGCCCACCAAACCATTAAGAACCACCTCCTCTTTGGTGGGCAAGGCGTACTCGGCAGCGGGTCAGGCCGCCGCGTGCCTGCACACTATGGCCATCGTGCAGGCATACCAGGCCGACCTGCTAAGAGACCTGGGGTCCAGCCAGGAGATCGGAGCAGACTTAGTCAATGAGCTCCGATCTTCAGCAGATTTAGCTCTCCGAGCCACCAAGGAAACGGCCAAATCTATAGGCCGTTCTATGGCAGCCCTGGTGGCTACGGAGAGGCATCTGTGGCTTAATCTGACCGAGATTCGGGAGAGAGATAAGAGCTTTCTGCTTGATGCGCCGCTGTCTCCTGACGGCCTGTTCGGTGACGCTGTCACTACCGTCACCGACAGGTTTCAGGAGGCAAAGAAACAGTCTGCGGCGCTCAAGCAGCTCCTCCCGAGAAAGCCCCAGGCCTCGTCTGCTGCTGTGCGGGAGCAGCAGACACCGAGTACAAGCTCCGTACACCGGGCGCAACAGAAACAGAGTGTCGCTACTCGTACTCCCCCTCAGAAAGGGTGGGGCGGTGGGCGACACCCCCAGACGCAGCCCTCTAGGGGTAGAGCAGATCTGCGGACTGTTCTCATCTCTAGGAAGGCTGCGTCTAAGAAGCCCTGACGCCAGTGGGCCCAGGGCAATGAGGGTTTCCCCCTTCGGGAACAGGCGGTGTTCACCTCAGCATACGGTGCCCGTCCTTTTCCGGTACCCTCACAGGGTCTCTCCACTAACCCCGCCCGAGTGCCGGGGCGTGGAAGGCCCTCGCGAGTCATCCGAGGATGGCCCGCGTCCTCCAGACAAGGAGGTGGCGCTGTCGAGTCAGCCGTTCCCTGCCGGTCATCCGCTTCAGGGCGCTGTGCTCCCAGCACTCAGTATACCAGAGGCCAGTCTCGAGGGACTGGTACCCCTAGTAGATTTTTTGCCAGAATGGGAAAAACTGCCAAATATATCTCGTTGGGTCCTGCAGATAATAAGATCAGGGTACGCCATCCAGTTCAGGTGTCGTCCACCCAGTTTCAAGGGGGTCCTACCTACCTTGGTGGGCCCCGAGCAGGCTCTGGTTATGACTCAAGAAGTCCAGACCCTCCTACGGAAGGGGGCCATAGAGAAGGTCCCTCTCTCCGACAGGGAGTCGGGATTCTACAGTCGCTATTTTATAGTGCCAAAGAAGGATGGGGGGTTGCGCCCCATTTTGGACCTGCGCTCTCTGAATCGCGCAGTGGCAAAGTTCAGGTTCAAGATGCTTACACTCAAACATATCGTGTCCCAAATCAGGTCCGAGGACTGGTTTGTCACGATAGATCTCAAAGATGCTTACTTCCACATCTCCATCCTTCCGCAGCACAGGAAGTACCTGAGGTTCGCTTTCGGGGGACAAGCGTACCAATATCGGGTGCTTCCCTTCGGTCTAGCCCTATCACCCCGCACCTTCACCAAGTGTGTAGACGCGGCATTAGCCCCCTTGCGTATGCAGGGGATCCGCATTCTCAATTATATCGACGACTGGCTGATTTTGGCTCAGTCAGCACGTCTGGCGGTTCAACATCGAGATGTTGTTCTCGCACACATGAAGAGGTTAGGGCTGAGGCTCAACCTCAAGAAGAGCGTTCTTTCTCCAGTACAGAAAATAACGTATCTGGGTGTGTGTTGGAATTCGATCCTGATGCAGGCCCGTCTATCAGAGCCTCGCGTAGGGTCGATTCTCTCAGCTGTGAAAGGGGTGAAACTAGACCAGCCACTCACTGTCAAACAGTATCAGAGACTGTTAGGCCTGATGGCAGCAGCGTCCAACGTCATTCCTCGTGGCCTGTTGTACATGAGACCTTTACAGTGGTGGCTCAAGACCAAGGGTTTTTCCCCGAGGGGAAATCCCTTTCGCGTGATCAAGGTAACGCGGCGATGCCTCCGCGCCTTAGTCATGTGGAAGGACCCTCGGTTTCTAGCCCAAGGCCCGTTACTGGGGGTACCGTGCCAGCGGGTCACTCTGACCACGGATGCCTCCCTTACGGGTTGGGGGGCGACCATGAGTGGTCGCTCGGCCCAGGGCCTGTGGCAGGACTCTCATCGTGCGTTGCACATAAATTGCCTGGAAATGCTTGCTGTGTTCCAGGCTCTGAGACATTTCCTGCCGTATCTCAGGGGCCATCATGTTCTAGTTCGCACAGACAACACATCGGTGGTCTCCTATGTAAATCACCAGGGGGGTTTGAGGTCTCGCCCTTTGTACAAGCTGACTCGTCAAATCCTCCTGTGGGCCCTGGGGAAATTGCTCTCAATCAGGGCAATCTACATCCCAGGGCGCCTGAATATGGAAGCAGACATCCTGTCGAGGCAGGGGCCGAGGCCCGGGGAGTGGAGACTCCACACCGAGGTGGTGGAGCTCCTCTGGCAAAAATTCGGCAGAGCCGAAGTAGACCTTTTCGCAACTCAAGACAACACTCATTGTCGTCTATGGTTTTTTCTAACTCCTCCAGCTCCCTTGGGACTGGACGCCATGGTACAGGAGTGGCCGAGGCTGCCCCTGTACGCTTTCCCCCCGATCGCTCTGCTTCCGGGAGTTCTAGAGAGAGTTCGTCGGGACGGTGCCCATCTGCTCCTAGTAGCTCCGTTCTGGCCAGCCCGGGTTTGGTTCTCGGACATTGTGTCGCTCCTCAACGGCTCTCCCCTGGAGATTCCGTGCAGGAGGGACCTGCTCTCTCAGTCGGGCGGTGCCTTCCTGCACCCACGCCCAGAGCTGTGGAATCTGTGGGCTTGGCCTCTGAGGGGGCCCAGCTCCTAAGCTCCGGTCTCTCAACCGAGGTTGTGGAGACCATCCTACACTCTAGAGCTCCCTCCACGAGGAAACTGTACGCATTGAAATGGAGACTCTTCACCTTATGGTGTAGAGATCGCCTGTGGGATCCAGTTAACTGCCCTGCGAGCGCGATGCTGGAGTTCCTGCAGGAGAAATTCTCCGCTGGGTTAGCTCCCTCCACTTTGAAGGTGTACGTGGCGGCCTTAGCAGCTTACCACTCTCCTTTCGATGGTGTTACCCTCGGGCGACACCCCCTAGTTACTCGTTTCCTCCATGGCACTATCAGACTGAGGCCCGCAGTACGCACCAGGGTGCCGGCCTGGGACTTATCTATTGTCCTTCAGGGCCTTTCTCAGGCTCCCTTCGAGCCCATTGAAGAAATTTCTGAGAAACTCCTCACCTTAAAGACCATCTTTCTGCTGGCTATCTCTTCTTTAAAAAGAATAGGGGACTTACAAGCCCTCTCTGTGGCACCCTCGTGCTTGGAATTTGCTCCCGGTATGGCTAAAGCTTTTCTGCACCCCAGACCGGGGTACGTTCCTAAGGTTCCCACTAATACTGTGAGACCCATAGTACTTATGGCCTTTTGTCCACCTCCCTTTCTGACGTCTGACCAGGAAAGATCCAATCTGCTTTGCCCTGTTCGCGCACTAGACGCTTATGTCCACAGAGCTGCCCTGTGGAGAAAATCGGAACAGTTGTTTGTGTGTTACGGTCCACCCTCGAGAGGGGGTCCGGTCTCTAAGCAGAGGATGAGCAAGTGGATAGTTGAGGCTATTTCACTTGCTTATGAGGTGGTCGGGCAGCCTTCCCCTTTGGCTGTCCGGGCACACTCGACTAGGGGTATGGCTGCCTCTCGGGCATTCCTAGCAGGGGCCTCCCTGCAAGACATCTGTGATGCGGCGGGGTGGTCCTCGCCGCTCACTTTCGTGAGGTTCTACGAACTTGACATTACTCCAGGGGCTCGGGTGCTCGCCTTTTAGACAATGCACAGGCGGGCATCCGGCTCCTATGGGGACGTGGGTATTCTCGTTCCCAAAGCGGTGACGCAGCGCGAGTTCCCTCGAAAGGGAACGTCTCGGTTACGACTGTAACCTTAGTTCCCTGAGTAGGGAACGAGACGCTGCGTCACCCTGCCATACTCCCCGCATGCCCGCAAAAGCGTCTTGCTTCACTCTACCACAGAAGCTAGCGGCGTTTGTTTGCCGGTATGCTTTATACCTTCCGGGTCGATGACGTCACCCGCCTATGACGTTCCGTCTCTCCATTGGACTGATTACACATGTGCTTCACGACGCAATCACGCAGAGGCGTTCCCAAAGCGGTGACGCAGCGTCTCGTTCCCTACTCAGGGAACTAAGGTTACAGTCGTAACCGAGACGTTTTGGGTAAACTATATCTTTAAGATGGCTAAATCAACTGCATTGTAATTTTTTCAGATCATATTATTAGAGCTAATAAGATGCAATGTGGTATGGGACCACATTTATGATATGAACGCGCATACAAACACCAATCACAGATAATTTTGTCAGATTTAAAGTACAAAAATTATATAATATTTAGCTATCTCTTTTAGCCATTACAAAGAGCTCCAGCCATGTGAATGAAACTAAAGATCAGATTAGATACACTATCAATATTTCATTTTTAATTATATCATTAAATTTTGGCATTAATGTTTCATTAATGTTTTTTTTTGCCATCTGTTTCAAGGCAATTAAGCTCTTCTATGAATGAATGCTCTGCTAGGATGTAAGGTGTATTGCCACGCCCATTGCCCCACCCACCAACTGACCACGCCCCCTTCACGAGTATGAGGGAACCTTCTCGGGGTGCATTGTTACACTCATTGTACTGGGATTACAGTCAAAAACGGTTAAGAAAAGTTACACAAATCCATTTCTAACAATGCTGAGAACTTCTCAAACCACATTCGTCCACAAGGAAAAACTAAAAACTAAGCAGGATTGACAAATAACGGTCGCAGAACAAAGAATGCTTTGAAGAGCTCTGATTACATCATGGAAATCTGCCTGAAAGTTTGCTTATATCTGGATGGGAAAAGGTCAACGGTTATTTCCATTAAACGCCTTTGTGTGGAAGCTTCTGACGCATCTAATTTCCAAATAACATTGACAATGGATTACGAAACCACCTGGATCTACCTGAGAGATATGAGGCTAATTCCTTTCCTATCTTTCCTCTCTTATTTCAAAGAACCCGATGTAGCTATTCCAAAAAAAGATATGGTGCACCATTCACTGGAGACATGAAGCCTTCTCACAGCGAGTCAGGCTGACACATGTAGAAGCTTGATCTGTGTAATATCCCTCCTACCGCACCATTCACACCATATTACATACTGGACTGGTGCTATTGTAACAAATGACCCCAAAAGAATTACACAGTAAAGCCCGTCAATGTCATGGACCACCATTGTGGGTGGCCTTTGAAATGGTGTAGTGTGCTTAGAGGATTCATTCTGGCATGGTTAAACCTAAATGGGATCCTGTCAGTGTCCACAGGAGCTCTTAACAAGGATGAAACTGATTAAGGAGGCAACACCATGGAGCACACAACACAAGATGGATGCTGCCTGTAATGACTTCACATCAGCCACCATCACTTAAGGGCTCTGGGGAAAACCTCCAGTCACCGTTTACAGAGAAAACAGCCTCCGTGGTGCTAACATGACCGTGCCATTGACAGTAAAGCTTTTAGAGGGTAAGGAAGGTCAGGTGACAACTGAGACTGAGCCATTGCATTGGCAGACAATGAATTTCTAACTATAAGAGATGCAGTTGGAGTTAATGAAGATAAAAGAGATTTGAATGATGAGAACTGAAAATGGTACATCTAAATGCAATCATTTTCTGCAATTATTAACAGTTTTTTCTTTCAAAATCCACATAGCTTTCACCAACCAATAGGACTATTTGAAGTCATGTTGGAAAGGTTGTATTTACAAATTGAACGCACACAAACGGCAACCACAATGTCATAATGAAGAGTGCTGTTTTCTTTGAGCCCTGTGTTTCCAAGTTGGGGGTTTGTCAGTGTCAGTCAGAAAACATGGCAGACGCAAACAATACAACATCTGAAGTTGACAGTAAATTAATTAAAATGTATGAAATTAATTAGAGCCGCACAATTCTGGATACATTGAGAATCACAACCTTTTGGTTTCAAACAGAGATCACGATTCTCCCACGATTAAAAAAAACAAAATAACATGTCATTTACTAGAGGTTCTGACAAAATGTTAATTGCTGCAGTCTATTTAAAAAGTTAAATGATTCTGAACAAATTATATATATATAAAGGTTTAAATGAATGATTCAATGAATACTTCACTTGTTTCATAACCGGATGAATCAGCTATTTTTTCTCCCTAATCTCCTGAATGAATGATTCCATGACTCACTCAAATATTTCACTTGTTTCATTACTGGATGAATCAGTTTTTTTGTTTTTTTTAAACTAATCTCTTGAATGAATGATTCAATGACTCACTCATAAATACTTCACTTGTTTTATTACTGGATGAATCAGTGTTTTTTTAACTAATCTCCTGAATGAATGATTCATTGACCTGGCTTTTTTCTATTTACAATAAAACTAGCTAAGTTCTGTGTAAAAAATATGATCATCTTTTTGTCATTTTGTAAAGTAGAGTTAAAAAACCTTGCTGAATTTTTTTTTTTTTGTGGAAAAGCCCATCTACCGTCGACCAGAGTGATTTGAACGCACCTGATATTATAATTACCACTTCCAAACTCATAAATACGAACATCCCAGGAGGACTTGAATGCACCATTATTTAGATACAATGCTAAATGTGACTATAAGGCGTGAAGATATTATAGAAACATTAACAACATGATAGCAATACAAATAAAATTGACTTTATCTGCCAAATCGCATTACATTTTTCATTCAAATAGCATATTAAATTTTCATTTTTGACATATTCTGTCCAAAATATGCTCGTTATAAATTACAAACTAGCATACTATTGTATGGACTCATTTGTCACATGTGAAATGCAATTTTCCAATGCTCTACCTGGCGCCCCAATGCCAGGGCGTTGCTAAGGTGATTTGAGAGGCTTTTAGCAAGTTGCTATGCAAATGCTAAGGTGTTCTTCCAGATTACTAGGCCAAGTAAAAAAAGCCCACTCCCAAATTTGGAGGCTCAGGTCCCACCTTCACCGTGCATGGGATTTTCTCAACATTTCATCGTCGAAAATAGTAAGTGTAATAGCTCAGTCATTCAAGTTTGTAGCACAAACGCGACGCCAAGTTAAGCGTGTGTGAAATAGGTAAACGCCACTGACTAGTTCTTCATGAGGCGCATGAGGGTGCAAGTGGTTGTTACACTCCCAAATGTTACAATTGCTATTATTAACAAGTGTTTGAGGATGCTAAGATTGTATATTGGTTTAATGTAATTAGCATCGAAACATGAGTAACGGATATTTATGAATGAATGACGTAGTTAAGTGTTTTTACTAGGCAGTTTTTCAATGGCGCATGTGAAACGCAAGTTATATTTTGATAACAACTTACCATCTCCGCACAGATGGCGCGTGCGCGCACGTTTATTCACTTGACCTTTACGAACAACTATGGATGATTGCTTGAACTGATCCATCAAACTGTGCATCTCTGATCAATGGCACACGTGCATTCATACTAGTGTTGGGTGTAACTAGTTACTAAGTAATTAGTTACTGTAATTAATTACTTCTCCTTGAAAAAATAAAGTAAGGGATTCTTATTTTTTGTGTAATTTAATTACAGTTACTTCACATGTAAATGAACTAAATACTGAGTATAGACTGTAGAACAATTATATTTAATACAATAGTGGAATTAACATCAAAATTTAAAGTCTAACTTTAAAATGCATGTTTTTATGTATCCTTCTCACATTTGTTATACTTTGGTCAGTTAATAAGAATAATTGATGTAGTTTTATATTATGTATTTGAATGAATTAAAAGAGCCGTTTCTATCCTTGAATCACTTAACTAGTCGAGGTTGATATAGGATTTAGAAAGTAATAAGTAATTAAATACTTTTTGGAGAGAGTAATTTACAGTAATCTAATTACACTATTGAAGATGTAACTAGTAATTCATTACTTTTTTAGAGTAACTTACCCAACACTGATTCATACACAAGACAATCGATAATTTATGCAACAGTTTCATTGACATGATTTTGACATGCTTTTCTTATGATGTTTATTTTGCGCATATATATATATATATATATATATATATATATATATATATATATATATATATATAATTATTATTATTATTATTATTATTATTTTTTTTTTAAATATGCAGATCCTTTTATTTACTTTTTCTTTTCTTTTTTTTTCTTTTTTTTTACATTTTCTAATAGCTTCCCAACTCCCAATCTGTTCCTTTCTCAAGTGCATATCTACAATACAGAAATACTGTTTTTTTTTTATTTTATTATTATTATTATCTTTATTATTATTAAAAAAGAAACAATATAACCATCAAACTGATTCCTTACCTTTCCAAGTAATCCCAAAGTTCTCTCCCACCTTGAGACCCTTTGCAGTGCAAAATTCCTCTAGGCCTATATGCAGTATATTCTGTAAGTTTCTTCAGCAAAGTGTATTTATAGGTATCACACACTTTAACTTTTGCAATAACCATATGTTCAATGTTTTTAAAGTGGATAAGAACACATTTGTCTGAACACTGCATGCCTCTCTGCAGACTTTGACCCTTTTTTGCAGTGGCCACAATATCTTGGTAACGAACTTCGGAAGAAAAAAAGGCACAAGGAAAGTGCTGTTGTAAGATAGGACACCTCTTGGCTGAAGTTCAAAGCAGTGGCCTTTGATCACTGATACGAACCATCACCAAGGGAAATTGATACATGCTTTGCTCTGCATTCACATAGTATTGGATAGTTGGATCAAAGTTTTTTGTGCAGTAGTATACTATACAAAACATTGTATTGCATTGAACTCAAACACATGGTATAGACCATTAGATGAATCTTTATTGTGCCTTTTTAATTGTCTCTGAACCAGTAAGCTTGCAACATCTGTTTACTCTTAACGGCCTTCTGACTTTAGCAACAGAACAAAACTTATTTATGCACTGTATGTTCTATATGCAGTGCAAACCAGCTGCAACACTATATTTAGATTCTAATTAATGTGAACTTTTTCTCACCATATTTGTTTTTCTTTATCTTCTCTGATTATGCAGCGAGAATGGATCAAGATTAAAGACAGGAGCTGGATTTTGAATGTGAAGTTTAATCATGTTGGCGAGTATCAGTTGAGCGTGGAGAATCCTCTGGTTCTGAGGGTACTAATGTACTAAATGGAATGAATGGTATAGTAAAAATGTAAACGTTTGCGCTTTTCCCGTACAGACAACAATGTTGTCAAAACGATCCCCATTCACACGGATGCGCGAAAACGACAAAAAACGCTGTATTGTTCATGCCAGTCCAGTAGTTGGCGATGTCACTCTATAAAGAAACACTTCATGCCTATAAGCTGAACATGTAACACCCATGTGCATGATATCACAGTTTTTACAAATTTGTTTTTGTAGTTTACACAGAGACGATAGCGCTATCGTTTGGAAAAACTTTCCATTTTTAGTTGAAAACGGTGTACTGTAAATGGCCCCTAAGACTTATAATGATAATGTTTTGGGGGCCGTTTACACGACACTGATTTAAACAAAAAATGGAAAGTTTTTCAAAAAGTTTCTCATGGGTTTTGGCCACTTGGGTTTGCCGGCCTTAAAAATGCAAGCTATTAAAATGGTTTCATGTGTACTATTTTGAAAACTATACTGTTATCATCTTCATGTAAATGACAAAAAAGCGAATTTGTGAAAACGGGGAGCTTGACAGGGTTAGCCGTTTCTGGGGAACACAACTGGAGACAATAAACGCACGTATCCGACCCAGGGGGCGGGAGTGGTGTTGCAAGCCAACACTAGAATGGGTCCTTTGCGCTACTGGCCACTGGGGGTGAGTATACGGGAAGATACCGGCTCTACACGGAGGCTATAGAATCTAGCGAACGTGTTAGGTGTCGCCTAGCCCACAGCTCTACACATATCTGTCAGTGAGGTGCCTTGAGCCAGCGCCCAGGAGGAAGCTACACTTCTAGTTGAGTGTGCTCGCAACCCGAACGGGCAAGGCACGTCTTGGGATTGGTACGCCAAGACGATAGCATCCACTATCCAGTGAGCTAACCTCTGCCTTTCCCTGCTGGCCTCCGTAACAGACAAAGAGCGCGGACGGGACAGAGCAAAGCGAGGGCTGGATCTGCCTTCTCCGAAGGCAGCGCTTGCAGGTTCAGCACCTGGTCCCTGACGGGAGTGGTGGGAACCTTGGGCACATATCCAGGCCGGGGTCTCAGGATGACGTGAGAGTCCGGTTGGGCCAGTAGGGCGCAACTAGCAAGACCTGCTACTCGTCTTCTCTGCCTTTGCACAGTGTCTGTGCAAGAAGGCTCACTGGGGGAAACGCATATTTGCGCAGGTCCCGGGGCCAGCTGTGTGCCAGTGCATCCGTGCAGAGGGTTCCCCCGGTCAGGGAATAGTACAACTGTGCGGCTCCGAAGAAGTCCCATATCTGTTGGACCACCTGGGGATGGAGTCGCCACTCTCCTGGAGGTGTCGCCTGTCGTGAGAGCTTGTCGGCTGTCCGATTGAGCGCACCAGGGATGTGAATGGCCCGAAGCGACCTCAGATGCTTCTGACTCCAAAGGAGGAGATGGAGGGCGAGTTGCAGCATGTGGCTGGGGAGTGTAGACCACCCTGTCGGTTGATGTACGCAACGGTCGCAGTGCTGTCCGTACGGACCAGTACGTGCTTGCCATGCAGCAGCTTTTTGAGGTGGCCCAGCACAAGACGTACTGCTAGCAACTCTAGGCAATTGATATGCCAATGCAGTTGAGGCCCCGTCCACAGACCTGAAACTGCATGCCCGTCTCATATGAAGCAGTCCGAGGGGACAGCCCGAATGGGAGGACTTTCGTCCTTCAGGTCGAACGCTGCAAACCAATCTCGGGGACAGATGCATATATGCAGACGCAAGTCGAACGTGACCGACTGAAAGGGAACAGTTATTTTTACTTGATGGTTACACCACATGACACTTTAAAGTCATTACGTTTATACTTCTTAAAATATAATTTTAAAGTTTTTCAAAACCACATGAAACCAACATTAATATAAAGAGTGCATTTCTAGTTTAAATTAGATTTTTGATAGATTTCCTTTTTTTTTTTTTTTTTTTGGACATACTGTATCATTGACACTTGTATTTCATTACATTTTATAGGTTTCTGCAAGAATAACAAAAATCATGATGTTCGTCTCAGAGTTGAAGCCATCCGGGGGGAGAATTTATTTTATGCCGTTTAAGGACAGGACAATGTGGACCGGGTTAATCCAGATTCAGACCATATTGACAGTGTAAACACAGATAATCCGATCAAGATATTGTGGT
The DNA here is from genome assembly GCA_039654625.1 of Rhinogobio ventralis. Classification (NCBI taxonomy): domain Eukaryota; kingdom Metazoa; phylum Chordata; class Actinopteri; order Cypriniformes; family Gobionidae; genus Rhinogobio; species Rhinogobio ventralis. The sequence goes on from CM077216.1 coordinate 21,262,288, forward strand.
TGAATCACACACTTCTGATGACAGTCCTCGTCTTTCTCCTCAAAGTGAAATTCTTTTACAAAACAACCCGGGATCATTCCCGAACACTTTTTGAGTGGCAAGCCAATCTTTCCGATAGAAGACATACCATGATGTTTCCACACCCATGTAAGTATCATTCTCTGTCCTCATTCATATATAGCTTCAGAACATCTATTTTCTGAAGGTACTTATCTATGTGATATATGATTTGTGGAGTCTTGACAGAAGAAAGCAATCAGGGCTTCCAAAGCAGATTCACCCTCATTGGCCCCAACATTACGACCTGACACTCTGAAACCTCCAGAGTCGTGTGCCTAATTCCTGAGGTCGTCTCGACGCTTGCTCATTCTATTACTCTGCAGCAGTTGTAATCAATGGACCTTGCAACACTCAATTAGGGTTTAATTGGATTGATGCGTGTTGCTGGTGAAATTGCCAGTCCCCTGTTCAGTTGAGGAGACAGAGCAGATTATTACTGTCGACAAGTGTAACACACAGAGTTTGAAGCAGCTGCTTTTTGTGTCAGGATAAACAGCACTTACACGCATTCGTTTTCATACACCCCTCTCAGAATCTGCTTTCAGAAATAAGAGACGCCTTTATTTTTATCACAGATATTCAACAATAATATATGTTGAATAATAATAATTTATGAAATTCTCAATATTCATTTCTGTATATAATCTTTATTTATAAAATCTGCAGATTATATAGGTATTTTAGAGAATATATCAGTTATTTAAGTATCATTAATATACCATTTATAATGTGTAGTAGTTTTAAAAATTAAATTAATTTAGTAATTTTGTTTTTGTCATGTCTATATAGTTTTTATTTGTTTTATTTTAGTTTTAATTATTTTAGCTCAAGTTAAACTAAACGAAAATTAGAACTGTTGATATTTTTGATATTTTATTTTATTTTAATGTTTATTGTATTTTAAGTTATAATTTTTTTTTAACAGTTTTGGTTCCTCATAATACAATATAATATAATATAGAATTAGCTACCGTAAACTTAAGGCTATTAATATACTATTTATAAAGTGTAGTAATATTAAAAATTCATTAAATTAATTTAGTAATTTTGTTTTTGTCTATATAGTTTTAATTATTATTTTTTCTTTTAGGTTCAGTTTTAATAATTTGAGTACTTAATTAAATTAGAACTGTTGATATTTTTTATACTTTATTTTATTTCAGTTAACATTTATTTTATTTTAAGTAATGAAAATGTTTTTTTTAATAGTTTTAGTATTATAACCTAAAATATAATAAAATAAAATAAAAGTAAAAATTAGTTACTGCAAAGTTTAGGCTAATGAGCAATATTACTTTTCTAGAAGAATTTAAAGAAACGTTCTTTTTTTTGGTTTGTTAATTGTTATTAATAGACATTAGTGTCTTTTATTATAGGGCTGCTTCCATTAAATTAAAAGCAATATGTTTTAAGGAGTTTTAAGCACTCCACTTTGCATTATGTGGAACCACAATCCTTACCTGTGGTAATATTACTTTTTTTTTTTGCTTTAAATTATGTCTGATAAATGCATCAGAGAATATATAAAACAGCTTAATGTTCAGGTTTATGTCAGTGGTTGTTTTTGCTTCAAACCGCATGATGCTAGCAGCATAGAGAGATTTTCAGACATGATATAGCTGCCTTGACAGCCAAGGTTGATTAGATTTTCAAAGTGGTCACTGGACATAAAAGAGGGGAAATCAATTTTAGTCAGTGGGGATGATTTGTTCTGTGATTTAGCATTGTTACAGAGGGTGTGAGTGCGGATTTATCACACCGCTGTGTAATGAAGCCTGAGCTGGGTCAGAATACAGACTAGACTCTCTTTGACATGTACAAATCACTCTGCTGGTTATTAAAACAGCAGCAGTCTGCGTTCACAGAGACATACGCACACAATTACTTGCTCGTGGACGTGCGACAGCTCCTCACTTGTCATATTCTCACTGTCAGAATATGACGGCTTCTTTTACTAACAGCACACATCTTGCTGTCTAAGTAGGCCTACCACAGGGAATCAGATTGGGATACGTTGCATGCTGGATTCAAATTTGTTTTTCCCAAATGAGCACCACAGCTCATGGACAATGATCAACAATGTTCCTGGAGCATATCTAAACCATGGATTCTACAGGCCTTCAAATGTCATTTAGAAACAAGTTTTGCTTTATTACAAGAGATTTGTAAAATCTTGATGCCATAAAACATTTACATTTTATTCCATATTGCTTATTCACACAAACTACGATTTGAGTACCAAGCTATAAGTGCCAGTTTAATTGAGGTAACATGCAGCGAAAGTGTTTTTCTAATGCACTTGAATGATCAGAGTGTGAGGGTAAGGTACTTTAACAAGGAGAGCCTGAGGAACATTGAAATTGAAGTTCTCTTTAATTACTCTTTGTTCTTGGCTGTGTACTCGGGCCCCCTGTAAACTCGCAGCTCTCGTCTGTAATACATTGGTGAGCTGTGTGTGTGACACATCACGCCGTCTGCTGTGCCAAGACTTATTGGCAGGAAACAGACCATGATGACACTATGACAGGAACAAGCCGAATTTAATTAAAAACAGTGTCATGCTACACCGATACTGTATCACAAACCATGTAGAATCTCAAAGAAAGGACTATTTATTTTTTAGATATTTTGTATATTGTTTATATATATATATATATATATATATATATATACCGATTAGGCATAACATTATGACCACTGACAGATGAAGTGAATAACACTGATTATCTCTTCATCACGGCACCTGTTAGTGGGTGGGATATATTAGGCAGCAAGTGAACATTTTGAGCGAGTTTGACAAGGGCCAAATTGTGATGGCTAGATGACTGGGTCAGAGCATCAAAACTGCAGCTCTTGGTGTTCCCGGTTTGCAGTGGTCAGTATCTATCAAAAGTGGTCATATAAAAATATTTTAACTATTTTCTTTTATATTACTATATAATTTATTTATGAAAATATCTATTTTATTTTTTTATTTTTTATTTTTTTAAAAGAAGTCTCTAATGCTCACCAAGACTGCATTTATTTGATAAAAAAAACAGGAAAAACAGTAATATTGTGAAAAATGATTGCAGTTTAAAAAAACTATGTTTTATGTTAATATATTTTAAAATATAATTTATTTCTGTGATGGTAAAGCCGAATTCATGCTTTCAACATACATGCTACATTGTTTATGAAAATATTTTAAATGAATTATTAAATAATAATAATAATAATAATAATAATTATTATTATTATTATTCATAATTTAAAATGTTTTATTTAATAATAAATTAAAAAAACATTTTATGTATATTTTCTCTCTCTCTCTCTCTCTCTCTCTCTCTCTCTCTCTCTCTCTCTCTCTATATATATATATATTATATATATATATATATATATATATATATATATATATATATATATATATATATATATATATATATATATATATATATATATATATATATATATATATATATACATATACATATACATATACATTTTTTATTTTTTTCACAGTGCAAGCGTATATGATTTCCTGTCAATTATACTTCTTTTTAACATTTTAAAATCTTCCGTCCTCTGCAGCACTGAGGGTGTTCTGTCCGGTGATTGTCCATCTCTTGCTGTGTTTTCATGGTCGTCTCGACCTTGGCCTGTGGTCCTCTTTTTAAGCTCCTTCGAACACAGCTTGCGGCCATTTTAATAAGATCTTTCCGAAAGAGAATCAGATCTATAGGTGTTTCTGCTGAGTTCTGTGGCTGCGTATACACAGGCTGTAAAGATGTACTCAAATTAGTGCTGTAATTAATGGCTGAAATTTATGGTAGCCCAGGGAGTATTTTGTGTGAAAGCTGTGCTGAGAACTGATTGCATGTGGCTTTGCTATTAGTGCGTTTTACACTGATGATGGATGGATGGATTTGGGTTTTATTGTGAACGTGTGTGAGAGCGATTTGGGGGTAAATCTGTGGTCATTTAAGCTAATTTATTACATTAGAAAAATGATGAGTAATGTACTACAAAATGTAATCTGTATCATTATAATTGAAAAAAAAACAACCTTAAATTAAAATTTGTCAAAAAAATTTTTTTTACCAGTAAATGCATTTTCTTAATTTATTTTTATTTATAATGATACTTAGTTTGCTGTTGTACACCCCTTCTGATTTTCAAAAAGAAAGTAAACATGCAGGATATTGAAAATTTCAAATCAATTTGCAAAATCAAGATGTGACATTTGGGATTTTTTCTAATCTCATATTCTGCTCACATTTAATCTTATGAACACTCATTCTACATCAGTGAAATTAGCAGTGATATTTCTCTAGTGCAGCAGCAACAAAACCTTTACTTGTTTATGCAAATATGGAACATTATGCATGCACACACAGGGACAATTATGAATACTGATTTTCCTGCCTCTTCCAGTTTGGGGAAAATTCTGTTTTGTTTTTTTTCTGATAAGATTTGCTCTATGTGGTATATGTAATAGAATTGCTTTTGGTTTAAAGACTCAAAAGATGATAATTTGTACAATAGTTTGATTGTTAATTTACATCCACTGTATGTTAATGTTTTCACGGGTATTGCGTATAATATTTAAGTCAAGTGAAATAAATTGTGGAATTTTGCAGTATTAATTATAAAGGATTTATCAGTGCTCTTTTTTTAATTTATTAATGTGCCCTCATAATCCTTCATCAAAACAACTTCCCCTTCCTCTTGCAGTGACATTTCTTCTCTTCTCTGATGATGTGAGGGCGGGACAACCTGTCACTCACATGAGATCGACCAATATCAAACCACAACTATCCAATCAATTCCCTGTGGATAAATCCTGCTCTACATTTCTGCTTGTTCGAGAAGCCGTTTCACTTGTATATACGTCACAATAGGGAATAAGAGACTTTCACAACTTCTGTTTCATGCTGACTTTAATGTCCATCTGGGCTTTTCATCACAAATCTCAAAGTGAATCGTCTCTGAAGGCATAAATCGGAGTTTTGTGTGATCAAACCCAAAGTTCATCATTCATCATAGTTCGTCATGATGTTTTATGCTATGGGAGTTGCACAGATTTTTTTCATCAGATCATATTTTCATCACTACAGTTATGGAATATGAAGGTTTGCATGTATGTATTGGTGCAGTCTAATGTACGTTCTCTGCCATCTTTTGTTTCTGAAGTGCTGAAGGAAAAGCAGAGGGCAGGATGAAAATAGTGCGCCTTAGTAACCTGATTTCTGTCGGGAACATTTAGAAACTCAGGGAGGCAAAAGCATTGTTGCAGTATTTGGAGTATGTTCACTAATTAAGTTTTGCCATGTCTTGCAAGCCTTGCAAGAGAGGCTATTTTATTGTGATGAAAAATTCTTTTAGAATGATTTTTAATGAGCTTTTGTTTTGGGCCCCATTTATTTCAGTTGAGACATTCTTAAAAAAATATCTTCTTTTGTGTTCTGTAGAAAGTCATATGGGTTTGGAACAACATAATCATGAGGAAATCATGACAGAATTTTGAACTTCTTTGAATTTCTAAACTTCGGTTGTGAAGTTCTTTCATTAAAAGCATTTAATGCAGTCCTTTTTTGTGTGTAATCAGGATTTATAAACTGCATAGACTTTTATATGTATTGTTTTTGTTTTTTGGTTCAAAAGGTCAGCAAGAATAGGACAGATGAAATATACTGAAGAGTTTGTCTTGCGAAATTTCATTTACAGCGCAGGCAATACAGACTGGACGTATGACTGCTATATGATTGATTTGGCACAATATTGTGGACCGTGTTTTGGCCATCTGGGATGGTCAGAATTAAATCTTGGCATCAATTTGCTGTGAGTTTATTGTCAGTGTTTGAAGAAGACCCAATTTCGCAGTGATATACGGCTGTGTGAGTCTTATCTCTGTGGGATTTCAACACCAGCCATAAAGCTGTAATTTTCTGTAGTTCAGAAAGCTAGTGTTGTGTAACTCTTTCCTTGTGGAAGAAGGGGCTTATCATCTTCAGACAGACTTCAGACAAAGGTTAGATGGCAGGAACAATTGTTTGAAACTTTATAATTCTGTTTAAACTGATCATTCTAAGCTGTTGAATTTCTCATGAACCAGACTAAAGAGAAGTTCATCATCATAAAATTATTAATTCACCCAGTGAAGAAAAAATGTTTTCATCATTTACTCAAGGTATTTTGAGCAGTGCTCACACTGCTCTTTTCCATGCAGCAAAATATATAGTGATTGTTTTAGGCGTAGTTTTTGTCCTTTTTTTTGACATACTATATTTATTAATTAAAAAAAACTAGGTTTTTCCATTTTGAATGCCGTTGGTGACTGAACATTGCTCTGATAGAAACAAAAAATCTTTACTTCATCACCAGCTGACCATGAGCTGGCCCGGACAGCTGTTTTCAGATGTAAAACCAATTCTTTGAAGCCAGTGAACAGTCAGCGTAATGTTTGTGAACGTCGTCGCGATACAAATGACCCGACAGCCTGAAGCGTTTCATCTGAGAGTCCCGCGGAGAGAGAGGAACCTTCCATTCTTTCAACCCCCTGCAGAGATCAATGACTGCGCTCCTCCATTACGCCCCTCTCTGTGAAAACAAATACTCACACATACTGATGTCACCGTATGGCTGATTTCACGAGATGTAAATGGACTGAGGGCAAATGGTCATAATTTGTCAACATTTATTTTACATGCAGAATAGCAAAGTGTTTGTAGCACCTTACTTTTCAGAAAAAGTGTAAGCCAGTAATGTAATATAATGCTTTGATACATACCTTGGTACATTAAAGCCAATATTGATATATAATTTTATTTTCAAGGTACTTCATGGTACTTACTATGGTAAATATCCATAAAACATGGCGTTGTCATGAAATGCATAAAAAAAAGGTAGTTTAAGCAAATTTCAGGTGTTTTTAAAGGCACACTATGTAATTTTTGCCGCTAGAGGACGCTTATTTAAAACAAGGGTGTAGTTTGATGACGCCTTGATTTCACTGAACTTTTATTATGCCACAGACAACCATTTCCGCTTCTTCCGCTCATGCGTATGTGGGGTAACGCAGTGCTGTTTTATCATATTAGATACATTTGAGTGTGTTGAAAGTTATGTTGTAATGCTACTCTGTGCGTTAGAAGCAGAAAAAATGGGCAAGCGTAAGGATTTGAGCGAGTTTGACAAGGGCCAAATGGTGATGGCTAGACGACTGGGTCAGAGCATCTCCAAAACTGCAGCTCTTGGTGTTCCCGGTCTGCAGTGGTCAGTATCTATCAAAAGTGGTCCAAAGAAGGAACAGTGGTGAACCGGCGACAGGGTCATGGGCGGCCAAGACTCACTGATGCATGTGGGGAGCGAAGGCTGGCCGGTGTGGTCCGATCAAACAGACGAGCTACTGTAGCTCAAATTGCTCAAGAAGTTAATGCTGGTTCTGATAGAAAGGTGTCAGAATACACATTGCATAGCAGTTTGTTGTGTATGGGGCTGCATAGCCGCATAGCCGCAGACCAGTCAGGGTGCCCATACTGACCCCTGTCCACCGCAGAAAGCGCCAACAGTGGGCACGTGGGCATCAGAACTGGACCACGGAGCAATGGAAGAAGGGGGTCTGGTCTGATGAATCACGTTTTCTTTTACATCACGTGGATGGCCGGGTGTGTGTACCTAGGGAACACAAGAGACCAGGATGCACTATGGGAAGAAGGCAAGCCGGCGGAGGCAGTGTGATGCTTTGGGCAATGTTCTGCTGGGAAACCTTGGGTCCTGCCATCCATGTGGATGTTACTTTGACACGTACCACCTACCTAAGCATTGTTGCAGACCATGTACACCTTTTCATGGAAACGGTATTCCCTGGTGGCTGTGGCCTCTTTCAGCAAGATAATGCGCCCTGCCACAAAGCAAAGCACAACAACAAGTTTGAGGTGTTGACTTGGCCTCCATATTCCCAATATCTCAATCCAATCGAGCATCTGTGGGATGTGCTAAACAAACAAGTCCGATCCATGGTGGCCCCACCTCACAACTTACAGGACTTCAAGGATCTGCTGCTAACATCTTGGTGCCAGATACCACAGCGCACCTTCAGGGGTCTAGTGGAGTCCATGCCTTGACGAGTCAGTGCTGGTTTGGCAGCAAAAGGGGGACCAACACAATATTAGTCAAGTCAAGTCAAGTCAACTTTATTTATATAGCGCTTTTTACAAGGCAGATTGTTTCAAAGCAGCTTCACAGTGTTAAACAGGAAAATAATGAACAGAATTTGATTCGGCTGTACAGCCGCTCTGGAGAAAACGGTGATGTCATCAGCTCATTTCAATTATCATATATATTCAAGTAATGTAGTTGATATAATTTAGTTTAGTAATTAAATTTATTTGGATATTTATTTGAAAATTTTGTGTCCCCAACTGAGCAAGCCAGAGGCGATCGGTGTATATAATGTATATAACGATGATTAGTTTTTTTTGTCGATGAATGTATCTAAACAGTTGATTGCCTGTCTAATAAAACACATCATATATTAAAGCATCTTTGGTGTTTCCATGGTTTCTAAAAAATAAAACCGCAAATCAAAGGTAACACGGGTATGATGTCATTGATAGACGACGCACGGACATGGTCCGTGTCCTGGTTAAAATTCCTTATTTCTCTGGATTTAAACATTCCTTGAAACATTTGGGATAATGTAAGTACACAAGTCAACAAAATATATAACATTGTTCTGGTGGTTTTTTGATTTTTAATCCAAAAATCTTACATATTGTGCCTTTAAGATAAGAAAATATAGTGCCCTCCACTAATATTGGCACCCTTGGTAAATGTGGGCAAAGGCGGCTGTGAAAATAAATCTGCATTGTTTATCCTTTTGATCTTTTATTCAAAAAATGTAATTGAAGTAAAACAATTGAAAGTGGGGGGAAACTTACATTATAAAATATATATTTTTTCTCCAATGCATGTTGGCCACAATTATTAGTACCCAATAATTTTAACACATCAGGGTGACTAACATGAAATTGTCCAGCCTTGACTTTCTGTTCAGGAAGTTTAAATATGAGGAAGCACAAAGGACAAATTCCCTTAATCATCCATCGCAATGAGTAAAACCAAAGAAGTATAGTTATGATGTGCAGAATAAGTCCCCATTTCCACCAACTAAAGATGTTACGAATCTGCTTGGAAGAGGACGTGTGTCCATATCGTCCTAATGCATGGCAAGGAGGAGAGTTTGAGTTTGATCCTCTCCAAGGATCACAGATGGAGAATGGCAGAGATTAGTTGAGTCTTGGGGTCAGAAAGCCTAAAAATACATGATCAAACTGCACCTACATCACCACAAGTTGTGTGGGAGGGTTTCAATAAAAGATCCTCATCCAATCCTCATCCAAAAACAAACTCCAGTATATTCAGTTGTCAGCCATGACTGGAAATTCATTCAGTACAGGGTTCTGTGGTTAGATGAAACTAAAAAAAGCAAACAAACCAGATGTAAAGTACCCCATGTCTTTGGTTAAAAATACAGCTGGATCTTTAATGTTGTGGGCCTATTTTTTATTTTTTTTTGCTGGAGGTCCTGGATCTTGTTCAGATACATGGTATCATAGATTCTAGCAAATACCAACAGATGAAAAATCTAAACCTGACGGCCTCTGCTAGAAATCTTATAATGAGCCGTGGTTGGTTCTTCCATCAGGACAACGATCCAAAACAAACATCAAAATCAACACCAATATGTGTCACTGAGCACAAAATAAAGCTTCTGCCATGACCATTCAAGTCCCCTGACCTGAACCCTATAGAAAATGAGTGGGGTGAACTGAAGAGAAGAAGCACCAACATGGATCTGGGAATCTGAAGGATCTGGAGAGGTGCTCTCCAAACTCACCCGGCATTATAGAAGAAGACTCAGAGCTGTTATCTTGGCAAAAGGACGTTGCAATATTTGGGTGCCAATAATTTTGGCCAACGTGAACTAGAGATTTTCCCCACACTTTCAATTGTTTTACTTCAATGAAAGGTTATAATTTTGTGAATGAAAGATCAAAAGAATAAACAATGCAGATTTATTTCCACAGCCGCCTTTGCTCATATTTACCTGGGGTGCCAATATTAGTGGAGGGCACTGTATAATGTATTACGAATTTTTGAACCCCAATAGTAGTTCCTGGAAGTAAAGTAATGCACAGGGCAGTTATTAACCGTGGTAATGTGTGAATTGAGTCATTTCTGACTATTTTTGTAAGGCATAAGGAAAACTGCATGGTGTTATTCCTTCCCTTTCCCTGACTAAGATCACGCAGAGAAATGCCTGGCAACAAATCCGACCTGCGGCTTTGGCCAGACCACATAAAGACAGTACAGCAGTAAAAACTTGTTCCGGGAGCCGCTTCAAATGAGCCCAGAACTTTTCAGAAATTAGTCACATCTGATCAGCAGTTTAGATAATACAAAATTACTAAATTGTGTGTTTTTTAATGACATGGCTTCATTGTAGAAAAAATAGCATTTATTGTTTATTTATTAAAAAAAAATAAAGATAAAAACGCAATAGCTCTATACATTTATATATAACATTATTTCCAACAACATTATCATGTATTTCCCTAAGCTCACTGTGTGAATGTTTTGTTTTGTGGCATTTGTTGTGGTGTTTTATTGTTTTGTGATGTTTTGTAGCATTTTTTGTTCTTTGTTTTGTTGTGGAATTTACTGTTTTGTGGTGTTTTTTGTTTTGTTTTTGTTGTTTTATTGTTTTGTGGTATTTTTTGTTTTGTTTTGTTGTGGTGTTTTATTGTTTTGTGGTATTTTGTGTTATTTTTTGTTTTGTTTGTTGTGGTGTTTTATTGTTTTGTGATTTTTTTTGTTTTGTTTTGTTTGTTAAGGTGAGTCCTTACTCAAGAACAAGACCAGACAAAGGGACTGTGTGAGGTGTGTGCTTATATGTGTCTGTGCTGATGGAGAAGATGAAGTGCAGGTGCAGGTGCGGGTGATTAGAACTCTGGTGACATCGAACGCTGTGATTGGGTGGTGATGGAGCCTGGCTGATCTCTGACATGATGTTTTGTGGTATTTTTTGTTTGTTGTGGTGTTTTATTGTTTTGTGGTATTTTTTGTTTTGTTTGTTGTGTTTTGTGGTGTTTTATTGTTTTGTGGTATTTTTTGTTTGTTGTGGTGTTTTATTGTTTTGTTTGTTGTGTTTTGTAGTGTTTTATTATTTTGTTTGTTGTGGTGTTTTATTGTTTTGTTTGTTGTGTTTTATGGTGTTTTATTGTTTTGTTTGTTGTGGTATTTTTTGTTTTGTTTGTTGTGTTTTGTGGTGTTTTTTGTTTTGTTTGTTGTGGTGTTTTATTGTTTTAGAATTGTTTTGTTTAGTGATGTTTTGTGTTATTTTTTGTTTTGTTTGTTGTGGTGTTTTATTGTTTTGTGGTATTGTGTGGTATATTTTGTTTTGTTTGTTGTGGTGTTTTATTGTTTTGTGGTATTTTTTGTTTTATTTGTTGTGGTGTTTTATTGTTTTGTGGTATTTTTTGTTTTGTTTGTGTTTTGTGGTGCTTTGTTTTGGTTGTTGTGGTGTTTTATTGTTTTGTGGTATTTTTTGTTTGTTGTGGTGTTTTATTGTTTTGTGGTATTTTTTGTTTTGTTTGTTGTGGTGTTTTATTGTTTTGTGTTTTTTTTTTTGTTTGTTGTGGTGTTTTATTGTTTTGTGATGTTTTGTGATTTTTTTTTGTTTTGTTTGTTGTGGTGTTTTATTGTTTTGTTTAGTGATGTTTTGTGTTATTTTTTGTTTTGTTTGTTGTGGTGTTTTATTGTTTTGTGGTATTGTGTGGTATATTTTGTTTTGTTTGTTGTGGTGTTTTATTGTTTTGTGATTTTTTTTTGTTGTTTTGTTTGTTAAGGTGAGTCCTTACTCAAGAACAAGACCAGACAAAGGGACTGTGTGAGGTGTGTGCTTATATGTGTCTGTGCTGATGGAGAAGATGAAGTGCAGGTACGGGTGATTAGAACTCTGGTGACATCGAACGCTGTGATTGGGTGGTGATGGAGCCTGGCTGATCTCTGACATGATGTTTTGTGGTATTTTTTGTTTGTTGTGGTGTTTTATTGTATTGTGGTATTTTTTGTTTGTTGTGGTGTTTTATTGTTTTGTGGTATTTTTTGTTTTGTTTGTTGTGTTTTGTGGTGTTTCATTGTTTTGTTTGTTGTGGTGTTTTATTGTTTTGTGGTATTTTTGTTTGTTGTGGTGTTTTATTGTTTTGTTTGTTGTGTTGTTTTATTGTTTTGTAGTATTTTTTGTTTGTTGTGGTGTTTTATTGTTCCCTTTCAGTCGGTCACGTTCGACGTACGTCGGAACTGACCGACGAATTGGGATCTGTTTTCAGAGACCAATCTACTTCGAGTGATTAAAAACGAGCCAATGGACATTGGCATGCGGTTCACGCATTCCACGCACCGCCCCGCAGCGCGGGTATAAATACGGAAGTGGAACACCGCATCATTGCTTTTAACTTCGGAGCCGAACGGTTTGCTGTATCAAGCTGTTTCTACGAAGAGTGTTTAGACGAGTCTCGAGGAGGATCGCTCTCTTACCTGGGTGCTGGTGTGACGGCGCGAGTCAGCGAGTGGCCGCTGCAACATACACTTGTTCCTGTGTTGGTTGGCTGGGCGTTACCGTTCTTTGAGTGCTCACACGCAGGCTTGCAATCGGACTGCTGTGAGCCGCGGCCATCTCCCTGAGTGCTTCAGCACTTCTAAAAGAGCATTTCCTTCTAAAAGAGCAACACGGTTTGACCCTGCGTCTTTTTCAAGATGTCATTCAAACCGTGTGTTTCTGGATGCGGTTGTTTCCTGTCCTCATTTGACGGCCACGATCTCTCTCGCATATAAACATGTGTGATTGCGTTCGTGGGTGATTTCATGTTCTCTCAGGAGAACGTGATCACGTCGGCGCGTTGTTCGTCTCACCTTTCTCGTAATGGCTTGAACGTTCAGCGCGCCGTGTGCCGTCGAGCGCCTGCTGACAGCGGGGGTTGTCACGGCAACCCAGCGCGTCACTCGGCGCTCTAGATGCGCGGTCAAGACTATGAAACCTCAAACGGGGTTGAGTCCCTTCGCCTATTCCCCGATCTAGTTTATTTTCTGGTGCACCAGAAAAGGGCTACTTCGGCTAATAAGCCTTGGTGACCTGAGGATTACAGTGGGGCTTCCCCGCCGGGTACATCTCCTCGGGCCCCCACTCCTCTATCGCATCACGTGCGTGCTGAGACTTTGTCGTGGGTGGTTCATGTTCTCTCATGAGAACATGGCCACGTCGGCGTGTTGTTCATCTTGCCTTTTTTCATAGGGGCTTGATTGTTCAGCGCGTCGTGTGCCGTCTGACGGCCACGCTCACTGTCTCACATGCCTGCTGGTAGCTTACAGATGGGATTGCTGGTCCTAAAAAAAAAAAAAAAAAAGGGGGGCCAGCGTTTCGTTTGGGGCTCTGGCAGAGGACAGATGTCAATTGCTGCATCGGAGAGAGGGCTGTTATGCGCTGGAAATGGTAATGCTGAGTCTCACACTATAATAGTGTGTGCTCGTGCTGAATCAGATTCAGAGTTGACAGCCATGCTTTCCTGGGCGGCTGAGGCGTAGTGCAACGCGTAAATCGCCTTGCCTTCCCCTGTGCCTTCTTTTTCCCAGATGTGCATCGGAAAAGTTTAGCAGTGTGGAACTATTTGGTGTCAAAATATGGAACACCAAAAGGGCCATAAACTGTATAAATTTTTTCCCTCTCTCACTACCCTCTGTCCTGCATGCACGAGGGTAGTCCCGGCCCAGGGGTTATGCAGGAACTGCGTGTGGTGATGGACCTCGCTCTCTGGGTGACGAAAGTCACTGCACGCTCCCTGGGTCAGGCGATGTCCACACTAGTGGTCCAGGAATGTCACCTGGGGCTAAACCTGGCAGATATGCGTGAGCCCGACTAAGTGCGGTTCCTCAACGCCCCTGTCTGTCAGGCTGGCCTCTTCGGCGACGCCATCGAGAACTTCGCCCAGCAGTTCTTGGTGGCCCAGAGGCGGACGGAGGTGCTTTAAAAAAAAAAAAATTAAAAAAAAACAAACAAATTTTTTAAAAAGCAGCGCCTCCGCCTGCTTGTCGCCGAGGGCGTCCCCCTGCGTCTGCCTCTGTTAAGCCAAGCAGCAGCCTCCACCTAGGCAGCAGGTGGCCGGGCGCAAGGGAGGCGCCCAACCCGTTCAGGGTCCCGCGAAGTCCGCTGGCAAGCGCAAGGGCAAGCGGCCCTGAAACGGGCAGCCCAGTGAAAAGGGGATCTGCTCTTTGGGAGACGGTGTCCACACCCCTCCCTTGGTTTCGGTCCTGCCGCTGGCTCTCCGGAGTCCAGCGGTACCCACATTCTCAGAGCAGTTTCTTCCCTTCCTGGGCCCCGAGAGGGCCAGGTTGGCAGTGTGCGACGCCCCCGGGCCTTGCCGCTCCTTTCCTCTCCTCTCCCCCTCGCCAGGGGGCAGCAGTGTGGGCACCGAGAACGCCCCCGGGCCTTCTCACCCACACTCTGCCCCACCCTGGAGTACTCAGGCAACACTCCGGGCCGCCTCCGGGCCTCCCGAGTCGGGTCTGCGTACTCCACCTCGCTGCCCCACCCCGGGTACGTCTGTGGTGCCGTTGGTCCCGCTTGTTCGGTCTCTGGGGGCCTGGCTAGGTCCCCCAGACCGTCTCGCTGGCTCATCCGTACCATCAGACTCGGCTACGCGATTCAGTTCGCTTGCCGGCCTCCCAAGTACAGGGGCATCCTCTTCACCACCGTATGGAGCAGCGATGCCCATGTCTTGCGGTCAGAGACCGATGTCCTGCTGGCGAAGGACGCGATCGAGCCGGTTTCTCCAGCCGATATGAGGTCGGGGTTCTACAGCCCCTACTTCATTGTGCCCAAGAAAGGGGGTGGGTTAAGACCAATCTTGGACCTGCGTGTCCTGAATCGGGCCCTGCACAAGCTCCCATTCAGAATGCTAACGCAGAAACGCATTTTCGAATGCATCCGTCCCCAGGATTGGTTCGCAGCGATCGACCTGAAGGACGCGTACTTTCATGTCTCCATTCTCCCTCGACACAGACCGTTCCTTCGCTTTGCGTTCGAGGGGAGGGCATTTCAGTACAAAGTCCTGCCCTTCGGGCTGTCCCTGTCGCCTCGCGTCTTCACGAAAGTCGCAGAGGCAGCCATTGTTCCGCTCAGAGAACGCGGCGTTCGTATTCTCAACTATCTCGACGACTGGCTCATACTGGCCCAGTCCCGGGAGCAGTTGTGCGAACACAGGGACCTGGTGCTACGTCACCTCAGCTTGTTGGGCCTTCGGGTCAACCGAGAGAAGAGCAAACTCTGTCCCACACAGAGGATCTCTTATCTCGGTATGGAGCTGGACTCGGTCAACCGGACTGCGCGCCTCACAGAGGAGCGAGTCCGGTCAGTGTTGAACTGCTTGAATACGTTCAAAGGCAGGACAGCGGTCCCACTGAAATTCTTTCAGAGGCTCCTGGGGCATATGGCATCTGCAGCCGCGGTAACGCCGCTCGGATTGCTTCATATGAGACCGCTTCAATGCTGGCTTCACGACCGAGTCCCGAGATGGGCGTGGCAGCGCGGCCAGTACCGGGTCTCAGTTACTCCTTACTGTCGCCAAACCTTCAATCCGTGGGCGGACCCTGCCTTTCTACGGGCCGGAGTGTCCCTAGAACAGGTGTCCAGGCATGCTGTGGTCTTCACGGATGCCTCTTCCACGGGTTGGGGGGCCACGTACAACGGGCACTCAGTTGCGGGTCTGTGGACGGGGCCCCAACTGCGTTGGCATATCAATTGCCTAGAGCTTCTGGCAGTACGTCTCGCCCTGGGCCGCTTCAAAAAGCCGCTACAGGGAAAACACGTTCTGGTCCGTACGGACAGCACTGCGGCCGTTGCGTACATCAACCGTCAGGGTGGTCTACGCTCCCGTTGCATGCTCCGGCTCGCCCGCCATCTCCTCCTGTGGAGTCAGAAGCGTCTGAGGTCGCTTCGGGCCATTCACATCCCAGGTGCGCTGAACCAGACAGCCGACGAGCTCTCTCGTCAGCCGACACCTCCGGGAGAGTGGCGACTCCACCCCCGGAGCGTCCAGCTGATATGGGACCTCTTCGGAGCCGCGCAGGTAGACCTGTTCGCCTCTCCGGACTCGACCCATTGCCAGTTGTATTACTCCCTGTCCGGGGGCACCCTCGGTACAGATGCACTGGCGCACAGCTGGCCCCGGGACCTACGCAAGTATGCGTTTCCCCCAGTGAGCCTTCTCGCACAGACACTGTGCAAGGTCAGGGAGGACGAGGAGCAGGTCTTGTTAGTTGCGCCTTACTGGCCCAACCGGACCTGGTTCTCCGAACTCTCACTCCTCACGACAGCCCCTCCCTGGCCGATCCCCCTGAGGAAGGACCTGCTTTCTCAGGGGCGGGGCACTCTATGGCACCCGCGTCCAGACCTCTGGAGACTCCATGTCTGGTCCCTGGACGGGACGCGGAGGTTCTAGGTGGTCTGCCACAGGCAGTGGCAGACACCATCGCTTCAGCTAGAGCCCCCTCTACAAGGCACCTCTATGCGCTGAAGTGGAACCTGTTCGTTGAATGGTGTTCTTCCCGCCGGGAAGACCCCCGAAGGTGTTCGATTAATGTCGTGCTTTCTTTCCTACAAGATGGGTTGGAGAGAAGGCTGTCTCCCTCCACCCTCAAAGTGTACGTCGCCGCAATAGCGGCGTATCACGATGTAGTTGAAGGTAAGTCCTTAGGTAAGCACGACTTAATCGTCAGGTTCCTCAGAGGTGCGAGGAGACTAAATCCTCCTTGGCCAACCTCGGTACCCTCTTGGGACCTAGCCCTGGTGCTCAGAGCGCTCCAGGGCCCTCCCTTCGAGCCTTTACAGTCAGTCGAGCTAAACATCCTGTCCATGAAGACAGTGCTCCTGATTGCATTGGCCTCAATCAAGAGGGTAGGGGACCTGCATGCACTTTCGGTCAACGAATCGTGCCTAGAATTCGGGCCGGCCAACTCTCACGTTGTCCTGAGACCCCGGCCTGGATACGTGCCCAAGGTTCCCACCACTCCCTTCCGGGACCAGGTGGTGAACCTGCAAGCGCTGCCTTCGGAGGAGGCAGACCCAGCCCTAGCTTTGCTCTGTCCCGTCCGCGCTCTTCGCGCCTACGTGGACCGAACTCAAAGCTTTAGAACCTCAGAACAGCTCTTCGTCTGTTACGGAGGCCAGCAGAAGGGAAAGGCTGTCTCCAAGCAGAGGTTAGCCCACTGGATAGTGGATGCTATCGTCTTGGCTTACCAGTCCCAAGACGTGCCTTGCCCGCTCGGGGTGCGAGCTCACTCCACTAGGAGTGTAGCCTCCTCCTGGGCGCTGGCTCAAGGCGCCTCGCTGACAGACATATGTAGAGCTGCGGGCTGGGCGACACCTAACACGTTCGCTAGATTTTATAGCCTCCGTGTAGAGCCGGTATCTTCCCGCGTCCTCGCCCCCAGTGGCCAGTAGCGTTAAGTACCCGTTCTAGTGTCGGCTTGCATACGCCACTCCCGCCTCCGGGCCGGATACGTGCGTCTATTGTCTCCAGTTGTGTTCCCCGGAAACGGCTAACCCTGTCGAGCTCCTCCGTCACCCTTCGGTGTCAGACGTTGCGGCCGTCTGACATCAGGCCTACACCCGTATGCTTGTGGAACGTGTGTGTTAGGCTGGGTTCCATATGTAGCGGTTCCCTAACGGCAACCCCATATGTGTATTCTCCACGGTACCAGCTACCCTACTCGGCTAGCCCCGTGTCTTTCCCTTTCCCTCTGTCGTCTCTGGTGGTGTTCTTTCCCCCCTGGGACCAGGTTGGATCCACCCCAGAGACTGCCATAGGTAGCACTACCCTGCTAGGTTAGTCCTTATGAGTAATTCCACCTCTCCTTCCACTGAAGGACGTGGCTCCGCAGCGTACCATCTCCTGAGACGGGCACGCTTCCCAGCGTTATCCAATAGTCACGCTGAGTGGGTCTTGCAGGAACAGCAGTGACTGGCCTCCCTGACTGGAGCCCTGACTTCCGCACCAACCTAGGTGTGGTCCAGCGAGCTCGGTCAGGGCGCTGGAAGGGCCAGCATCTCTGGCGTGTTAGTAGGGATCCCAATTCGTCGGTCAGTTCCGACGTACGTCGAACGTGACCGACTGAAAGGGAACGTCTCGGTTACGTATGTAACCCTCGTTCCCTGAAGGAGGGAACGGAGACGTACGTCCCGTCGCCAGGTGCTGTGCTTCAGCTGAAGGCCGAGTCACCTATCTCGGCTCCTCAGTTGAAAAGCAATGATGCGGTGTTCCACTTCCGTATTTATACCCGCGCTGCGGGGCGGTGCGTGGAATGCGTGAACCGCATGCCAATGTCCATTGGCTCGTTTTTAATCACTCGAAGTAGATTGGTCTCTGAAAACAGATCCCAATTCGTCGGTCAGTTCCGACGTACGTCTCCGTTCCCTCCTTCAGGGAACGAGGGTTACATACGTAACCGAGACGTTTTGTTTGTTGTGTTTTATGGTGTTTTATTGTTTTGTTTGTTGTGGTGTTTTATTGTTTTGTGGTATTGTTTTGTTTGTTGTGGTGTTTATTGTTTTATGGTATTTTTTGTTTTGTTTGTTGTGTTTTGTGGTGTTTTGTTTGTTGTGGTGTTTTATTGTTTTGTGGTATTTTTTGTTTTGTTTGTTGTGGTGTTTTATTGTTTTGTTTGTGTTTTGTGGTGCTTTATTGTTTTGTTTGTTGTGGTGTTTTATTGTTTTGTTTTGTTTGTTGTGGTGTTTTATTGTTTTGTGGTATTTTTTGTTCTGTTTGTTGTGTTTTGTGGTGTTTTATTGTTTTTTTGTTGTGGTGTTTTATTGTTTTGTGGTATTTTTTGTTTTGTTTGTTGTGTTTTGTGGTGGTTTTTTTGTGGTATTTTGTTTTGTTTGTTGTGTTTTGTGGTGTTTTATTGTTTTTTTTGTTGTGGTGTTTTATTGTTTTGTGGTATTTTTTGTTTTGTTTGTTGTGTTTTGTGGTGTTTTATTGTTTTGTGTTTTTTTTTTTTTTTTTTTTTTTTTTTTTTTGTGGGGCCTATATCATGAAGCCGGTTTAGTTGTATATAAGATCAGGAAATGTTGCAGGCCTGATTTGAACCTATGTTGCCCACTTGAGGCTTAAAGCCCAGCAGTGTCCTCATATTCATACTGTAGCAACAGGAAGTTATGAATAACTGCTTAAGGCTGACTTCTTTCACTGCAGCCTTGCTGATAAGATTTTCCAAGCTATGTCATAATTCCCCCCACTATCTGATGCAGCTGTTCTTACTCTTTTTTCCTACTTCATACATTTTGTTTTTTTTTTACAGAAAAGTCTTCCCACCAGGATTCATATTAAATTGTTTGCTTTTGTTGTGCAGGATTTGCAGAAAGAGACTTGGCTAAAGACAACTCGTTTTAGTCAGAGATGGCAGAGGCCGGTTCAATACCTAGTTTCCAACAGTTCCTTTAAATGGTGACCTCATTGTTTCAGTGGTGGATGATACAGTCTCTGAGTCATCTCTCTTACCGGACATGGAGCGTCTCAGAAAGCCCAGTGGACATGGGACAGATGTGCTCCTGTGGTTTTATGAAGAAATTTATATTCCATGATACAGCTTGCACCCAGATTATTACATTCAGTCTCTCATTTATGAAATGGATAGCCGACTAATGACTGAATATAATGCCAAACATAATTTGTCACTGTTGTTGTGTGGAAATCAATGACAGGAAGCATGTTACATGATTCTTCCCCAGAGATATGTTATGGCATTATGCTAATGAACAAAAAATGAAATACAGTAATAAATGGATTATGTATAACTTTGTATAATCTACTGTCTGTCTGTCTGAATGCATATGGTATTGACTTAAATTTGGTTCTGTTCCTCACATAAAGAATATAGTACAAGTTATATAATTTGTACTTTATATAACACTTTTATGATTCTTTTATCAAGCTTTAGGTAAATCTGTTCATAAAAATGAGATTTATAAAAACAAATTGGGTGGGAATGATGCATCTAATTGTAGGGATTAAAGGCAATTCACAGCACTTCCCCCTCTCTCCGTAAGGGACTTTTCACCCTCAGGATACGAGCACGTCACATGACCCAACCCTTCATTAGTAACAACAGATTGTCATTTGCATGCGCAGGTCCCTGTGAGAGGAAGGAACGTGGTGTGTGAGTGTGGTTGAGTGTGTGTGTGTTTCAGGGTTGGGGATGATGACCCTTTAATACTGGATCCTGAACAGGCCTTGGAGAGAAAGTCATTGGTAAAACACTCGTATTGCTGCTAATTACCGTGCAACGTGTTGATTGCCTTTCAGCATCTGAAGGGACGTCCTCTAATGGAGATGAGGTCACTTCTGGTGTTGTTTTTTTTGAGTGAATCAGAAGCGGTCTCATATTTAATGCTCTCTTATGAAATCTCTGCTAAACAGCGTTGAGCCAGTAGATTTGCTTGTTATAATACAAAACAAGATCATTTGAGACATGAAAGACAGCATGTATTGTTCATCTGTTGTTCAAAATTGGATGGAGCCGCCACCAAACCTGTTAGTCACAAACGTGCCATTTCCTCTGAGACCAGATCTGCAGCTTTAATCCCCGCTGGTGTTATTTCATGAACAAAGAGACTCCAGCCCTTTAAACGCTGCCATTATCTATTTCCTTCACGTCTTTCTTTTCTCTGATGCTTTTGTTTGAAACTTTTACTTAAAGGAACACTCCACTTTTTTGGAAAATAGGCTCATTTTCCAACTCCCCTAGAGTTAAACAGTTGAGTTTTACCGTTAGAAGTTGGCCTATTTTCAGACGCTGCGTAATATCATTGCACCTGCTGCACCCAATGTACAGCATCAAAGTTCCTTGATTATTAGCCACATCGGTCTAGAAAATTTAAAATTTCCGTCGGGCTTGGTACACAATGTAGTTACAGAAGAGTCAAGTTTTAAATAGGAAAAATATCGAAACTCTTTGGTCATTTTTGAGCGAGATGCTAACGGTCTAATCAGATTCAATGATCTATGCTAAGCTATGCTAAAAGTTCTACCGCCAGATCTGGAGATCGGCTGAATGGATTCGAAAACGGTAAAACTCAACTGTTTAACTCTAGTGGAGTTGGAAAATGAGCCTATTTTCCAAAAAAGTGTTCCTTTAATAAAGACATACAGTGCGTGATTATTACAAGTCGATATTCTGTTCAGATTTTTTTCAGATCTATCATCGATTCATCTGTTGTTCATTCTATCATCCATCCAACCATCCATCCATCCATCATCTATCTATCTATCTATCTATCTATTCGCCCGTCTATCTGTCTATCTATCTGTCTGTCTGTCCGTCCAATAGTTTTAATAATAGTTCTATCGCTCTATCATTCTATTCCTTTTTTACAGGACGATCAAATAGATTGAGATGTTAAAGAGTTGATGTTTCTAAAAACTGAAATGGATCACATTGCATTATGGGATTCAAAACACACACAAAAAAGTGTGCATGTTGTGCATATAGGCATCATACTGCAATGCATACTGTACCTTTCATTCCTGTTTCAGTTTAAGGCCTGCTATAACCTTCCTGAAAGCCATATTTCCTCTAGTCTGATTTTAATGAACAGAAGATGGCAATAAAAGAAGCAAATCCCTTTTGAAAGCTTTGTGCTACACAAATCCAAAACCTTCCCTACAAGACATCTTTCCAATGGCATTTTGTGGCATTTGAAATGTTCCAGTCGTTCACAGAGAGATTTACAAATGAGTGTCATTTTATTTCAAAGTCGGTGCGCCATGAGGAGCCTGATAAAGACGAGGCTTTTAAATCCTGCTGGGAGACTTCTTTCCTCTGGAGACGTGAGGCGCGGAGCTCAAACCGCCTCAGTCTGCGTCGCTTTTATCAAGTCAGCCGCGTTCTGTCGCTCGGCCCTTCGGCTGTTTGTGCAAGTTTTCAAAAGCGCTGTGCTGTCAAGTGTGTTCAGTGTGATCAGGCTTTGTTCTACTTTTATCAACATCGAAATGCCTCAGCATCTTGTTCCTTTCTTGTTTTAAGGTTTACTTTGGCACACTCACATCGTCATGCTTTCCTTGCACGCAGCAGCTCACGATAACTGATTCTTCAGAAAAATTCGCCATAGTTCCTACCAGAATTCCAATGCTTGACAAAGCTAATTCTGTTTGTCTTTAAAAACCTACAAACTAAACAAATCCATTGTTACTGTAAAATCAGTAACAATGATTTTGATCTCCTGACATGATCTCCTTCAAACAATGTAAGAATCTTCTATAATCTGTTATAGTTTGGCCCCATGGTCAGTGATGGAAGCAACAGAATACACTTACATGTTTCCTGGAAGACAAAATAAGTGCAATTTACCTTGATCTTCAAATTCAAAACGTTTTCACCCCCCGGCTTTTACGGTAATGTATCGTTTTTTTTTTTTTTTTCTGCAGCATCAGTGAATGTTTGAACCTTTTTTTAATAGTTGTGTTTAATTATAATTAACATGATAATAATAAGAAATAGATATAATAATAAAATAAAAAATATATATAAAAATTAACTCTAAAATAGAATTAAAAAATAATGATGAAAAGATGAAACACTGCCTAATATACACAGATCAGGCATAACATTATGACCACTGACAGGTGAAGTGAATAACACTGATTATCTCTTCATCACTGCCCCTGTTAGTGGGTGGGATATATTAGGCAGCAAGTGAACATTTTGCCCTCAACGTTGATGTGTTAGAAGCAGGAAAAGTGGGCAAGCGTAAGTATTTTAGCAAGTTTGACAAGGGCCAAATTGTGATGGCTAGATGACTGGGTGTTCCCGGTTTGCAGTGGTCAGTATCTATCAAAAGTGGTCCATGGAAGGAACAGTGGTGAACCGGCGACAGGGTCATGGGCGGCCAAGGCTCATTGATGCACGTGGGGAGCGAAGGCTGGCCCGTGTGTTCCGATCAAACAGACAAGCTATTGTAGCTCAAATTGCTCAAGTTAATGCTTGTTCTGATAGAAAGGTGTCAGAATACACAGTGCATCGCAGTTTGTTGTGTATGGGGCTGCATAGCCGCAGACCAGTCAGGGTGCCCATGCTGACACCTGTCCACCGCCGAAAGTGGCAACAGTGGGCACGTGAGCTTCAGAACTGGACCACAGAGCAATGGAAGAAGGTGGCCTGGTCTGATGAATCACGTTTGCCGGATGGCCAGAGTGCGTGTGCGTCACTTACCTGGGGAACACATGGCACCAGGATGCACTATGGGAAGAAGGCAAGCCGGCGGATGCAGTGTGATGCTTTGGGCAATGATCTGTTGGGAAACCTTGGGTCCTGCCATCCATGTGGATGTTACTTTGACATGTACCACCTACCTAAGCATTGTTGCAGACCATGCACCTTTTCATGGAAATGGTATTCCCTGGTGGCTCATTTAGCAGGATAATGCGCCCTGCCACAAAGCAAAAATGGTTCAGGAATGGTTTGAGGAGCACAACAACGAGTTTGAGGTGTTGACTTGGCCTCCAACTTCCCCAGATCTCAATCCAATCGAGCATCTGTGGGATGAACAAACAAGTCCGATCCATGGAGGCCCCACCTCACAACTTACAGGACTTAAAGGATCTGCTGCTAACATCTTGGTGCCAGATACCACAGCGCACCTTCGAGTCCATGCCTCGACGGGTCAAGGCTGTTTTGGCAGCAAAAGGAGGTTCAACACAATATTAGGAAGGTGGTCATAATGCTATGCATGATCTGTGTATGATAATTTAAGTAAATTATACGTTTATAATAATAATTCATAAATTATTATTTATTCAAATGTTCTGACATCTTTTTATTTTTATTATTTTTAATTGTCATATTAATATTTTTGGGAAATCATGCTTATTCATGAAAATACTATCACAATTCCTGGTGAAAATCCCCGCAGTGCTCCTAAAAGTAAGCTTCCTTGTCTTATTGCACAATAGGCTTTCTTATATTTTGGGTGATTATCATGATGATAATATGACCTTGACATGTTCTTGACATGTTTTATGACATTCACCCACCATCTCAATACAATAAATCCACACTCATAGACCAGCTGTGCCTTACACATTTAATTATTCACTCATGTTGTCAAGCAAAACAGACCACACAGCAAACATTTAGGATTCAACAAATTACATGTGTTATCTGTAGCAGGGATTAATAACCGCGTGTGGAATAATTAAACAGTAAATTAAGTTTGTCTGCCAGCTTTACAGCCACTCAATCTAATAACTGATGAAGCATCATTGATAAGTTTAGACGCTGATAATGACCTAAATCATCAGTCTTGTTTCTCAAACCACTACTGTCAGCAGCTGGAGTTGCATTAATGATGTCTTTGCAGTTATTTTTCATCAGTATTAGACTGTTATTTATCATGTTGGCTAGTGTTTTCTTTTTCATTTGTCATATGTGTTATAAATTATATCCATCTTTTAATCTTTTTTTAATTAGACGGTAAAGTTTCTATGCAACGTTAACTAGTTTTATGCTCATGATCATTTGTCTACTGTATGTCTTGCTTTTTTACTTTAAAATGACCCCTTTTTGCTCCCTTTTTCTCCACATTCTCTTTCTTTTCCTGCTGTCCGTTTAAGCTTATATCATTTCAGCCTCGGCTTCTGAATTATTGACTAGTCTGAGGTCTCTAGAGGTGGCAAAACGTGGATAGCTTCAGTCAATGTTGGATTGTATTGAACCGCTGAAGAGAATCAGACCTGTCCTCCATAACAATCAGTTCAGTGGAAAGAGCCAGACAAGAACGCTTCCTATGATATTTCTCAATGTCTGTCTTGAGAACATGAATAGATTGATAAGTTCTTGATAATCACATCATTTTCGACTGTTTTTGAGAGGTTTGGACATGTCTCTGTCAATAGAAACATGGGGGCTAGTTGTCACAAGGGTTATATCTTAGATTTAGAGTCCGTGGTCCAGTTACACAAATGCTTGTTTTGATTTTAGGTTAGTATGTCAAATACTTAGATCAAAACTATCTTAAAGTTATAATTCATTAATTACAATTTGTTTTGACCAATATGGTTTGATCTTTTTTAAATGTATGTGATTTATTGATTGGTTGGTTGATTGATTTGAATACCATAGTATACTGTAGTGTTGCCATATGTGGTCTTTCACCAAATACCATGGTATTTACATCATGTTAGTCTCCTAAACCATGGTGTTACCATAGTACCATCTCCAAAAACACTATGGTATTACCCTGGTACAATGTCTAACATAACCTTTTTGTTGGTTCTAATATCAAGATTTATTGAAGTATCAGTAAACTTTTGGCTCTCTTGGTTTCCCTTCATTTTGTTTGTGCATGTACACATTATGTTAAACATTCATGTAATACAATGATTTAATATAATTCTTTTTTAATTAAAATTATTTAACAAATGTAATATTAGACAATGATATAGTTGTCTAAAACTAAACAAGACCGTGGCAATAGTGATATATTCTCTTTTTCTATGTATTATTATTAATAATAATTTTCATCTACTTATTAATAATAATAATAATAGTAATATTAATAACAAAAGTAGAAAAAAGTTACTCTATATATCACAGCCTAATGTATGCTAATTTTAGTAAATAATAAAAAATATTTATGATATTTATGAAAAAAATATTCTGAATAACGGTAATTAGCAACAATAATAATAACTATATTAAATAATATAATATATTGAATAATGATAACATTAAAATATATCACTATATCACTGCTTAATTTAAGCAACTCTTGGTAATTAAAAATAATTAATAATAAATAATAATTTTTAAATATATATTTTATTTAATATATATTCTTATTTTCTTTCTGACTGTGTTTTTCTTTCTTTCTTCCTTTCTTTCTATTAAAATATATATTTTATTTAATATATATTCTTTCTTTCTTTCTTTCTTTCTTTCTTTCTTTCTTTCCATGGTTGCCATTGTGACAACTTAACCCAAATTGTGTGATACAATTCTCCACTATATGTGTTTAATTAACTTTAGCTTTTTTTCAGTAACACTTTATTTTAGGGTTCAATTCTCACTATTAAGTTGCTTATTAGTATGCATATTACTAGGATATTGGCTGTTTATTAGTACTTATGAAGCACATATTAATGCTTTATTCTGCATGATCATATTCTACATCCCTTAATCCTACCAATACCTAAACTTAACAACTACCTTACTAACTATTAATAAGCAGTAGTTAGGAGTTTATTGAGGCAAAAGTCAGTTAATAGTGAACATGTGTGCCCCATACTAAAGTGTTACCTCTTTTTCTGGACAATAATGGTGGAAAATATTGTCAGTATTAACTTTAGCTTTTTTTTCTTAGCAATAATACTGTTAAATATTGTCAATATCATGTAACCAAGCCATTAAAGTTTGTGTCTGTATAGAAATTTACTCTACTATGGTAACTCCATGGTTACTCTTAAAAATCACCCTGAGAAAAATTCATTGGAGTAGGCAAGTAGACTAACCTCTTTTTATTGTATTTGGGACTGCATATTTAGACATTTCAAGCCTAAACTTTTTAAGTGAGTAATTTATTTTAATATCATTTTATTACTTAATTTAAATACATGGTGTTAAATACTACAGCCTCAATTGAGACTGTTTTCCATCATCCAGATATCTACAGAATGTATTCTGTCTGTAACTTGAGGATTAATATAAAAAGCCTGATATTAATATCAAGAAAGGAATAATTGACAATAGACCATTGAATTATTAAAAATGATTTCATTCACCCAGGGTCATAATGTGGCCACAATGTAAAGTAGTGCATTAATTTTTCAATAATTCAACAGTCTGGACTCAATCATTCGGCGTATACCACGTGTCTGTATAAAGTATTCAACTCAAGACTCTTTTCAGGCTTTCGCCCATACAACGCTCTTTCAGAACTTTTTTCTTTTTTACCATTTACATACTTAACAGCCCAGGCCATAATTAATGGATAAAGAATGTGCTGAAATGGTATCAACCAATCAGAATCAAGAATTCAACTTCATAAGAAGCAACAGTCCCTTGGTGGTCACATGACCATTGAGCAAGATGTCGTGAGCAGGCAGCAATTCATGACCCAAAAGCCAAGGTTCAGCTGCAGAAATACCGCATCTGATTATGCTTCTCAGGGTTAAGCAACTTTGAATGGAGCTCTTGTTCGGTTGCGAACAACGTCACACTGCAGCAGCCGGCTTACTGATACTGTTGGGCCTTAGCACTGTTTTCTTTGCCCTGCCTTTGTTTAAGAAGCTTATTTCATAAGAAGATGAAAAAAATTGAGGCAGACGTGAAAAAACCTTGATTCCATCGAACTTTAGATTGGTGCTTGGAAGCTGGTCTCTCTATAGGAGAATCTCAGGCAAATGCGAGAGATGTGGTTTCATTATCTTGACTTCTCCTTACCTTTTATTTCGGTTGAATAGTGGTAGCCATCACCCCAGTGCAGTGAACAATGTGAAGTGCTTCAAGGTTGCTGTGTGATGCATTTACTTCCAGAGGAGCTGCGTATGACTCCCACTGTGAATAGCCATTTAAACTACAGCTGCGTCTATTGTGAAATTACCTGTTGCTTAGAAACCATTATGACTAGATGGATCTGTTCTTGTTAGCCAAGGTCTCCTTGTTATTCTTTATACAAAGAATCCTTCGTTTAGCATAATTAGTGGTGCTTGCATTGAACAAACTCCGGCCCTAACCCTAGGATTATGCTTTGGCTTGTATCACATCCCACACAGTTTGTCCTGAGGTGTGTTATTATACTTTTTACGCATTCAAATGTACTATTTTCACCTGGTGGGCAATAAAACTGGTGAAATCCAGTTGACGGAGGGACTTGAGTCATATTTAGAGACCAGGGGTTGTATTACAAAAACTTCCTATCTTAATACTTGACCTAAGATTTCAAAATGTTCTCTTTCCTAATTGAAATGACCAAACATATCGGTGTTTGACACTTTTTTTTGCTCACCAGCCACTGTGGCTAGTGGTTTTCTAAAGTTACAAGCCACTCAGCATTTTCACTGGCCCCAATTTTGACATCGATACCATAGGGAAAAACTGCTATATAGATATTTTTAATAATATCTCATAATTTGGCAGCAGGTTTATTAGGCTGCTGTCACTTTAAGACCTGACGCACAGATCCTTTATACTGTTACACATGCGTTTTCTTTCTCAACTGTTTAAGTTCACTTAAAACATAACTGACTGTGTTTTCGTGAATACTCGTCAAGACCGGCATTTTGACATTATTTTGTGTGTATTTGACTGTTTAAGCGTAAAATTATGCTCAATATGCGCAATCCCATGACGAAATTCCTGTAACACCAACAATATTCATCCGGAGCAAATGAAACGAGTGAGTGAGGCGAGGCGGGTTTGTGTGTCACTCGCTGTCAGAGAGATGAGAGAGAGAGAAAGCACAGCTGGTATTGTGTATTCGGCAGAAAATTAGTATTGGTAGCGTTTTAGATATTTCAGCATCGATACATATAAAAAAATAAATATTTTTGACAACACTACATTGCACTTAGTTTATCATTTCAGATGACTTTTAAAAAGACTACAATTGAAAAATTATTCTTGGGGCAAAAATGCCACAAAAATTAATTCAAATGCTTCCAAAAAACAAGATATGGTGCAAAAAAGTATCTGTATAAGTTCTTGTTTTTAATATTTACTGTATAGACAATATCATTTGAGCAAAAGTGCTGTTTTCCCGAATATCAGCACGTTTGCAAATGTGATATTGGTTTTATACAACAATTCAGTAAACATTGTTAATAGGCCATTAGGTGACTTACATTTTAGACACAATATTGTCAATATACAGTCTCTGACTGTTTCTTTAAAATGGGCCTCTGAATTGCAAATGGGCTCTTTTGACTTTTGGCGTAACCATACAGCAATGACATAGCCATAACACTCTAGCAACTGCTTAGTAACACCTTAGCATTGTGCTGAAAAACACCAAGTAAACCCTAGCAACTGCCTAACAGTGCCTTGGAAACCACACACAATACCCTACCATCTAGCTTTATGTAAAGTTTGAAAATACCCTAGCAGCAGCATAGTATTGTCATAGCAACCATTTATAATACCATAGCAACATCAAAGCAACCAGCCATAACACCCTAGCAGCCGCATAGTAATGCTTTAGCAACCACTAAACAACACCATGGCAGCTACTCGTAACACCCTAGCAAATGCTTTGTATTGTCACAAAAAGCAATTTCAATTAATTAGCAACCACCTTACACCACCTGGCAACTAACCACAACATCAAGTATTACTGTATGTAAAGTGTAACCCTTTCAACCATAACACCCTAGAAACTGCATAGCAAGACCTAGCAACCACCCATTACATGTAGCAAATGCATAGCAGCACCTTAGCAACCACATAGAACCCTAACAAACACATAGCATTGTGCTTAAAACCACTCAGAAAACCTTAGCAACTGCTTAACATTGCTTTGGCAACCACCTACAACAGTCTACCATCTAATTTTATGTAAAGTTTGAAAAAACAGTAGTAATGCCCTAGAACATCCTAGATAACACATAGCAAGGCAAAGAAACCAAACACAATGCCTAAAACTGTCTGGTAACCACCAACAACACTGTAGTAACGGCTAACAACCATCCAGAACACTGTAGCAAATGCATAGCAAGGCCCTAGCAGTGCAACATCATAGTAACCAGCCATAACCCTCTAGAAACTGCATAGTAATGCCCTAACAACCACCCAGAACACCATGGCAAACACATAGCTTTGCACCTTAGCAACACCCCTTGCCAAAGCATTGTTAGCAACATCTAACAATGCTTTGGCAACCACCCACAACACCCTACCATCTAGTATTTTTATGTAAAGTTTGAAAACACCCTTACATCAGCATAGTAATGCCCTAGCCACCATGCATATTACCATAGCAATGCCATAGTAACCAGCCATAACCAGCCTAGAACCTGCATAGTAACACCTTAGCAACCACTCAGAAGACCCTAGCAACCACCTAAAAAAACAACAACAAAAAAACCCAATCTGAACACCTCAGAAACCGCCTAACACTGCCTGGCATCCACCCATGATATCCAGCTTCATGTAAAGTTTGACCCTAGCAATTACCCATGAAACAATAGCAATGCCCTAGCAACTACCCACAAGTAGATGAAACATTATGAAAAACCAAAACATCTTACAAAAACAAACAAGCCTTCACATCTTGGTATTTTTAATGTGTTAAAACTGTGTTTTGAACCAGGCGACAGAGTCTCTATTGACAACAGAAGGCTCCCTTTCTCCTGATCTCAATGTGGCTCGCCCAGGGGTCATTCTGCACTGTGCCACGAGCCTGACTGAGACGTCCCGCTGCCATTATTATTGTGTGAGTAACAACACCTCATAATTACCCCACTGCTCAAGACAACACCAGTCATACCTGTTACTCTTTTCCTTTCAACACTGCCAGACAAGAGTCATATAGAATAAGCAATCTTTATTTTCATATTTATGTGTTTGGATGAGATACGGTTCCAAAAATACAGGTCACCTCAAAATATGTTTGTCATAATTTAAAGCATCATTCATAAGATCTTTCCATAGGTCACCATCAGTGTAAAGCTTTTCTTTTTCCTAATTCTCCTAATGAGTTTTCTCTGTTGGAGATGCCATCTGCCTAACCTTGAGTAGAGAGACTGCATATAGAATAATTAACAAGCTGCTCATGAATAATTAAGTTCTTTGTATTAAAGTCTACTAGATTTGTGAACACACAGTTGTTTCATTACAGTTGTAAAGTTGTGACATTACAAATAAAATTAGAACTAGCAAAAAAGAACCATGGTACTGCTATTTTGCTTTTGTTTTTTGGACATGGTACAATGGTAATACCATGATTTTTAATATGATAAAAAAAATTGTAGTCATATTAATACCTTATTTATTTGTACATTGTATTACTGTAATACCATGATTTTTAATGGTACCATGATAATAGTATTTTTTTTAGACAAGTATCAAGATAATACCATAAATTGTATCATGGTAATACTATGTTTGTTTGTTATTTTAATGGTACAATGATAAAATACTTTTTTTGGACAAGTATCGATAATACAATATCTATTTGGACATTGTATCATGGTAATAATTCATGGCGTATCTCTGGTGTATGGCGGGAGAAGGCCCATAGAATTCATGAATGAATGAATGATCATGATAATACCATGCTTTTTCTTAAGGAAGCTTGTTTCTGTCACTGAATAAAAAAATCACAATTGAGTTTATATCTCGCAATTCTGACTTTTTAACACTGATTATCTCTTCATCACTGCCCCTGTTAGTGGGTGGGATATATTAGGCAGCAAGTGAACATTTTGTCCTTAAAGTTGATGTGTTAGAAGCAGGAAAAATGGGCAAGCGTAAGGATTTGAGCGAGTTTGACAAGGGCTAAATTGTGATGACTAATCGACTGGGTCAGAGCATCTCCAAAACTGAAGCTCTTGTGGGGTGTGGATTTATCAAAAGTGGTCCAAGGAAGGAACAGTGGTGAACTGGCAACAAGGTCAGAGGCGGTCAAGGCTCATTGATGCACGTGGGGAGCGAAGGCTGGCCCGTGTGGTCCGATCAAACAGACGAGCTACTGTAGCTCAAGAAGTTAATGCTGGTTCTGATAGAAAGGTGTCAGAATACACAGTGCATCAGTTTGGGGCTGCATAGCCGCAGACCAGTCAGGGTGCCCATGCTGACCCCTGTCCACAACCGAAAGTGGCAACAGTGGGCACGTGAGCTTCAGAACTGGACCACGGAGCAATGAATAAAGGTGGCCTGGTCTGATGAATCACGTTTTCTTTTACATCACGTGGATGGCCGGATGCGTGTGCGTCGCTTACCTGGGGAACACATGACAATCACTTACCACTAAACAAACTCATGCGGGTCTGTATGAACCTCTGAAACTGTCTCGTACGTTGACTAGCGAAAGAGCAATTTGCTGATGGCCAATTGATGGTCATTTAATTGTTTTTGCTTTTTGAAGCATGATTGCTGAGGTTGTCATGAGGTAAACCTGACCTCCACCTGGTGTGATCTGTGTAATGGTGCTTTTAGTGTCTGGTGTGAGTGAAGAAGATTCATGCCGCATTGGGCAATATCTGCATGCCAGGCTGGCCACATGAATTCTTGAAAGAGATGCTCCAGCATCTCTCTGTGTGTGTGTGTGCAAAGACTTATGAATGATTTACACACAGTGAACTAAACGAGACCATCTAACATGGACAGTTCATGTATTTTTTAGCCTTCAGGGGGTTTTATGAGGTCATCCGCTCTTTGCTCTAATTGTTGTTTTTGCAAACTGTTAGTTTTAATGAAAAAGAATAAAAAACAGATCTTGAGATGGTGTTAGAGAACCATTCATTTGGTAAACCGAATAAAATTATTTAATTATTTTAGATTTTTATCAAATCCTCAAGTATGATTTTATGATTGATTTGACTTATACACTAACATTGAAAAGTTTGGGGTCTGTGCGATTTTTTTGAACCATGCATTTATTTGATGAAAAACACAGTAAATATTAGTAGTAATATTGTGAAATATTTTTACAATTAAAAATAACTGTTTTCTATTTCTACTTTTTGTAATGTAGCCTATTCTTGTGATCAAAGCTGAATTTGCAGCATCATTACTCCTGTCTTCAAAGTCACATGATCCTTCAGAAATTATTCTAATATGATGATGTGATGCTTAAGTAACATTTCTGATTATCAATGTTGAAAACTTTTTTTCAGGATTATTTGAAGAATAGACAGTTCAAGAGAACAGCAATTATTTGAAATAGAAATCTGTATTATAAATGTCTTTGAGTGATTCTTCATTTTGCATGTCAAAAAGTTAAGGAAAAAAAACTGTTCACTAACAGAAATTCTTATTGAAAACATATTCAATTTTAATAATTCAGTGCTTGCCAAACACAAGTTACTTCCTTTTTTTTTTTTTTTTTACTTTTAACAAAGAAAAATAGTAGTATTGTTTGTCAACTCTGTTACTGTTAGTTCAGTTACATACTTTCAACATTGTTACACTACCGGTAACAGAGTTTGACGGTAACAGAATTGACAATTTTAAACGTTTAAGCCAAAAACTCCACTTGCTAGCGTAAATGCTAAGAGCACATGGCACTAATGAAATCATGATTAAAAGACTTTTAAACATCCCACTGTGTGATCAGTGATAAATTCTGTTTCCCTTTTGAAATTGTGGTGTAAGAACTTTTTAGATGAAAATATTTCCTCAGAGAGAGCACACATACCTTTCATCGCTTCTTATCAGTGAGGGAAAGTGACATCATTTCCTGTATCTTACATAGTTATGGGAGATAATTCCACCAATCTAAAGGCAAAGTATATGGTACGGTAACAGAATTGACGCACGATTTATGGACACATTTTTATAAGATAAAAGTTAT
This sequence comes from Rhinogobio ventralis, assembly GCA_039654625.1. Classification (NCBI taxonomy): domain Eukaryota; kingdom Metazoa; phylum Chordata; class Actinopteri; order Cypriniformes; family Gobionidae; genus Rhinogobio; species Rhinogobio ventralis. The sequence goes on from CM077216.1 coordinate 21,295,949, forward strand.
TTTTAAACAATCTAATGTTGTAGAATTAGGAAAATTTCTATTTAGGGCTTATATAAATAAATGAAAAAATGAAATAAATGAATATTACCAAAAGAAAGGTAAAATAAAATTTCTTGATTACACAATACACTCATTCAGACAACAAGAAATCAGGATTTTCAGCTATATAAGACACTTTTTACAGAATATATTATATTGTTATGGCCTGTAACATCTTGTGATCCATGAAAATGAGTAACAAATTATTAAAATAATGAAAAATTTAACCATTTGAAAAAAGCAGGAAAAAAATTATGACTTTGGACACCAAATATACCTGCTCCTTTATTGTCACTTTTGATAAATGTAATGCTCCCTTGCTAAATAAACGTATTCATTAGCCTATTTGAAAAGAATTAAAAATAAAACTTAAACGTTTTAATCAGAAGTAAAATTGCAAACACCATTTTAAGAAATCACACCATTATGGCATTGCTGTTTTGAATATGAGATTTGTCTTCTACTTTAAAAGTGGAAGGAAAATCATTAAAAAAAATGCTTTCTGAAATACTTGATTGTGATTGGTCAGGCCTCCACTTTGCGTCAGGGTCCTGATCACCCTGTCAGGGTTTATTTTGTGATTTGGATGTACATTATCCCTTACTTACCTCTTTATCTTACAGCACAGCTCTATAAACGACTATCATCATGATCTTTTTTCTTAATATCGTAGAAGCTTTTCTAAATGCTAGATATCAACATTTTACCCTTTTTTAAGGTTTAAACAAAATTACATGCCATTACATGCAAAAATGTTCTTTGAGGGGTGCGTTAAATGCCTTGAGTGCTGTCGATTTGAAATGAAAGGTTGAATTGTAAATCCATCTCGGTGTTGTTTTCCATTTAGGTAGCTGGAGGCTTTTCCCAGAGAAAGAAAGAGACACTGTGCTAATGTTTCTCTACCTTTTGATCTGATGCCCAAATAATGAGACGCTTATGAATAATAAATCCAGATCGTTCTGTATGACCTTGCGGGGAGATTCAGTGGGCCGTGATCGGAGAAGTGGGAAGGGTTATCTATGTAAATTTACTTGGGGATTCACTTCCATCACTAATTATAAAACCGTTAATAATCACGACTGACTTGATTGAAAAAACGCACCAATCAATAGTCGATTGGATCACTTCTCTAAATTACGGCAGCTGGACGACCCTTCTCGCCTTTTATCAGACTGACACGCAGAGGGGCGAAACGAGAGCAAAGATGGCCGTCATCAGACGAGGCAACTTCAGAGGAAGAGCTTCACTTCAAATAGAATGGAAGGGGGCTTTTTCAAGGCACTTTGCCATAAATTTTTCATCTGCATCTGGCTTTGAGGCAGATGGGGGAGGGGGATAGGCCAGTCGGGGGGCAAATCGAAAGCTTCTACACAAACCTGTGCTCTCGGAGCCAAATGACAGAGAAAACAAGAGGGGGAGGGAGCCACGGAACGAAAGAAAACAAGATTATTATTTACAGAAGAAGAACAAAGAACGGTTTATACTCCAGCCTTGTTTGGATGCTCCCGACCTCTTCTCTTTAAGTAAACCGGGGCAGAACAGAAGCTGTGATCTCTGGGACAGCAAGAGGAGGCTCCTGCGATTGATGTCTTACAAGAGAGAAAGAAAGTGACTGCCAGATGCCCGCAGTGAGATGTAGTGAAGGGATAGTTCACCTCAAAAAGTAAAATTCTGGCATTATTTCTGGCATGGTTTTTTATATATTTAAAAAACCATGCCATCTGACACTTCATTGATTTTCAAACTTAGTGCAATGATTCTTGATGCACCATATTAAACAACAGTCAAATCTCTTTATTATGAGAGAAACAGCACTAAAATAATCTAAAGTGATGCATAAAACCAACCTAAGAAACCTCTGTGCTTAATTTAAAATGTATGTATTTGTTTATAAATGTATTCATTATTTAAAATTTATTTTAAGTTCCAAAATCGTATAGGCCTACACTAATCTTTATGGATGCAACATATTTTTATATTTTTTATTGTGAGAGAAACAGCGCTAAAATAACTTGAAGTGATATATAAAACCAAACTAAGAAAACTTTGTTTGTTTATTTATTTATGAGTTTTTACATTTATATTTATTTTTTTATTTAGTTATTTACACATTTCTACATTTTATTTGTTTAGTTATTTATTTATGTGCTTTTACATTTTATTTATTTAATTGTTTATTTATTTATCCGTTTTTACTTTTTATTTATATGTTACATTTTATTTAGTCATTTATGTATTTATACATTTTATTTATTTAGTTAGTTATTATATACATACATTTTATTTATGCATTTATTTATTTATGTTTTTACATTTTATTTATTTATTTATTTATTACTTTCTGTATCATATTATTTTGCTTAAGCTTTGCACCAACCTCAGCTGATTTAGCTATTATAACATTAATAATCTTTGGATGCAACGTATTTTAAACCATAAGTATAATCTCTTTATTGTAAGAGAAACAACACTAATATAACATGCATTAATAAATAAAACCAAACTAGGAAACATTTATTTATTTACACCTTTAGTTTTTTCTTCATCTTTAGTTATTTATCAATAGACTAATAAATTGGAATAAATTGACATTTCTGGGGGAAGTCGTCACAAACTTTAGTGGTGAATGGAAACTACAACAAATATAATTTTTGCATTCACATTTGCTCCAAAAGCAAAAGAAAAAAAATCCATGATAGTGTTTCTTTGACAATAGAGGAAAAAATATCGAGAGATTGATTACGCTGGTCGGAAGAGAGAAAGATGCCAAATTTACTGTAATTCCCTTGGATGTTGTATTAGAAACACTCTCAGTTTTCTGAAATTTTATGTCAAGGTTTTAAGTCAAAATATAGTGTTATAAATCTACATTAAATTTGTAAAAAAAAGAAAGAAAATTTGAAAAACTTTGCTAGATTTACGATGTTAAAGTTTGTGGAAATGCATCATCACAGTCTGTGAAAAGGGTTCATTAATTTCTGTACACTATAAGGAAAAATGTTGGTCTGTTGATTACGTTTTCATGACGGGTATTTGAAAAATGAAAACAATGTGGAGGAGTTGCCAGACAGTAGAGGCAAGATAGACTGAACTGACATTTGATATGCGAATAAGCCAAATACAGCATGATTCATCCCTGAATTCACACTAGGGAGGACAGAATATATGACCAGAACTGACCTTATTACGCCTGAAGGATTTTGCTCTTCCTAATAATTGCTTGTTCATAGTTCTCAATAATAGAACTGGATATCTGGTGTAATGCTAGAAGTCACATCCAAAAAGGCATTTTAACATAATGGAGTAAAAAGCCCAATCTTCAACCACAAACGCTACAAACAAAGGCATTGGATGTAATTCTGAGCTGGAGTCAATAACTATAATTCATTTATGACCGATGAGAATTCTGTGTCGCATTAGTTAGCTTGACCTTTGCATCAACCTTGGCTTATTTAGCTATATATAGTCCAAACTCATAATCTTTGTGGACATTTTCTCCATCAGTTCAGTCTGAAACATCCTCTTTTTGATCCAACCTGGATCATAGGCTATAAAAGTTCAGTTTTGCTCAACTTTCACTCATACGTGCATCATAACCTCGATTATCTAGGTATAATGGTGCTCTATCACATTTCACATATTATATTTATGCTAAATCACAAAGATGAGTGGTCTGAGAGTCTGCCCCTCCCCGGCTCAGCTCTCTCAGTGGGAGTTCCTCTGACTGCCTGCACTTTTAATGAGAGATTTCCCAGTACCGCCGAATCCTCCGGGTACTGCTTTCGCTCTGACGCTAATGTGCCCTGACTGCTGTGGGCTTGTTAAAACAACCAGCATCAACAGGAGGGAGCAGAGGAAGAATAAGAATTAAACTTGTTAAAAAGCTGCGCTTGATGTGAAGCTGCTTTTATTGGTGGTGATTCATTATTGCTCCCATATGAACAATGATTAAAGTAGCTTTTACAAGACCTGACTTCATATTTATTGTTGTAAGCTAGTCGCTAGTGAGCTAGCAGTTGTGTGACACCAATATTGACATTCGGGTACTTTTTTTTTTTTCCGGTTCAAAAAGTTGCGCTGTAACTTTTGCTTTTCTTTCTGCTACGTACAGTAATTGCTGCAGTTTTTCGTTTTTGAACCTCCTCAGAGACTTTTAATGACTTTATCCAGAATCGTCCTTGTAGCGTAGCGAACTGGAGCATGAAAATGGTTGTGTAGATATCTAACGAGTGCTTTCACTGTTTATCAGACTTTTTTTAAAATCATTATACGAGGCTTATAACCACAATGTCCTAAAAGTCAACGATTTTAGCACATTATAAGTGTCTGTTTTCATGTCATAGTCATGGTTTAGCGGTTAGCACACATGCTAGTTTGCTAGTTAGTCGCTCTTTCTTAGCCTTGCCCTGTTCTCTATCAGTAAAAGTAGCACAAAGGTTCAAATGACATAAAAACTGTTTTTATTTATTATATTTTGTTTAAAGATAAACATTTCTGAGAGTTTTTTGCCTAAGCAAAATAGCTATAGCCACAATGCTACAATGTTTTAAAGTTTTTAAATGTTTTTGAATGGTTATTTATGCGAATCAGTACAGTTGCTAGGGTCTTTTAGGTGGTTGCTAGGGCATTTTTAAATTTTATTTATGTTTTTATGTTTTATTTATTTATACATTTTATTTATTTATGCATTTTTAAATTTTATTTATTTATACATTTATTTATGTAGTTATTTATTTATACATTTGATCTATTTTTCTTAATTATATGTTTTACTATTTATTTATTTATTTAGTAAGTTATTTTTTATTTATGTGTCTTTACATTTTATTTATTTATTTAGTTAGTTATTTTTTTATTGTGTGTTTTTACATTTTATTACATGCTAGAGTATTCTGAATGGTTGCTTAAGTCAAAAGAGGCCATCATAAAGTCTAAATATAAGTCTATGGGATTTTGTCATCAACCAGGTAAAAAAACGTAACTCAGATCGCTTAGAAAATGAATCTCTGATGTTATTTGCATGTTTTGATAAATGTCTTATTGTTTTTTGTCCATATAATGGAAGTCTGTCCAATCTTGTTTTGGACCCCATTGAATTTTATTGAATATACTGAAATATTTGAAACATTCGGTTACACTTTTAACATTTATAATTTATATTTTATTGAAATCAATTAAATGATTGTTAGGCTGCATTAACTAGGTCAGCCGGAACCGGGAACACTTCCCATAACACCTGATGTACTCGTTACATCATAAGAAGAATGGCATCTACGCTAATGTTAGTCTCTCTGTTTATCCCGAGGTTTACCGCAGTCAGCCGGATCCGGGCCGTATCCAGATCAGATGGTGGACCTGCGCCTGGACATGACCAACTCATCCCTGAAGTGTCTGCAGAGACCGTGTCAATTAGTCTCCCCTCTGAAATTGCTCATCGACATGGCATCCTCAATGAATCCATCTCCGGCGTGATGACTCCGATCTTTCGAATATTCCGATCTAATATGACTTCTGACCTGTAAGGTTGCCAAAATAATAATGATACACTGTTTGTTAATTGGCCAGAGGAGAACTGGCACCCCGACTGAGCCTGGTTTCTCCCAAGGTTTATTTTTCTCCATTAGGACACCTGATGGAGTTTTGGTTCCTTGCCACTGTCGCCTTTGGCTTGGCTTGCTCAGTTGGGGACACTAAATTTTCAAATAAATATCCAAATAAATGTAATTACTAAACTAAATTAACTATATCAACTATATTACTTGAATATATATGATAATTGAAATGAGCTAGATGACATCACCGTTTTCTCCAGAGCGGCTGTACAGCCGAATCAAATTCGGTTGCATTATTTTCCTGTTTAACACTGTGAAGCTGCTTTGAAACAATCTGCATTTTGACACTTTATTTTAAGGTGTCTGTGTTACAGTGTAATTTCAATACTGTGTAATAATTAACTACATGTACTTACTGTAGGGTTAGGATTGGGGTTTGGTTGAGGGTTAGTTTATGTAATTATGCATAATTTACTGTTATTATTGAAGTAACTACATGTAACATACATAACAAGGACACTGTAAAATAAAGTGTTACCAAACATTCTTCAAACGATCTTATTTTGTGTTCCACAGTAGAAAGAAAGTCATATAGGTTTGGAAATGACATGAAGGCGAGTAAATGATAGCAGAATTTTCATATTTGGGTGAACTATCCCTTTAAATATGAGCAATAGTAATATCAACACATGCTTTAGCAAGTCCCATAAAAAATATCTCTTTGAAAAGAAAATCCTTTTGTTGGTAGGCCTACTGCTGTTTTTCTTGTTATTTCAATGCAAATGTAAAGAGTGGGTTTGAGAGAGGCAGATTATTCACACTTCATAAGTGATCTTTCTAAACTGAAATGCAAAGTCCTCTTTGGCACATGCGTAGGTGATTCAAGTAGGATCTGCATAGCATAGAGTATAGTGGATTAGCTACAATCACTTAATGGCACCTGGATAACCTGCGCCAAACCCTTTAAATTCTGCAGCAGAATATGAGACTCTTACCCACGCTTTTAATGAGCAATAGACCTTTAATCATGGTAGCGACATATTTTATTTCTGACAGGAATGAAAACAAGGCTGTGAGGGATACAATACAAGTTCAATGGGTTTGTCACAGTGTGGTTTGGGTTATGTTTCATGTTCTTAGTTTGTTCACTGCCATGTTCACTGTCATGTTTCTTAGTTTACTTTGTTCACTGTCTTGCTTCCTGGTTTTGTCATGTGATTTCCATGCCCTCATGTGTTCTTGTGTCATGTCATTGGTTCATTGTCTCGTCAGTGTTCACAGGTGTCCCTTGTCTTGTCATTAGTCTCAGTGTATTTATACCCTCATGTTTGCCATGGTCCTGGTTGAGTATTGTTTGTTTATGTAACCTGCTGTTGGTGGTGAGTTTTTGTCAAGTCTGTTCATGAGTCAAGTCAAGTCTGTTCATGAGTCAAGTCAAGTCTGTTCATGAGTCAAGTCTGTTCATGAGTCAAGTCTGTTCATGAGTCAAGTCTGTTCATGAGTCAAGTCTGTTCATGAGTCAAGTCTGTTCATGAGTCAAGTCTGTTCATGAGTCAAGTCTGTTCATGAGTCAAGTCAAGTCGTTGTTTCTGTTTGCTCACTTTGGGATGTTTGGGATTTTATAAACTGCACTTGGGTTCATCAAAGCTTGCCTACAGTGTACCCTTCGTTACAGGGTTATACTGTTTTTTTTTTTTTTTTTTACAACATACCGATTGTTCAGCTGACGAAATGTCTTTCTGGAAAAAAACCCAACTTTCAGCTGACAAAACCTCCATGAAACCGTTTTAGAAGTGGTGAGTTGAGAAACTTCCACCATCATTCCACCAAATTCACATTTTGCATAAGGAAGCATAGCATGTATTCTTTGTTGAGAAGGCAAAGAATCCCAGGCCCTGTTTACATCTGGTATTAAAGGGGACATCAGAGGCCCCTTTTTACAAGATGTCCCCATATGGGTATGTGAAGGTTTAGCTCAAAATACCCCACAGATCATTTTTTATAGCATGTTAAACTTGCCACGTTTTGGGAGTGAGCAAAAACGGTTTTTGTGTGTGTCCCTTTAAATGCAAATGAGCTGGTGCCTCCGGCCTTCTTTCAAGAAGAGGGTGGCAACAAAACAGGACAATCTCACGCACTGAAAATTTTAGAAACTGCCAGTAGCGGTTTTCAGTTTGAACCGGAGTCGGACAATAATGCCTACAGAGCCAGAGAATATATGCTGCATGGAGATAGAACAGGTATAGTTCAATTTAATTACGGTTATTTATGTTGTCATCTTGCTTTTCCAATTTTAGTACAAGCCTGTTGTAGCAGACCCCGTCCGAATGATGGCCAAAACTTTACTGATGAGTTTTATGAAGTTTATACTCCAGAAATCACTGTAAGAGCTGAATAAAGCACAGTACAAGAAATGTGCCTTAAAGTCTTATCCCTAAACACTCTCTCTCCCTTGCATTATCAACATACACCGCAAATTGCACAACAATTTGTTACAACTAACAATAAACAATACAGACCTTGCCTTTTCGGAGGTGCTTAATAAACTGGTTAACTTTATATCCGTAAAACAACTCAACCGTAATATACATGCTCTCTCTTTTATTACTGCCGTGACCAGTATCGCTCCGGAGATTATGAACTGGATCACAAACAATTGGTACTGATCCATCCTTGAATAAACTTCTTAGCAAAACCTGTGTTTTGTACTGTCCCTTTGTATTGACCCTCGTTCACAATGCAGTCTGGTGTAAAATGACTTGCGCAGACATAAAAGAATTTTGGTACATGGGGCACATTCCCTTCAAAAATAAAACTAATCTTCAGCGGCTCTGATAGCTAGCTTTCGAATAGCTAGCTACCTACGTAGAAACCGGCTGCAAATTGAAACAACTCGCTGGACAGACAGCCCATAAAAAACTGTCTGCGAGCTTCTGTAGTCGAAAACGCATTTGATCGGATTGCTTTTGTAGTGTAAACGCTCATTTGGTCAAATGCGTTCGAACAGCCAAAAGACCGTCTACTCTCCACCTTCTGACCTAATGCGTAAACATTATGTGAAGCGTGCTAGCCAGATGGAATTTAAACTTTGTCGACTGAAGACCCAAGTATGGTTTGAAGATGAAAAACAATGTTCTTCATTCCTGATTTTTAACACACATATTATATAAGTGTGACAGCGTTCAAGACAGCGTTCGGCTGGTCTTGCGGCTGTCAGAGCAGAAACGAAAGTGTGCAGTCATCTCCTCCATTAGATCAAAAGATCTGAAAAAGCCCATACATTTACCCGCCCATAGACCCTCCCCTGGAAGAAATCAGGACAGAAGTGGTTTAAAGTGGACAAAAGAGACGACGAAAGAGTTTAAAACAACCAGGTTTAAACGGGTATGTGTCTCCCTCATCTACTTGTGATCCGATCGACCAAAACGCATCTTAATACCAAGTGTAAACAGAGCCATAGAGTGAAAAAAACACCCCCAAGATGGTGGACAAGTCAAGAGAAATGCTGATTATAAACAAAGTCCCTATCAAGGAAAGTCTGTTCACTCGGCGGCCATATTTGCAACGCCTCCGGGCAGCTATTTCGTGCATACAAGACCAAATCCTATCTATTTGAATGGGGGAATCCTGGAATCTCAAAAACTGCTTGCCGAACTCACAATTAAATAACAGCAAAAAACAAACAATCAAATCAGCAACAAAATCTGACATTAACTGTTCCATAAATGTTGTTTCTTATGCTCAAATAGCGTTAAAAAAGTTTATTTTTCTGGCTAAACAAGCCAATGCGCATGTGCAGTCCTAAGCGCAAGTCTCAGGTTTCTGTGGGAACCGGAGCTTCTAACGGCAGTTGCAGTGACGCAATGACTTTACCAATCAGCGATTAGCTCTTTTACTTTAGAAGGCGGGATTATTCCGCCACATTGTGCATTGAAGTTTCTCCTATTCATGAGTAACAGGAGTGAACCATCTTTCTATATCTATAGTCTTTGTTATAAATATATTGAGTTAAATACAGAAGAGTATCAAGTAAAAATTTTTTTTTAAATTTAACTAAAAACAATTAGTATTTTACGTAATATTTATGTTAGCTTAGCAACATGCTAACTCTATGTGAGTCGAGTCTCATGTGAGGAGTGATATGCTGCCTAAGTATTGCGCTCCCAATCAGTCATGTATTAGGTTTTTTTTTTCCCATTTAGGATGCTGACTTAGACCCTCAGGCTCAGAAATCAGGCTCATTAAATCTCCCAGCTGTCTTTGCCATTGGCCCGTTTCTAATCCCTGCTCACACATCAATGCCACATGTGTACATATCTAAAGCGGGCATTTCATCGAAGGTGTCTGCAGTGCTTGTCAGATTAACCACATGCACACGCACATGATGTCTGGTTGAAGAAATTACAATGGGTTTGTCACACAGTTTATTTATGTTTTTGTTTCCTCCGGCTTTTCAACTGAGTTTATTAAAGGAGTATGTGAGTTTCTTTAAGATACAGTTCAAAGGTTTCAGAGGAAGGATTTGTGTGATAAGCAAGCATTTCTGTGTGTTTTGTAACAGGCGAATTAATGAATTTGTGGCCATGGTATGCTGGAAAGGGTAAGAGGGATACTTACAAAACATTTCTACCTGCCAATCTCAGTGTATAATCCCAAAAGAGGATTGAGACGGCGAATTGTGTAATAAGAAAATTAAGATACACTGAAATATTTATTCAAATATGATGGTCGAACTGCATTAACATCGAATCTCTTATAAGAGCATGAGGTGCAGAATGAGATTGGGTGAAGCTTTTTTTAGGCATTATGCCTCCAAAATCTGGAGCATTTTACCAATTCAAATTAGATAAACTCCAAGGATTAAAAGTTCAAAAGTTATCTGAAGACATTAATAAAAGTGGAATGGGAATTTGATCTAAGCCAGACTTGAACCCCGGTCTCCCATGAGCTTCATAACTCAATACTACTACTACTACCATGGCCACTACTACTACCAGTACTACTACTACTACCACCACCACCACATCCACCACTACTACTACTACTACTACTACTACTACTACTACTACTACCACCACCACCACCACCACCACCACCACCACCACCACCACCACCACCACTACTACCACCACCACCACTACCACCACCACTACTACCACCACCACTACTACCACCACCACCACCATTATTATATTTAAGACATTTAAAATGGTAAAAGTATAGACTGATTAATATAATCTCTTTTTTTCTGCCTATAGTAAGAGTGGAGTAGACAGGTCCCCTGACAGAAGGAGCCACGCCGTGACCTGCTGCCCACCGCAACCTACACACCACCCCTCATGGGGAGAGAAAACTCTCAGTTGAGCTCCAGGACTGGGAAAAATTAGCCGCTACTTGGCTAACACTAGCAAATAGGATAGAAATGATTGTGTAATGACATGTGGGCTTTGGTGCAGTCTACAAATTACACCACAGGATGAAAGGCCAAATTGACAAAAACAATAAGTCTATAGAGAAGCGCCAGCTATAACCCTGTTCTGTGCTCCTTTGACAGAGCAATGTTTTCAGAGAAATAAACTTCCAGAATGGGTGTGGGAAATTATTTAAGGTTAAAAGACACTTATGTATCAGATCAGAGGCAATATAAGGAGAGGATGAGCCACTTATATAATATTTATTTACATATAAACTTTCTTTTGACCTTTAAGTCTTTCAAGAACAAGGTCAAGGGCAAGGACAGCAAGCACTCCATTCATGGTTAAATTTTTTGTTTTTAAGTTTCTTTTTATATTAAGTAAAACAAAAATGCTGTGGCTTTTTCGGAAACTCGAATGGCCATTACTGAATTCTAATAGACAAGTTTTTTGTCTTTCTGCCATGTGCTGGGAAAGAAAAAAAGAAAGAATGACAGAAAAATCTATCCATGTGAAATTGCTTTCTCTGCTCAGGGAGGCTGCATTTTGAAAGGGCCTGTGTGTTGATGATAATTGCGGAGTGTGGGCCTGATTATTCCAGCCACATGCTTTCTGCTAACTGACAGAATAATTACACACTGGGCTTAATGGCTCTCCTGAAGAGAAAGAGTGAGAACGGACGGGATGATTGCTCTGGATGCGTGTGGAATTCTGATCGCATCGTCCTAGCAAGTTGCTGAGGAATCTGAAACATCTCTTATGCCAATAAGTGTCGTCTAGCCGCTCTCTAATGGGTTGTGTGTCCAGCCTCCCCAGATAAAGAAGAAAACTTATTGGCTGAATATGAAGTAATTTATTGGTGGGCATATATAAGATGGAAGACCTTGCTGTGGAGTCTGGAAACAAGTTCCGGGATGCCCGTTGAGGATGTCTGCCTTGAAATAGGAGGAGAAGATGGCATGGATTGTCTTGTGAGAGGTAGACAAGAAGCTAAAACCAGAGAATGACATTGAATCATTGTGTCTTCATGCTTTAAAGGTCACAATCTATTAATAAATCAATTCAAAAATGCAGTTCATAGACACAATGATTTTTTTAATTAAATTTTAATTAAATAAAATATTTTTATCATAAAGTCAAAAATGCTCCTGATAATGAAGCATAAAGCCTCATTAAAAAGAACTTTATTGATTAGTTTGGCATTATCTTTTATTTTTATTAGGAAAATAAAAAGCAGTGAAACCAACAAAAAGTCACATGGTGCGTACCAACAAAAAGCCACAAGTAATTTGGTGTAGCCAAAACAGTCATATGGTGCAACAAACAACTGTATGTAATATTGTGCCACTAACTATGTCATGTGGTGTGATCAACAAAGTAATATGGTGAAACAAACAACTGTATGTAATATTGTGCCACTAACTATGTCATGTGGTGTGATCAACAAAGTAACATGGTGAAACAAACAACTGTATGCAATATGGTGTGGTCAACAAAGTAATATGGTGAAACAAACAACTGTATGTAATATTGTGCCACTAACTATGTCATGTGGTATGATCAACAAAGTAATATGGTGAAGCAAACAACTGTATGTAATATTGTGCCACTAACTATGTCATGTGGTGTGGTCAACAAAGTAATATGGTGAAGCAAACAACTGTATGTCATATGGTGTGACTAACTATGTCATGTGGTGTGGTCAACAAAGTAATATGGTGAAGCAAACAACTGTATGTCATATGGTGTGACTAACTATGTCATGTGGTGTGGTCAACAAAGTAATATGGTGAAACAAACAACTGTATGTAATATTGTGCCACTAACTATGTCATGTGGTGTGGTCAACAAAGTAATATGGTGAAGCAAACAACTGTATGTAATATTGTGCCACTAACTATGTCATGTGGTGTGGTCAACAAAGTAATATGGTGAAGCAAACAACTGTATGTCATATGGTGTGACTAACTATGTCATGTGGTGTGGTCAACAAAGTAATATGGTGAAGCAAACAACTGTATGTCATATGGTGTGACTAACTATGTTATGTGGTGTGGTCAACAAAGTAATATGGTGAAACAAACAACTGTATGTAATATTGTGCCACTAACTATGTCATGTGGTGCGGCCAACAAAGTAATATGGTGAAGCAAACAACTGTATGTCATATGGTGTGACTAACTATGTCATGTGGTGTGGTCAACAAAGTCATATGGTGAAACAAACAATTGTATGTAATATTGTGCCACTAACTATGTCATGTGGTGTGGTCAACAAAGTAACATGGTGAAACAAACAACTGTATGTAATATTGTGCCACTAACTATGTCATGTGGTGTGATCAACAAAGTAATATGGTGAAGCAAACAACTGTATGTACATTTGTGCCACTAACTATGTCATGTGGTGTGGTCAACAAAGTAATATGGTGAAGCAAACAACTGTATGTAATATTGTGCCACTAACTATGTCATGTGGTGTGATCAACAAAGTAATATGGTGAAACAAACAACTGTATGTAGTATTGTGCCACTAACTATGTCATGTGGTGTGGTCAACAAAGTAATATGGTGAAACAAACAACTGTATGTAATATTGTGCCCCTAACTATGTCATGTGGTGCGGCCAAAAAAGTCATATGGTGAAACAAACAACTGTATGTCATATGGTGTGACTAAATATGTCATGTGGTGTGGTCAACAAAATAATATGGTGAAACAAACAACTGTATGTAATATTGTGCCATTAACTATGTCATGTGGTCTGGTCAACAAAGTCATATGGTGAAACAAACAACTGTATGTAATATTGTGCCACTATGTCATGTGGTGTGGTCAACAAAGTAATATGGTGAAACAAACAACTGTATGTAATATTGTGCCATTAACTATGTCATATGGTGTGGTCAACAAAGTCATATGGTGAAACAAACAACTGTATGTCATATGGTGTGACTAACTATGTCATGTGGTCAACAAAGTAATATGGTGAAACAAACAATTGTATGTCATATTCTGCCATTAACTATGTCATGTGGTGTGGTCAACAAAGTCATATGGTGAAACAAACAACTGTGTCGTAGTCATATGGTGCGACCAAATATGTCTTGTGGTACAACCAACTTTCAGAAACATGCAGGGGGAAAAAATCAAGAAAAAGGGCAGGTTTAGACAGGACCAGTGTTGTAAGTGGAGCCAGGAGCTTCAAATAGGAGCGCTACAAATCCAAGAGTTCACTCTCAGTTCAGAGAGCACGTCGAGCCAAAGCCAGATTGACACACTGTAAAAAAAAAAAACAGTGCTGAAAGCAGCTACTAATGGGGAAGCCACTCCTGTAGCAGCCTTATGTTCTCTTCTTTTTAATAGCTGGGAAACCTAAAAACAGCTGCATACAGTCAACACAGAATTAGTTCAGCCTGTCACAACCGTTTACATCTCTTTTTGGCAATTTGAGTGCAACACACTGGCCTAAATCCTGTTGTAAGTTTCCTTGCAAAACTTTGTGAGACTTTAGCGAGATAGAAGGCTATTATGCTAACTAAATTATCCAGGACATTTGAGCAAATATTGCAGGTATCTTTTATGGATGCCGAAGTATGCTGTCAATGTGGGCAGTTTATTAGTTTTTTGTGGTACAAACTTTTCTTTCACTAACAGATGTTACTATCAGCTTTAGTGGATGATCGAACCAAAGAGCTTCATGAACACTATCGGCTTCCTGTGACTCAGTTGGAGCCTTTCCGCCACTATCACCTGGAGCTAGTTCAGGCCAGTTTTCAATGCTGTTTTTAACCTGGTTCACATAGTTTGAAGATACCTTCTTATCTCTGAAATCTTTCTTCACTTGATCACTTTCCACTCTGCGTGACCCGTACCCAAGCACATTTAGATTGGATTTGAAATCACTGGGAGAGAAAGAGGAATGGGGTGGGAACTGGGCCAGATTTGAAACTGAATAACTCAATATGTTAGTACACAAAGTAGCTAGAGCTGGTAAAATCCGGCAGTCCAGTCTCATTTGCTTGCCGTTATGGAATTATTATTTTTCTTTGGATGGAAGAACATTTTGCCCAGCTTTACACACATATTCCATTCATTTCATGTGTTTCTTGTCCAAGCCAAACTGCTGCACCATTACTTGAATGGACCACTTTACAGCACAGCATGCTATAATTGTGGTATGATCGATTTCAGATACAAACCCCTGTACATCAAGTGCACAAACTTGATTGTGGTTGGTTATTGTGTACCTCAAACAGACAGCCTCTTCCTAAAGGTGCGATCACGTTAGCAAAACTTGTAGGCAAAAAAGGTCAACAGCATAGTTATGTGAAGCACATCAGCTCACACAGGTCACTTTCAGACCAAGCAGCTTTATGTTGGTCAACATGAATCTGCATGACCAACTTTAATCTGAGAAAACTGTAGCGAAAAATTCTTTACGCAAAAAAAAATTCCTGCGGAAACTCTCCAAAAAATGGTAATGTCCATACCTTAAGTGGGTTCTTGGCCAGAAGAAGCTGTGTTATGCACCAGACTTGATGCTGAATGTCAGACGTCTCACTTGCGAGTCTAAACTGAACTGAATCAGACTGAACTTCCATCCTTCGGATGAGACATTAAACCGAGGTCCGGATTCTGTGGTCATAAAAAATCCCAGAATGTCCTTCAAAAAAGAGTAGGGGTGCCCAATGGCTTATGTCCATCATCATGGCCTCCTATTAATAATCATCCTCATATACTGATGGGCTTCATCACTCCGTCTCCTCTCCACCAATAAGCTGGTGTATGCTGGGTGTTCTGGCGCAATATGGCTGCCGTCGCATCATCCAGGTGGATGCTGCACATTGGTGGTGGTGGAGGAGATTCCCCCTTTCCATATGTAAAGTGCTTTGAGAAAAATGCTACATAAATGTAACAAATTATTATTATTAAACCTTCACCAATTCCTACTAGCGACCAACTCAAAATAGACAAAATATAACCATAAAACAATTCACAATCCTGCTGTTGACATTTAGCAGTGAGTTCACCCCTAGCCATCCAGCCCTACCACACACTACAGTGAGGGGAAACAGCAGGCTGGCAAAGCATTCAAAGGATTTGAAGACAGCTCATCATCCCCGCCATGGGCCCTGGTTAGGGTGCAGGATACCTGCAGCTCTGTCGGTATTGAGCGACTGGAAACGCCTCAGGCACTATTCATCAAACGCTGTCGGAGTGGGGCTCAGAGAGCAGCATGAATAAAGCATATTTCCTCTGTCTAACCTCCGACAGAAGAGTCGAGCTCTGTTTCAGCATTAGGCATTGTAATTGAATGACATTTGAAAGTTAGTTATCCATTTAAGAGGGATATTTTTAAATGTTCTACTTATTTATTCTAAAATAAAGATGATGTGTTGTGTCATTGCTTTAATTCAAAGATTCCCTTTAATATAATATAATATAATATAATATGAAAGACCAAACAATTATACTCAATACATATATAAATTATAATACAAAATATGAATATGTTTATAAATGCTGAATATAAAATTCATAATTCTAAACATAAAATCTATGTATTTAGACTTGTACCTTTATATTTGGATTCCATATGTTTAGATAGATAATAATATCTTATTTATATATTTACAATTATTACTTTTTTCATTTATTTATTCAGAGTTTTAACTATATATTCGGATTTCCATTTTTAATTTTCTGACTTATAACTATATATTTGGATTTCATACAACTATTTCCTGTTTTCATAAATAATATAATACAACATAACAGATAACATATAACAACATGCATAACACATAACAACATATAACATAACATAACATAACATGGTTGCATTCGAAGTGCAGGATCTGATACGATTTGTAAAAATTTATATAAAAAATGCACAATCTCTAACTACAACCTCTGCATATTTTTTCACCTTTTAAAATGTGTTTTTCTCTTCCATCAGCTTTTTATCCATAGCTATTACACAGGCACCCCTTCCAGCATGTGTTTGTTCACAGTATTTACTCTAGAGATCTGTGCAGGACACACTTTAAATTCAACAAACTCAGTCTCCACAAGTTATCTAAATATAATCAGAAAGAATTTTAAATGGCATTAATTCAGTGCTGACTGTGGTTGTAACGATACGGCAGCACCTGATCAGTGTGGAGGACCATAGGCAGGATGGTGGAAACAGATCTGTGATTTTGTCTGAAAGGCATTTTCAGTGAAATAGAGATAGTGCCGTGTTATAAGTTACAGTATGAGAGAAGAACCAGCAGACTGGTTAAAAATAAACAAGAGATGCCAGGCAGATAGAAAGAAAGAAAGAAAGAGAGGAGGACAGACAGTGAGGTGTTATTTCTGCCTCTCTCTCTCTCTGAGTTTTGCCCTTTAGCTGTCAGCGTCTAGCCAAAACCCACAGAGAGAGTGGATGTGTTTACACATGATTGGGCTGCACTTCATCACAGACCGTAGACTGAAAGACATTAACTATTTATGTGGCAGGCACTGCAATATATTTTAATTAACAGAAATGTTTTTAATAGTTTTAGTTTTAGATAATAACCCTGATTATAAGGACAAGGCTAGATTCCATTTTTGAGTAGTATTTTTTCTTCTGTATTTTCCTCAAAGAACAGTTATTGATTGATCGGGTGAATTTCAGAATAACCGTAGCCAGTCATGAATCAAGGTTGAGGATGTGGCTCTGATGAATAAGCTGTGCTCTCCCACCCTCGCCAGCGATGCTTTATGATGCTCATAAACATTGATCCTCTCAGTGTTGTTTTAATGGAGGACACTCAGGAGAGCACTGAGCTGTAATCACACATGCTCAATGGCCTTGTGTGTCACCTACAACACACACACATGCATGCACACAGAAATGCACACACAATATAAGGAACTGTGTTTCAACACAATCCATTAT
This sequence comes from Rhinogobio ventralis, assembly GCA_039654625.1. Taxonomy (NCBI): domain Eukaryota; kingdom Metazoa; phylum Chordata; class Actinopteri; order Cypriniformes; family Gobionidae; genus Rhinogobio; species Rhinogobio ventralis. The sequence goes on from CM077216.1 coordinate 21,313,884, forward strand.
TGTTATATGGTGGGTGATATTTTAAGGGTTTATATACTGTTCTGCTTCTGTGAATAAGGCATTTGACAACCAATTACTTCCAACTGAAGCAGTATAGATGCATAGTCTCTCTCTCTTTTTTTTCTTCTTTTTTTGCTGATACCATGGTAAAGTGATGGTATCAAGTGGTAAAAACATGATACAATACTTGATTGATATATTAGTGAATCCCATGAAAATATAGTGAAAAATTTAACATTTCAGTCCAAAATCATAAAATTACATTTTGCATAAAGAGAATGAAGACTTTTGGATTGATTATTTTTTATCAAGCACATTTCCCCCCAAATTAGAGTAATGTGTCTGGGTTTTGTTTATCCATTATTCTCTATTTTAATTTATTTAGTGTAATACAGTAATTTTTACTGAATTGCAGTAAAAAGTACTCTAATACCATGTTTTTCGATTTAAATCAAAATCAAATGTACAGTAGCATTTATAATAAATTAAATTAAGTACAAAAAACATATAACTTACATTTTATTATTGTTGTTGTTGTTGTCACTACTATTGCTAATAATACTAGTACTACTACTAATATTTTTATAATAAATAAATGTAATATTTTTTAGAAATTATAATTATGATAAATAATTTAATATAAATATAATATAAAATTAATTGTTTAAAATAATTTGTCAATTATTATTATTATTATTATATGTTTCATTACAGTAAAGAGAATGATAATTTTTGGTAATATATTTTGGTAACATTTGGTAATATTTTGATAATAATTTCAGTAGAAGTAATAATAATAATAATTTATAAATTATAATGTTTTATGTAACATTTTTTATTTTTTATCTTTTGAAATCTGGACAGTTTCTTGACTGGTTTTGTGATATTTGTCCATGTATAGTAGTACTAAATGATTTATATAACAGTATTTACACAATACTTCAAAAATGTACTTAAAAGAATTGTACATGTGCAAAAATATCATTGCATGTTTACTGTAAATATATCACATTCAGATTATTATTATAACTTAGATTAAACACTTAGAATATGCTAAAATAAATCCAACAAACCTACTCTGGGAATGTATTTGAATGAAGGCTAGCATTGATTTGTAATACAACTCTGTGTTTCTATTCCTAGCGTCCCAGGGCAGAGTCCTCCGGGATGCGTCTCTATGCCACCGCGGTGCGTAAACTCAGTATCCTAACCAGACAACCCTGCATCTCCTTCACGGCCTTTGAGGCACAAATCACCCAGTTTTATCACAGTTGAAGTGAATTTCAGTTGTCAAATACTCCGCGTGGCGGTTTAACTGTTTGTACCAACGATAATAATGAATCCCAGACTTATATATTTACATATGTAAAAGTATTTTGTGCTAATTAGATCCCATTTAATTGAGATACCTGATCTCTGTCTTCCTGTTTCGGGCTCCCCTCTGTTATTGCGATAGAAGATCTAACTTAATCATGCCCTCTCACAATTTCCTATTAACCCAATCTCTCCATTGATCTACTCCATGCCAGGAGGTATTGAATAGCAGATGAGCTTAAAATGCCAGTGCGTGTCGCCGCATATGTCTGGAGATGTGCGGTCGTGCTCTGTGTTAAGAATGAGCCACTGTCTCCAATCTGACATTTAAAGGAATAGTTCAGCCAAACATGAAAACTGTTTTCTGTGTTAATGCAGTCAGTTGACAAACTGTAGAGAGATCCAGTTGGTTGTTTGTTAACTGCAGCACATATAGTTGCTGATTATGACTTATGCAGGTACGGTGTGCTGTGCTATTATGCATAAGTGCTATAATTGTGGTCATTGTACCTGCATTGTTGCTTTTTAGCGAACAGAGTTGGAGTCAGAGTTGCATCAAGTGTGTGTTACGGTGTCACATGCTAATGCACTTAAAACCCATGACGCTAGTTAACAGAGATAATGCTCACTGCACCACATGCTAAAAATAACACTTTAAAAGCTCCATCCGAGATTGAGTAGGGAGGGGTCGTGGCAGAGAAAAATCTCTGATGGGCTTGTTTAATATGTTTGAGTGTGAATTAGCAGACCAGACTTTATTATTTCTGTTTATACTGTAAAAATCACAATCCTCTCGACATTGAAGATTTGACAGGCTGTTAAAGTGATTTACCATTTAATAGGTGCAGAGTAGTAGGGATGTACCCGAAACCTAAATCTGAATGTGTACAGAAAATGAGTAATGTATTCTACATGGCTAAGGCCCCGATATACTTCAAGCGAAATCAAAGAGCGAACTGATGTGACATCATTTTGAACAAAATCAAGCCAAAACAATGTTCGTTTGGAGAGTTCGAAACACCTTGGCAGGGCGAACTTTCTGGAAACTTTCCGGGTGCTAAACACCTTTGTGCTACCATTGGTCCATGGCGATTACGTAATAGGTGTGCGCCCTCTTTCATGCTGAAATCTTTTCCAGTTCATTTCTCCTGTTGAGTCCATCGAGGTCAGACATCCATGAGTAAAAACATGGACACACTGGAGAGTTACTTTATGCTGGAAAATAAAGTTGTATTTCTGATGAAACGAGACACTGTTTATCATGTTTAATACGGTAAAGCTGCTTGATTTTAACCCTTAAAGGATTAGTTCACTTCAAAATGAAAATTTCCTGATATTTTACTCACCCCCATCTCATCCAAGGTGTCTGTGTCTTTCTTTCTTCAGTCGAAAAGAAATGCAGTTTTTTGAGGAAAACATTCCAGGATTTTTTTCCACATTATAGACTTCTATGGCAACCAAAATGTTGAAGGTCTAAATCAATGCAGTTTCAAAGGGCTTCAAAGGGCTTCAGAGGCTCTGCACAATCCCAGGCGAGGAATAGGGTCTTATCTAGCGAAACGATCGGTCATCGTTGCTTTACCTTTTTTTTTTTTTTTGTATTAGTCTTCGCATGTGCGCTTTGTAAACACGGGGGCGGTACTTCTGCCTACGTCTAGCGTGACCGTTCCGGCGTGATTACGCAATCCGTGGCAAGCCGCAGAGCAGTGCAAGATGAGGAATTTAGGTTAAAAAGTATATACAATTTAAATTTTTTTGGAAAATGACCAATGGTTTCACTAGATAAGACCTTATTCCTCGTCTGGTATCGTGCAGAGCCTCTGAAGCCCTCTGATTTGACCTTCAACATTTTGGTTGCCATAGAAGTCTATAATGTGGAGAAAAATCCTGGAATGTTTTCCTCAAAAAACTTAATTTCTTTTCGACTGAAGAAAGAAAGACATGAACATCTTGGATGAGATGGGGGTGAGTAAAATATCAATACATTTTCATTTTGAAGTGAACTAATCCTTTAAATGCATAAATGTTTTCGCCAATCATTATTACATATTTGGGTCTTTAGCGACCCTATATCTGTATCTAACACAGATGGATCTCTACCTGTTGCGATAATATAAAACTCTCCTGATATTAGAGTAACTATTACAGAAGAATAAAATGAAGCATATTTTGTTACCTTTTGGAGCTTGGAAGGTTTCAGTTTGAGCAGATGTTTTATACCATCATCACTGTCCTCGTGAGAGCTCATTTCCCAGTACATTCAGCATCTGCCTCATATTCGCCATCTCAAACTTTTTCTAAAAACTATCATTTTCAACATTTTCAAAATCAATATTTTGATCACTGACAGTTTCTTCACCAGATCCACCATCAAGTGACAGTGACACTAATATTTGACTGCGTTCAGTTGCTCTGCAGTAAATCTCCGAGCCGTTTCAAGTTTTGCTGATGATTCTTCCTATTCTTTTGTTTTCCTGCCTGCGGTAACTATGAGTGAAGCGTCACTTCATCATTGTGTATCAGACATTCCCACCTTGTGGAATAAAGGTGAATTGCACTTATTCAGTCATCAAAGATTCAATTATTGTTGTGCAGAAAAAAATACTTACACTGTTACACACGGGGTCGTTAACGACCCTATACAATTTCTTTTTTAAAAAATGAATGGGAAAACAGGCATTCTTATATAATTTTATTGTTTTTTTTTCTAGTTATATAGTTTATAATGAATTGATTGAGGAATACTAAGAAGATTGGTGTTTAACTTAAAAAAAATGAATGAAGAGGAGGATAGTGAATGACGTCACTAAAGAGCCGAGGTATGCGTTTAAGGGTTAAGCAATCTATTGTATAAAGTGATATATGGATAATCGTGACGTGACTTTACTAGAGGGCGAATTGCAGAGCTTGTGCAAACATACCTATGTTGCTATGATCAGATCAGTTGTGTGCTTATTTTGTTATTGAGAGGAAAGTGCACAGCACATATTTACATATTCATCTAACTGTCGCTCTCAGCAGTGTGGGTAACAGTATATCGCTGTTCACATATTTCAAAGTTTGTTTTATCCATAAGCGAAGGACGAGTATATGTGAGTATATCGAGGCCTTTAGGCTTGCTACGGTAGTCAGTTACATTAAGGCCGGGACACACAAAGCCGACAGTCGGGCATCAGGCCGTTTTTGAGCTTCGGTCGGTCAGCGTTTAGTTTTTTTTTTATGTGTTCCGCACCGTTGGCTGTAGCAGTTGAATCTGCGTTGGGCCGTCGGCGAGAGAGAGTGATGAAAGAGAGCAAAGAAGTCAAGATGTTACAGACAGAAGGCTGTTATAATTTTACGTCATCTTACCTGAGCATTCAAATGTACGAATATTTTCATAATAACATGAGCCGACTGGAATGAAGAAAGTGACCAGTGTGATTGATATTCAAAATGGTAAGCAAGCGCTGCTTTGTTACGGTTTGTATATCTGCAGTCCTAGTTTTAGTTTCCCTTTTTGAATGACGAAAATAGACTAATGATACCTGCTGATATTGACAGATATTTACTTAGATGCAGACGCAGAACGTACATGGTAGTTAACAGCTGCCTTTAGTCCTTTTGGTGTGTTCAAGCGCAGCTTTTTGGCCGAGACCAAGCCGACGAGAAGCAACAACACAATCAGCTTTCAACGCCGCTAGTTCTGGTGTGTTCATCAGATTTCACTTATCACGTGAAGATAGTAAAAAGAGATGACTGACTGGACGATGGCAGAGAATTTGGTGCGCAACAGGTCCTGAGTATCACTGACAAATATCTTATCTTGCAAAATGTGTGGTCAGCATCGCCACTCCCTATACATACAGTGCTTGTGATTGTGAAGGTGAAAGTAAAAAGCGAGCGCGCATTCAAAAGCGATTTCAATACCCCGCATATCGATAGCGGCTCCCTGATGCCTGCTAATTATATACAGTATAATTTCCCAACTATACAATTGCGACAGAATGCAAAAGCATTGAAATATATTTTTTTTCCCCTCCCATCTCATATATTTCCCATCACCATGTCCCTTTAGGGGCTCCGTAGAATGCACCATTTCCTTTCCGAACATAGTATTCAGCTTCGGGCACATCACTACAGAGTATTATAAATAGCGACAACAGCTTAAACACAGCTTATCAGTTTATCAGTAATTCATTTATAGAAATATTCCTAATTAACATGTCATCTACCATAGTTTATTAGCCGAATGTAGGTAATTTACAGTTGCCAGGCAATGTAGCAACTACACTGGGCCAATCTATGATTGGATCATTATTGCAGTGATTATTATGCTTCTAGCATGTTATAATTGATGAAGTGTGTAGCTTTTCATTTTTTTAAACAACCATGTAGGAATATTCCAGGATGACAATGTCATGATTCATCAGGCTCAAAGTGTGAAAGAATGGTTGGGAGGGAGCATGAAGAACCATTTCACCTCTGAGTCCAGACTTTAAATTCATTGAAAGTCTTTGGGATGTGCTGGAGCGGACTTTACAGAGTGCTGGACTCTTGCATTGACAATACAAGAATAAATGTATGTTATTTCCATCAAAAGGTGCATACATCTTTGGTCAAGACCTTGTATTGACAATGCAAGATTCTTAAGAGAAAAATCTCATCATCTCCTTATCAAGCCGCATGATTTGCAATGTCTGTAGGTGAGGTACTGTACATGACAATGTTCAGGGTTAGCGGGTTGTTTAAAATCCTATACTAAACACTAATGACTGTAGTGGGTTATTGCTGCACAAAAGCCCTTCCTCAAACTAATAATGGTACAATCCACAGCAAAGATAGACGGTGTGGATGTGCCAGTGTTGACACAGGTGGGCGCTGATGTCTCCATCCCTACAGCAGGTCTTGAGACGCACATACACACACCATTCAGCTAATAATAGTGGAGATGTTGCCAAGGCATAAGAAATGGAAGCATGAATCCATGTTTTATTTATCTTCTTCACCTTTCCCAAATGGTTTCATCAGAAGAGGTTGTATCAGTAATCACCGGGGGCTGGTGGTCTGTCCTCTCTCGTGTATTAATTTCTTCATGTGTGTTGCAGAAATGGCGAGACACTCAGCCAATCTTATGGAGGCCGTGTCTCTGTCAGTCACAGAAAAATGGTTTGGATATTTTTAACATACTGTCTTTGGCTCTCCACTGCTCCGTGTTCCCAGGCATCTGCGTGAGCTCGCTTTGGTTTCCTTTCACAGTTCCACCCCTCACTGCACACGGCTGGCCACAGGTTCACAAGCCAAACTCAACACTATCTTACCATGTTTTCACCAAAATACCTCAAATTTATATTACTTTCTAAAACTGTCTGACCAAGATACCTCCGCTCCAAATGTTAAACCTCATCCATACCATACATGTCACTAGTGCTTATACATTTACACAGCAAACAAGCCATGTTCCTGAGTATTTTTGTCTTTTTTCCACTATAAATATTTAAAGATATTTAAAACATTATTAAGCACAATTCAAATTTCAATATTCTGATAAATATATATATTTTTTAAATATCGGCTGATAACTGATATGGTAACGATTTATTGTGCTTCAATTATTTATTTTTCTTTATGCTAAATTTATAATTTAAATATTTTTAATGGAAAAAGGACAAAATGCTTATTAAACAGTGTTAAATGTAATCTTTAAAATTCTTGTTTTGTTTTTTTTGTGTTGTGTTGCATTTAGTTTTTTTGTTTTATGCTGTTTCATTCAGTTTTTGGTTTTGTTGTTGTTTTTTTTGTTGTTTTGTTTTATTTGTGTTGGGGGTTTTTTTGTGTTCCCTTTCAGTCGGTCACGTTCGACATACATCGGAACTGACCGACGAATTGGGATCTGTTTTCAGAGACCGATCTACTTCGAGTGATTAAAAACGAACCAATGGACATTGGCATGCGGTTCACACATTCCACGCACCGCCCCGCAGCGTGGGTATAAATACGGAAGTGGAATACCGCATCATTGCTTTTCAACTGAGGAGCCGAACGGTTTGCTGTATCAAGCTGTTTCTACGAAGAGTGTTTAGACGAGTCTCGAGGAGGATCGCTCTCTTACCCGGGTGCTGGTGTGACAGCGCGAGTCAGCGAGTGGCCGCTGCAACATACACTTGCTCCTGTGTTGGTTGGCTGGGCGTTTCCCTTCTTTGAGTGCTCACACGCAGGCTTGCAATCGGACTGCTGTGAGCCGCGGCCATCTCCCTGAGTGCTTCAGCACTTCCAAAAGAGCATTTCCTTCTAAAAGAGCAACACGGTTTGACCCTGCGTCTTTTTCAAGATGTCATTCAAACCGTGTGTTTCTGGATGCGATTGTTTCCTGTCCTCATTTGACGGCCACGATCTCTCTCGCATATAAACATGTGAGATTGCGTTCGTGGGTGATTCATGTTCTCTCAGGAGAACGTGATCACGTCGGCGCGTTGTTCGTCTCACCTTTCTCGTAAGGGCTTGAGTGTTCAGCGCGCCGTGTGCCGTCGAGCGCCTGCTGACAGCGGGGGTTGTCATGGCAACCCAGCGCGTCACTCGGCGCTCTAGATGTGCGGTCAAGACTATGAAACCTCAAACGGGGTTGAGTCCCTTCACCTATTCCCCGATCTAGTTTATTTTCTGGTGCACCAGAAAAGGGCTACTTCCGCTAATAAGCCTTGGCCTGAGGATTACAGTGGGGCTTCCCCGCCGGGTACATCTCCTCGGGCCCCCACTCCTCTATCGCATCACGAGCGTGCTGAGACTTTGTTCATGGGTGGTTCATGTTCTCTCATGAGAACATGGCCACATCGGTGCGTTGTTCATCTTGCCTTTTTCATAGGGGCTTAAGTGTTCACAGATGTCCTGGATGGCTGAGGTGTAGTGCAACGCGTAAATCGCCTTGCCTGCCCCTGTGCCTTTTTTTCCTGGATGTGCATCGGAAAAATTTAGCAGTGTGGAACTATTTGGTGTCAAAATATGGAACACCAAAAGGGCCATAATCTGTATAAATTGTTCCCTCTCTCACTACCCTCTGTCCTGCATGCACGAGGGTAGTCCCGACCCAGGGGTAATGCAGGAACTGGGTCCCTGGGTCAGGCGATGTCCACACTAGTGGTCCAGGAATGTCACCTGGGGCTAAACCTGGCAGATATGCATGAGCCCGACTAAGTGCAGTTCCTCAATGCCCCTGTCTGTCAGGCTGGCCTCTTCGGCGACGCCATCGAGAACTTCGCCCAGCAGTTCTTGGTGGCCCAGAAGCGGACGGAGGCGGTTTAAAAAAACATCCTGCCCCGACGACCAGCTGCTGCCTCCACCCAGTCGTCAGCCGCAGCGCCTCCGCCTGCTTGTCGCAGAGGGCGTCCCCCTGCGTCTGCCTCCGCCCCTGCTAAGCCAAGCAGCAGCCTCCACCCAGGCAGCAGGTTGCCAGGTGCAAGGGAGGCGCCCAACCCGTCCAGGGTCCCGTGAAGTCCGCTGGCAAGTGCAAGGGCAAGCGGCCCTGAAATGGGCAGCCCAGTGAAAAGGGGATCTGCTCTCTGGGAGACGGTTTCACACCCCTCCCTCCCCTGGAGGAGGACCGGGGGGAGAATATTTTTCGGTTTCGGTCCTGCCACTGGCTCTCCGGAGACCCACATTCTCAGAGCAGTTTCCTCTCTCCCTGGGCCCCAAAAGGGCCAGGTTGGCAGTGTGCGACGCCCCCGGGGCTTGTCGCTCCTTTCCTCCCCTCTCCCCCTCGCCAGGGGGCAGCAGTGTGGGCACCGAGGACGCCCCCGGGCCTTCTCACCCACACTCTGCCCCACCCTGGAGTACTCAGGCAACACTCCAGGCCACCTCCGGGCCTCCCGAGTCGGGACTGCGTACTCCACCTCGCTGCCCCACCCCGGGTACGTCTGTGGTGCCGTTGGTCCCACTTGTTCGGTCTCTGGGGGCCTGGCTAGGTCTCTCCAGACCGTCTCACTGGCTCATCCGTACCATCAGACTTGGCTACGCGATTCAGTCCGCTCACCGGCTTCCCAAGTACAGGGGCATCCTCTTCACCATCGTGCGGAGCAGTGATGCCCATGTCTTGCGGTCAGAGATTGATGTCCTGCTGGCGAAGGACGCGGTCGAGCCGGTTACTCCAGCTGATATAAAGTCGGGGTTCTACAGGCCCTACTTCATTGTACCCAAGAAAGGTGGTGGGCTGGCCTTAAGTATCTTGGACCTGCGCATTCTGAAGCGGGCCCTGCACAAGCTCCTGTTCAAAATGTTAACGCAGAAATGCATTTTCGAATGCATCTGTCCCCGAGATTGGTTCGCAGCGATTGACCTGAAGCCCTCCGGGCTGTCCCTGTCGCCTCACGGCTTCACGAAAGTCTCAGAGGCAGCCATTGTTCCGCAGCGTTTGCATCCTTAACTATCTCTGCGACTGGCTCATACTGGCTCAGTCCCGAGATCAGTTGTGCAAACACAGGGACATGCTGCTCCGTCACCTCAGCCTGTTGGGCCTTCGGGTCAACAGAGAGAAGAGCAAACTCTGTCCCGTACAGAGGATCTCTTATCTTGGTATGGAGCTGGATTCGGTCAACCGGACTGCGTGCCTCACAGAGGAGCGAGTCCGGTCAGTGTGAACTGCTTGAATACGTTCAAAGGCAGGACGGCGGTCCCACTGAAATTTTTTCCGAGGCTCCTGGGGCATATGGCATCTGCAGCCGCGGTAACGCCGCTCGGGTTGCTTCATATGAGACCGCTCAACGCTGGCTTCACGACCGAGTCCCGAGATGGGCGTGGCAGAGCGGCAAGCACCGGGTCTCAGTTACTCCTTACTGTCGCCAAACCTTCAACCTGTAGGCGGACCCTTCGTTTCTACGGGCGGGAGTGCCCTTAGAACAGGTGTCCAGACATGCTGTGGTCTTCACGGATGCCTCATCCACGCGCTGGGGGGCCACGTACAACGGGCACTCAGTTTCGGGTCTGTGGACGGGGCCCCAACTGTGTTGGCATATCAGTTGCTTAGAGTTATTGGCAGTACGTCTCACCCTGGGCCGCCTCAAAAAGCCGTTACAGCGCAAGTACGTACTGGTCCATACGGACAGCACATTGTTGCGTACATCAACCGTCAGGGTGGTCTACGCTCCCGTTGCATGCTCCAGCTTGCCCGCCATCTCCTCTTGTGGAGTCTGAGGTCGCTTCCGACCATTCACATCCCAGGTGCACTGAACCAGACAGCCGACGAGCTCTCTCGTCAGTCGACACCACCGGGAGAGTGGCGACTCCACCCCCGGAGCGTCCAGCTGATATGGGACCTCTTCGGAGCTGCGCAGGTAGACCTGTTCGCCTCTCCGGACACGACCCATTGCCAGTTGTACTATTCCCTGAAAGCGGATGCACTGGCGCACAGCTGGCCCCGGGACCTACGCAAATATGCGTTTCCCCCAGTGAGCCTTCTTGCACAGACACTGTGCTAGGTCAGGGAGGACGAGGAGCAGGTTTTGCTAGTTGCGCCCTACTGGCCCAACCGGACCTGGTTCTCCGAACTCATACTCCTCACGGCAGCCCCTCCCTGGCCGTTCCCCCTGAGGAAGGACCTGCTTTATGACACCTGCGTCCAGACCTCTGGAAACTCCATGTCTGGTCCCTGGACGGGACATGGAGGTTCTAGGCGGCCTGCCGCAAGCAGTGGTAGACACCATCACTTCTGCTAGAGCCCCCTCTACGAGGCGCCTCTACGCACTGAAGTGGAACCTGTTCGTTGAATGGTGTTCTTCCCAACGGGAAGACCCCCGAAGGTGTTCGATTAATGTTGTGCTGTCTTTCCTGCAAGATGGGCTGGAGCGAAGGCTGTCTCCCTCCACCCTCTAAGTGTACGTCGCAGCAATAGCAGCATATCACGATGCAGTCGAAGGTAAGTCCTTAGGGAAGCACGTCCTAATCGTCAGGTTCCTCAGAGGTGTGAGGAGACTAAATCCTCCTCGTTCAACCTCGTTACCCTCTTGGGACTTAGCCCTGGTGCTCAGAGCACTTCAGGGTCCTCCCTTTGAGCCTTTGCAGTCTGTAGAGCTAAACATCCTGTCCATGAAGACAGTGCTCCTGACTGCATTGCTCTCAATCAAGAGGGTAGGACCTGCATGCACTTTCGGTCAACGAATTATGCCTAGAATTCGGGCCGGCCAACTCTCACGTTGTCCTGAGACCCCGGCCTGGATACATGCCCAAGGTTCCCACCACCAGGTGGTGAACCTGCAAGCGCTGCCTTCGGAGGAGACAGACCCAGCCCTAGCTTTGCTCTGTCCCGTCCACGCTCTCCGCGCCTACATGGGCCGAACTCAAAGCTTTAGAACCTCAGAGCAGCTCTTCGTCTGTTACGGAGGCCAGCAGAAGGGAAAGGCTGTCTCCAAGCAGAGGTTAGCCCACTGGATAGTGGATGCTATCGTCTTGGCTTACCAGTCCCAAGACGTGCCTTGCCCGTTCGGGTTGCGAGCGCACTCCACAAGGAGAGTAGCTTCCTCTGGGCGCTGGCTCAAGGCGCCTCGCTGACAGATATATGTAGAGCTTCGGGCTGGGCAAAACCTAACATGTTCGCTAGATTCTATAGCCTCCGTGTAGAGCCGGTATCTTCCCACATCCTTGCCCCCAGTGGCCAGTAGCACTAAGTGCCCGTTCTAGTGTCGGCTTGCAACGCCACTCCCGCCCCCTGGGCCGGATACGTGCATCTATTGTCTCGAGTTGTGTTCCCCGGAAACGGCTAACCCTGTCGAGCTCCTCCGTCACCTCTTCGGTGTCAGACGTTGCGGCCGTCTGATGCCAGGCCTGCACCCATATGCTTGTGGAACGTGTGTGTAGGTTGGGGTCCATATGTAGCGGTTCCCTAACGGCAACACCATATGTGTATTCTCCACGGTACCAGCTACCCTACTTGGCTAGCCCCGTGTCTTTCCCTTGACAGAGCCCGCTCTGTCGTCTCTGGTGGTGTTCTTTTCCCCCTGGGATCAGGTTGGATCCACCCCAGAGACTGCCATATGTAGCACTACCCTGATAGGTTAGTCCTTATGTGTATTTCGCCACCTCTCCTTCCATTGAAGGACGTGGCTCCGCAACGTACCATCTCCCCGAGACAGGCACGCTTTCCCAGTGTTATCCAATAGTCACACTGAGTGGGTCTTGCAGGAACAGCAGTGACTGACCTTCCCTGCCGGGAGCCCTGACTCCCACTCCAACATAGGATTGGTCCAGCGAGTTCAGGCAGGGCGCTGAAAGGGCCAACATCCCTGGCGTGTTGGTAGGGATTCCAATTCGTCGGTCAGTTCCAACGTATGTCGAACGTGACCGACTGAAAGGGAACGTCTCAGTTACGTATGTAACCCTCGTTCCCTGAAGGAGGGAATGGAGACGTACATCCCGTCGCCAGGTACTGTGCTTCAGCTGAAGGCCCGAGTCACTTGTCTCGGCTCCTCAGTTGAAAAGCAATGATGCGGTATTCCACTTCCGTATTTATACCCGCGCTGCGGGGCGGTGCGTGGAATGCGTGAACCGCATGCCAATGCCCATTGGCTCGTTTTTAATCACTCGAAGTAGATCGGTCTCTGAAAACAGATCCCAATTCGTCGGTCATTTCCGACGTACGTCTCCGTTCCCTCCTTCAGGAATGAGGGTTACATACATAACCGAGACGGTTTTTTTTATGCTGTTTCATTTTTTTTTTTTTTGTTCTTGTGTTTTGTTTTTGTGTTGTTTCATTTTTTTTTAATTTTTTTTTTATTGTGTTGGATTGTTCTTTTATGGGTTTTTTTTTCATTTGTGCTGTTTCATTTTGTTTTGTTGTATTTTTGGGCTGAGATGATGTTTTTTCTTGTGTTTTGTTTTTTTTGTGTTGTGAATTCTTTTAAATTTTTTATGCGGTTTCATTTAGTTTTTTGTGTTTTGGTTTATGCTGTTTTATTTAGTTTTCTGTGTTGTGTTTGTTTTTGTTTGTAATGTTTTTTGTGTTGTGTTTCATCTTGTTTTTTTTTGTGCTGGGAAATACACAGTTCAGGCATGAAACTATAATGAACACCGATTGGTTCTTTCAATGCCATGGCACCAGCCAATCAGAAGGACTTCCAAATATATATAGTAACCATATACACTCACCTAAAGGATTATTAGGAACACCTGTTCAATTTCTCATTAATGCAATTATCTAATCAACCAATCACATGGCAGTTGCTTCAATGCATTTAGGGGTGTGGTCCTGGTCAAGACAATCTCCTGAACTCCAAACTGAATGTCAGAATGGGAAAGAAAGGTGATTTAAGCTATTTTGAGCGTGGCATGGTTGTTTGTTGCCAGACGGGCCGGTCTGAGTATTTCACAATCTGCTCAGTTACTGGGATTTTCACGTATGTAACCCTCGTTCCCTGAAGGAGGGAATGGAGACGTACATCCCGTCGCCAGGTACTGTGCTTCAGCTGAAGGCCCGAGTCACTTGTCTCGGCTCCTCAGTTGAAAAGCAATGATGCGGTATTCCACTTCCGTATTTATACCCGCGCTGCGGGGCGGTGCGTGGAATGCGTGAACCGCATGCCAATGCCCATTGGCTCGTTTTTAATCACTCGAAGTAGATCGGTCTCTGAAAACAGATCCCAATTCGTCGGTCATTTCCGACGTACGTCTCCGTTCCCTCCTTCAGGAATGAGGGTTACATACATAACCGAGACGTTTTTTTTTATGCTGTTTCATTTTTTTTTTTTTTGTTCTTGTGTTTTGTTTTTGTGTTGTTTCATTTTTTTTTTTTTTTTTTTTTATTGTGTTGGATTGTTCTTTTATGGTTTTTTTTTTCATTTGTGCTGTTTCATTTTGTTTTGTTGTATTTTTGGGCTGAGATGATGTTTTTTCTTGTGTTTTGTTTTTTTTGTGTTGTGAATTCTTTTAAATTTTTTATGCGGTTTCATTTAGTTTTTTGTGTTTTGGTTTATGCTGTTTTATTTAGTTTTCTGTGTTGTGTTTGTTTTTGTTTGTAATGTTTTTTGTGTTGTGTTTCATCTTGTTTTTTTTTGTGCTGGGAAATACACAGTTCAGGCATGAAACTATAATGAACACCGATTGGTTCTTTCAATGCCATGGCACCAGCCAATCAGAAGGACTTCCAAATATATATAGTAACCATATACACTCACCTAAAGGATTATTAGGAACACCTGTTCAATTTCTCATTAATGCAATTATCTAATCAACCAATCACATGGCAGTTGCTTCAATGCATTTAGGGGTGTGGTCCTGGTCAAGACAATCTCCTGAACTCCAAACTGAATGTCAGAATGGGAAAGAAAGGTGATTTAAGCTATTTTGAGCGTGGCATGGTTGTTTGTTGCCAGACGGGCCGGTCTGAGTATTTCACAATCTGCTCAGTTACTGGGATTTTCACGCACAACCATTTCTAGAGTTTACAAAGAATGGTGTGAAAAGGGAAAAACATCCAGTATGCGGCAGTCCTGTGGGCGAAAATGCCTTGTTGATGCTAGAGGTCAGAGGAGAATGGGCCGACTGATTCAAGCTGATAGAAGAGCAACTTTGACTGAAATAACCACTCGTTACAACCGAGGTATGTAGCAAAGCATTTGTGAAGCCACAACACGCACAACCTTGAGGCGGATGGGCTACAACAGCAGAAGATCCCACCGGGTACCACTCATCTCCACTACAAATAGGAAAAAGAGGCGTGGTGTAATGGTGTGGGGGATGTTTTCTTGGCACACTTTAGGCCCCTTAGTGCCAATTGGGCATCGTTTAAATGCTACGGCCTACCTGAGCATTGTTTCTGACCATGTCCATCCCTTTATGACCACCATGTACCCATCCTCTGATGGCTACTTCCAGCAGGATAATGAACCATGTCACAAAGCTCGAATCATTTCAAATTGGTTTCTTGAACATGACAATGAGTTCACTATACTAAAATGGCCCCCACAGTCACCAGATCTCAACCCAATAGAGCATCTTTGGGATGTGGTGGAACGGGAGCTTCGTGCCCTGGATGTGCATCCCACAAATCTCCATCAACTGCAAGATGCTATCCTATCAATATGGGCCAACATTTCTAAAGAATGCTTTCAGCACCTTGTTGAATCAATGCCACGTAGAATTAAGGCAGTTCTGAAGGCGAAAGGGGGTCAAAAACAGTATTAGTATGGTGTTCCTTTAGGTGAGTGTATATCGTACCCTACCCTGCGATCTGCACACTGCGTGATATGAAAGCTTCTGTTATCCCTGCTCCTCCCCAGCGCCACCTGTAGAGATCTGCTATGGGGTTCTACCAATTCACCTTGCTGCAGCCTTTCCTTTGTTTGTTATTTTGACTAAGCCAAAATGCCACATGCCAATAAATGCTGGTTGAAATGTATTCACTCCGAGAGTTGTCATGACTGAATTTAGTTTTTTGTTGTGTTTTTTCATTTGTGCTATTTCATTTTGATTTTTTTTATTGCGTTGTGTTGGATTTTTTTTTTTTTTTTTTTTTTTTTTTTTGCCTTTTGTTTATTATATTACAAAATGGACTAATTAAAGCGTAAATCAGTTCTCCTTGAAGTAATGTCACACACATACAGCCAGATGGACAGGCAAGCGTCAGGTAGAGTCACAGAGGCTCCAGTGAAGCAGGTTTTGGCATCTCTTAGATGACAGAGGAGTGTTTGCCCATGTGTGTAACTGTGTCATTTTCCTGCTTTTCCTGGCTGAGGAGAGGCTTCTGCTGTCACGTCCCATGAGTCTTTGCCAACTCACTTTTTCACACGCTCTCCCTCTGCCACCACACACACAGAGCTCTCAGATTGGTCTAAGTGGAGATGTGTCATCTTCTTCAGTCATTCGTAGCTAAAGCGTATCCCCTGAGACCCCGGGCTGCTTTGACCGCATCGATCACACCTTTCCATCCATCCATCCATCCATCCACTTTCCAGCCAATACACATATTTTTCTTCTACGCATTTTTTACACACGTGTAATCTCTGCTTATTTCTTTTTTTTCTGCTTTTTAAAATGATCTTTTTGGATAACCGTATAAACATGTATACTAGGACTTCTGTGTTTGTATGCGCATATGTGTTTGTATGTGTCCATGTGCATGTGGAGGTGTGCAGATACAGTAGCTTTGGTGCCATCTGTGCCCAGTCAGTGTGGTGGCATCTCTCCATGTGCAGCACTCTATAGATAGTCATATAGCAAACCTGATTCATATTACATAAAGTTATCTGCTCACTGTACTGTAATTAAATGAGCTAGAATTTAATGAATATATTTATAATCTGCATTTCTTGCCTCCTTTGCATTAGAGTTATGAGGGAGCTCATGAAGCAGAAGTGTGGAACAACTTTTGTGTCAGAAGAACAACTAGATAGGCATAGTGACTGAGATAGAGCTACCATATTGTAGAAATCACAGGTTGTATTAATGATAATTTAAAGTCATATTTGTACAGAAGTAGGGTTCCAGAGCCAAATCCTGCAAATCTGCATGAATCTCCATAATTAGAATGTCAGTTGACTGTGTAATTGCCACGTGTAATGGTGCTGTAGACTGAATCGATGCAGACGTGAGGAATCTCTGTCACTATTGACCTTTGTGCGCACTGAGGGACCAAAGTGCCAATGACATTTTAGGGCTGAGCATCTCAGGGGAGCAGTGCTCATCTGTGACTGCCCTTCTGGTGTTTGCAAGCCAATTTCAGCTGCTTTAGGAAGAACTAGAATGCAACACTCACAAGTATTCACTGTGTTTTGGCAGAGTGGTGTTACAGGTTTTATGCCTGGCTGAGTAACTTGATTTGTTTTTTAAAAATACTAAAGAATGATTGTTTTTGCGGTTTTGCTAAGGTTGTTGAGGATTTTTATCACTATGCTTGGTGATCTAGGTGGTTATTAGGGTCTTGATATGTGGTTGCTAAGGTTCTGTGTGGTTTTTATCACTATGCTTGGGGATCTAGTTGGTTGTTAGGGTGTTGCTACAGTATGTGGTTGCTAATGTTCTCTGTGGTTTTCATCACTATGCTTGGTGATCTAGGTGGTTGTTAGGGTGTTGCTACAGTATGTGGTTGCTAAGGTTCTGTGTGTTTTTTTATTACTATGCATGGCAAACTGGGTGGTTTTTAGGGTGTTGCTATGTGGTTGTTAAGGTTCTGTGTGGGTTTTATCACTATGCATGCTGATCTAGGTGTTTGTTATGGCTGCTGTGCAATTGGTTTTGTGTTTTTTATCACTTTGCTTAGCGATCAAGGTGGTTGTAAGGGTTTTGCTATGCTGTAGCCAAGGTTCTGTGTGGATTTTAGCACTACACATGGCAATCTAGTTGGTTGTTAGGGTGTTACTACAGTATGTGGTTGCTAAGGTTCTGTGTTGTTTTTATCACTATGCTTAATGATCTAGGAGATTGTTAGGGTGTTGCTATGTGGTTTCTAAGGTTCTGTGTGGTTTTTATCACCATGCTTAGTGGTCTAGTTGATTGTTAGGGTGTTGCTATGCGGTTGCTAATGCTCTGTGTGGTTTTTAGCACTGATACCTGTTTTGGCATCATTGTAAATTTATAGTTTGCCTTTATTCATTTTGGTTTGGCTGCTGGTCTCTCATTGCATTTGTCTCTTACCCTTTGACCTAACTATCCCTCATTCACTCTTGCGAGCAGCCTCAGTTCATCTTCAGGGCACACTGCCAGGAAGCATGGTTTTCTGAGTGCCCTCAGGGCTTGGCCATCTGCTAACAGTGCCAACTCCACCCGTGGAGCAGCGGGCAGGTGCCATGCATACTCACACGTTCAGCCCCTGCACAACAACACTGCCCTCAGCAGGCAACAACAACCACGCCAACTGTTGATGATTGCAGTCTCCATACCCTTAGAGCCAGGGATGAGTTTAATTTAGTTGTAGATATGGACAGGCTAACATATGAAGTAAACAATCTGCCATGTATTGTGTTTGCTATGCTTTTGTTTTATTTTATTTTGTTTTGTTTTGTTTTACATCTTTTTTTATGTTTTAAAGTTTTTTTTGTTGTTGTTGTTTAATTTTTTTAAATAATATTAGAGAGTAAAATTACCTTGTTTGTTTATGGTTAAATAATATAAGACATATTGTTATTGGAAAGATACTAATTCATAAGCAGCTCCCATTGTTTGTATGCACAGTTGATGATTACTCTTTGTCGCTGTCAATACGCTGTATTGATGCGGTCTAACACTCTTTGTTGCTTGCGGCTGCTCATTCCTGACCTCCTCAGGGACTCGGCCCACTGTCAGCCTGGTGATTCGTATTATTGGCTGAGAGGTGGGTGATTATTAGCAGCCTCCACCAATCAGTGAACAGCTCAATTTGAATCAATTTTTATAAGGAGGATTTTCAGAATGTCTTTATGTGTATATGGTTTTATTTTTTCATGCTGCAGAACAGTGGAAAAAGGATTTGCAACTTGTTGCACTTACGATAATACAAAAATAGCAAGAATTAACATACCAATGTATAAGCGCATTATGATACTAAAGTCCTTTTTACTGACCCATATGCAATATTCAGTCGTATTTCACTCTTAGTCATGCCTAATGGATTTGGAGTAGGATCACTAGCTGGTTTATAAAAGCTCCAGTCCTCTGGATAACAAGATTTCCTTAAGCAGTTATTGGATTACAAAATATCTTAGTACGTTCGAAAATCCATCTCTGCCTCATAGCTGGACACACACACACTCACACACACAGTTCATAGCCTGGAGAGGGCTCTAAAGCAGTTTTATTGCCCTTTAATAATTGCCATACAGTGTTATTATTTTAATGCAGTCGTTTTTATTGGCTGAAGGGGACAGGGAATGGTTTACTGGCTCTCTCTGGAGCTCTCATAGCGGTAGTATCCATCTCCATCTGTCTGTCATTCCCTCCCTCCTCTCATCCCTCTTCTCTGTCTGAGTGATGATTTCTAACCAGCTGGAAGTGGTTACAGCTTTATGGCTTAAATTGCCAAATATGATCTGTCACATGACCATGTTTTTTTCTTTGTGCATTCTAATCATTCTGTGCTTTACCAAACAAGATATGCAATTATACTAGCACTGTCAAAGCGATTAATCAGAATTACAGTATATATATATATATATATATATATATATATATATATATATATATATATATATATATATATATATATATAAATATATACACTCACCTAAAGGATTATTAGGAACACCATACTAATACTGTGTTTGACCCCCTTTCGCCTTCAGAACTGCCTTAATTCTACGTGGCATTGATTGAACAAGGTGCTGAAAGCATTCTTTAGAAATGTTGGCCCATATTGATAGGATAGCATCTTGCAGTTGATGGAGATTTGTGGGATGCACATCCAGGGCACGAAGCTCCCGTTCCACCACATCCCAAAGATGCTCTATTGGGTTGAGATCTGGTGACTGTGGGGGCCATTTTAGTACAGTGAACTCATTGTCATGTTCAAGAAACCAATTTGAAATGATTCGAGCTTTGTGACATGGTGCATTATCCTGCTGGAAGTAGCCATCAGAGGATGGGTACATGGTGGTCATAAAGGGATGGACATGGTCAGAAACAATGCTCAGGTAGGCCGTGGCATTTAAACGATGCCCAATTGGCACTAAGGGGCCTAAAGTGTGCCAAGAAAACATCCCCCACACCATTACACCACCACCACCAGCCTGCACAGTGGTAACAAGGCATGATGGATCCATGTTCTCATTCTGTTTACGCCAAATTCTGACTCTACCATCTGAATGTCTCAACAGAAATCGAGACTCATCAGACCAGGCAACATTTTTCCAGTCTTCAACTGTCCAATTTTGGTGAGCTCGTGCAAATTGTAGCCTCTTTTTCCTATTTGTAGTGGAGATGAGTGGTACCCGGTGGGGTCTTCTGCTGTTGTAGCCCATCCGCCTCAAGGTTGTGCGTGTTGTGGCTTCACAAATGCTTTGCTGCATACCTCGGTTGTAATGAGTGGTTATTTCAGTCAAAGTTGCTCTTCTATCAGCTTGAATCAGTCGGCCCATTCTCCTCTGACCTCTAGCATCAACAAGGCATTTTCGCCCACAGGACTGCCGCATACTGGATGTTTTTCCCTTTTCACACCATTCTTTGTAAACTCTAGAAATGGTTGCGCGTGAAAATCCCAGTAACTGAGCAGATTGTGAAATACTCAGACCGGCCCGTCTGGCACCAACAACCATGCCACGCTCAAAATTGCTTAAATCACCTTTCTTTCCCATTCTGACATTCAGTTTGGAGTTCAGGAGATTGTCTTGACCAGGACCACACCCCTAAATGCATTGAAGCAACTGCCATGTGATTGGTTGATTAGATAATTGCATTAATGAGAAATTTAACAGGTGTTCCTAATAATCCTTTAGGTGAGTGTATATATACACACAGCCCTGCTAAAATTAATGTGTTAACGCATGCGATTACTTTTTTCAGTTTACAGCGTTTAAAATACTTTATGCAATTAACGCAGCGTCAGTTTTTTCTGTCATGTTACATTATATGACCACACTCTTATTCATGCAAATGCTTTTAAACCATTCAAGCGCAATAAGACACAAAAGAGAAGGCAGTGTCTGTGAATCTTCTGTCTGTGTGACACACACACAACCCATGCACACAGAAAGCCGCTTCAGACAGCACTTGAACGGACAAAAACACACAAAATTATGCCAAAATGCCCGCTTTGTTGAGTATCCTCACAAGCACAATTAAATGAAGTCTTAAATTAATGTAAAGAGTTGTGAGAAAATGGGATGCATGTCAGATCTGCGTCATGTGCATCAGGTCTTAAAGTGACAGAAGCCTAATAAACCTGCTGCTGTCTGCCATTAAGGATAATCAAAGAACAAAAGAAAAAGAAAAAAAAAACTCACTGCTCTTGACTGAATAACTTTTGTAGCTTTAATAAGGATTAATCTATATTTAATTCATAATTTATGCAGTGAAGACTGTGAAGTGTTTGATTACTTTATTAAATTTCTGTATATAACCTACCTGTTAGACCTACCTGAAAATCTTAAAGCACTGTTTACAAGGTTCCCATTCAGTCGGTCACTCTCGACGCCATGTCGGAGTACCTACGAATAGGAATCTCGCTCGCGAGAGCCAATCTACTTCGAGTAAAACTAAACGAGCCAATGCACATTGGCATGCAATGATTGCACCAGGTGCTCATGCCACGCAGCGCGGGTATAAATGAGACACAGGTGTTTGCATCAAATTAGCTTTTTGCTTCGGAGCCGAGTGGTAGATGGTTCAGCCAGATATCACTCTCTACTTCGCAGTCCTGACTAAAAAGAAGCCTGCCCTTTTGGAAGCGATCTCTTCAGTCGGTGTTGGTGTGATGGCACAGCAGCGGGTCGTGTGGTTCTTTGATCATCTCTCTTTTTTCTCTTTTGAGCAAACACAAATGCTGTTCTCACAGCTGGTTCGGTGCATTAGGTGGAGAGTGCTGAAAAGCCATTCTTACGGCTGGTAAGAGAGCGCCTTCGTGTGAGAGAGCGCGCACGTCAGGCTGCACTATTCCCTGACTGTGTCGCCGCGACCCCTCCCCCTGTGTGCTTCAGCACCAAGGAGAGCGTCCTTCTAAAAGAGCAACACAGATAGAGCTTGCGTCCTTTTCAGGATAACATTCTATCTGTGTGTTTCTGGATGCGGTGGTTATCAGCGCTGTATCTTGTGTTTGGACGTTCAGCACGCTGAGGCAGCGCTGGTGGATGACTCATGTTCTCACTGCGGGAACATGACCATCTCGGAGTTGAGGTCAAGACTCCATCTCGCAAGGGGTGGAGTCCCCATGCCTCTGCCTCCATCTAATCATCCACAGTGGGTTACTTCAGGCAGTATCGCGGGTTATCTGAGGGTTACGGTGAGCGCACTTCCCCCAGGGACCCAACCCCCAAGGAACCCTCACCCCTCCCGCTCCGCAGCCAGTAGAGCTGCCGTTGGAACGCGGTGGGCCACCCACGAGGTGTGTACCATCCGTATCCTTCGGGGCTCCCCTTGATCAGATCGGGAGGGTCAGAAGTTTCTGGAGAGGACGTGTCGGCGCAGGGGGATCCTTTGGGAAGATCCGCTGTGGCCGATACGGATCCGGAAATGATGGCCATGCTTTCCCAGGCCGCTGAGAGAATCGTGTGGAACCCTCTACCGTGTCCCGAACCCTCGCAGCGCCCCACCCCGGTTCCTTTCTTTCCGGAGGTACATGACGAGCTCACTAGGTCGTGGACGGCACCTTTTACTGCCCGAAACCGGCTCAGTGGCTCCTCCTCCCTCACCACCCTCGATGGAGGCGCGCAGAAGGGTTAGACGCAGGTTACATCCAGTGGGAACCCGTGTCTCCCCTCCCGGGCCTGTAGGTACTTGTCTGATCTGATCGGAAAGGCCTACCAGGCTTGTGGGGATGCTGCCTCCTCTTTACACGCTATGGCGTTGTTGCAGGTCCATCAGGCCCAGGCACTGAAGACCTTGCACAAGGGGGGGTCACGACCCCGCAGATCTACAAGAGCTGAGGACCGCAACGGACCTCGCGCTTCGTGCAACGAAGGTTACAGTGCGGGCTGTGGGTCGTGCGATGTCCACGATGGTGGTCCAGGAACGCCATCTCTGGCTGTGTCTGGCTGACATGAGGGAAACCAACAAGATCAGGTTCCTTAATTCCCCCGTGTCCCAGACCGGCCTCTTCGGCGACGCGGTCCAGAACTTCGCCCGGCATTTCACGGCCGCACAGAAGCAGACTGAGGCGATCAGTCACATCCTGCCACGGCGGTCAGCTGCTGTCTCCACCCCACTGCCGGCAGCGCCTCAACCTGCTCGTCGCCAAGGACGGCCGCCTGCGTCTTCCTCCGCTTCTGCGTCGCAGCAGCAGGCTGCTCCGCCCGTCCAGGCCTCTGCCAAGAAGGGTGGCAAGGGCAAGAGGCCCTGAGACGGGCGACCCGGAGATGGGGACGACTGCTCTTCAGGAGACGGTGATCGCACCACTCCATCCCCCGGTGGAGGGCGGGGCGGAGAATCTTGTGTTCCGTTTTATTTCAGTTTCGCCGCTGGGCCCAGTCCCAAATTTTCAATAAAAGAGCAGTTTCCCTTGTCTCCAGGTCCTCAGGGGGCTCGGAGGGTTGTGGCCGGTCAAACGCCGGACCACACTCATCCTCCCCCTTCGCCAGCTGGCAGCAGTGGGCAGCTCGAGGAGACGTCCAGACCTCCTTACCTCCCCTCTGCCCACTCCTGGAATCACAGCATACTCACACCTCACACTCCACGAGACAGCCACCCCAGCCCGGCACTTGCATTCCACCTCGCTGCCCCATGGCGGGTACGCCGGTGGTCCCTATGGTCCCGCTTGCACAGTCTCTGCGAGCCTGGCTAGCGCTCCCCTGCCCGTCTCGTTGGCTCATTCGGACCATCAGGCTCGGCTATGCGATTCAGTTCGCCCTGCATCCCCCCAGGTTCAGGGGCATCCGCTTCACTTCGGTGAATGCTGCAGATGCCCATGTCCTGTGTGCGGAGATCGCAGTCCTACTGGCGAAGGACGTGATAGAGCCGGTCCCTCCAGCCGATATGAGGACAGGCTTCTACAGCCCATACTTCATTGTACCCAAGAAAACCGGTGGGTTACGGCCAATCTTGGACCTGCGAGTTTTGAATCGGAGCCTTCACAAGCTACCGTTCAAGATGCTCACACAGAAGCGCATTTTCGAATGCATCCGTCCCTAAGATTGGTTTGCAGCGATCGACCTGAAGGACGCGTACTTTCATGTCTCGATTTTACCTCGACACAGGCCGTTTCTGCGCTTTGCGCTCGAAGGTCGAGCATATCAGTACAAAGTCCTGCCTCTTGGGCTGTCCCTGTCCCCCCGTGTCTTCACGAAGGTCACGGAGGGTGCCCTTTTTCCCATAAGAGAACAGGGCGTTCGTATCCTCAACTATCTCGATGACTGGCTCATTTTAGCACAGTCCAGGGATCAGTTATGCGAACACAGGGACCTGGTGCTCAGTCACCTCAGCCAGTTGGGTCTTCGGGTCAACTGGGAAAAGAGCAAACTCGCCCCCGTGCAGAGAATCTCTTTTCTCGGTATGGAGTTGGATTCGGTCGAACAGACGGCGCGCCTCACAGAGGAGCGTGTCCAGTCGATGCTGAACTGCCTGAACACGTTTCAAGGCAGGATGGCGTTCCCACTGAAACTATTTCAGAGGCTCCTGGGGCATATGGCAGCCGCGGTGGCAGTAACACCGCTCGGCCTGCTTCATATGAGACCGCTCCAGCATTGGCTGCACGGCCGGGTCCCGAGATGGGCGTGGCAATGCGGCACTCACCGGGTGAGTATCACACCGGCCCACCGCCAGACCTTCAGCCCGTGGTCAGACCCCTTGTTCCTTCAGGCCGGAGTGCCCCTGGAACAGGTGTCCAGGCATGCTGTGGTTTTCATGGATGCCTCTGCCATGGGCTGGGGGGCCACGTACAATGGGCATGCAGTGTCAGGGGTTTGGACGGGCCCGCACCTGCATTGGCACATCAACTGCCTCGAGTTGCTAGCAGTACATCTTGCACTGAGCCACCTCAAGAGGCTGTTACGGGCAAAGATGTATTGGTCCACACGGACAATACTGCGACCGTGGCGTACATCAACTGACAAGGTGGTCTTCACTCCCGTCGCATGTCACAACTCACCCGCCATGTCCTCCTCTGGAGTCAGAAGTGTCTGAGGTCGCTTCGGGCCATTCATGTCCCTGGTGTGCGCAACCGTTTGGCCGACGAGCTGTCACGAGCTGCGCTCCAGGGAGAGTGGCAACTCCACCCCCAGGTGGTCCAGCTGATCTGGAGACAGTTTGCTGTTGGCTGCATTGGCCTCTATCAAGAGGGTAGGGGACCTGCAGGCATTTTCGGTCGACGAATCGTGCCTAGAGTTCGGGCCGGGTGACACCCACGTGGTACTGAGACCCTGGCCTGGCTATGTGCCCAAGGTTCCCACCACTCCCTTCAGGGACCAGGTGGTGAACCTACAAGCGCTGCCCCTGGAGGAGGCAGACCCAGCCCTAGCTTTGCTCTGTCCCGCCCGCGCTCTGCGGATCTACATGGAAAGAACGCAAAGCTTTAGGACCTCAGATCAACTCTTTGTCTGTCACAGAGGCCAGCAGAAGGGAAAGGCTGTCTCCAAGCAGAGGATGGCCCACTGGATAGTGGATGCCATCAACTTGGCTTACCAAGCACAAGGTGTGCCCTGTCCGCTCAGGGTGCGAGCACACTCTACTAGAAGTGTTGCATCCTCCTGGGCACTGGCAAGTGGCGCCTCGCTGTCAGACATCTGTAGAGCTGCGGGCTGGGCGACACCCAACACGTTCGCTAGATTCTATAGCCTACGTGTAGAGCCAGTGTCCTCCTGTGTTCTCACCTCAAACGGGTAGAAGCACTGAGAGGCCCTGGCTCTTGTCGGCTTGCTGCGCCACGGCGCTTATTTTCTCCAGAAGTAACTCTGTTGAGTCCTCCATCACCCTCAGTGCCGGACGTGGCGGAGCGTCTGGCATCAGGCCCCTTGCCGCTGAATCCTTGAGAACCGGCTCTGGGCTGGTGTTATATGAGTGACCCAGCGGGGATCCCATATATTTTTCCACGGTCGCTCCTACGGAAGCCCGTGTCTTTCCCTTGGGAGAGCCCACCCCTTGGTGGGGCTGGAGCCCCCTCTCAGTTGCGGGCTACGGCTCAGCATTGTACTCCACATAACTCCTTCGGGGTACGATGTGGGTTTCGCAGCGTTCCCGTTCCACTAGGGCGCTTTGGTAGGGATTCCTATTCGTTGGTACTCCGATGTGGCGTAGAGAGTGACCAACTGAATGGGAACGTCTCGGTTACGTATGTAACCCTCGTTCCCTGAAGGAGGGAACAGAGACGCCACGTTCCGTTGCCATGTCCTCTGTACCCTGCTGGGGTGCCAGTCTACCTACTCGGTTCCTCAGCAAAAAGCTAATTTGATGCAAACACCTGTGTCTCATTTATACCCGCGCTGCGTGGCATGAGCACCTGGTGCAATCATTGCATGCCAGTGTGCATTGGCTCGTTTAGTTCCACTTGAAGTAGATTCGTCGGTGGCATCTCCGTTCCCTCCTTCAGGGAACAAGGGTTACATAAGTAACCGAGACATTACATGGGTCAAAAAACTTTTTGTGCATTTTGACAAGTAAAAATCTAAACTGATCTGACCAGGCCAATAGAAAAAACTGAGCCCTGATATATTGAAGGGCACAGGTAAATGTGACATTAATTTTAATAGGTTTATGTGAACATTGTTTTAAGTTCACTTAAATTAGTTATATTTATTTTTTAAAGCCAAATAAATGTTAAAATTGATAGCTTTTAATTATAATGTAATGCTGAATGGCTATAATTAATGGCTAACATTGAGAAAAAAAAATTCATAGAGACATCAGTATCAGAATTGGTATCAGTGATACTGGCATTCATTCAAAAAATAGATGCCATTACAACAAATATTTAAAGTATAGGCTACTGTCTTTATGTTGTTTCTACATTAATCTAGAGATTAAATGTGAAATTACAATATAAAAATATATTAAAAACTTAAATGTTTCTGTAATGCATAGTCCACTGGAGGCGAGCTTAGATGAACCCAAGTGCAGTTTTATTTACAGTGTGAACAAATACAAAACAAACTAAGACTTGAGTTCACTTACTTGACTATAAACAGACTTGACTATAAACACTCACCAACAGCAGGTTACAACAAACAATACTCAACAAGGGAACAAGGCAAACATGATGGCTTAAATACACAAAAACTAATGACAAACAAGACACACCTGTGAACAATTAAGACAATGAACCAATGACAAAACTGAACTAAGAAACCATGACTAAAACAACCAATGAGAACAGGCTTGTTCAACTTCATACAGCGATGCGCAGACTGATCGGCGGCTGACTCGAAGCAGTGCATGCCGGTTAGAAATTTTGTCCGACGCCACATGACTGTGACATATGCCATCAAAGTGCCGCGAGAGCGATTCGAGAGCAGCCGGCTGGTGCATTCTGCGCAGATTCTACAGAGCGACTGCACGAGCGCTAATGACGACACAGCTGTTCCACGATTGGCCGGATTCACCGTATGACAACAATCACGTGTTTCGTGTTTATTCTAAAACCTTCAGTTCTACTAATGCTCACAAATCTGTATTGTATAACAGTAAAAACTCTTTTCATGTAGTCGCAATGTTATATTGTCATGTTTATCAAAATAAAACTGTTAAAAAACATAGACCCCACTTCATTGACAGTGTAGGCTTATACGTTAAACTTTATTCTTATACAAACACACGCTGTATTAAGCAGTGCATAAAGTATTACATGAAAATAATGTCTCTGAAACATCTGTGTATTGCATTTATTTCACCTTAGCTGTGATAAAGTATGCAAACACAGCGCAAGCGTCACTACGGGAAGCAGAAAGTGAAAGTGTATATACATACATACACACACACATATATTTACAAAGTTTTATGCTAGATGCGATTATTCGCGATTAAGCGAAGACAGTACTAAATTATACATATTTTTTACACCAAGCCAGCAATCACCTAGCAATGCCACAACAGCCACCTAGCAACACCCAAGCAAACATTCATAACACCACAGGAAAGGCCTAGCAATCACCCAGAACATTCTAGCAACAACTATTCTAACATCCAGAACACCCCAGCAACAATTTATCTATCAAAACCCCTTTCTACCCAAAATACCTTAGAAATGCCCTAACAACTACCCAGAATACCATAGCAACTGGCTAGCAGCCACAGCAATTTCCTAATAACCACTTAAAGCATTCTAGCTACCACCCAGAATACTTTAGCAACACCCTAGTAACCCCCGAGAACACTATAGCAACACCCTAGTAACCACCCAGAGCACTATAGCAACAGCCTAGTGACCACCTAGCATTGAACTCTACGAACCATGCAGAACACCTTAGCAACCACCCAGCAGTGCCCTAACAACCACCTAGCAATGCCCAACATGCCCATTTATAGCACCATTGGAAACACCTATCCCTAGAACAGTCAGTCATCCAGATCAACCCTAGCAACACTTTAACAACCACCCACAATACCTTAGAAATGCCCTTGCAACCACACAGAACACCTTAGCAACTGGCTAGTAACCACATAGTAATATGTTCACAACAACCTAAAACATTATGGCAATTAACCAAAACACTACAGCAACTCCCTAGGAACCACTTAGAACATCATAGAAACCACCCAGAAAACCATAGCAACTGCCTTGCAACCATTTAGCATTGACGTGAGGAACACCTAAAAAACCACCTTGCAACACCCTGGCAATCACCCATAATGTTCTATAGCAACCATTCAGAACACAATAGGAAATGTTCTAGCAACCACCTAGCAATGCCCCAGAACCCCTCCAGAACACCCTAGCAACTACTTAGCAGCCACAGTATACCTTAGGAACACCCTAGTAACAACATATATAGCATAGCATAGCACACTAAAACTGCCTAGTAACCACCTAGCAGTGCCCAAACAACAATATAGCAATGCTCAAGCAACAATTCATGGCACCATAGAAAACACCTATCCTCAAAACATCCTAGCAGCTGCCTGTCAATCATCCAGGTCACCCTAGCAACACTTTAACAACCACCCACAATACCTTAGAAATGCCCTAGCATCCACCCAGAAGAAAATGTACAAAAGCGGTTATCATGAAGGAGGTGTTCACAGAATTCTCTTTTAATTAGCAGCACTAATTAGGGGAACACCCTTCAAATTACCACTGCTTTCTTTCTTTTTATATCATTATTGTTGTGATTTGCATAAAAATAACAAGCGCAGACAAGTGCAGTGGATAAATCTGGACCTGTGCCTGCAAGATGAGACAGTGTTGGTTTGGGTGCTGGGGTGTTAATTGCATGTGAGTGCTAGCTCTGATATCACACAGATGATAGGATGAACAAAGAACTGCGGAGAGCAGACGACTGTGGAGACTTCAAGCCTTTGCTGCTGGCTGAGAGTGAGGGGGGAGGGACGTGGCCCCCAGGAGCCAAAGACCCCCAGGAAAGAGGGGCGGGGGGCACTGACTTGCGTGTTTCATCATTAGTGGAGTTGGGGCAGGAAGATGAGAGAGAAAGGACACATGGGAATTTCTGAATTTTATGATGTATAACAGGATTCTGGACGAAGGGAGAAAATTTTTTTTTTTATATTGGAATGCAGTGCATTAGAAAATGTTGTGGTGTAAACAAAAGTCTGGCTTTGCAGAAGAAAAAAATGTCTGTTCCTTTTAGTTCTAAATCATATCTTGAAATATATATATTTTTTGCTTTAAATAAAAGCATGAAACAATGTGTGTATATATATATATATATATATATATATATATATATGAAGACTTCAGATGCAAAAGCCTCTAAGTCTGTCTGACGTTTTTCTTTAAATTTAGCATTTTTTGTCAGGCTCCTATGTATAGGTTTCTACCTAAGTACCAGTACTTCTGAATGGGCTGAGGCTGGGATTTAGTAGGTTTGAAGTGAAAGTATTTTATGAACATATACTATGTGCGGAGAGCATTCACTCAGTATCGTTATCTCATTTTTGACCGAGGTGGCTTTTAGAATCTTTTGCATTGGAAGTCTTCATATATATATTATTTGATTCAGCATTTAAATTATTACATTATTAACCTTAAATGGGTTGTATTAATGTGTTTTTTTTTTGTGAAATGATACTCTAAATAAGAAACTAAAACTGCCAGTAGGTGGTGATAACTGTCTAGGTCAAATGGCTGATTCATTCAGGAATGAAGTAAATAGCTCTCTTTATGAATTGGCAATTGAATCATTGGTTCACCCGACTGATTCGCTCAAAACGCGTATTAATTCAGAAATGAAGTAATGCTGTGTGAGGCTCGGAGATGCACATCAGTTCTGCTCTGGCTTTATAAGTATTATTTTCTTTGGCAAAATTGAGCAAAAACAGACAAAATTGTGTTTAAAATATAACACAATATTAACTTGTTATTTATTGAACTGTTGTATAAAATCAATATCACATTTGCACTCGTGCTATTGGGGACTAAAACTGCACTCGTGATATTGCGCTTGTTACCCGTGTGATATATCTTAACTATATCATGATATAAAAAAGAGACAAAAGGCCCTATCATACACCCGGTGCAATGTGACGGCAGGCACAACACGGCAGGTTTTGCTAGTTTCAGCCCGACGCAGTTATCATTTTCACATCCAGCGCCCACGTTGTTTAAATAGCAAATGCTCTCGCGTCCATCTGTTCGCCCATGGGCGTGCTGATCTGAAAGGCGTATTGTTAGCGCGTTGTTATGTTGAAGCAACTGAAAACGCAGTATTTTTTGTGTTATTTGAAGGGTGCGTTAGTAATATGCACCTATAGGTGGGTACACAACGCGCGTACACTCTGCTTATTACACACACAGGGACAGGCAGCAGCACACAAACATGCCAAATATTACAAATAAAAGGATTACAATGTAAAAGATTATTATTGTGTACGTAAAGATAAAAATGCCTACATGTCATAATGGATAGTCATTGCATGTATCAGAATTACCTATTTGCAGTAATGACGAATGAAATTGGCAAATTATTTGACCAATCGTAGCAATACACACATATTTAAACTGACTCGCCAGGTTGAGGTTGTCTATATTCTGCCATGTAAATAGCGAATCTGCCATGGTGCAAGCGCAACTGGCTTTTAAAGGGAATGGGTGATGAGACTCCATGACTCATTAAGAGGCTAGGTACAACCCTTTTGGATCATGTGCCTGGCGCGCCAACCGTTTTTTCCGTTGTTAAACTAGCAAAAGTGGATTCGAAAATGCCCTAAGTGCACCTGCGCCTTGCGCTTCAGACCATGCGCTCAGATCGTTCAGATTGATAAATTCAGATATCTTGAATTTATATATTTATATATACAAACTTTTATGTTAGATGTGATTAATCCTGATTAATCACGTTTAATCGATTTGACAGCACTAATGTATATATATTGCATAATTTCTGCAAAAGAAAAGACAGGCAGTAGACTGTGTAAATGCCATTTCTGTTCAGTGTTTTTTGACCTTTTGCCACCATTTTCTTCTCTAATGTTTATGTATGTATGAATTTTCCCCAGACTTCTGAATTGGAAAGCATTTGAAAGGGGACGAAAATCGTGCACCTGCCTACAGTGAATCGATACTCGTGGCCCTACCCACATAGCGCCGAGAATTATGGGGGATGGGAGATCCATTATTCAGAAGTGTGGGCCTGAAAACTCAAAATGATTTTTTTCAAAAACCTTTTTTCCAGCTGGTCGCTGAAATAAAGAGGCTTGTTGCGCTGTAATAACATTTTTTCCCCTCTCACATCCAGTGTAGAACAGACTGCTGCGCTTCAGTCACTATGTAATTATCTCTTTGGCAACTGCCATCGCTGTGATTGCCGCCGAGGACCAGGAGACCACGGGAGGGCAGGTGTGCGTGTGTGCACACCCGCTTTGCAAATTATTTCAAGCTCTACAGACCTCTCACAAATCAAAACCAGCATTTCATTAAAACAAAATTGTCGCTGATGGATTCATAGTTTGATGAGAAATTCGGTTATGGTACCATGCGTCCTCCACTGAGACCAATAATCATACATCACCCTGCTGAGGACCATCCAGATGTTTTAAATGCACATCTGTACTTAATCAGCCGTGCCTCATGCACTTTTATAACCATCATTGGTTCTCAAGCAACACTGGTAATAAGAAAGTAGTCTCAAATTACTTTACCGCTTCATATTATATGTATTAACAAGAAAATATGTCAATATTTTAGCTTAATGTGATGTATCAGTAGATGTTGAATCTTTATTGTCGCTATATTTTAGCATAAAGCCATGCCACAATAGCTGAACAGATGCTCCCATGCCTTCTTAAATTCAGCCGTCATTTCCAAACCGATCCAGACAGCCCGACAAATGCAGAAACACAGACATCTGCTGTATGTGAAGTAACCAGCAGGGTGAGTCTTGAATGCGAATGAAATAAAGATACAGTAGGACAGAAATGGAAACAGGATCTGAGGGGTTTGAGATAGTGGAGGTATAGCGATAGGGATTCAGCAGCTGACACAGATGTCAGGCTACGGACAGGTGTTTGTTGTGCGATATGGTGTAAAATCTCAGATGTTCTTCTGTGTTGTCTTGCTTTACAGACAAACCTCCAGCAGACTCTTTTACAACTAAATTTAACATTTTTCAAAGCTACAATTCTCCATATATTTTCTCCCATTTTTTTATATGCTCACCTGTGCATTTGTAAAGGATTACAAATATAAAAAAACTTAATATAAACGTCAAGTTCTACACCACATCATGAAACTCAAAATAAAATGCTGTTTTATTGGTAGGTTTTAAAATAAAAAGAATATAAACAAACCATTAGCTTTGTGTATTTTAAGTGTTTTAAGGTTACGTTAACACTGGCGCAATGTGATAAGTTACCAGATAAATGTGATTTGTTTGTTTGTGCTGCAAGCTAAAGGGATAACAGCCGATTAGAAGATGTTTGATGTGTGAGGTCTGGGATTTTGAACCAATAAGAATTCAGAGTGGGCGGTGCTACGCAGTGATTCCACAGAAAAGTGATTAAAAAAATGCTGCTTATTAACTGATTAAGGTTAAAGGGATAGGTCAAATTTTTTTATTATCTCATGATTTTCTCACCCTCAAGACATCCTAGGTGTATATGACTCTACTTTCAGACGAATACAATCAGAGTTATATAAGAAATATCTTCCAAGCTTTATAATGGCAGTGAATGGCAGCCCAAAATTTGAAGCCCATAAAAGTGCATCCATCCATCATAAACATACTCCACACGGCTCTGGTGGGTTAATAAAGGCCTTATGAAGCAAATCGATGGGTTTGTGTAAGAAAAATATCCATATTTAAAACTTTCTAAAGTAAACTTATAAAGCAACTTACGGAAAAAGCGTAACTAGCGCAACGTATTACGTAGCGTAAGCGTTTTGAACTGTGGTGTTACACTTTCTGCGTAAGTTGAATACAGAAGGTGGTCTGGCAGAAGCTAGATATTTTACTTTATAAAGTTTTAAATATGGATATTTTTCTTACACAAACCCATTGGACTTTGCGATTGCTGACCGATTGCTCCTGTCTGCCTCCTGTTTGTCCTGGTGCTGGTGTGCTCTGTTCACTTTTGAATCTTTATTTGATATCATTCCCTGTTGTTTAAACTGCTAAATATAACTTACCCATCACCATATATTGTCTAATATTGCCTACCACATTAAATCTGACATTGCTAGCTTTTAATCTAAATCACTATCAGGCATTAGCATTTAGCTAGCCTGTTAGCTTGCCATCTCTGCACTCGGGTCTCTTGTTTTCTGAGTTCATTAAACAACTGTGGTGAGTTGGATTAGTAAATAGACTCCATCCAACAACTGTGGTAAATTGGATTAATCAACAAATACGGTAAGCCATGTCCTCTTCTCCTGTCATTGTCATTGTCACTTGCACTGCATGTTTCATGTTTAGTATATCTTTCTCCGTTGTGATAAATGTAAGGAGACCGTCACGCTGACGGAGAAGATTTCAGAATTAGAGACACGCATTCAGACTTTATTTGAGTTTAGTGAGAATGTAACGGCTTTAGACACTGCTTTGGATGCGAATAGCTTAGTGAACTCTGTACATTGTTCGGTTCCGGCTGTAGAGCCCGTGCAGCAGGGCAACTGGGTGATGGTGAGACGGCATAGTCGTGGATCAAAAAAACACTCTTCTGTTCCGATCAGATCATCAAACAGGTTCTCCCCACTCAGTGATGCACCCACTGAGAATCCTGTTGAAAGTGCCCTAGTTATTGGCGATTCTATTACAGGGAACGTGAAAATAGAGACACCAGCCACCATAGTCACATGTTTACCGGGAGCCAAAGTACCTGACATCAAAGCAAATTTAAAAGTGCTGGCTAATGCTAATCGTAAATTCTCTAAGATTATTATTCACGTCTGCACTAATGATGTTCGACTTCGCCAGTCGGAGATCACCAAAATTAACATTAAAGAGGAACTCGCAAGTACGATGTCACGTAAAATTTTTGTTCTGGTCCCCTCCCCGTTAAAAGGAGTGATGAGATACTTAGCAGACTATCATCACTCAATGGCTGGTTGTCTAAGTGGTGTCTGCAAAATAACATAGGGTTCATAGACAATTGGAAAAGCATTTGGGGCAGACCTGACCTGTTGAAAAAAGATGGCATCCATCTATCCTGGGGTGGTGCCGCTCTTCTCTCTAGTAATTTGGCACATAGTCTTAGAGCTAAACCTTGACTAACTAGGGCCCAGGTCAGGAAGCAGACGGACTGGCTTAACCGACCGTCTGCTAGCTGTCTCACGTCACAGAAGTCAGATAAATCCCAACACATAGAGACTCTTTCACCTAGATATTATCACATAGAGACTGTGTCTGTTCCACGAATTAGTAAATACAAAAAAACACCAAAACCATTCAATGTTAAAAATTCAATTGATGTCCAACAAATAAACAACAGACATAATACAGATGATCAAATGATAAAGCTCGGGCTGCTGAATATTCTATCCCTTTCCTCAAAAACGCTTATTGTTAATGATATGATTACAGATAATAATCTAGATGTGCTGTGTTTGACAGAAACTTGACTAAAACCTGACTATACATTACTTTATAGTCCACCCCACAAAATTATTGTTATAAACATGAGCCGCGTCTGAAAGGTAAAGGGGGAGTTGTTGCTGTAATTTATTATAATATCTTCAGTGTTACTCAGAAGTCTAGTTTCAAATATAATTCCTTTGAAGTTTTGGTGCTTTATGTAACGTTATGTAGTGAAATTGATAAATCCCGTTTGACATTCGTGTTGGCTACTGTATACAGGCCACCAGGGCACGATACAAACTTTACCAGAGAATTTGCTGATTTTCTATCAGAGTTAGTACTGGCTACAGATAAAGTCCTAATTGTTGGTGATTTTAATATCCATGTAGACAATGAAAAATTGGGATTGGCATTTAGAGACATTCTAAACTCTATTGGAGTAAGGCAACATGTATCAGGACCCACTCATCGCCGTAATCATACTTTAGACCTAATATTGTCACATGGAATAAATGTTGATACCGTTGAAATTCTGCAGCAGAGTGATGACATCTCAGATCATTACCTAGTATCATGTATACTTAATTTAGCTAAGGCTGCAATGCCTGCCCCTCGCTTCAAATATGGCAGGACTATCACTGCTGCGACTAAAGATTGCTTTGTAAATAAACTTCCTCATCAGTTTAATCTCCTCAGCATCCCAGATAGCCTAGAGGAACTCGATGTTGCAACAGAAACTATTGACTCTCTCTTTTCCAGAACTTTAGACACAGTTGCTCCCCGGCGCTTAAAGAAGATTAAATAAAATAGTCCAACGCCATGGTACAACGAGCACACTCAGGCCCTTAAAACAGCAGCCAGAAAAATGCGCAGCTGAAAGAAAACAAAACTGGAAGTTTTTCGCATTTCGTGGAAAGAGAGCATGATTGCATACAGAAAGGCTGTAAAAACTAGATCTGCTTATTGCTCGACTCTCTTAGAAGAAAACAAACACAACCCTAGGTATTTATTCAATACAGTGGCTAAATTAACCAAAGATAAAGCTTCAACTTCTGATGTTTGTAAACAGCACAGCAGTAATGACTTTATGAACTTCTTTACTTGTAAGATTGATAATATTAGGAAAAAAATTATTATAACCTTGCAGCCGTCTACTACTGTATCACATCAGACAGAGCATTGTAGTGTCACTGAGGAAAAATGACATTCATTTACTGCCATAGGAGAAGAAGAATTGGCTAAACTCGTTAAATCATCAAAATCAACAACATGTATGCTCGACCCTATACCGACTAAACTACTAAAAGCGATGCTTCCAGATGTCATAGATCCTCTTCTTAATATCATTAATTCATCCTTGACATTAGGATATGTACCGAAAACTTTTAAGTTGGCTATTATTAAACCAATTATGCTCCTTTTTAGAAAGAAATGGTATCTGTGAGGATTTCCAGTCAGGATTTAGACTGTATCATAGTACTGAGACTGCTCTCATTAGAGTTACATATGATTTACTCTTATCATCCAATCGTGGTTGTACCTTTCTGTTAGTGTTACTCGATCTTAG
Source organism: Rhinogobio ventralis (assembly GCA_039654625.1). NCBI lineage: Eukaryota > Metazoa > Chordata > Actinopteri > Cypriniformes > Gobionidae > Rhinogobio > Rhinogobio ventralis. The sequence goes on from CM077216.1 coordinate 21,350,454, forward strand.
TGCTGCACTCGATACTATCGACCACAACATTCTTTTGAATGGACTTGAAAATTATGTTGGCATTAGTGGAATTGCATTGACATGGTTTAAATCATACTCATCTGACTGTTATCAGTTTGTAGCAGTAAATGAATAGATGTCACACCGATCACAAGTTCAGTATGGAGTACCGCAAGGCTCAGTGCTAGGACCGTTGCTTTTCACCCTGTACATGTTACCACTGGGAGATATCAGCTCTATATTTCTTCACGCCCTGACAAAACTTACCAATTCACAAGATTAACGGAATGCATAGCTGATATAAAAAATTGGAACCCTCTGCACATAGTAACCTAGAATTCTGTCTAACATTTGATGGCTGCTCTGTCAAGTCCTCGTCGTCAGTTAGGAACCTGGGTGTGCTCCTTGATACCAATCTCTAATTTGAAAGCCACGTTCCTAGCATCTGTAAAACTGCATTCTACCATCTTAAAAATATATCTAAATTACGGCATATGCTTTCAATGCAAAATGCTGAAATAAACTGCAGCTGTCACAAAACGCAGCAGCTCGAGTTCTTACTAGAACCAGGAAGTATGACCATATTAGCCCGGTTTATCTCCCCAGTACTTGAGCGAGCTCTTAACGCATTATACTCCATCTGTCACAGGGTGTTTTGGTTATGTTTCATGTTCATGTTTTGAGTTTGCCATGTTCACTGTCTGTTTCTAAGTTTGCCATGTTCACTGTCTATGTTTCTAGTTTGCCATGCACTTCCTGGTTTTTGTCATGTGATTCCCATGCCCTCATGTCTGTTGTCATGTCATTGGTTCATTGGGTAATCAGTGTTCACAGGTGTCCCACGGGTACCTCAGGATACCCTGAGAAGGCCTGGAAGGCCGCGCTCCACGGTCCAGGTCCGCCCATGCCCACGCCTCACGATCCAGGTCCGCCCACGCCTCACGGTCCAGGTCCGCCCACGCTCCCAGGCCTCATGTCATTGGTTCATTGGGTAATCAGTGTTTACAGGTGTCCTTTGTCTTGTCCTTAGTCAATGTGTATTTAACCCTCTTGTTGGCCATGTGTCTTGGTCTGATATTGAATGTATGTGGTAACACATTGTTGGTGAGTGTTGGTTATATTTAAATGTGTTTTGTGTCAAGTTTAGCCAAGTTTGTTTTGCTACGTCTTTGTTTTATGTTGTAAAGATTTAAGTTTAAATAAAAGCTGCACATGGGTTCTTCAACCTTGCCTCAATGGACTAACGTTACACCATCACGTCTATTGTGGTCTCAAAATTCTGGCCAGTTGATAATACCTAGAATATCAAAATCAACTGCAGGCGGTCGATCCTTTTCCTATTTAGCACCTAAACTCTGGAACAGTCTTCCTAGCATTGTTCGGGAAGCAGACACACTCTGTCAGTTTAAATCTAGACTAAAAACACATCTCTTTACTATGGCATACACAAAACATTTTTTTATTTATATTTTATTCAAATCAATTAAATGATTGTTAGGCTGCATTAACTAGGTCAGCCGGAACCGGGAACACTTCCCATAACACCTGATGTACTCGTTACATCATAAGAAGTATGGCATCTACGCTAATGTTAGTCTCTCTGTTTATCCTGAGGTTTACTGCAGTCAGCCGGATCCAGGCCGTATCCAGATCAGATGGTGGACCTGCGCCCAGACATTACCAACGCATCCCTGAAGTGTCTGCAGAGACCGTGTCAATTAGACTCCCCCCTGAAATTGCCTCACCGACACGTCATCCTCAATAAACCCGTCTCCGGCATGATGCCTCCGATCTTTCGAATATTCCGATCTAATATGACTTCTGACCTGTAAGGTTGCCAGAATAATAATCATACACTGTTTGTTAATTGGCCAGAGGAGAACTGGTTCCCCGACTGAGCCTGGTTTCTCCCAAGGTTTATTTTTCTCCATTATGCCACCTGATGGAGTTTTGGTTCCTTGCCACTGTCGCCTTTGGCTTGGCTTGCTCAGTTGGGGACACTAAATTTTCAAATAAATATCCAAATAAATTTAATTACTGAACTAAATTAACTATATCAACTATATTACTTGAATATATATGATAATTGAAATGAGCTAGATGACATCACCGTTTTCTCCAGAGCGGCTGTACCGCTGAATCAAATTCGGTTGCATTATTTTCCTGTTTAACACTGTGAAGCTGCTTTGAAACAATCTGCATTGTAAAAAGCGCTATATAAATAAAGTTGACTTGACTTGACTTGATTCGCTTCAGAAGGCCTTTATTAACCCCCTGGAGCCGTATGGATTACTTTTATAATGGACGGATGCAGTTTTTTGGGCTTCAAATTTTGGGCTGCCATTCACTGCCATTAAAGCTTGGAAGAGCCAGTATATTTTTTAAGTTTAAGTTTGTTATGCGCTTTTGTCCATTTTTATTTCTTTTTTAAACTTATTTTTTTCAGTTAATTGTAAAGGAACTAATTTTTCTTTAAATTTTTTTACGTTTTTCATCTAATATTTATATTTGATGTCAGCTTTATTTCAATTAACAAAAACTATTTGTAATATTTTAAAATAGTTTAATTAAAAATAACAACACTGCCCTTATCCAAAGCAACTTAAAAGCAAACCTTACTCAAAATAAAGCGCTTTTATCTTTCTTTGTTTATAAATAAAATGTATAGACAATCATTTTGTGGCTTTGAGGTGTTTGAAACATTATGTTTACATGTATGGCATTTAGCAGACAATCTAATATAATCCAAAGAAATTTACAAATAAATACTTGCTCAAAGTAAAAAAATATTTTCTTGGTTTGTTTATAAATTAAAGGTACACTGTAAACCCGAATGAGTTGGAAAAACTCAAAAAAAATTGAGGCAATCAGTTGCCTCAAATTTTTAAAGTTAAGACATTTGAATTTTAAGTAAGCAGAACTTTCAGATTTGTATTTTGTAATTACATTTTAATTGCTCTGAACTTGAAATATTTGAGTAAGCTAATTCATACATACTAATTAACTTAAAATATCATGTAATCTTTAATTTTTAGTAGTGGAAACTAGTAGTAGAAAAAAACCTTAATAGAAACTTCTAAACTAGCATAAGAAAACATTAAACACTACTAAATCTCCCACTTAACATAAATCTTGCAAAAACAGAAACAATATAACACTTAATTTTGGCATTTACTGTCCTTTTTGATTGTCATGGCAAAGCATGCTGGGAAATAGAAATCCCAGCCCAGTTTCAGTTCAATTTAAGTTTGTCTAAATTAAAAGAAAGGTTCATAAAACTCAAAACAATGAAACAATTCTGATTACTTAAAATGTGTCAGTTTTGAGAACTCAAAAGTAAAAGAAAGTTCTAAATACTCATTAAAGTTAATTTGATTGAACTAATTTGTTCAATTTGAGTTGGCTCTACTCAAACCAATTTATTATTTTGAGTGTTAGAGTTTACAGTGTAGCTTTGAGGTGTTTGAAACACGTTTACAATTAAGGTACTTAGCAGAGGCTTTTATCCAAAGCAACACATACCATGTGATTTTACTTAAAGGGTCTCAAATCCTCATATGTTTCTTCTGTAGAACTCAACCTGTGAATTTAACATTGCTGAGAAGTTTGAAACGATTGCTTTAGAATTCAGTATAATGCCACTCCAATGGGCTTTAGAGACTATTTCTGTTGAGCATGCAGCAAAAATGCCATGGCCAATACCTTGGTGTCTTTGTAAAGGTCTTATTGTGTATGCACACACTGTACGCTCATGTTTGCATTCTGTGCACGAATATCTATGTGCAAGCATATACACTTGCTCATGCGTACAGGCATATGTTTAATGCACACCCACTTGCTCAACTAATGAGGTGGACCCGGTCAGGGCATGGAGGGGGTTGGATCTTGTCTTTTGTTAGATTTTGGTCCCCACCATCCCCCTTTCTGCACTCATTGTCCCAGGGGAGGCCTCTAGAACTCACTAATTGAATCAAGTACACATTGCGCCTCCTCCCCACACCCTTCGAGAGCAGTCCAGCCCGGCTTTGATGCTTTTGTTGGGTCTCAGCACCACGGACAGCTCCCAGAAACACTGCAACTGGTTGCCTGCCTTCATTATATGGGTATGGCGAATGCTGGCTATAACACGCGCCAGTGTGTGTGTGTGTGAGTGTGTATGTGGGAGTTATATCAGATGATATGTGTGTGAGTGTGTGGGAGGATGGAAATTAAGTATAAAGCGAGAATCTGCATAACTACATGTCATTGCCGCCCACGCTCGGTGTTGTTAGGGATATCTGAGCGCCTGACCAACCAGACTGTGATAAATGATTTTGCACCGTGGTCGTTTGTTTTTGACAGAGCTGGTGCCGAAGGTCAATTGTGTGTGTTTGAAGAAAGCGCTCAGGTGGAGGATGACGGATGCATTAGGAATGATCAAATCTTAAGTAAAGGGAGACTGTGTGTGTGACTATGCATAGCTTAGCGTACTCTGTCTCGCCTCGCTCATTACCCCAGCGATCGAAGAGTTGTGTTCCTGGCCATGGGCGGAGATCGGCACGCCAGACCTTTAAATTGTAGGGAGGGAGATAGAAGGAATGGTTGAATGGTTGTGATTAGATTTGCTGGACTTAATGAAAGAGGACACTGCGGTGCAAACATCTGAACAGACATTAGCACAATGTGTATTCTCTGTCACAGCAATTTAATTGTTTTTATATTCATTATTACTCCTTATTTTATATTGTATCTTCTTTAATAATGTACAAAATTTACAAACACGCTATGGGGTTGTGTGCAAAAACTAATTTTTTAATTTTTATAAAAATGTAATTTTAATTAGTTTAACTTTTACAGTTTCAGGTTGAGCTGACTAATGAAAATTAAACTAATCTGAAGAAAAAAACTATTTAACAAACACAAGAAAACAAACAACAAAAAAACAAAGCAGAGCAAAACTAAAAATATAACAAAAAAAGCAAAGCAAAACAAAACAAAAGGCAAAGCAAAAAAAAACAAAAAAAACAAACAAACAAAACAAAATGACAGGCAAAGTAAAACAACAAAATAATAAACAAAGCAAATCAAATCAAAACAATAAAATGAACAAAGCAAAACAACAATAATATAACAAGCAAAACAAAACAAAACAATAAAATAACAAACAGAGCAAAGCAAAAAAATAATATAACAAACAAAGCAAAACAAAACAATAAAATAAAATAACAAACAAAGCAAAGCAAAGCAAAGCAAAGCAAAGCAAAACAAAACAAAACAAAACAAACAAAGCAAAGCAAAACAATAATATAACAAACAAAGCAAAGCAAATCAAAATAACAAACCAACAAAAGCAAAACACAATCAAACAAAAAGCAAATAAAAACAACAAAATAAGACATAAAAGCAAAAAAGCTAAACAAAACAGACTGGGTGAATATACAGGTAAAGAGGGACCCCAGACAGCAACAGGTGTCCACGTGTACCAGATGTGGGCCGGATCTGGGCCGACACTATTTGCTGTCTGGGACACTTTCTAATTATTTGCTATTGGTGTTGCTTTAAAATATGATGCCAAATAGCTTAGCCCCTTACACAAATCCATTTTAAAGCCGACATGACTTTTGCTCCAAATTGTGACATATATCCAAGTGAAACGAGCAAAAATTAAGGGCGGGACTTGATTTTGTCCATTGGAAATTGATTGGATGGTTGTGGTTTGCTATTGGTCGATCTCATGTGAGTGACAGGTTGTCCTGCCCTCTCATCATCAGAGAAGAGATGTCACTGCAAAAGAGAGGGAAAGTTATTTTGATTACGAAAATTACAAGGGCACATTAATTTAAAAAAAAATAATGATGTGCATGAATAAATCATTTATAATAAATAAATACTGCAATATTCCATTTAAAAAATAAGAATAGTTGATTTGGATTTCAAGGTGACTTTAAATTGCTATAAGATGTCCATTATACATTATACAAAGTGTTGTACTTTATCAGTGGATCAACATTAGCTGCATTTACTTTTACTATTTCCAAACTAACTAAATTAAGAATTCACACACAAGAAAATCCTGTCATGTCCATGTTTAGTTCCCCCTTTCTATGCTATGATCTCAGCACCAGCAGACCTGTGTCAGATTAGACTAAGAATCCCAAATGTAATGTAATGTAATTGTGCGGAACATCTGGATTAGTCCTGCTGATGTGTATCCGCTGGTAATGACATTAGTTTGGAGTCTGGTGAGCCATTTCCAGCACACGGCGGCTCTCAAATAGTCTAAGAGAGTGTGGATGGCCGGCTGATGGAGACCATCCATTGGCCTTTTTTTGGCTGGACGGGGCAGCATCTCCTCTCACAGGAAACAATTCTTCCCCCAGCCCTCATGTGTCAATTAAAACAGCATGACCTGAGCCTCTAAAAGGCTTTTATTTCAAGGTTATCCTGGGTCGACCTCTCTGAGTGCTTGTTATTTCTCTCTCACCCTCTTGCTTTGAATCAGTCATGCAAGTAATAACATGGATTAGAATTCCTCTGACATGCATTTGTGTTGCAATGAAGGTACATTTACAGCTCTTGATTGCTTAAAAGGTCATAAAAACATTACGGAACACACAAGAACATGCCTTGTAGATGTTAACAGGTAGCACACTGGAAGCAGTCTTATTTATATACTAATATAGTATTAATTATTATTTTGAATTAGCTTTTATTTTAATATTTTAGTTTAAGTTTTAGTAATCTTATGTGCTTTTGTCGTTTAATTTTTTTATTTTATTTAATATTTCTATTTGGCTTTAATGTTTAATTCATATTTATTTCAGCTTGGGTAATTTTAGTACTTAAAACGTATTTTAAGGTAGTTGCCAAAGCAAGATTTCATTAAATATTTATTTTATTTTAGCTTTATTTAAATTAATGAAAACAATTTTGAATACTTTTAGCTTTAGCTAATAATAACAACACTGGTTGGAAGACAATGTTGTCATCTGTTGGAAAACTGTTAATTTTGGGGGTTACTTTCATCTTTAGACTCAGCAATCATTTAACTTACATTTTATTAGGGTCCAAGGATGGTGCGATGGCACCTATTGTATCCGTTTGTTTTTCTTCTTCTTCTGCCATGGGAGTCTATGGCAGCCCATAGAACCGTATGGTACATAGTTGTGAAATTTGGCACACTGATAGTCCAAACATTCACCAGTCTCTAACGCAATCCCTCTAGCGCCATTGTAAGGCTGGGAAATTCACCCAAATTCTATATGGTTTAATGTGAGCAAGTACGATACAGTATTATACGTTTGATATTATTTGAAATGTCTCGTACAAACTGAAATGTCTCGTGCGACTGGTACAAAGGTCTCATCCCCACAGTAAACGTAAAGGTAATAAAGGTTTTAAGAGTTTAGAGATATTTTGCCTAATGTGTGATGGGTGTGTCTCCGGCCAAATGTTCTCTTCCTCCTGCCGTCAATACAGGTCTATAGGACCTGATTAATGTAAATTCCCATTGTTAACACATGTTTACATTTGAAAGAGTTTTCTTTCTTGGTCTGGTATTTAAGGAGATGTTGCAAAGAGGTCAGGGTTGGAACCTTTATATCGGTCAGCCCGTAACGCTGAGTGTCTCTTAGATGCTCAGCGTTATGTAATTTTCAAAAGTCAGGTATCCATATTTTATTCTATACTTTAAAGCATTTGATGTTATGTATGGATTATCTTTGAATTGATTATGTAACTGGCATGATACATTTACCTGACTAATAATAAATTGTTACACTGATTTATTCTGACTTACTCTGGAATTATTAACTATCTCTAGTATATTATGAACGGGTACAATTTCAACAAAGGGTTAAACTGAATAATTAAATGTGTAAATATAAATGACCAAATAACCAATTGGCATTCTAACCTAAATTCGAGGTCATAATAAAATGGAGTCAAAAAAAACTAAATTAGACTTAAATAAAAGACCAAACACGCAAGGAACCTTCACCCACCAATCGTAAGGCTCCATTGGGACGATTGGGCGGCCTTACACCATCAACTGTCCAAAGTTTCATTTACATTTATGCTAATAATTTTTGAACCATTAAGGGGTAGAAACAAAATTCCTCTGAAATCCTCTGATTCCTTGGCTCAAGACGATTCGATTGCACCCTATGATGTCATTTTCCGTAGTGAAATCCTACTTTTTCGAACTTTTCTTAGACGGTTTGTCCGATTTTCATTGAAAATCAAACCAGGGGTGTTTCCCAAAAGCATCGTTAGCCAGCTATGGTCGCAAGTTATCAACATAGTTCAACCAGTCTGTGTTTCCCGAAACCATAGTTCCAACGAACATTTGCAAACAGTGTCGCAAAGTTGTGTGGTTGCAACGATAGATCTCAACCTGTGGTTAGAAGCAGTTTCTTGTTTGCATGACACGTGGACTTCATAAATCCTTATCTTGAGCAAAATAAGCAAGCTGACATTCAGTACAATCTATATCTTTTATTTAGAATACATACAAATGTCATTTATGTCGTTTAGTTTGTCAAGAGATTTAAAGCACCGTTTTTGAAGAGTGCGCATGTGTGTACGTGCTCTATTACGTAAGAACAAGCCTGTGATTCAATCTGGAAATAAAGCAAAATAACTGAGAAAAATAAGAATGTCCATAATTTATAGCAAAAAATCTAGCATGAATTCGATCTCAAACTAATTCATTTAAAGCAGTTATTACTCCACCACCTGCGTGACATCAATAACCAACGTGGTTGAACGACAAATTTGCAACGCTTTAGTGTATTCAGACCAAACTTGGTACATGTTATCCCAAGGCTACATGCTACAGGCTACATGCAGCGTTTCTGCACAGCGCCACCTACTGGTCAGGAGATATGAAAAATAAACCTTTTTGCTTATAAATTCTGTATGGTTTGCCCAAAAATCATAAAACTGGTCTCTTCTGATTCAGTGTCGGCTGTATTTTAAGAATGCATTCGTGCATTGTTACAAAACTCGGTATGTGTTATCGGGACCATGCCCTGAATGTACTCAAAAAGTTTAAAGAGACAGTTATAATGAAATTTCCAAAAATGCTAATAACTTTTGATTAATTTAGCTTATTTTGATGATCTGGTCTTGATAGATTCCTTGGGTCAGGCCGAGAACAATGATACCAATTATGTTATACCAATTAAATTACCATATTTGCTTGAACTTGCTATCCGCCATTTTGAATTTCTTTGAAAACCTACTTTTTCAAACTCCTCCTAGACCGTAATTCTGATTTTCACCAAAATTGGCTCAGATCATCTTCAAACCATGCAGGCAAAAAGTCATCAAAAGCTTTTTGATAGACCAAACCGCTCTCAAGTAACGCATCAACAAATTTGTTGGCATGATTCCAAGCTGATTCTGAGCCTGTAACTGCAACGCTTTTATGTGTCATTGTCATATTAGACAACATTACAAGTTAATTATATTACAGTGATTTTATTTGTGATTTTTCAGCCATTTTGACTAAAATAATCTAAAAACATCTTTACTGGTGCAGTTTTTCTGAAGCTTCCAGCCATGCTTGCATGTCACATTGTTCCTTTTTGTGCTTGGTGCAAGCAAAAGCAATTTTTTTCCCCTTCAAATTTGTTAAACCTATTAGGTATAAACAGACTAAAACCTGTTGAAATACAGGGTTTCACGGTGCTTTAAAGGGGTCAAACTGGGTATTATAGCACATTTAAAAACAGAAGTTCAAAGTCCAGAGTGCTTTACTGGTAAAACAGGCAAATTAACAAAAAGCATGATTGTTTGTGTTTTATGTCTATGTATTCTTGCAGAGCCCAGACTCCATCATAACTGAGACTGACTGTTGTATCCTGCCCTTTCTAGATCCTCAGTGACTGAGACTTTTACCTTCTCAATGATGAACAGGTCCACGAGCATCACCCAGAACCAGAGCAGAAAGAGCCTCCACCTTCCCCTCCCCTCCAAGATGATCACACCCTTCTACTTCCCTTCTACTTCCACTTGCTGTTTCTCCTTCTTCTTACCCTCTTGTCTGGATTTTACATCTGTTTATTATTGCCCAGCAAAATATTTAATGTTTAATATACAGAATAGTACATTAAACTTTACCCACATATATAGTATACTCACATACAGCAAAATATAGCAACTTTCAGTTGCACAGTTGTTTATACCGTCACTCCTGAAAAGCTGCATCTTTTATCCAAACCTTCAAATACATCTGCAAGTATCTTTTCTTTCGATTGGCAATATTACTGTATGACAACTCCTTAAAAATGTTTTAAAAATTCAGTTTCTGTAAGGCCTATTTATTGTTTTTTTGCATATGAGCTGTCAAAACCCGCCAGATTGAAGCAAATCAATATTCATACTGAGTACAAATTTCTAATTCATCAAGTCTGCTTATATAGTATTGATTTTTTTTTCTCTGTATGCCTTGAAAAGAATCTGATTAGCATTTGCCAGCAGTCTAAAACAATGACGGACTATCATAAGAGTAAGCGGAACTCTTTAACTTTTTTTTTTTTTTTGTCTTTTTGAATAGAACTATGGGAAATGAGGGCATTTACTGTAAATATATTGTGGGACCCGTATTCCCATAATTCCTGTCAAAAACATATGATTAAAAACAACCCAAATATAGTTTGTAATGAATTGGACTATAAAAGAACACATTGTAACAGATTTTGTAAGCAAAATACTCAAAGCACTTGTTGCTTTTCCAGTTTCATTCTTTTAAATAATTTTTCGAAGATCTCACCTCATGATAAATATACAGTAAGTAGACAGACAGGATAAACCACTTTATGAGATTCCTCCGTGTTTAAAAGGCCATATTTCCCCAGTGATCCCCTGACTACTCATCGTTGAAAACATATTTTTTTGCAGTGAACTCGATTTCAACTTCTGACTTAGTCTAACTAGTCAGACCTTTTAACTTTGGTAGCAAAGAAAACTTGTTGTTCAATATGTCCCCACTTAAATAATATTTAGTTTTACATTAATAAAGCAAAAGTCACACAGCTGTTATACATTTAATTTTTCAAATTGACTAAAGTGGATAGACAGACAGAGACAGACATACCGGCCGATCTACCAAACGAGAGAAAGAGACACACAGACAGACCAATCAACCAAATGACGGACAGACAGAAAAACAGACAGACAGATAGACAGACAGACATATAGATAGACAGACAGACAGCCATATAGACAGACAGACATATAGACAGACAGACAGATAGATAGATATACAGACATATAGACAGACAGACAGACAGACAGACAGATAGATAGATAGATAGATAGATAGATAGATAGATAGATAGATAGATAGATAGATAGATAGATAGATAGATAGATAGATAGATAGATAGATAGATAGAATTTAAATAATACATAAAATTCCCCCAAAAAAGTAAAAAAAAATAAATAAATAAAAAGTAGGGCACATTGTTTTAAATATAAGTGGTTTACATCAGTCTCTCCACCAGTTCAGTATTAGTCATGTTAGTCTTATATTCACAACTCCACCTTGCAGTATGAAAACACTGTTTTATATTGGCTGATTTTATTCCCATCAGGAGCTGCCCCAGGTTCACTTATAACATAATGCATGCAGTCTTGCTCCACTAGCACAAGACTGTACTGTAATTTCCTGACACCCGCACACACATACAGACATGCCGCGGGCTCTGGTGTGTGTTTTGTGAGCGTGGCGGTAGACAGAGACTCTGAATGCAGGCAGCTGAGCTGTTGGGCAGAATAACAGGATGCTCTGTGCAAGTTTTAGCATCTCCATCATACAGGATGGTAGTCCACAGGGAACGGCCTTCCTGTTTGAGGGCCACGGGCGGGTCACAGTGCAGAGTGGGCCCACAGTGACACCTAGTGGAGCACCGTATCTGCATGTGCGCTGGGTGTTTTTCTGTGTTGGTGTCTCATTTTGTTTTTATTTGTAGTGTATAATTGTTTTGCTTTGGTTTGTTTTGTTTGTTGCTTTTTTGTTTTAGTTTATTTTGTGCATTTTTTAAAATTCAACTTATAGTATAGAATGGAGAGAAACAATTCAGAACTAGAAAGGAGCTTTGGTAAATGATGTGAGCCAGATTTTTGACCTTGCAGTGTTTGCCCATGGAAAATTGTTGCTATAGGGTATTTGTGGGTGGTTGCCAGATGGGTGCTATTTTTTTGGTAGTTGTCAGGGTGTTGCTTAAAGTTTAGTAAATAGTTGCCAGGGTATTTCTGTTTGATTTATAGAGTGTTCTTGGTTGTTGCTGGTTTGTTAATAACCCAAGTCAAAACTGGATGGTTGTCAGGGTGTTGCTAGACTGTTGCTGTGGTGTTCTGGGTGATTGCCAGGGCATTTTCTATATGGTTTCTAGGATATTTTGGATGGTTGTCAGGGTGTTGCTAGACTGTTGCTATGGAGTTCTGGGTGATTGCCAGGGCATTTTCTATATGGTTTCTAGGATATTTTGGATAGTTGTCAGGGTGTTGCTAGACTGTTGCTATGGAGTTCTGGGTGATTGCCAGGGCCTTTTCTATAGGGTTTCTATTATATTTTTGATGGTGGTCAGGGTGTTGCTAGACTGTTGCTATGGTGTTCTGGGTGATTGCCAGGGCATTTTCTATATGGTTTTAAGGGTATTTTTTGGTGGTTGTCAGGGTGTTGCTAGACTGTTGCTATGGTGTTCTGGGTGATTGCCAGGGCATTTTCTATATGGTTTCTAGGATATTTTGGATGGTTGTCAGGGTGTTGCTAGACTGTTGCTATGGTGTTCTAGGTGATTGCCAGGGCCTTTTCTATAGGGTTTCTATTATATTTTGGATGGTGGTCAGGGTGTTGCTAGACTGTTGCTATGGTGTTCTGGGTGATTGCCAGGGCATTTTCTATATGATTTCTAGGATATTTTGGATGGTTGTCAGGGTGTTGCTAGACTGTTGCTATGGCGTTCTGGGTGATTGCCAAGGCATTTTCTATATGGTTTCAAGGGTATTTTTTGGTGGTTGTCAGGGTGTTACTAGACTGTTGCTATGGTGTTCTGGGTATTTGCCAGGGCATTTTTTATATGGTTTCTAGTGTATTTGGGTGGTTGTCAGGGTGTTGCTAAAAGTTTGCTGGGGTGGTGACCATTCTATTGCTACGGTATTTTGGATAGTTGCCAGGCCATTTCTGTTTGGTTTTTAGGGTGTTCTGGGTGGTTGCTAGGTGGTTGTTTACTAGCCCAAGTCAAAATTGCTTACATTACGTTTTTTTTTTTCTCACCATTTTATCGTCCGCCAGACAAAAAAATTGGGTGGTTGTCAGGCTGTTGCTAGATGGTTACTAGGGTGTTCTGAGTGGTTGTCAGGGTGTTACAAGATGGCTGCTAGGGTGTTCCGGGTGATTTCCAGGGTGTTTTAATATGGTTGATAGGGTGTTCTGGGTGGTTGCTAGGTGGTTGTTTAATGGCCCAAGTCAAAAGTGTTCACACTATGTCCACGCTACTTTTTTTTCACCAATTTTATCAACCCGCAGTCAAAAGTCATATATTTAATCGCTTAGAAAGGCACACTTCTCTGCAAGATTTGAGGTGTTATTCATGTCCGTAGCACAAGCCATGTGCATTTTTTCCCCAAATATGCCTGAAAATCCAGTGATACTCAGAATACGTTTAGCCGGGATGATTATATGGGAAATATAGGTTTGAATCCAGTCTGCACCGCATCCCAATACGGTCCTCTACATAGTTCCATCTTTCTTCTTAAATAAAATGACAAAAATCTCAGATAATGTAAGTTTTTCTGTATGTGCAAAGTAAATATCACAAATGTCTTTTAGTTCTTATATCGAATCTTCCGGTTTGTTTTACGCTTGAGCTACACCGAACATACCTGCCATCAACTCTCTCTCCAGCTATAGGCGACAACTCTCACTCTGACCCCACTTTCGTGTAGAGTTTTTTCTTTGACTTGCCTCACTGCACTGTCAAGGTCATGAATAACTATCCGTCAGCCCTGGATTCCAACAGCTTATTCAAACCTGTAGACCTCCATAGCGGGCATGTACACCACTCAGATGGCCTTGACAGACAAAGGCAGAGTCAGACTGTCGGGATTGAATGGCATATCTGTTTATGTAGGCGGTGTGTGGGTGGATACTTGAGATAGGCAATCACTGCAGATATGTTCTACAAATTCAGCCGCTCAAGGCCATTTTCCCCGACAACAGGTGCTTTCAAGCATTCAAGGCTGCGTTTTTGTTAATTCTTAGCATTTGAATAGCATACTAATGTAAAGTCAACACAATACCTGTCTCTCGAGCATCCGTCACGTGTAAATACATTTGTGTCCCTCACAAGGTCACGTTTTTGGTTTGTCATGCCTGTTTTGGAACTGCATACACAATGTAAACTGTGACGGTCTCAATTTCTGCAAACTGAGACAGCTTCATTAGCACCTGCGCTATCAGCAGTTATTTACTGCGGTTCTGAGCTCTACGGACTCAATAACGCTCCTGCTGAGCTCTGATAAGAGACTCCAGTGGCTCGCTGAGGAGAAGAGAAGGATGGAAAGGGGGGAGGCATTTTGTGTAAACAGGGTCTGCCGGACTGCTTTGAACACTGGAGATGAACTGTATCTGTTTACAGCAGCTCAGTGCACGAGAGAGGGATGCAAACAGACAGGGAAAGGAAGAAGTTGAAGAAAGAATAATGAAAAAGAAGTTTGGGCCGTCATTGAACCAGTGCAATTCCTTAATAGATCTTGAGAAATTATGTGTAATATTTTCATCTTAAATCTTTTTTTTTTCTGCATATTGTCCAATAAGGCAACTTTTGATGAGACATTCTGAGACATTTTATGTTGTGCTTAATTGAATATTTCACACAAAAATAAAAATGCTGTCATTATTTACTCATGTTGTTCTAAACCTGTATGCCTTACATTACTGTTCAAAAGTTCAGGGTCAATCATATTTATTTAAAAAAAAGAAAGGAAATGAATACTATTAATATTAATAATATTATCTATTAATATTAATATTATTCAACAAGGGCACATTAAATTGATCAGAAGTGACAGTAAAGACATTTATGATGTTACAAAATATTTCTGTTTCAATGCTATTCTTTTGAACTTTCTATTTCTAAGTACAATGGTTTCCACGAAAATTAAAACTGTTCAACATTGATAATACTAATAAAATTTTCTTGAGCAGCAAATCATCATATTAGAATGATTTCTGAAGGATCGTGTGACACTGAAGACTGGAGTAATGGCTCCATAATATATATATATATATACACTCACCTAAAGGATTATTAGGAACACCTGTTCAATTTCTCATTAATGCAATTATCTAATCAACCAATCACATGGCAGTTGCTTCAATGCATTTAGGGGTGTGGTCCTGGTCAAGACAATCTCCTGAACTCCAAACTGAATGTCAGAATGGGAAAGAAAGGTGATTTAAACAATTTTGAGCGTGGCATGGTTGTTGGTGCCAGACGGGCCGGTCTGAGTATTTCACAATCTGCTCAGTTACTGGGATTTTCACGCACAACCATTTCTAGAGTTTACAAAGAATGGTGTGAAAAGGGAAAAACATCCAGTATGCGGCAGTCCTGTGGGCGAAAATGCCTTGTTGATGCTAGAGGTCAGAGGAGAATGGGCCGACTGATTCAAGCTGATAGAAGAGCAACTTTGACTGAAATAACCACTCGTTACAACCGAGGTATGCAGCAAAGCATTTGTGAAGCCACAACACGCACAACCTTGAGGCGGATGGGCTACAACAGCAGAAGACCCCACCGGGTACCACTCATCTTCACTACAAATAGGAAAAAGAGGCTACAATTTGCACGAGCTCACCAAAATTGGACAGTTGAAGACTGGAAAAATGTTGCCTGGTCTGATGAGTCTCGATTTCTGTTGAGACATTCAGATGGTAGAGTCAGAATTTGGCGTAAACAGAATGAGAACATGGATCCATCATGCCTTGTTACCACTGTGCAGGCTGGTGGTGGTGGTGTAATGGTGTGGGGGATGTTTTCTTGGCACACTTTAGGCCCCTTAGTGCCAATTGGGCATCGTTTAAATGCCACGGCCTACCTGAGCATTGTCCATCCCTTTATGACCACCATGTACTCATCCTCTGATGGCTACTTCCAGCAGGATAATGCACCATGTCACAAAGCTCGAATCATTTCAAATTGGTTTCTTGAACATGACAATGAGTTCACTGTACTAAAATGGCCCCCACAGTCACCAGATCTCAACCCAATAGAGCATCTTTGGGATGTGGTGGAACGGGAGCTTTGTGCCCTGGATGTGCATCCTACAAATCTCCATCAACTGCAAGATGCTATCCTATCAATATGGGCCAACATTTCTAAAGAATGCTTTCAGCACCTTGTTGAATCAATGCCACGTAGAACTAAGGCAGTTCTGAAGGCGAAAGGGGGTCAAACACAGTATTAGTATGGTGTTCCTAATAATCCTTTAGGTGAGTGTATATATATATGTATATTACGGCTGCCACTAATGATTATTTTGGTAATCGAGTAATCGGTCGATTATTCTGGCAATTAATCGGTTAATCAGATTTTTTTTTTTGTGGTGATAAAAAAGACCTAAGCCTTTAAAATGACTAAAAATACATATATAATAACAATGAAGCAATACTTGGTTCAAATAAAGTATCAAAAATATACATATGATAAACGATCAAATCATCATATTAGAATGATTTCTGAAGGATCATGTGACACTGAAGACTGGAGTAATGATGCTAAAATTCAGATTTGACATCAGTGGAAAAAATAAAAATGTAAACTTTAAAACTGATTTAAATTGTAATAATATATCTTTTTTTAAATTATTGTTTTTACTGTAGTTTTGTTCTGCTGTACAGAGGAACAATTATGTCATGTTCATCTTCTATGAAGATTCCATTCCTCCATTCTTTGATGTTTTTTTCTCTATATGAGCTCAATGCTTACTAATGGCCCTGTCTATCTCCCCCATCTTAAGAGACCTTACACTGAGCTGTCATTATATAAATCAGGGGATAGAACACGGGCTGAATAATAGCAAGGTCAGAGGTCATCTGCTTCCCTCCTACAATGATCCTTTTTTAATCTGCATTTTGTTCCATTCGTTTATGCTAGTGGTTCAATTTGTCACTCTCAACCTTAAAAATTCAATTTCCGTCCATGGACTCCATGTCTGCGGCCTCAGATAGAGTTACTGGCAGCATTTTGATTGTAATCACTCACTCAGTTGAATGTATACACCATTCTCTGTATTTAGAAAGTGGATCTGTATGTAAATGGCTGGAAGCACTACAGCACAATGCAGCATTGATTCGGACATGTTGGGCCATGTGGTATAGAGTCAGTAAAAAGAAAAAGCAATCAGAGTAATGAACTCCTGCACAGTCATTCATTTTAAACCAATTCTGTTAAGTGTGACTGCATGTGCTGTAGGTTTGACTAATCCCATATGACCACTAAAGCAGGGTTACCAACTTTTAAGTTCAGGTTGGAGTGAGATTTTTTGTTTGGGGGTGTTGTGTAGATTGGCACAAATATCGATTTCGATCTTGATTCAGTATGAATTCATATGTATATAGCCTACTGTACATATAAAGAAAAAATAAGTTTGCCTTTTAGCACTATTTTAAACTTTTCTTGGGTTAAATTATATTTGCTTGCATTCATTAATATTCACTTGTGTTTGCTTATATATGTATCATTAAAGATATTAGAATGTAAGTTATTAACATTTTAAAATTTCACAATTTAAAGAAATCTAGTGTTTGATCATGTCTAAATATTTATTCAAATGCAAAACCTACAAATAAGTAAGCAGTTATGATCTGCAATACTTTTTTGCAACTAGACTAGACACATATTTATTAAAGAGCCATACAGGCACCTGGTGGGTAATGGCATTACAAATGAAAATGATTATTTTTCCAGCCACAAAATGATCCTCTTTGCATTGGAAGTCTCTATTTTAACCTTTAAATTACTACACTAATTGTAATATAAATAATAAAAATATTTTAAGTGGTCATTAATGGACTATAATTAATGCCCAAATAGTATTTAGTACCAAAAGATCTCCTCAAAATATTCAATAAATATTATTTAACTAAAATATAGAACATTTATTTAATTGAAAAATAAGGTTAAGGTTAAATTAAGGTGTATGGTCACATTTGACCACCAATGAGTCTGAGTGTGACCAATTAGTAAGGAATGAGGGCTAAATACAAGAAAAACATTAATGTTAACAATGTTACATCTCCATCACTCTCCATAATAAAATTATACTTTATATGTGGTTGACGTAATAATCAATGCACACTGTGCTGTACTGTTTACCAAAAATTGATGCAAATACCTGTATAGTGAAGCTGTTGTCTATTCCATTCAAATGTATTGACACAGCGCTGGTTTGAGTGGAACTATTGAGAGCTCCATGAACCACGTGACCAGGCGTGCCGCCGGGAGATGAAAGCATGTCGCAACTGTTTTTCAACGGCTCTGGCTTTAATGCCACATTAAGTGCGCCAAAACAGTATTTATTGTTTGAATTTCGTAACTTTAAAAAAAATTAAAAGCTTAGACTTTGTTTCATATCAAAAGCAGGTTTGGCAATTTGGCGTGAGATTTACTTGGGCAGAGTGAGGCCGTGAGACAGAGCCTGAAAGCGTGTCTTTCACGCCAAATGCGTGTGAGCTGGCAACCCTGCCTAAAGAGGTCGGCAGACTAGACTGTAAGCATGCAAAATAATTTTGGACTCTGAAACAGGATATCTAACGTTACGTAAAATATTACAATTAATTAAGCAAAACCTCACAAGCTTGAGCAATTAGTACAGTGGTAAGTGTGATATAGATGACTGAATTAATCTTGTTTTTGAACAAATTGGTTGAGTGAATGATTCCATAACTCACTGACTAAAAGAGTCACTTGTTTTGTTCCTGAATGAATCAATGTTTTTGTCCAGTGTTTACTGAGTTAAGTGAATGATTCAGTGAATCTCTCAAATACAGTCACTTATTAATTCCTTTTTTATCAGTGAATCAATTAAATTAATGATTTAATGACCCATTCATAAAGACAGCCACTTGTTTTGTTCCTGAATTAAACAGTGTTTTGAATGAATCGGTTGAGTTAATGATTCAGTGACTCACTCATAAAGACAGTAATTTGCTTTGTTTCTGAATGAATCAGTGTTTTGAATGAATCGGTTGAGTTAATGATTCAGTGACTCACTCATAAAGACAGTCATTTGCTTTGTTTCTGAATGAATCAGTGTTTTGAATGAATCGGTTGAGTTAATGATTCAGTGACTCACTCATAAAGACAGTCATTTGCTTTGTTTCTGAATGAATCAGTGTTTTGAATGAATCGGTTGAGTTAATGATTCAGTGACTCACTCATACAGACAGTAATTTGCTTTGTTTCTGAATGAATCAGTGTTTTAAGTGAATCAGTTGAGTTAATGATTCAGTGACTCACTCATAAAGACAGTAATTTGCTTTGTTTCTGAATGAATCAGTGTTTTGAATGAATCGGTTGAGTTAATGATTCAGTGACTCACTCATACAGACAGTAATTTGCTTTGATCCTGAATGAATCAGTGTTTTAAGTGAATCAGTTGAGTTAATGATTCAGTGACTCACTCACAAAGACAGTAATTTGCTTTGTTTCTGAATGAATCAGTGTTTTGAATGAATCGGTTGAGTTAATGATTCAGTGACTCACTCAAAAAAGACAGTAATTTGTTTTGTTCCTGAATTAAACAGTGTTTTGAATGAATCGGTTGAGTTAATGATTCAGTGACTCGCTCATAAAGACAGTAATTTGCTTTGTTTCTGAATGAATCAGTGTTTTGAATGAATCGGTTCAGTTAATGATTCGGTGACTCACTCACAAAGACAGTGACTGTGTCCAAAATGGACCCCTATACCCTCAAATAGGGCATTATTTGAGGGGACAGCCATTTGTAGTGGTGTCCGAAAACATAGTGGATGTTATTGAGTGCACTCATTCTATCCCATAATGCACTGCAATAACGAGTGTACAGCCGATGTACGCTCAACGGCTGTCCAAATTCATTTACTCGTTTTCATACACTCATTCAAGTGAACTGCATTAGTGGACTAACGTAGGAAATAATGACTGAGGGTTTAGGGGACGATTTCAGATTCAGCCAGTCACTTATTTTGTTCCAGAATTAATCAGTGTTTTGAATCAGTTTGAGTGAATGATTTACTGACTCATTAATAAAGACAGTCATTTGTTTTGTTTCTGAATGAATCAGTGTTTATGAACCAATCGTTTGAGTAAACGATTCAATGGCTCAGTTATAAAGACAGTCACTTGTTTTGTTTCTGAATGAATCAGTGTTTCGAATGAATGGGTTGAGTTAATGATTCAGTGACTCACTCATAAAGACAGTGGCTGCGTCCGAAACCTGGAAAATGCTGCCTTCGGAGGACACATTTCAAGGCAGGAAGGCATCAAGGCACGTCCGAATCTAATGTTAGCTTCACTTCCTGTCTCCTGAGATACCTTAATCTGATCGAT
This sequence comes from Rhinogobio ventralis, assembly GCA_039654625.1. Classification (NCBI taxonomy): domain Eukaryota; kingdom Metazoa; phylum Chordata; class Actinopteri; order Cypriniformes; family Gobionidae; genus Rhinogobio; species Rhinogobio ventralis. The sequence goes on from CM077216.1 coordinate 21,371,036, forward strand.
TTTCGAAGGCAGCATTTATGTATCCTTTACTGCTTTTGATATCCCACAATCCTGTGCTGTCCATTCTGTGACAGTTGAGCTGGGTAAAAAAGATGGCGTCCGAAAGTTGTGTAAATGTACGTTTTTTACCAACATTTTCCACTTCTGATGTAATTTCTAGCGAGAAATTACTAATGTAGTAATTAAATATTTGTTTAGTTCTCACCAAAGCTCTCTCTATTTTGCTGTAGAACATTAAATGGTTACACTGCCTAAGAAGTCTGTCCGAAATTAGTTTCGTAAGGTGCCTTCATGCACAAACGCTGCCTTAAATGAATCAGTGTTTATGAACCAATCGATCGAAGTAAACGATTCAATGGCTCATTCCTAAAGATAGCTGCTTGTTTTGTTCCTGAATTAAGTGTTTATGAATGTATCAGCTGATTGGAGATTCAGATTAAATTAGAGGAAAAACTAACCATTGTCTAATAAATAATAATTTATTCAATATTCTAAAATTCTATGTATATGCTATTCACATTATTATGAATGGAAATGACATCTCACAAACCAATCATACTAATGCATGACTTCCTTCAAGCATAGTACACTCAGATTATGACATCTGATTAGATGCATCAGTTGTCTTCAAACAACATTGATATCGAAAGATGGGATATCTGTTGCTTTAATGGAGGTGCCCACTAATGCATTTTCTAATAAAGACGTGGATCATACAGCCACAGGCTCTGAGAGAGCACTGATCTGAATCAGATAACCGGCCGCAGACCTGCCAAAGTATCAAACATAAATCACATCATGCTTTTCGCCTTCCTATCAATCTCCCAGACTGCCCGGCGCCTCCTTCCTGGCTTCACCCCAGGTGTCCTTCTTACGGTTTGTTATATTACACTGTCCTACTGATCTAGATATCTCGTCTCAAATAGCCAGGTAGTCTGCAAAAAGTGCCTACATTTTTTTTTACATGGTCCGCGATCAATTTGGGTTGGAAAAGTTGTCCTTGGTTCAAAAATCATTTCATTTAAGGAAAATAGTTTCAAATAAAAGTTTACTTCAAAAAGCACATTTTAAAGCCGTTCTTTGATCGAAACCTTCTGCCTTTCGGGCATGAAAACCATTATGTTTTTTTATCAGCAGTCAGGCGCGTGTAAATGTCAGATTTGGTGTACGCCATTAGGTGCTGCATGTTTTGCGCTGTTGAAAGGTCACATGAGCCTTGTGGGAAATGCAGACTGCAACAGATGCTTTTGAACATGGTAAAGTGCCGCTTGTTGGGGATTTGAGAGATTTGCAATGGATTCTGTAGTCAGTGCACAGAATGTGTACAAATGTGTGTATTACAGTCCCCTAATTGTGAGCATTTAAATTAAACGTACGTCAGTCTCCTCTGGTTATGTCAAGGTATTTTCCCTCACTAAATTTCACATTTGGTTTTCCTGTTCTCACCCAGTTTAGAAGGAATTGCTGAAGGGGAGTCAACGTGTCCTTCAACAAAAGCTGCTGTCCTTGACACACACACACACACACACACACACACACACTCCACTCAAACATGTTCACTTTGCTGACGAGGCATTACTGAGATCTTGCCTAGCCAGTCCAGCCCACTTGGGAATCAATTGATTTAATTTGAGTAGTGCCATATGCCATATCCAAAGGCAAACAATGGAATGTAGTTGGATTTAAGCAGTGATAGTGATGTTTAAGAGTAATAGATGTGAATTAGGATCAATCATTGAAGCACGATCACATTCAATAAACATGATTTCACCAAACAAATGAGATTATCAGCACTGCAATTTTAAATTATTGGTGACAGGTCTTGGCTAAACTAAAATGTATATTAGATTCTGTATATGTATTTTTTGTATATGTATACATTTTTTTCTGGTTGTTAAACATTATTTAAACATTAATATAATATAATATAATATACTGTAATATAATATAATATAATAATTATATATTATAATATTTTTGTATATACTTTTTAAACAATTCAATATTTTTATAAATGATAAATTATTGGTGACAGGTCTTGGCTCAAATAAAATGTATTTTATATTCAGAATATAGTCAATTTAATAATGCACATACATTTACTAAAGAATAAAATCTCATTGGCTCAAGTGGCATTTTTTTTTCTGGTTGTTAAACGTTATTTGAACATAATAATATAATAAATAAATATATATATATATATATATATATTTTTTTTTTTAACAGTTCAATATTTTTATAAATTATATCCATATCATCTTAATCTATAATGTATGAATGAGATTAAAAAAATTAAGACAAAAATAAATTAATAAAAATATATTATATATAACAAAAATTAAATATAAAAGATTATATATATTGTAACCTAATAACAGTGTATATTTTTTATTTTCTAAATAAGTGAGGAGATAAACATTACAAGTAGTAAAAATTAAAGAAGTTGATCTCTGCTTCCTGTTAAAGGAAGAGGATGTGGATCTGACCGATGCATTAAAAATTCATCTGGCTTTCAGATTGTACACACACACACACTCACACACTCAGAAAAGAAAAACAGACGCTTGTGTTCAGCTGTTTCATACCCTCATCTGAAACGCCTGGCAGGGGATGTGATTCTTTATATTGAACATTAATATGAATGAGACACTTTGGAACAGATTGCTTTTCCGTGGAGTCTCATTTCTGTGTGCTCTTATGGACATTGATGGGACTTTTATTTTTGCAGGCAAATAAATGTGTATTTTAGTTGTTTTTATTCAGGATAATGTCCTGTAACGTACTGATAGTTCTCTGTATGCGCGGCACGTTTTATGAAGTGGAACGGTGACATTTTGGTCTGTATCTCACATAAAACTATATAATGACTCCAAAAGATTTGGATGTAGTGCACAAGCCTAGTAACTCAAATACAGCAGGTGTATAAATCTATCCTTTCATTTTTCTTCACAAACACCCTTCTTTGTGTCATGTGCACACACACCCTCATCGGTACCTCCATTAACACATCCAGGCGCCTGTCACTAGGAGGGCGCGAGTCGACAGGAAAAGTGTGAGAGAGAAAATTTGCAGGCTGTTTTAAAATCAAAAGGTCTTCCAGTCCAGACTGAAAGAGATAAAAATGAATGGGTGAATGAAACCTGAATCAAATGATTCATTTGTAGAAGTTCATGTTATTTATTATCCTACAGGATTTTCCATGTTCTTTTAAAATTATTCAAAAATTGGCATGGTATTGACATCTCAGCAATGAGCACATTAACATATGACGCCCACACTTGCATATTCAACATTCAAGGGTCACTCATTTTACAAGCGAAGAGCTCGGCCAATCATAAAAGGGTTTATTTGCATATGAAACTCTTAAAGGTACAGTATGGTATTAAAAGTCGGTTTAATTCTGTTTTTTTTACAAAAAAAATATTTGTAAAAAGCTAAATTACAATGGTTTTTGATGCAAGAAACTTTGATGAAAAAGTCAATTGTAAAATGTAAAAAAAGGACTGTTAACTTCTGGCTCAACCAATGGGCATGAGTTTTGGGCGAGCCTATATGCTTGTCCAAACCAATGAATAGTGTTAGCATGTTATTGAATATTGAATATGTTAATGTATTTGGTCTTAGCAGACTAGATCTGCTATGCTGCAGCCAATACTGCCAAGTAAGGCCAGTAAGAGCTGTACATGTAAACCTCACTCCCCTGGCCTCAAGAGACACACTAGCGACTGACGCTAGCGGCTGCGGTTTTTAGTGTCCTTGTTAGAGCGTCTGCCTCCCACGCCGGAGACCCCGGTTCAAATCCCACTCGGAGTGGGTCGGATAGGACCGGTTACATTTGTTGCCATGACCCGGATGAGAGTGAGGTTTAGGGGGGGGAGTGTAACGGACGTAGTCCAGTAAGAGCTGTGCGTGTAAACCTCACTCCCCTGGTCTCAAGAGGTGCACTAGAGACTGACGCTAGCGGCTGCGGTTTTTAGTGTCCTTGTTAGAGCGTCTGCCTCCCACGCCGGAGACCCTAGTTCGAATCCAACACAGAGCAGGTCAAGTAGGACTGGTTACATTTAGTGCCATGACCCGGATGGGAGTGAGGTTTAGGGGGGGTGAGTGTAAAGTAGGCCAGTAAGAGCTGTGCGTGTAAACCTCACTCCCCTGGCCTCAAGAGACTGACTGATGCTAGCAGGTGCATTCTTTAGCGTTCTTATTAATGCCTGCCTCCCATGCCAGAGACCAAGCTTCAAATCCCGCTCGGAGCGGGTTGAGTAGAACCGGTTACACCTATTGTGATATATATCCGAGTGAAACGCTTCTCGAACCAAAAAAATAATAGAGCAAGACTTTTTTCGTTCATGGGGAATTGATTGGATGGTTGTGGTTTGCTATCGGTCGATCTATGGGAGTGACAGGTTGCCCTGCCCTCACACCAGTAAACACGTCATCAGAGAGGAGAAGAGATGACGCTGCAAGAGAGAGAGGAAGTTATTTTGATTAGATTATAAGGGGGAAAAATATTAATGATGTGCACGGATAAATAATTTATACATTTAAGAATTGTCCATTTTGATTGAATGTGATTTAAAATTTATTTTGATTGTGTTGTGTTCTCACTAAAGATATCTGTTTTTAAAAATGTATGTGATTATTAGGTCAAAAAATATGATGTGTGTTAAAAATAGAAAAAAGTGAGCCAAAAAGCATACAGGAAAGGACATAGAGAGCGATAAATGAAGCGAAAAAGACAGAGAGCATCTCGGTGAAGAAGACTCTGGAGACGTCGCCCCGTTCTGAGGGTAATTGAGCTCCGTGTGGTGGCAGACTCAGTCCTGTCAGTCTTCTGAAGCCCCATTTGCTGTGTTTAGTAGGTTGTGTGCTGAATACAGATGCAGGGATAAAAAGACAGCACAGACCGTACGGCACACTGCAATCACCGGCCAATCTAATGTCAGAGCCCTCTTACCCCGTCTGTCAGTCTCTTTCTCCCCTCACATCCAGATCCGCCCTGGTCTGATGGAAACCGATCAGTTTTCAGCTGAGCCTGAGGTAGTGAGTGTTCTGCTGGTCTGAATGTGAAATGAAGGATTTCTAAGCGTTCCCCTTCCTGTTCTATGCAGTTTGCTCTCGTCGTCTCTTTCAGAGCACATAGCTGCAAGGACAGAGTAAATAATTCATTAGGAATTAAAGTAGTCGGTTTGGAGGAGTAATATTTACCTTATTGGATCTCGCTTATTATGTTTAATATTTTAAGCCTGAGAGGGAAGTCTGGGAAAAACATTCAAATACTTGCTCAGACTTCCACCAAAACAAACAAAAAAAAAAAACAAGATATGCAATTAATTTTATTAATTTCACTTTGCCATAAGAATAAAATAACTTTGGCATTGGTTTGTTCTTTTTTGTTTTCGTCTGACTGGCAGTCAATTTTCACATGATCATGTGTTCAAATGGTTGATAAATTCTCTGCAGTACTCTTGATTGGTTTTAGCCTGCGGAGTTGCCATAGCAATACAAGTTAAAGAGAAGAATCATTTGATGAATTCACATTGTTATTTTTAAATGGAAGTAATTTGAAGAAATTAAAAACCCAAACAATAGCAATTATTGCTTCAAATTATTGCCTCTTTTTTATTCAAAAAAGAAAGCTGTTTTGGTTCTAAACTAATTGCATATTGTTATTAGACTCAGCATGGCTGTTTGCTGCAGAATTGCTTTTTGTCTCATGAGAGTGATGTGATAAACAGGCTCATCTGGATGTGATTGACACACACACACACACACACACACACACACAGCTACAGCCTAAAGGTAACACTTTTTATTGTATTTAATGCTAGTGTACTATTTTATTTTTCATTTCAATATGTTAAGGTTTTTGTTTTTGGAAAAAAATGAATATAAAGGAATCATTCAACTGATTAAAAGTGACAGTAAAGACATTTTTGTTTCAAAAGATTTCTATTTCAAATAAATAAATACTGTTCGGTTGAACTTTCTGTTCATCAAAGAATCCTGAAAAAAAACATCAAAATTTCCACAAAAATATTAAGCAGTTGATAATAATAAGAAATGTTTCTTGATCATCAAATCAGCATATTAGAATAATTTCTGAAGGATCATGTGACTGAAACCTGGAGTAATGCTGAAAATGCAGCTTTGATCACAGGAATAATTACATTTGAAAATATATTTAAATAAATACATTTTAAATAATAATTAAAACAGATAATAATTGTATTTTGTTTAATTACTATTTAATTTATAATGTTTTTACATGACTATTTTCCACCTTCTTTTTGTAACCTTTTTGTACCTTTAAAACTTGTATATGCAAATGACCTGTGTTATAATTGGCTAACTATATAGTATGTTAATTTCATCATGACTTTCTTTTGCAGCCTGGTTTTTAAAAAATCCTTTTTTCATTGCGTCCTTTAAAGCAAAACCATAATATTCAAAGTTCATTGTTGTCAGATGATTCTCTAATGATTCATGGTGGCACTTAATGAATATTAATATGCGGTAACCTTTGGCATGGGGAGAGGAACACATTGTATTTGGAAGTGTACAGGTGTCGTGCTGAGCTGACAGCCACTCTCAGAATAAGAAACAAGCTCTTCACAGCATGAGCAGAAGTCATTAGCAGTCGCTGCTCATCAATCTCCTGCTACAGACCGTGTGCCACAGTCCAGACCACAGCCTTTGGGTTTGTGGCATTGGCCTTTCAAGAAACAGGATGGTGCTCTTTTAAGACAAAATAGCTAGAAAATTCAAACATTTAAAAATAGTTTGTGCTCAAATTCATTCCACGTGTTTCCCTATAGCCAGTACTAGTGGTCTTTGACTTTATACTGACACCTGTATCTGTATAAATGTAGCATCACTGAGATTGAGCAAGTATTATTCGGCTGGTCATGTGATCTCAACATAGCGGCCACAGAGTGAGTGCTGTCATCAGTGGAGGATTGAGAAGAAATTTACATGGCCAACTATATAGCAAAGGGCCCTCGATAAAAAAGTTTTATTCTAGGCCCAGGGTGGAATCAACCTTTGAGCGAGTTTGACAAGGGCCAAATTGTGATAGCTAGATGACTGGGTCAGAGCATCTCCAAAACTGCAGCTCTTATTAGATTAGATTAGATTAGATTCAACTTTATTGTCATTACACAAGTACAGGTACGAGGCAACGAAATGCAGTTTGGGTCTAACCAGAAGTGCAATAGCAGCAAGTGCAGGACATGAATATGTACTGAATAAATATAAAGATGGCTATTACTATAAATAGAATTTACAGATAGATATGTACAGAATATAATATACAGATGGATGTTGCTATAAACAGTTTGCAGATAGATATATACTGAACAGAATTTACAGATAGATATGTACTGAATATATATATACAGATGGCTATTATTGTAAACAGAATTTACAGATAGATAGATATATACTGAATGTAATATACGGATGGATATTACTATAAACAGAATTTACAGGGTAGATATGTACTGAATATATATACAGATGGATATTACTATAAACAGAATTTACAGGGTAGATATGTACTGAATATATATACAGATGGCTATTACTATAAGCGGAATTTACAGATAGATGTATATAATGATATGTTAGGCTAAGATGGGCAGTATAGCAATGAACGATATAGTGCAAATGAGCATATTCTAGTTAGGTAGTAGTGCAAGATGCATATATGAACAGGTGTTACTGTAGTAACAGTCGATAGTGCAAATGAGCATATTCCAGTTAGGTAAGTAGTGCAAGATGCATATATGTACAGGGGTTACTGTAATAAACAGTCGATAGTGCAAATGAGCATCCAGTAGTGCAAATAACAAGTGAAGGCAGATGTGAGGGGGAGAGGAGGGTTATCAGTATATAGGGGGAGTGGGATCAACGAGGGTTAGAGTTCAATATGGAGACAGTTCTGGGAAAAAAACTGTTCTTAAGTCTGCTGGTCCTGGTCCGGAGGCACCTGAAACGCCTACCAGAGGGCAGGAGAGAAAACAGTTTGTGGGCTGGGTGAGAGGAGTCCTTAAGGATGCTGCGAGCTCGATGCAGACAGCGTTTCCTCTGGATGTGGTCGATGGCAGGTAGTGGAGTCCCTGTGATGCGCTGGGCGGTTTTCACCACCCGCTGTAGTGCCTTGCGCTCTGCAGCAGAGCAGCTCCCATACCATACTGTAACACAGTTGGTTAGGATGCTTTCTATTGCGCAGCGATAGAAGTTCACCAGTATAGCAGAGGATAGCTGATTCTTCCTCAGTGTCCTCAGGAAGAAAAGACGCTGGTGAGCCTTCTTGACCAGGCTGGAGGTGTTGGTTGTCCAGGACATGTCCGCCGAGATGTGGATCCCCAGGAACTTGAAACTGGAGACACGCTCAACAGCCGTTCCATTGATGTGGATGGTGTTGTGTGTGCCTCTTGCCTCTTTCCTGAAGTCCACGATGAGTTCTTTTGTTTTGGTGGTGTTGAGGAGCAGATTATTTTCAGTGCACCATGTGGCCAGGTGCTGGATCTCCTCCCTATAGGCGGTCTCATCGTTGTTGCTGATGAGTCCAATCACCGTAGTGTCGTCCGCAAACTTGATGATGGAATTAGATCCATACACAGGCTTGCAATCGGAGGTGAAGAGGGAGTAGAGAAATGGGCTTAGCACACAGCCCTGTGGTACGCCAGTATTGAGTGTGGTGGAGGTGGAGTAGGTGGAGCCTGATCGAACATTCTGGGGTCTGTTGGTCAGGAAGTCCAATATCCAGTTGCACATTGAGGTGTTGATGCCCAGGTCTCCAAGTTTGGCTATTAACTTGGTTGGGATGACAGTGTTGAATGCTGAGCTGAAGTCAACAAACAGCATACGTGCATACGTGTTCTTATTGTCCAGATGTGTAAGCACAGAGTGCAGTGCCAAGGAGACTGCATCCTCTGTGCTCCTATTGCTACGGTAGGCAAACTGGTGTGAGTCCAATGTGGATGGTAGAGAGTCTTTTAGATGTGCCAAGACCAACCGCTCAAAGCACTTCATAACGATGGGTGTGAGTGCTACAGGGCGGTAGTCGTTAAGGCACCTCGGGCTAGAGTGTTTTGGTACTGGCACAATGGAAGTGCATTTAAAGCATGTTGGTATGGTTTCTTGGGCAAGAGACAAGTTGAAAATGTCTGTAAAAACCCCAGCGAGCTGTTCTGCACATGCCCTGAGTACTCGTCCAGGGATGTTGTCTGGTCCAGCAGCCTTGTGCGGGCTGATTCGACCCAGTGCATTGCAGACGTCTGTGGAGGAGAGTGTGATTGGCGGGTGGTCAGCAGAGGGTTTGGCCTTGGTGGCAGTTTCTCTGTTGTCTCTTTCAAAGCGAGCATAAAAGTAATTTAGCTCGTTCAGGAAGTTGATGTCAGTGGCTGCGGGGGTGGAGTGGGTGGGTTTGTAGTCACTGATGGCCTGAATGCCCTGCCACATGCGTCGAGGGTCAAAGTTGGAAAAGTGTCCCTCTATCTTTAGCTTGTAGCAGTGCTTGGCCTCTTTGATGCCCCTCTTCAGGTTTGCTCTGGATGTGCTGTAGGCTTGTGCATCTCCTGATCTGAAGGCAGCATTGCGTGTCTTCAACAGGAGTCGTACTTCCCTGTTCATCCATGGCTTCTGATTAGGGTATGTGGTGATCTGCTTCTGGGTTGTAACACTGTCAGTGGTGGTATTGATATAATCCAGTACAGAGGAGGTGTAGCAGTCAATGTCTGTGTGAGAGCCACTGGTGGCTTGGGAAGCAAACATACTCCAGTCTGTGTGTAGAAACCTTTCCTGGAGTATGAGATCTGCCCCCTCAGGCCACACCTTGATGGTCTTCACTGATGGCTTCACACGGTTGATGAGGGGTGCATATTTGGGGGTGAGGAACAAAGAAAGGTGATCTGACTGTCCCAGGTGGGGGAGGGGTGTCGCAACGTAAGCTCCAGCCATGTTTGTGTAAACATGGTCTAAAGTTTTGTTTCCTCTGGTGTGACAGGAAACATGCTGGTGAAATTTCGGTAGCACTGACTTTAAGTTTGAATGATTAAAATCACCAGCAACAATAAACGCAGCTTCTGGGTGAACAGTCTGTTGTTTACTGATGGCTGCGTGAAGTTCTTTCATAGCAAGCTTAGCATCAGCATCCGGGGGAATATAGGCTGCAGTTATAATGGTGGAGGTGAACTCCCGCGGTAGATAAAACGGTCTACATTTAACCATGAGAAACTCAAGGTTAGCTGAACAATGTCTCCCAACAATAGCAGAGTTTGTGCACCAAGCTTTGTTAATGTAAATGCACAATCCACCACCTCTGGTCTTACCGGAGCCATCTAATGTTCTATCTGCCCGGAGTGTGTGGCGTCCCGCTAGCTCAATAGCGTTGTCCGGTATTCCGCTGTTTAACCATGTTTCCGTGAATATTAAGACGTTACAGTTCAAAAGTCTCTTGCTGTGTGTGATACTGAGTCGAATCTCCTCCATTTTGTTCACCAGCGACCGTACATTGGCAAGGAAAATGCTGGGTAAAGAGAGCCGGTGTGGTGTTAGCTTTAGCTTAGCTCTTAGTCCTCCGCGCTTCCCCCGCCTTTGTTTACGATCTCGACGCCGCCTGCGAGCACTTCCGCCTGGACGGGTAGAGTGCATAGCATCAGGTGTTCTGGTGATCTCAGGAAGGAGTCGAAGGTTGTCCATAAAACTGTCGGAAATTCGCAAACCAATATCCAAAAGCTCACATCGGGTGTACGATGTAAAGGCACAACTGTTCTGAATGAACAGACCCGAAATGAGCAAGAAATATACCGCAACATTGCAGAATCTGGAGAGACCCCGAGCCTCGTGATGTACTCGCGCCGCCATCATGGATCATTATAGGATGTTCCCGGTTCTGCAGTGGTCAGTATCTATCAAAAGTGATCCAAGGATGGAACAGTGGTGAACCGGCAACAGGGTCATGGGCAGCCAAGGCTCATTGATGCACGTGGGGAGTGAAGGCTGGCCCGTGTGGTCCGATCAAACAGACGAGCTACTGTAGCTCAAATTGCTCAATAAGTTAATGCTGGTTCTGATAGAAAGGTGTCAGAATACACAGTGCATCAGTTTGGGGCTGCATAGCCGCAGACCAGTCAGGGTGCCCATGCTGACCCCTGTCCACCGCCGAAAGCGCCAACAGTGGGCATGTGAGCTTCAGAATTGGACCACGGAGCAATGGAAGAAGGTGGCCTGGTCTGATGAATAATGTTTTCTTTTACATCATGTGGATGGCCGGGTGCGTGTGCGTCCTTTACCTGGGGAACACATGGCACCAGGATGCACTATGGGAAAAAGGCAAGCTGGCAGAGGCAATGTGATGCTTTGGGCAATGTTCTGCTGGGAAACTTTGGGTCCTGCCATCCATGTGGATGTTACTTTGACACGTACCACCTACCTAAGCATTGTTGCAGACCATGTACACCCTTTCATGGAAACAGTATTCTATGGAAAGTCCCCATAAAACATGAAAACACAATGTGTGTGTGTGTGTGTGTATAATTTTATTGTATATAATATAAATGTATATTTCATATTGTACATTTATATGTAAGTATTGTTTTCTATCAGTCTATCTGTTATCTTAACATGAATGTTGTGCTTTCTCTTTAACAATTGCCATAAATGTTGCCAGGCAGGATTTGTGTTGTGGTAACCCAAGGTCAGGTTGCTAACAGAGTCAGAGCTTTCTCTTCATCCAGCCATTCGTTCACCTGTTTAATATTCCTGACAAGATCTCAGAACCTTTCAGCCTCATGCAGAACTCTGAGAATCCACAGAATGAACCTGCAAGTGCACAGGTAACCTGTTAATAGATGCCGGTAGTCTGATGTCCTTTACTGCTGATCTCAGAACAGATCTTTGCATATGATGGTTTATGATAGAATGGAGAGAAAACGGGGTCCTAGATAAGTGAAATGATCGAGAGAGGTTAAACAGGGAGTGTTTGTTTGAACGAGATGGGTTGGTGGTAGTTGGACTTCTGTCCTGTTTGGGGCAAAAGCATATTGTATGTAGTAACCATAACAAACTGTGTTTGGCGATGAGTTTAAGACCTTCCTTCTATCTTCATTCTCATGAAACTCTTTATGTGGCCATGTTTTGGAATATATGTTGTTTTTTACTATACATTTTTGAAAATGCAGAAATATTACAGGCCAGTGACGTGCTCTGTAAGTACTGGGATATACAATAATATACTGTAGTAGCTTGATGTTTGTTGTCTAGGCTTAAAAAATAAGCTGTATTTTTACATTTATCTTTACATGGCAGGTATGTAATGTGTTATACAACCAAATTGTTACAATGGCATAATATACAACAGTCTCTACTGCATTTTGTCAGGATGTGTTATTAAAGTCGGCATGAAACAGAAGTTGCACTAGTCTTTTTCCCTATTGTGATGTATATGCGTGTGAAACAGCTTCTTAAACAAGAAGAAATGTAGGGCGGGACTTGATTTTGTCCATGGGGAGTTGATTGGATGGTTGTGGTTTGCTATCGGTCGATCTCATGTGAGTGACAGGTTGCCCCGCCTTCATACCAGTAAACACGTCATCAGAGAAGAGAAAAGATGAGCTGCAAGAGGGAGAAGTTCTTTTTGATTAAAGTTTATGAGGCACATGAATTATGATGTGCACGAATAAATCATTAATAGTAAACACTGCAATTCCATTAAAAAAATTAGATTTTTTACAATTTTGATTTCATAATGACTTTAAACATGCTGTTTGTTTTTCCCCTCAGATGGAAAGGGATTCCTATGATTTGCCGTCACACGACGCTCTCTCAAAGATCCTCCTGGAGTATCTTCACCTCGTCAAAAATCCTAAAACTCAGACCAGGACAGAATCTGTACCCCAGAAAAAGTCAAACTCTCAGCTCAACCGAACGTTTGATGTGCATTCAGCACAAAAAAGGTAAAAGAATATAACATGATGCCTACTACAATTACCAAAATACTATTATTTCTACTTACTTTGATTTGTTGATTTGTTGTAAATAATTCCTTTTCAGTTCATCACTACCTGATTTCAGAAATGACCCTCATGAACATCAAACTAAAGTAAGTAAAAAAAAAAAGATTTATATTTGTATGCTACCTTCTCCATAATATAAGTTTCCCAGAAGTGCTGCCTTCCCTCAAAGAGACTTTCAAACTTATTTAGAATCAGACTTTTTAGCTATTGGCATAAGGTGTAGTCCACTTTCCATCGTCGGCCTAAAGTATAATTCAGTTTTAATGTGAACGCTTAGAATATGCATACTTCCAAACGCATAGCCTTTCAAATTATATAGTCCATTTGAAAGCGTACACGAACAAAGGTGCTCGACGAGTGCGTGTTAGAAAGTTTAAAGATAAAGTAGGCAATGTTTTTCATTAACACTTGTGATACTGGTTGAAACTCTCTTCACATCCTGATAGCAATAATTAACAGAAGTGGTCTAAATATTAAAACATGTACATATCAACATATCAAAAGTCTCAGAACCAAAAAAATTTCATCCTATCATTGCATTCGCAATTCGAATGCAATGGTCCGAATGCAATGATAGGATGTCTTACCTGCTTGTCAACATATGCATTTCCATACCTTCGTGCACCTGCTCGCACAGACATCACACGTCATCAGCGCATTTCATGATGCTATGCAGAGTTGTAGAATACAATGGCAAACAAACAGCAGCTACCTTTTACAGTTCCTCCTCAACCATAGACTGTAAAAAAAGATGGACGACGCACCTTCACTCTCTTCCATTGAAGCCGCAGATGTCCCAATATGCCGCTGACATCTTGGGCTGATTCGGGTCCCAAGGATGTGCAGTAGTGAGCGTGAAGTGGAGCCGCGGTATCAAGTATCCGACCCCTGTGTCCGAATATATGCATAATTCCATACTATACAGTAGGCGAAAAACAATATGTGAGCTGGGTAGTATTCATAAAACAGTAGGTGAAAAGCACCCGGATTCTGAAGTGTGCATTCACTGGACACTTTACTATACCATGAGGCCATGGGAGAGGATTTATGAATGGAAGTGAAGCAATGTAACTGACGCCGTAGGTCACATGACAGAGACAACATGGCTCATAAAGTAAATCTGAATTTCATATTACACACATTCATACTATATAAAATGTACTTTTTTAACGGTCGCAAAGTAATTTTCAAACCAAAAGTAGTACTTACAGAATGCGATTTCAGACGCAGCATATGCATGGTTAGAAAAATCTGTCTGTGCGTCACATACACTATACACATACCTTAGCATATGTGTAAAATTCAAGAATACTTTATTTTGGCTATGTTATTATTCTTCACACACGATTCTGCAATTCAAATAAAAATCCCTCAAGACCATCTCAAGGTGACCCTTATATGTCCGCAATGTTCTTTCTACAGTACGTTTTGATGAAATACACTATGAAAAGATTGTATTGGCTTTGCTTTTCTCATCATAACGGAATCATTGCAAAGCACCCCTGCAGAGAAAGAGAGAAAGAGAGCAGCCCATATGTGCTTTTATAATGTGATTGTTTGAAGCAACAGTACAGACTACGCAGAGCCTCTGTTAGCGGCGTCTACCGGGACCAATCTCTCTCTCCATTCACTTCTTCATTGGGTTCAGATGATTCCCTCTGTCTCCTCCCCTCCGCGGGCCCCATCTCATCACCGATCATCATTCTCACCTTGCATGTGTGCCCTTTCAATTAAGCACTCAATTTCTTTCAGACGACCCCAGGGAGCCACAAGCACACTGGCCCAGATTGGAATCGCCTAATCGGTCCCTCTCCCACCCCTCCCATTTCTGCGCACCCGACCCCCAACGCGGACCCCCTTCCTGCACACAGTGACCCTGAGTGAAAAGCAGACGCCTCGGTGGCATGTTACATGACATGCGACATACGACTAACAAAATGGCACAAAAGGATGCCTGGAAGTGCGGCACATCCCACAATGGCCCTGGGCTGCAGTCTGTTTAGCACAATACAATGTCTCAAAAAGGCTATTGTTCAGTTCCATAGAATGAACTAAAGTAATGACATGTTGACAAATGTAGATGTGCCATGACTGCATACTAGTAATATAATGGCTTTGTTACACTTTGACCATCACATTTGTGTGAATACGCTTGTGAAAAAACTACACTTTAGCATATTTTTTTTAAAGAGTACTTATTATAGAAAATATACATTTTAAAAGAATATACTTAAGTGTGAACTGAATGTAAAGTTCTGAACACTTAATTGCATGTTGGTGCTTTTTTGACCCACTTAAGTAGGACCTAAGTACACATCTTTATATGTAATTTTGTCTTTTAAATATGGTTAAAGTATACTGCTGAAGTACTGTGGTAAACTAAAATATACTTTAATGTCATTTCTATTAAAACATGCATGTTATGTATTTAAATGTATAGTTTTTCAATGAGGAAGCTACAATTTAGTGCATTTAAAATGCATTAACTTTCAATGTAATATTGAAAGCACTTTACTTGTGCGTTATATGTTAGTCATCACATCAAAATAAGTGTACTTATTTAAAGCACGACAAACGATTATTAAAACATAATGATTTAAAATGTACTTCAAAGAAAAACTTTGGTAACACTTTATTTTAGTGGCATTGTTACACATTACATGTAGTTACTGTAGTAATAACTATAAGTTATGCATAATTACATGCAACTAACATTAAACCAAACCCTAATCTAACCCTATAGTAAGGTCATTTTGTTCATTATTACTCACTTAAATGTAAAATTACACTGTAACACGAACACCTTAAAATATAGTGTAACCAAAACGTTTAATTTGACATTATTACAAAATTCACTTTTTAAAAGTGTACTTAAGTGTTTTACGAAAGACAGTCATAAAAGTGTAGGCCTACCCTCTTTAAATACACTTAAGTGGCCTTATTAATTAATATTATAGGTCAATTATTTGCAAGTGCAGTTTTTTAAACATACATTTAAGATTTAAAGTACACTACAAATATGCATTTAATAGTTACTTTTTCACAATGGTATGACTGTAACAGCATGATTTAAGCTGTATCTCTTCTTATAAGTGATACTGTTTGCCTGAATGTTTTGATCCATGTCCAACAGTTTCGGAAAAGGGATTCTGGAGAAAAAAATACCTTTGGAGGACTTCATCCTAATCCATATCCTCTGTAGTTCTCTATCCAGTCTCTGCTAGCTAGTTGATGACAGCGTCTGTTTTAACACACTTTTAAAACGACAGTATATCTGCCTTATCTTTAAAAATGGTTAAATGATTCAAGCAAAGCATCAAAACAAAAATTAATTTGGGCAGATAGTCAGGTTCAGACAAACGTCAAATACAAACAGACTGCTGTTGATCATGTTTTGGCGCGGTGTTTCCCTTAGAATCCCGATTGAACATGTGACTTTGATTCCACCTAGTGGCGGGAAACTGCATCTGCCCCCTCCTAGACATTCAAGCTTTGCATTAATGTCAAACGAATATTTTTCGTTTGACATTAATTTACTAATTATGCCATCACTATGATGATCCTGTTATGAGGCAACTCCTTACTAAAACATTAAGTCAGCTATATATTTTCATACAAACCCTTTAAAAAATATTATTTTTTAATGAAAGACAATCAAATTAAATAATTGTTTACAGAATTAAATAACTGACTTATTGTGATTGAAGCAAACTGTTCAAATAATATGCAAAAAATATTTCCTTTTTATTAAGTTGAAAGCATATCTTTATCCAAATATTATCAACATTTGGCTAATGTAAAAAAAAAATAAAAAAAAAAATAAAATATATATATATATATATATATATATATATATATATATATATATATATATAAATGATTTCATATCATTTTAACTTGAGAGCCTACATTTATTTTTAGCACTACTTTGCATCCCTCCAATATTGAATTTTGAGTATTAAAGCTTTCAAATGGGATATTGTTAAGATTAATTAATAATAAATGCTAAAAAAAACAACAAAAAATACACCAAATGTTAAGATAAACACTAAATTACATGGTAGTGCAATGGTATTCTTTGAAGCACCTTGGAGTACCATGAAAATACCTTGGTAGGCTATATATCAAAGTATAATGATATTACCATCTTGGGCTATGGTTTCTACTCTTGCAATTTGCTTGCTATTATACTCTGAAATAATCTCCTAAATGGAAATTGATGGTTTCGCAATCTATATTTGCAGGTCATTTTGTATGTACAAATCAATTTTTATTTCTCCTCTAGGAGTTGGAAAACTATCGCGCGGCTATGCATAAGATGGCGGATGACATCATCGACCTGCGCTCTCAGGTGAGCAAGCTAGAGTCTGAAAACGGTCAGCTGAGGCATGACCTCTCCCTGCATCAGGACCTGGGCCACACCCTGCTGGACGACACCGACGTTGACATCATGACCAAGACTGAGATTGCTGACCGGATCGGTATAATTCCTCTAACTATAATCACATTTTTAAAGCATAAGCCTATAAAGATTGGTCAAGGCATTGTTCTTTATGGGTATACACTTCACCACTTAACCTTAGCTGATTACCAGCTGTTAGTGCTGCCATTTCTTCAGCCCTTTCAGTAAATTAACTAGCTGGGAACCAGTCAAAAAGTTTCTTTGGATAAAATCATCCCAGTTTTCTGTCATCCTGGCATCATTTATTACATTTTTACATTTTAAAACTTGCTGCCACAATGCCAGCAAGTCTCTAGCACAAACTAAAAAACAAACTAGCTTGCTTAGCAAACACTGCTAAGGTGTTCTGTGTGATGTTAGCTAATGATTTGCGGTATCATTCATGTCCGTATTACAAACTAACAAACACTGTGATTAGTGTAGTATTAGCAATAATTGGCTTACTTAACAAACACCATTAAGGCTAACACCATTGGCAAATAATTTGAATGTATTATTCATGTCATTAGCACAGACTTACTGTGCTCTGAAGATTAATACTTAATGGTAAATACCAGCAATAGTTAGCTTGCTTTTGCTTAGCAAACTTAGCTAAGGTGTTGAATGATTTTTAGCATATAAGTTGAGGTATTACTTAGGTTCGTAGTGTAAACGAACAAATTAATTGTATAATCAGCTTACTTATCAAACACCACTGTTCTGAGCGTTTTTTAGGTATCATTCCTGCCCATAGCACAAATTAACAAATGATGCTCTGATATACGTAAAGATAAGTAGCTATTAGCAATAGTTAGCTTACTGGTAACACCACTAAGGTGTTCTGACTGGTTTTTATTAGCGCGTGATTATTGGTGAATAACATCTATAATAATGCTGCGTTCCAGGCAGGTTTTTGAGCCCGTAAGTTACGACTTCAAACCACGAATCACAACTTTGTAGCGTTCCAGGCAAAACTGCCTGAGCGCGAGGAATTGTTGTAGCTAGATGTAAACAAAGCATGGCGGACCGTACGGGGCTTTTGCTCATTTATAATCATTTCTGTCGCCAGAGGTGCTTACTCCTTGCTTATTTGAGGGAAACGGAGGAGAAAAAACGGTGCATAAGGCAAGGAAGCTGTTATACCTTTTATTTTACGGTGACTTTCATAAACATAGCATCCGTATGGGCTGCCATTGTTGTTTCTCGGGCTATGTGACGTCAGAGTGCGTAACTGGGAGTACATCGATCTAGTACGAGTTCACGGGTGGGAAGTCACTGGTTTGACTGCAGTTCCAGTGCACTTTCACGGGTAGAAGGTTGGAAAAACACGGGTTATGGGTTGCCTGGAACGCGCGGCATTACTCGCTAATAAAAAACACTCATAACATCTTAGTGTACGTAGCATGAGCATACAAATTATGCTCTAATTAATACTTAATAATTATTAGTTTTCTTGTTTAGCAAACACCGCTAAGGAGTTATGAGTGAGTTTTAGCATGTTGCTATCATTCATGTAGCACAAAGTAACAAATTATGCTCTGATTAATACTCATGGTAAGTATTAGCAATAGTTAGCTTAATTAGCAAACACCACTAAAGTGTTCTGAGTGGTTTCTACCAGCAAGTGATTTAGGTATTATTCATGTCCGTAGCATGAACATACAAATTATTCTCTGATTAATTCTTAATAATTATTAGTAACAGTTTGCATGCTTAGCAAACACTAAGTTAAGGTGTTCCGAATGTTTTTTAGCACAAATGATAAAAATTGATTGATTATTCAAAACTAACATTATACTTCATGTTAGCCTTAGCAAATTTTGCAGTATTTAGCTTGTAATAGTTACCCAGCTAACAAATTTAGGTTATATAAACGCCATTCCTAAAATGTCTAGTTTTCTTGTAGTGATTCGAGTGTTATTTAAAGGTTACCAGACCATTTTTTAAAAATGTTCTACTAACTGTATTTTCACCCAAATATAATGTTACTTAAACTTAAAATTTGTAATATTCTAAGAACTTTAAAACGTCTAGTTTTTTAAAATGTTTTAAGAATGTTTTCTCTCAACATTACGACAACGTATATTAACTATTAATAACATTATAGGAACGTCCCATAAACATTATTTTAAGAACGTTTTGTCCTAACATTTACATAACTTTTAAAGAACTTTAGTGGAAGCTATGGGAAAGTTTCCTGTTAGCTGAGTAGCTAACACAGCTAATTAACATGGAGAGATGATGTACATATGTACATGCAGAAGGAATTAAACATCAGACAAAAAAATCTGACAAAAGTTTTGGGAAGTGACTATTGAAGTATCACATTTCTGATGTTAAAAGTTGTGAGCATGAACTGATTTGCACAGGTGTCATGTCCTTACTGAGCTGTGCTGAGGATTGATAAGACTTCTCATTTAGCTAAGGGAATGTGATAAGCACTTACTGCCTTATCTGCTGAAGGACAGTTTGCGTCCCTCACACACTCATATGCACACAAACACAAGGCTCCGCTTAAAGGACATGTCAAAGACCTTTGAGGCCTTCAAAGCAAATGCAGGCTTTAATTTCCTCTCTATGGTGAATGCGCTGCTTGACTTTCAGGGGTTTAGATAATGTCTGGAATGTTTTCTCAAAAAATATCTCCAGTGTCATGGTCACAACATTTGTTGATGTTTCTGCAGTCCTCAGAAAGCATTTACAACAGATTTTGACTCAACCATAAATACGTCATATTAAATTATATCTATATATTCAATTGAATTAAAATGGAAATATAAATGTCCCCATAACAGGTTCTCTTAAAGTTATGAACAAACATTCCTAAATGTTTGTTCAAAGTTCTCTGGTCTTTAATAGCGTTCTCAGATGTTAGCACAAAAACGTTTCTAAAACATTTTAGTTTGAATTTCATCTACCATTTTTTTAAATGTTACTACTTGTTTCAGAATGTTTAGAGAACATTTAAAAGTAACATTTCCATAATGCTTGCCAAATGATGAAATAGAATTTTCCCTTAACGTTCACATAACCAAGAGAAAAATTCTTTTGAACATCCAGTGAACATTCAGAAATAACATTTTCATAATTTGAAGGTGCAGTGTGTAAATTTTTGCGGTATCTAGTGGTAAGGTTGCGAATTGCAACTGCCCACCGCTCACCCCTCCCTTTCGAAGCACATAGAGAAGCTACGGTGGCCGACACAGGACAAAGATGTCATCGTCTGAGACAGTAGAGAGTAGCTAGCGCTCTGTAGAGCAGTTTGTCCGTTTAGGGCTACCGTAGAAACATGGCAGCGCAACATGGCGACTTCACTGTAAGGGGACCCGCGGTGTATGTAGATAGAAATGGCTCATTCTAGGGTAATAAAAACATAACAGTTTATTATGTAAGGTCTTTATACACCACTGAAAACATAGCTATGTATATTATATTGCATTTTTGTCAATAGATCCTCATAAATACTACACACTGCACCTTTAATGCTAACATTAGCAAAAGGTTTTAAGAACATATTTTGTCAGCTCATTTGTCTTCATCCTTCTCTCGGGTCATTTTGGCCCGAAACTCATTTTTACATTTTTTTTTTTTAAATTGAGTGCTCATCGGAGTGGTCCAATACCTTAGGACTTTTGTCGCACTTGAACCACGAAGGCACAGAAAAAAAGACTGAATTTGAGGAGTTAAAAAAAAAGTTGTTAAAAAGTAACAAATCCTTCCCTCGCAGGTCAGTTTGACCCCCTTAGGAATTAATGGAATGCGAGGAATGCTTCAGTACACATAGAAAACCTAACAAAAATTTTAACTAAAAATGGTACATTTTACCAAAATAGATTTCATAATGTTTACATGTGTATCTGAATGCATTCTGAAGAGATAAACTGGAGAACTGACTTTAGGACCCAGGGGAACAGCTCATTTGCTCCATATAGTGCTGTAAGGTCATCTAGTGGAAAGAGTCTTGAAATATCATGTTATATTCTTTTTTTCCCACAAGAGGTCGTCAGAGTCACCCAAATTGACCCAAATGTGAGATATTTTGATCTGATTTAAGCTAAATTATTCATGTATTGGAGTGCTATATTTTAAAGTTGAAAGAATGTGAATAATGTGCTTAAATTATATTATATATTGATCAAATCTAGTCATTTAAAGGTAAATAAAATAAAAAATAAGAAAAAAATCTCAAAAAAATGTCATTAAAAATAGAAAAAATATTATAAAAATGAAATAATATGTTTGCTGGTTCATTAAGCACTCATTAATCTTCTGTGGCACTTTCTGCAGCCTCTCTGAAGTTCAAGCTCTCCAGTGAAAGCAGCAAATCCGCTGCCCAGAAGGACAGAATCCAACAGCTTCAAAACGAGCTCATCAGGGTGGGTTAATCAAGGCCACATCATTTAAAGTTTTTAATAAAAGCTGCAGCAGTGCTCAGAGACCGCACGTTTCCTTTCTGAAGCTCAAGGGGTCCATTGACTGGCATACATTTGTAATGTTTGCTGGCAGTAAGGAAATGCTGTATCAAATGCATTAATGTTTTTTTCCTCCCAAGATCATTGATTGGATCAGGTCGTTGAATTTGTCTCCAGACTGCATGGCATATTGCTTGTTGTATTTGATACAAAGCTAAAAATACACAACGCTGGCTGGAGACTTAATAGACCCCTGGCAATTGAGTTAAGCCCCTGCATGGACTCATTGGGCCTGTGTGCAGAGTTTTAGCTCTTCATTTTGCTTATTGCAGAAAAATGATATTGAGAAAGAGTTTGTCCAGCTGCAAAGAGCACATCAACAGCAGCAGGCTGTGCTAAAGAGATATCAGGCCCGTGGCAGTAAAATTACTGCACTGGAGGATACAGTTCGCCAACAGGAAAAGGTATTTAGCTTTTCTGTACAGCAATATGCTGTTTCTGTCATTTTTCGACAACCAAACAATCAAGCTATCAAAACACTCAGCATCCAGTTTGGTACAAAATAATAATTCACCCCAAAATTAAAACTCTGTCATAATTTCTCACTCATAGTCATATCTCATTCTAATATTGTTATTTTAGTGATATTTATGTACTATTATAGTCATTGTTTAGAGTAACGCATTACAAGTAATGCAAGTTATGTAATCAGATTACTTTTTTCAAGTAACTAGTAATGTAATGCATTACTTTTAAATTTACAACAAAATATCTGAGTTACTTTTTCAAATAAGTATAGTAAGTATAGTAATAAGTAAGTATAGTATTCAAATAACACTGTACAGGCGTGGAAACACAAAAGTAAAGTCTGAGATGTGAGCAATTGTCTTTTTTTACTCTTAACGTGGTCATAAAATTCATCACTAATTACTCAAGTGTTACCTATTCACTCTGCAGGAACTACTAGTGATCTGGACCATTATTTTAAAGTGAAAAAGTCTCAGACACACAATAATGTTCTTTATAATTTGTCAGTTAGTTAATAGTTATTAATGAGGCTAATCTCATTAAGTAATTATTGATTAATTAACTAGGAACTATCTCCTAAATTCGATATTACTTACTGATTAGTAAAGCTTGTTTCTATATTAATTAATAGTAGTAGCTGAAGTGTTCCTGCATTACTTCCTGCATAGTAACTTATTAATGGACCATTATTCTAAAGTGTTACCATTACTTTTTTTAGTAACGCAATATTGTAACCCATTACTTTTAAAAGTAACTTTCCTCAACACGGATTATAGTATTTATTAATATTTATTAATTTATTTAATTTAATTAATATTTATATTTATTATCAACTTATGTTAATGTCAACTTAAGTTTATGTTATTTATCTAACATTTACACTCATTGGCCACTTTATTAGGTACACCTTGCTAGTAGCAGGACACTTTTGACTTCAGAACTGCCTTAATTTTTCATGACACAGATTGAACAAGGTGCTGGAAAAAATTTTGGTCCATATTGACATGAGAGCATAACGCAGTTGCTGCAGATTTGTCGGCTGCTCATCCATGATGTGAATCTCCGTTCCAACACATCCCAAAGCTGCTCTTTTATTTCAGCTTTATTTAATTTACTGAAAATGATTTTTAATAGTTTTAGTTAACAAGAACAACACTGCATTCCAAAACCTCTGAGACTTAGTAGTAGTCTCAGCTTCTTTTCTCCATACAATAAAAGTCAATGGGGTCCAAAATGTTCAAGCTTCTAAAAGGACATAAAGGTAGTGCGAAATTAATCCATGAGACTCAAGTGGTTTAATCCAAGTCCTCTGACTGAGGACATATGATAGCTTTTGGTGAAAAAAAATATATTTACATCTGCTTAGCTTTTTTAGGTGTGTTCATGAAAAAATCTCTCCATGCTCTTGGTTATGGTTGGTTGAACTTGGCTATTTCTTTACATATCTAGCAATTATCTAATGTATAATGTGTTGTATTTGTTTTAATTCAATGAGCAGGTCATTGAGAAGATGGAGAACATATTGAATGCAAAACTGAAGGAAATAAATAAAGAAAATTCAGAGAAGAAGAGAACAGCTGTGAAACATAAAGGTGTGCCAAAAACCATATTGAATAATTATAATTTATTAGTCAGAGCCATGGCCTAACGGTTGTGGTGCTCATGCTAGAAATTTGGGTTCGAATCTGGCCTGCATCATGCCCTAAATCTGGCCTGCATCATGTCTCTCTCTCCATAATTTCCAGTCCTCTTACTAATTTCATCAATAAAAAGTGTTAAAAGCTTTCCAGAAATTGCGACTGACAAGTAATCGTGCTGTTGTATATAGATAAAGAGGAGCTCAAGAGAAGAGAGATTGAGTCTGTGCTGGCGGCAGAAAACTCTCGACTCCGAGCAGAGCTGGACAGGCAACGTAATTTACCCCCACCTGTCATCATTCAACAGCCTGTGCAGGTAAACCCGAGACCGGTAGTTTCCGCTCAAACAGCCATGCTGCATGAATGCTTTATTGTGCACATTTTATTAATGGTTTTGATCTCAGTCCCATCAGCCTTTCTCAGACAGCGAGAAGCTGGACTTATTGACGCAGCTGGCGAGAGCTGAGGGTCGAATCCAGACACTGGAACAACAGGTTTGATCCTTTACTGATTTGAGAAGACATTTCACTTTCACACCGTGTAAATTATGGTAGTTTGTGGTGCAGTGGTTGGTGTGAGCGCTCATGACACATTGAGCTGTGGTGCTTATGTGGGGTGATCAAGGTTCGAGTCTGGCATGTGACTTTTCTCATTTGTTCTTTCTTTCCCATATAATTTCCTGTATCACTTTATCTTTTTTACCAAAGAAGCAAGTCCTAAAAAATGACATTTACCTGTTCCTGTTTAGCTCCACAGAAATATGTTTTTGTTTACACAAACACTGGAAAAAGACACTCCAGCCAACTCAAGAAATTGTAATAAATAATGTTTTGTGAACACAGCAGTGTTTGTGTCTTTGTGATATTGGTCATCAGCTGAAAGAGAACTCCAGACAATGGGGGAAAGAGAAACAAGAGATGTTGACTAGACTCAGTGAATATCAACATGGATTTGCTCGAACATCAACCATGATTCTTCTTGATCTGCCCGTGGTGAGTAAATAACTACTGTTTATTTAAACTTATAATGATTATTATTTGTTTGACCTAGGAAATGTATATACTATATCAATGGTATCATCTATTGAGTCTACCTTTTTTATTTCCTAACAGAAAAGTGTGACTGATTCTGTATTGGGACATTCCCGACACAGGCAACTGGAACCTCTGAAGTGATCACGTCTAATCAGTGTTAGTGTTAGTAAAACACATAATAACATTTATATATGCCATTTTTCTTTTATTTTTTATTCATTCAAAACCCTTCAGAATATTTGAATGGTTTTATGTAAAAAAAAAAAAAAATGTATTTAAACATTTTTGTTTCTGAAATATAACAAGAAATGATATTTAGTATCAGTCAAATGTTTGGACACACATTCTATACTTTTGTTTTACTATTATTAAAAAAATCTGGGAAATATTAATAATAAAGTCATCAAACCTTTTAATCAAATGAGGAGTTATCAAGAAATTTTTTTTTTAATTCAAATGAAATGAAAACTCTTATTTTAAATCAGTGATATAGATTTTATTGGTATTTTGAAATAAATTTTATGTTTATGTTTTCTATTTTCATTTCAGTTAAAGTTTTAGTAATTTTGTAATGTGCTTTTGTCATTTTTATACGTTTTTTAAAAAATAAATGTCTATATAGTTTTTATATATTATTAATTTAAATGTTTAAGTACATCAAGTTATAAATTTAAAATGAGAAACGTTTTAAAAAATAAAAAGATAAAAGTTCAAATAAAAACGAGAAATGTTGGCAACTTTTTATATTTTATTTTATTTCAAATAACAAGAATGTTTATTATGATTTTAGTTTTAGTTTCAGTTATATTAATATCCCTGTTTTAAATCTTCTTTTATGTTCCACAGAAGCAAGAAAGTCTGGAACGACATAAGGGTGAGTAAATTATGACAGAACAATCCCTCTAAGATCATTAAAAACTTAAATTGAGTCCAATCTTTTGACAGATTTACATCTCAAAGACGGATTGTTTGCTGTCCCTAAAGCTCAGTGTTGCATCTAGTTCAGTCCTCGACATCATTTCCCTGTTTGCAGCTGTGCTATCTGCTGGCATTCAGTGGTTTGATAGTTAGCATGATGGGCTTCTCGGGCAGTAAAATGAGTTCAAACGTGCTCCTGATCTCCACCTGCCTCTGCTTCTCAAACCTGAAGTTCTCCAGCATCTATAAAGATGACAAAACCACAAATAAGAAAGAAAATCAGCCCAACTTTATTTAGCCACTTAAGAAGATATGATGTTCCTCGCTTTAGAAATGCACATACATGAATAAGGAAGAGCTGCATCTCTGTCTCGGCGATCCTGCGGCCCAAACACTGGCGTGGGCCGAACCCGAAGCTCAGGCTCTTGAAGTAGTGGCTCTGGGATCTGACCCAGCGAGAGGGACGGTACTGCTCTGGGTGCGGGAAGACCCGATGATCACGACCCATAGCGTACAGACCCAGCTGAACTAAAGTCTGATCCAGACAGACATGAGAACAGTTGTTTTGTGTTCAGTTTGTTGTGAATGAATTCAGTAATTTCTTTAAATTCACACTCACCCCAGCTGGAATGTGGTAGTTTTGAAGGACGATGTCTTCAGTGATGTATCTTTGTAGACTCACTGCTACAGGATGTAACCTTCAAAAGAAATTATATGATTTTAGACACATGGTAAAGCCAAATGCTAGTCATATTGATTATTTTGTTTCTGGGTGTTTCTTCGCCACTTTGTACAAGAAAAAGCTTAATTGATAAAGCTTAATTGGTGTCAATATTTTTGCTTGTGGTGAAACTGACATCATTGTAATTTGTGTAAATATTGACAAATACATTTCATACATTAAAAGGGTCATGAACTGAGAATTCAAATTTTCCTTGAGCTTTTGACATAAGAGTTTATCATACTATAAGAATATCCTGTAAGTTTCAGAACTGAAGCCTTGTTAGTCCAAAAACAGCTTTTATTGTAACCACGCCCAGCGAACAACACGTTGTGGAATCGTTGTTCTATCTATCATAGATAGGTGAAAGACCGCCTCTGCAGAAGATCAACGCCTACTTCATCATTGCAACTTTGGCCCTGCCTACTGCCGTGTTAGTGAGATGATGAGGAGAGAAAAGAGATACAGGTCACTGCACTAAAAATAACGTCTCGGTTATGTATGTAACCCTTGTTCCCTGAAGGAGGGAACGGAGACGCCACGTCGGTGACTGACGAATAGGAATCTCGCTAGAGAGGCCAATCTACTTTGAGTGTAACTAAACGAGCCAATGCACATTATTGGCATGCGATAACTGCATCAGCTTCTCTGCCTCGCAGCGCAAGCATATAATGAGCAGGAGGTGCAATGCATCTTTAGGTTTTTGCTGAGGAGCCGACCCGGTGACCCGGCCGGCCAAATAAATTTCACACATTAAAGGGGTCATGAACTGAGAAATAAAATTTTCTTGAGCTTTTAACATATAAGAGGTCATCATACTATAAGAATATCCTGTAGGTTTCAGAAATGAAAACTTCCTTGTTAGTCCAAAAACAGCTTTTATTGTAACCACGCCCAGCGAGCGACTCGTTGTGGAATCGTTGTGCTATCTATCATATATAGGTGAAAGACCACCTCTGCAGAAGATCAACGCCTACTTCGTCATTGCAACTTTGGCCCCGCCCACTGCCGTGTTAGTGAGATGACGAGGAGAGAAAAGAGATACAGGATCACTGCACTAAAAATAACGTCTCGGTTACGTATCAAACCCTCGTTCCCTGAAGGAGGGAATGGAGATGCCACGTCGGTGACCGACGAATAGGAATCTCGCTAGAGAGGCCAATCTACTTTGAGTAGACTCATTACATTTGAGTGTAACGACTCGTTGTGGAATCGTTCTATCTAAAGACCGCCTCTGCAGAAGAAAACCAACGCCTACTTTATCATTGCAACTTTGGCCCCGCCCACTAGCATGTTAGTGAGATGACGAGGAGAGAAAAGAGATATAGGATCACTGCAGTAAAAATAACAAAAGGATCCCAATCCTAGGAATATGGTTATTTATTTTCAACAATGTGAATGTCTTAGTTGAGCATTATTTATTTGAATCTCGTACATTTCACTGTGGATTCTTTGGCAAATCAGTTGCAATTTCAGTGCAGGCTTTGCAAACAGACTTTTACGATATGGACTTGACAGGAATGCGACAACACATAAGTAACTGTTAATTCTAATGCCTAAACTGTGGCCAGTGATTTCTGATATGTAATGATTCATGTACAGTCAGATGTGTCAGTAAATCAAACCAGTGACTAAATGGTCAACTTCACATTGTTTCTCTTAGTAGGTTAAGTATTTAAACTATGATTAAATTATATATAGAAAGAGATCAAAGAACACTCCCTTTGCAATCACTGGAGCTGTCAATCAAACAGCGCGAGTTTATGGACTCCTGCCAAAACTCCCGTTATAATCAACAAATCTTTTATTTACATTGTGTTTGCACTGTTAGTTATGATGAAAGCATTCGTTAGTGTGCAGAAATCGTGTTGCATTCATGAGCTCAACATGCTCATCACAGCAACCTTTCATGCCACGATCTGAATATAATGCCATAGATCTAAATATAATGCTATAATCAACACTTCTCATGATCAGTTAACCTTGAGAGCTGTAATAGTAAAAATGTGCTAAAAGTTTCAGAGAGTTCCACATGTAATACTAGCTATTTCATATACAAAGATGTCAGCCAATCACAGCAGTGGGCGTTTACACTGATGTCTCACAGCAGACACGCCCCTTCAAACAGAGCATTCAAATCTGAGGCTAAAATCAGGGCAGGAAAGTGGCTTTAACCTTGAACAAAAAGACAAAAGATTTAATAAAAATCAACCCCTGAAAAATAAAAGTCCCTATATTTGAACAGAAAGGTTTTTTATGTTGTGATATCTTTGAGTGAACTGTTTATATACCTCAAAGTTTCCTTCAGGGCTCCTTTAAGCAGAGGAACCATCTTGAGCATCTGCAACACGTCTCCTTCAGAGGCGATACGAGCAGCCGAGATTTCCGCCCGGATCTCCTCCTGCAGGTCTGGGTGTCGGGCCAACTCATAGAGCGTCCACATCAGTGTGATAGACGTCTGATGCACACAAAAATACAGAAAATATCCCAATATATCAACCTTGAAAACATTTCTATTCTGTTCATATTCTGTAATACCAACAAAAAATGAAAATATATAATCAGTTACTCAGTCATGTCTTTGTCTTACTTCTGTGAAACACAAAAGAAGATATTTTCAAGAATGTTTTTGTCCATACAATGAAAGTCAATGGCGTCCAAAACAAACAGCATTGGACCCCACTGAATTTCCTAACATGGACAAAACATTCTTTAAATTATCTTCTTTTGTGTTCTGCAGAAGAAAGTTGACAGGTGTGGAACGACTTGGGTGAGTAAATTATGCCATTTTTATTTCTAGATTAACTATTCCTCTAGCGTTGATTATTTATCATACCGTGTCGACCCCTCCAGCCATCAGCTCCGTCACACTGGCCTTTATGTCCTCGATGGACAGTTTGTCCAGCATTAGAAGGCTAGCCAGCACACCAGGATACTTCCCACTGGCTTCTGGATCTTTCCTCAGTTGTCTGTAGATATTCTGGATACATCGGTCGGCTTTGGAAAAACCACATTAAGATGAAAAATCAGTGGAAGTTTCAAGAGGAAAGGCCGCAATATACTTCAAGTGAAATCGAAGAACTGGCATGATGTAATTTCGAACAAAATCAGGCCAAAATTAAGGGCCTTATTTTAATGATCTGAGCGCATGGCGCAGGTGCGCTTAGGGCGTGTCCGAATGAACTTTCGCTAGTTTAACGACAGAAAAATCAGTCGGCGCACCTGGCGCATGGTCTTCCATGTCTCATCTCCCATTCCCTTTAAAAGCCAGTTGCGCTTGCACCATGGCAGATTCGCTATTTACATGGCAGAATTTGCCAGCAGAAAGACTGAATGCTTCTCCAGAGAGGAATCCTTTTATTTTTAATATTTAAAAATGTTTATGTGCTGCTGTGCATCCCTGAGTGTGTAATAATCAGAGTGTACGCGTGTTGTGCACACGCCTATAGGCGCATATTACTAACGCGCCCTTTAAATAACACACAAAATACTGCGCTATTGACTTTAGAACAGGTTTTTGTTGGTCAATGGTGCAGTCGTTTTCAGTTGCCTCAAAATAGCAATGCACCAACAATGCGGTTGAACACACCTGGTTTTGGGAGTCCGAAATTCAAACTCCCAGTGGCACGTGTTTGATGATGTAATAGGTCTGAGGATCTGCCTTCTTTGACGTGGAAATCTTCTCTGGTTCATTTCTTCTGTTTAGTCTGTCGAGGTTGGACGTTCGTGGGTAAAAACACGAACATACGAGCCGATTTATAGTAGAAAATGAAGATGTAACTTCATGTTTTTTCATGTTTAACTCTTTCCCCGCCAGCGTTTTTGAAAAAAGTTGCCAGCCACCACCAGCATTTTTTTTATCATTTTCACAAAATGTTCATGGCCCCAGAATATTTTGTTGTATGAATATCTGAATATACAATATATCAAAAGAAAGAACAGACTCTCCCCAGACAGCAACATAGTGTACATGTGGGCTCAACATTTTGAGCAAAAAGCTGAGAAAATCATGTTTTTGTCAAAGACTACATCCAGATCGGATTCAGAATGATGATCAAAACACAGATGGAGTAGATCGAGTCCATCAACATCCCCAAAGCTCCTATAGCTCGTCCTGGGTCGACATTTCATTCAGTAACATTAGGCAGTTTTGATTTATATGCTGTTTAATATTGGTGATCGCGTTGTTTTACATATGCATCTGATTACATATGCTATTGCCTGTTTCTGCTTCTTCTTCACATGTGTTTTGATCAGGAGATTGAGTACTCTTTCAGAAGATCTGTAAAAGCGCCCCCTACCGCATAACAGTGAAAACACTGAAATTTCCGTCAATGGCAGGGGAAAATGTAAAGGGATACTTCACCGCTGGAAAGATGAATGTATATTTTAAATTGGGTCATTTATGTAGTAGAAATGTGAAATAATTTTAGAAGTTGGTGCCTTCTAGACTGAGAAAAGCCAGAAAATGTATTTTTGGCTCATGTGGATGAAAGACAACAACTCCCAGAATGCACTTGCTTCGCTGCCCTACAGGCCACTCCCAAGCCACGTTACATCACTTGCCCACCGCGGCACCGCCCCACAGTCATTTTAATTTTTATAGTAATAAAATAATTTAGTTCAGTTAGAGAACAGACACTACAATTAAAAACTGAACGTGTCGGACTAATACAGCATGAGCCGAACGAGAGACGCAGCACAAACGCATCAGAGGTCAGATTTCATTCATCATGAGAGTGAAGAGCTGACAGACAAGATGATTGCGGAAGGTTTCAAAGCGAAATGTGCCTATTTAAGTGAGTTTGTCATTGTACTGTTTTGTTATGTTGTTTTTCATTAAGAATAATAGGCTAATGAACCCACAATTTAAGCAACCCAGCCCCGAATTGGCGCTAATTAAATGAATGAATGAATGAATGAATGAACGAATGAGGCATTTATATAGTGCTTTCATATGTACTACTGTACATCCAAAGCACTTTACACTTATGTCAGGGGTCTTTCCTCAAACACCACCAGTGAGCAGCATCCACTTGGATGATGCGACGGCAGCCACCAGCGGTAGGTGGAGAGGAGTGATAGAGCCAACTGAATGGATGGGGATTATTAGGAGGCCATGATTGGTAAGGGCCAATGGAGGGAATTTGGCTAGGACAACGGGGTTACACCCCTACTCTTTACGAGAAGTCATTTTTAATGACCACAGAGAGTCAGGACCTCTCAGGTTTAACATCTCATCTGAAGGACGGTGCTTGTTACAGTACAGTGTCCCCATCACTATACTGGGATGTTAGGACCCACACAGACCACAGGTTGAGCACCCCCTGCTGGCCTCACTAACACCTCTACCAGCAGCTACCTAGTTTTCCCAGTTGGTCTCCCATCCAGGTACTGACCAGGCTCAGCCCTGCTTAGCTTCAGTGAGAAACCAGTCTTGGCTACAGGGTGATATAGCTGCTGATTAATTCTAAACCGAAACTAAAATGACGGGCATTCATTCACGGAAGCATTGTCATTCATTCACGGCCTCACAGTCATTCACGGTGCGTGTCCAATCTGGCGCGTTTTCAGTTCATGCCTATGGAAGCTTAACTTTCATAGGAATTCACTGAAAACACTCAGAATTTTTTTTACATTCGAATATACTACCGGGTTTCTACTGATACAAAGCTTAATGCTAATCGGTGAAGTAACCCTTTAAGCTGCTTGCTTTAAAGCAATCTAATGTATAAAGTGCTATATAAATAAACGTGCCATGAATTTTCTAGAGTGCCGAATTGCAGCGCTCGTGCAAACATCCACATTGCTATTTTCTCAACTGCTGTTTTCTCACCGCTATCATTTTTGTTGTGTGTTTATTTTGTTGTTGAAAAGAAAGCATGCAGCACATATTTACATATTCATCTAAACGTTGCTCTCAGTAGCATGGATGGCATCGGGATGTTTGCTAACAGTATAACGCTGGTCATGTGTTTCGAAATTCTTTTTACCCCTAAGCGAAGAACTTCACAGTGAGTATATCGAGGCCTAAAGTGTTTCCCGGCAAAAAGACCAGCATAAATTTCATTCTATGCAACCAGTGTCATGTTACCCTGGTTAAAGATGCCGTCCCAGGCCTCCACGTGGTCCTTCCAGATTTTGGCCCCCATGCGGCGGAGCAGGGCTGGAGGGAGGTACAGCATTGGTGAGGTGGTCTTGAACATGAGGGTGATGCAGTCGATGAAGTGCTGGGCGTCTGGATCAATGTAGTCCAACAGCAGACCCAAACGCTCGCCGTACAACACAGCACTCACGGCTGAGAGAAGCACACAGGGTAAGCTTTTAAATCCCCTTCACTTACACACAAGAATCATACAGAGTTTTCAGTTTTGGGTGAACTATCCCTGTGCAAATTATTTGTAACTTTGGTCAAAAACCTGTTAAATTAATGTTTGAAAAAGTTTGAAAAAATATATCAATATATTTTATTATTTTTTCACATTGTTGTGTACAGACAATTGTAATAAAACAAGAGAGTTGTGTTTGTTATTGATGGTGTCAAACGTACATTCTAGTGCATACTTGAAGAGTTCATGGGACAGATCTGTGGTCCATTCATTTTGTCCACTCCTTTCAATCTTTTTATAGACACGAGCCACAAAGTCCTGCCCGACCTCATCCAGGAGCGGTACGAAATTCCCCTGCACCTTTGGAGAAATCACCTCCTTGTTTAGAACGATCCTATTAGATTTCCAGTCCTCTCCATCTCTGCAGGAACAAATCAATATCTTTTACCATTCCAGTAAACATGGTTATAGCAGATCTGGAAAGATGCTGCCTACTTTAGCAGGACGCCATATTTGCGGTTCCTGTAGTCCCTGTAGGAGGTCCACGCTTCCACCCGGAGTCTCTTGGGATAATGACCCTCAGCTTTGAACAGGATAGCAGCGTCTTCAGGCTTGATGATGTTCACACTCTCGTAGTATCCAACTTTTTCCCTGTTCAAATGTATTGTGCAGATATAGGCATGATATAATGTTATAATTATATGTTCAGGGTCAGTCGCATCACCCTCATTTTATTAGAATTAAAGGCTATTCAAGTTTTAAAGTCTCATGAATTGAGAAATCAACTTTTCTTTCAGCCTTTGATATATAAAAGTTCACCGTGATATAAGAATATCCTGTAAGTTTCGGAGCTGAAAACTTCCTTGTTAGTCAAAGAAAAGATTTTATTGACACCAGGCCCAGCAAACGCTCGATCTCAGAATGTGCCAGGCTGTGACGTCAGAGTGTGGTGAAACACCGCCTCAACAAAAGAAGAAGAACACCTGATTCTGTAGCCCCGCCCACTGACTCATGTCTGACATGTTATAGATAAATAACATAGGCTTACGTGGAGCTAATCCGGATCGAACTTCCAAGCAATAAACATGCCGCATAAGCTTCATTCGGATTCCAATATTATGAATGCATGGATGAACTTCATTGTGATCAGACTCGGACATGTAACGTTATAGGACAGGGCTTGCAAAGCCCAACGTCCCGGGGCTATGTGTTTTTTATGTAATTAAACAAATTTTTATAGTATAACATGTATAAAATGTAAATTATTTTTGACCGCCTTTGACCAATACATTTCTATGACCAGTTGTCTGTGATTACTGGAAAAAAAATATTTGAGAAAAAAACAAATCTCAAAGAAATCTAAATGTGCATGACTTTGTAGTTTGTGTTTACATAATTTATGTGTACTTACTGTGTATAATTATTATGTATATATAAATACACACAACTGCATGTATATATTTAAGAAAAATATGTTATATTTATATATAAAATATTTATATTTATATATAAGATAAATTATATAAATATATATATGATACAGTATATACATGCAAATATTTCTTAAATATATACATGTATGTGTGTGTATTTATATAAACATAATAATTATACACAGTAAGTACACATATATTATGCAAACACAAACGTTTATTTTGGATGCGATTAATTGCGATTAATTGTTTGACAGCCCTAATTTTTTTTTTTTTTCTATGAATTTTTAAGGTCTGGAAATATTTTTTTTCCTGAAATATCCAGATGTCCATTGAAAACCTGTATATGGCACAGACTATTAGTTGTTTAAAAAAAGTGTTGTTTTACCTGTAAATGGGACCAAACATATTGAAATTGTGCACCATAATCCGGTGGATATTCCTGAGGCCATCCATTTTCCAGAATGTGTAGAGACTTGCCACACTGTTCTTCCATAGTCCAGGAATCTCACTGAAGGGTCTTACGGTAGAGCTGTCCTTTCGGGCTGCAGGTACTCGTCCTGTGTGTGTCGTCCTGACCTGCGGCAGGTGCTTCAGTGTGGACAGACACTGAGCCAGACGGGCCCTCAGACTCCAGCGGTCCATTACACACTCTCACTGCCTCTTTCTGGCGCTCCTCTCTCTCACAGTCTCATGGGGAGCAGCTGTTTGCTTTAATATGACTTCCCACTTCAAGGATGATGGTCATCAAGTGTGCTCAGGACATATGCAAAGAGACCACCCCAAATCTTCTGGGACATTTATCAGATGTGGAGCCCCCTACTGGCTATTATTGAGGGCCTTATTGTGATAAGATTCTTGTGATTGAGATTCTTCTTATATTCTCCTTCTTATATATATATATATATATATATATATATATATATATTAATGTATTTATTATAATTTTTAATAGGGTTCTTCTGATGTACTTGGCCTTTTATATTTCTGCAAAATGTAATAAAAAGATGTAATAGCAATAATACAATATATATATATAATTTATTATGTTATTATATATATAATTATTATGTATGTGTAAATACACATATGTATATATTTAAGAAACATTTGCATGTATATACTGTATATATATAATTTATATTATATATACATATTTTATATATAAAAATATATTTTTTCTTATATACATGAATGGGTGTGTATTTATATATACATAATAATTATACACAGTACAGACACATATGTAAACACAAACCTTTATTTTGGATGCGATTAATCGATTTGACAGCATACTTTTGTTAGATGCGGCTTCATAGAATATATATATAAATCTTAGAAAAAGTATATTTTTATTACTATTACATCTTTTTATTACATTTTGCAGAAATATAAAATGCCAAGGACATCAGAAGAACCCTATTAAATTATAAATTAATAATAAAATAAATACAAAAAATAAATCATAATAATAAATACATTTAAAATTAATTGGTTTGACAGAATATTTATTGTTGAATACTCAATCAAGTGAACAAATATACACCGAAATGCTCATAGTGGAATAACTTCGTTATGTTTTCTGTATAAATAGTTGTACAAGGGCACCAAATATATGGGGGTCAAAGGTCGAGAGACAGTCAGCCTTGGACAAGACAACGAATCCGCCCATAAACTCAAACCTCAAGGATGTTGCTAAGTGTGTGTGCAATGATCCAAGACTCACCGGACCAGTAGAATATACATTTATTAGAAAATATGTGTCTGTGTCAAGACAAGTGAGTCATAAATAGATTTTGAATCAACAATATATTGTGTAAATACATAAATTGAAATGCTTGTAATAAATAATTAAACAACAACACTGACACACCAGGAAGTGAAATGCTTTGTACTGTATGCGTTCACAATGTTCAAATGTATTAAAAAAATAAGTAAAAAAAATAAGCCCTGTATTTAAACATTTACAGTGTAAATCTTAAATTCTTTACAAAGGCCTTTGATCAATTGAAAGCACTTCAAATGAAAGCATTATAAATCATGTCATGTTTTCTTGAGGTGTTTGATGAGAGTCTCTAGCTTCATGGCAGTGTTCAGGTCTCCCTGTACTCTCAGTTTGCCACTGCTGTAGGCGGCGAACGGTCGCAGGCCGCCCTGGAACATTGCCAGCAGATCCTGCTCGCTCATGCTCAGAGAAACATCCGGCTCTCTCGGCAGGACGCCCACACCACACGCTCCACGTCCTGAACACAGACACAGTGAACCGCTGAGGCAGCATTTAGGGGATTTTACTATAATGCACAAACGGTCCAGAGACCATTCCCAAATGGGGCAGTCAATCCAAATCTTAATACATGGTTATTAACTTTCTCTGCATGTAATCATATACTTTGTGTATGAGTACCATGATTACCACAGTGCAGAAATGCATTTCTTGTACTCTTTTTCTAGGCAACCAGATAATAATAATAATAATAATAATAATAATTAATGAATTTGTTACATTTATATAGCGCTTTTCTGGGTACTCAAATCGCTTTACATATAGAAGGGGAGAATCTCCTCAACCACCACCAATGTGCAGCATCCACCTGGATGATGCGACGGCAGCCATATTGCGCCAGAAAGCCCACCACACACCAGCTGATTGGTGGAGAGGAGACAGAGTGAAGCCAATCAGGATAGAGGGATGATTAGGAGGCCATGATGATGGACAGAGGCCAATGGGCAAATTTGGCCAGGATGCCAGGGTTACACCCCTACTCTTTTTTCCGAAGGACATCCTGGGATATTTAATGACCACAGAGAGTCAGAACCTCGGTTTAACGTCTCATCCGAAGGACGGTGCTTGTTACAGTACAGTGTCCCCATCACTATACTGGGGTGTTAGGACTCACACAGACCACAGGTTGAGCACCCCCTGCTGGCCTCACTAACACCTCTTCCAGCAGTAACCTGGTTTTTCCCAGGAGGTCTCCCATCCAGGTACTGACCAGGCTCAGCCCTGCTTAGCTTCAGTGGGAAACCACTCTTGGGCTACAGGGTGATATGGCTGCTGGCATTATACAGATATTCACCATTCAATAATCTTACCTGATGTAACACATCTGCCTCAGTGTTATTTTAGTTTATATTTTAGCATTATCGTTTTAATTAATAATATTTGGATCTCAAAATCATACAGTCACTGCTGAAAAGGGTTCAAATATGCAAAAGATGCTGGGAAACTGAAGAATTTGGAAGAATTTTGGATTTTTCTGAAGAACATTGGTCAGTTTAACTGCTCAGGACAAACAAGGGCCTCAAGAACAACCATCACAAAACATCTATCCTGATATTTATCCAAAATAGGTTTAGAATACCAATAGTAGGCACTACACCAGCTGTAGGCAGTGAAATAGCATTGGTAAACAGGCTTTTTTTATATACAGCGACTGGTGTGAACAGGGCTCCAGTCTTACCTTCTGTCAGGTCCAGATAGTAGTTGTTGGTCTGTCCAGAGTCAGTGGTGATCTGAAAGTGGTAACAGGCTCCCACCTGATAAACCAGCTCCTCTGACAGCACTGATCTGACCTCATTCATCAGTCCATCCACACTGC
Source organism: Rhinogobio ventralis (assembly GCA_039654625.1). Taxonomy (NCBI): domain Eukaryota; kingdom Metazoa; phylum Chordata; class Actinopteri; order Cypriniformes; family Gobionidae; genus Rhinogobio; species Rhinogobio ventralis. The sequence continues at coordinate 21,409,107 of CM077216.1, forward strand.
TGACACTCACAGCTGAAACTGAACGCAGCTCATCTGCAAAGCTCACTGTATCTGGAAGGAACCACAAATGGGATTTTTTATTATGATGGCTTGAAAACATTTCATCATAGGTGAATTTACATTTAGCCATACGGCAGATTAATTTATAATAGTGAATAAATCAGGCAATGTCATGGTCATCTTTAATTCGGAGGACCCCTTTCCTATTTCCTGCTCATTGTGGCTCTCACAGTAGGCCACATAGTCCTGAAGGTTTTATATTTTTTTATATTTTATACAAACAATGTTGAAGTCTCTGCAGTCAAAGCTTTAACATGTCAACTCTGTCATCCCCATGTAATAGTTTCTGTAAATTTCACCAAGACATTTGTGTTTGTATCAGAGACTGTATCTCTGCGCTGTTTAGTAGTTGTGTGTTTGAGACTGGTCAGCGGGTAAAAGCATTTGTTCTGAGTTCGCGCTGCATTGTCTTTTGGACAGAGCTAACAAATGGTCTGTGTGGCACGGATGAAAAGCCGCGTTTAATGTTTCTCATAAGCAACAGAAATGGCAGCGCTTATCTGTTATCAAATTTTGTTTCATTTACGGTTTACTGTAACACCTGGCCTAAAATCTAGTGCTGTCGGCTTGTGTTGATACTGTGAAACTCTATGATTTGTAAATGATGCGTGGCAGGCCACATATAATGTATTCTACTAGACAAGCTGCGGGCCAGACTTTGGACACCCCTGGTTTATGCACAATAAGAACTCATTTAGAGAGGCGGCTTTATGTGCGTGCACTTTGAATGTGAGCACAAACTCTGCAGTAATGAGTAAAATTATGCACAATACGTGCAAACCCATGCCGAAATTCAAGCCCTGTAACACCAACAATATTCATCCGGAGCAAATGAAACGAGTGAGTGAGGGGAGGCGGGTTTGTGTGTCACTCGATGTCGGAGAGATGAGAGAGAGAGAAAGCGAAGTTGGTATCTTGTATCTATTCTGCGGAAAATTAGTATTGGAAGCTTTTCAGATATTTCAGTATCGATATGTATCGAAAAATCTATATTTTTGATAACATCACATTGCACTTAGTTTATTATTTCAAATACCTTTTAAATTTCAGAGAGGACTGTCAAACGAACATTCAAAGTTAGTCTTGACTTCAGAATCCAACCATATATTTTTTTTCAATATTGATCTTTTTGATGATTTTTGTATGTTCATGAATGTGTGGAGGATTCTAACATCACCTTGACTGCATTGAGATGCAGCCGTCTGGCTCAGGAAATGCATTGCAAGCTGCTGTATGGGTCCGGTGAGACCTTCCAGCCCTGGGACAGAGGGGGGCATAATTAAGGGCCCAGAGTGACCCCCGTCTGGTTCCCGGAGCACACCCTCCAGGATCAGCTCCACACGGTCCACCTCCAGCCCCCATGGCTTCGTCATCTCATTCATATCCATCTGCATCACACAAGCAAAAAAGCTTAATCTTGAAAAAGTGGTTTTTAGTGGTTAAAAGTAAAATTTCTTTGATGTCTCTCACCCCGAGATGTTCCCCTAGTTTGATTCTCTCCGTCTGTATCTCCCTCAGGGTCTTTTTGCTCAAGGTCTGCATCATGGCATTCTGTGCAGTGAGACGGGTGGAGGCATTCAGATCCTTCACGGCCACCACTGACATCACTGGACTCCAGATCCGGAACTGGATATCCGCTCCAACTGACACCAGACCACCGTCTTTGGTGGTTACCTTTTGGCAGAAAAAGTGTGGGAATGTATACTTGGTATATACGAAGATGAGTTTTTAAAAAAGCAGTTTTTTCATTTGACCTTGCATGGTGGGACGTTAAAGGCTCTTGTCCGCAGGTCAACTCTCTGCCACTGATCAATCAAGGGTAGAACCAGAACCACTCCTGGGCCTTTAGGAGGACGGATCCGACCCAGACGAAAAACAACTATCCTCTCATAGTTTGGTACAACCTGAAAATAATACTGTATATTTAATAAGTGCTTAACAAAGACTAAAACTCTGCTAATAATTTGCTTAGAGCTGACCTTTAGGACAAACCATCCAGATATGGGAAAAGTTATGAAAGTAAGCAGGAAAACCAGGAATGTAACGATCAGGTTGCAAATCCAGGACAACAATCCTTGAGTTTTATCTGAAATAAAGAACACACACATATATATATACCGGTCAAAAGTTTGGAAACATTACTAGTTTTAATGTTTTTGAAAGAAGTCTTTTATGCTCATAAAGCCTGCATTTATTTGATCAAAAATACAGAAAAAAACAGTAATATTGTGAAATACTATTACAATTTTAAAAAAATGTGATTCTTTAAAATATAATTTATTTCTGTGATGCAAAGCTGAATTTTCAGCATCATCCATCATCCGGACTTCCTTCAGAAATCATTCTAATATGATGATTTATTATCAATGTTGGAAACAGTTGCTGCTTAATATTTTTTTGGAACCTATGATACTTTTTTCAGGATTCAGCATTTATTTAAAATGGAAGTAAATAATTATATTGTAGATGATCAATTTTTATCAATTAAAGACATCCTTGCTGAATTTCTTCCACAAAAAAAAAAAGAAAAAAAAAATTACTGACCCAACCTTTTAACAGTAGTGTATATTGTTACAAAAGATTTCTATTTTAAATAAATGTTGTTTTAACTTTTTTATTCATCAAAGAATCCTGAAAAAAGTATCACAGGATATAAAAAAAGCATTAAGCAGCACAATTGTTTCCAACATTGATAATAAATCATCATATTAGACTGATTTCTGAAGGATCATGTGACACTGAAGACTGGAATAATGGCTGATGAAAATTCAGCTATGATCACAGAAATAAATGATATGTTTAAGTATATTAAAATAGAAAACCACTATTTTATATTATTTAAATATAGATACACACATACATGCAGTATTACTATCATAAATTATCATATTTACTTATGTGCAGCATAGTTACTATAACGCAAAGTGAGTACCTGTGAAGTCATTTTGAGAGACTTTAGGGACATAATCAAATGAATGTCCTCTTTGATCATAATGACTGTGAGTGAATTCAGCACGAGATGAAAACAGTCCAGGATTATCACTGTACAACTGATCTCTCTGCGACAGACACTGATACTCATAACCCGAAGACTTCCCGAACATCGTCATGCCGTGTCAGAATATATCTCGCTCCCTCCGTGATGACTATGATCGTTTATTAATGTAAAAAAAAAGTTTTTACGGTCAGTGCATGAACAGTCAAAACAAGAAGCACTTCCGCATTTTGCGACGTCTACCGTGACGTCATGTGCTGAGGGCCAATGCAACGGCGCCCTCTATAGTAACGGAAGTGACTTGCATCGTGTTTGGAAAGGTAATGTGATGATTTTTTTTATTAGTATGGAAAATTATGTTATTTCAATATCAATTGTACTGCATTCGCTGCATTCTTTTCCTCCTGATTATTTTCTTTTTTCTCCTTTGTATTTCGCTGTAACAGTATGAAAAAGGACAAACAAATTAACTATTGTTTTATTAAAATTTATAGTAAAAGTGTAGTAACCATGCTTTTTTGGTGGATTGTTTACCATTTGTATAACCACAGCAAAACCATGGTTACCATGGTTTAACGAGGCCTACAATAACCATGTTTTTTTTTGGGTTTTATATAGTAAAACCATGGCTAATTTTCGTAGGCATATATTGCACATTTGTGTTCTGCCCTACCGATTTCATTTACGATATATCCTATGAATAATTCACTGGAATGAACTAAAAATCTTGTTTTCTCCCCAAATCCTCATGTCTGTTTACAGGTTTGTTTTCACACGGATGCTTTAAAAGGTAAAGGCTTCTAATCATTTACTGGAATGTTTCTAAAGCAAGTAAATACAATTATGTCTGTCGAAATGAAGAAAAATCACTTTGAAATATTATCACTCAATGTTCCAGTTAATTAACATTTTTATTATTAAGGCAACATGTTAAATAATACAGACATATAGGCTACATTAGCTATTTAACACATCCTTAATATTGCTGTCAATATAAAATTACTATCTGATGTAGTAATTTGTTAATGCTTTTACACTTTTAGATGTCCTTTTAATGTTCGATGGTTGACGTGCGAGTAGAATAATATCATCTCATTGTAGGCCTGTTTTTGAAAATGCTTATTATTGCATTCATAGTGTGAACCTCGTGCTGATTTTTTACTTCCATAATTCTTCCATTATAATAAAGCGAACCCCAAAATATTATGCTACACTGCGAGAGAATAGATATAGATAGATAGAAGTTTCTGGAAATAAAAAAATCAAGAAGATCAATAATACATTTTATTTATAACTCCTACAAATATGAGACATATTTTCCAACTTTTACCAATTTCTTTCAAACTTTAATTAAACTGAACATCAAACATATTCTAAATAATCGTGAATTATAATGACCTTGGAAGGCAATTTGCATTATATACATAACCAGGCTGTGTCACATAATGAAGATGCATAGACATATGAGCATTATTATGAGTACAAAAACTACAATAACACAAATAAAAAGAGACATAAAAATATACATAATGAGAAAAATAAGCAACCTATGCAAAATAATAAATACATTTGTGCTTTTTTAGCATTTAGGCAGATTCATTGGCATAGTACTCTAACTAGCATGGCAGTAAAGCAAAGAACCTGAAGTCTAGAGGATTTTGTTCCTCTACAAACAGTCTTTCAGAAAAGCTCCTCAGTTTTTGAACATGTCACACAGCAGTTTCTCCATGGGCGTGTTCCCGATGGTTCTTTGGAAGAAAAGGTGCTCAATTCTTTCTGAACTCACAAAGTGAAGGGATGGAAGGAGAAGTAATAGTCTGCCAAACCTAAAGACAGAGATTCGTAAAAAATAATTTGTGTTAGTTGTGTCTTCTCTCAAAAATACTTTTTAACTTTTTTATGCAAATGTCATGCTTATGTCGCTCGTGTGTGTGTGTGTGTGTGTGTGTGTGTGTGTGTGTGTGTGTGTGTGTGTGTATTTGCTCACCTGGCCACTTGATTGGGGTAAAGAGTGTGGATATGTTGAGCGAGCAGCACTTGGGATTGATCTTGTAGATTCTCCACTTGTTCTGGGTCTTTAAGTCCTCGTGTTTCTGTTAGAGAATGCAAAGATTACTCACTCACAACACCAGTTTAGTTTTGGTAATGTTTGCTATCATTTATGCCCCCTTGTGGCAAGAAGAGAGCAAAACCTACCTGGTTTAAACAAAACAATGGCTTTCAAGCATGCAAACTCAGTTGGATCCACTTGCAGAGGCTTGAAGCGGGTAAACACTTCTTGAAGGACCCTCAGGTCCGAGGCGGAGGGGCTTCCCTTGCCATGTCCTGGGGGTGAGAGGTCAGGCAGGGACAGCAGGGGGCAGTTGTCCAGAGGTAGCGACCACTGAATTGCACACAGAAGAAAAAGCTCACTCCACGCTTCCTCAAGTAGAATCACCTAAAATCACAAAAATAGTGGGTTAAAACTTGCCGTTATGGATAGTGATAGATTGTGAGGGTGATTAATCAACAATATTTGTTATTTTGAGTGGCATTGGCAGATAAATGTACCTGCCGATTAATATAGTGTGTGTCTGAAAATAGCTTACTTTGTGGGCAAAAAACAGTAGAGTGAGAAACAATAGTGCACCTGACTCTCACCTGGTCTCTAAAAGGTAGATGGGAAAACACTGGCAAATTCTTGGCCCATTTAACAGACATGAAGAGTAGGCGGGCTGAAGTCTCATACACACTCTCAGGGCCGCGCGAGGGGTAGAGAGCACTGCCGTACTCTGGAGAACTCCTTTCAGGTTCATTACTGGTCACATCAATGTTCTCATCCACTGTAAACATAGTTACATACAAAATATTGAACTGATGAAGTTAGAGTTATTAGCCTGTTGAAAAGGTCACCTTAGACCAACATTAACTTTTCCTGCTGGTCCAGGCGGATTTATGCTACAGTATTTAGCCATGGACTGTGTCCAAAACCTAATTGGCAGTACTGTCTCGTTACCTAGTCAGTCAATGACTTAACAGGTTTCATTTTGTATATTAAGGTACCTTGTACACTGTCAGAAAAAAAGTACCTTTAGAGCTTATCACACTAAGGGAGTGCCCATAAAGGGACAAGTTTGTACCTTATATACCTCTAAAAGTGCCATATTAGTACCTCATTACTAGTAATATGTACCCTCAAGGTACTACTATCAACTATTTAGGGGCAAATAAGGTACAAATTTGCCTTAGTGTCACAAAACTGCCTCAGTGACAAGCTTTTGCACCACTAAAGGTACAATTTTTGCACATTTTCTTATAGTGTAAGGAGGTTTCAGACTGCCTTCCAAAGCACCATAAAGTCATAAAGATCTAGAACAAATTCTAAGCTTTACTTCAAGTGAGTTTTACTTTGTTGCTATCCTATTTCCGAACTTTTGGACATGATGTATATCAACAAAACCAGCAGAGTTATGCTGGTTGACCAAGGTGGTTTCATTCCTTACCATCCTCTGGTTCCAGCTTGGCGCAGGTCTCGGCCGTCATCAGGCTGGCCATGAAGCGATGTCCATTCTTGGGGCTGTTGGAGTGTTGGCTAGTATCTGTGGAGCTGATGCTGGAGCTGATGGAGGAGCCCAGCAGTGGGCGGTTGATCACGGAGCAGGTGGATGAGGAAGTGGGCTCCAAGGTGGTGGCGAGGTGCTCCTTGTCCTTGTCCACATCCAGAGCGTCTAACCTGACTTGAGCGGTGCTGCGGGGTTGACGCTCATTCTGAACAGCTGGGAGGAGATTGATGGAAAGGTTTAAAAAGCGGAGACAACAAAGAAAGAAGTTGAGAAGAAGAGGATGCCTTTAAATGCTGACTCACCATCCTTGTTCATGCCAGCTTGAAGGCATTTCTTTAAGCGACAAGCCTGGCACTGATTCCGATGGGCTTTATCCACAGGACACATGCCTGTACCAGCTTGACATCTGTAAATTTCAATATCAGAATCTTATTTTATGTTATTGCACTGGTTTTATACAACATTTCACCTTAAATCTTCTCTGCTCCTAATTTTAAATATGTAAGGTGTTTTCTCACCTGTAGATGAGTCTGCGCCTCACACTGCGCTTGAAAAAGCCGCTGCAACCATTGCAAGCATATATCCCGTAGTGTTTCCCACTGCTGGTGTCCGAACATACTTTACAAAGAAGTCCTGAGTTTAGGATCTTGCCAGGAGCGGGGCTTTTACCTGGGAAGGCACAGGAAATAACTATTTGTTATTCCAGGTTGCAATTGCTTATTCCTATTCCAATCATTAGGAGACAGTTTTTCTTGGTGTGTAAACTGCCATTTCGTACTTGTTGAGCTATGAGGCCAGATTTTGTCTACATAAATCTTGCTTTAGACTATAGTATTTTAGGACTTTCGTTAAATTATTCAAAATTAAATTCAAGAATACCAGAAGTCGGAAAGGTCATTGATTGCAAGAGTCTTTGCCACTTGTTGCATGTTCTCTACAAGCCAAATTGAAGAAGTTACTCACCCTCTTGACTGTCATCTGTAGAGTTGCTCCTGGAAGACTCTGCTGGTGATACAAACTGTACCATCGACATTTCTGACATTGGATCCTCCATTCAATGTACTGTAGAAGTTCACACAAGCTGTTCCTGAAGTGTACCCTTAGAAGAATCTGGCTTTTGAGGTCAAAATTTCTGTCCCGGGTGGATTAATTGGAATCCTAGAGGGTCCTCAAAAAGATCTGTCCAGCCTTGAGAATGTTAGATGTTTCTTCAAGTTACTTTAAGGTCTCTATCCTGATGGTCCGTACTTTACTCTGGGTATCTCTGTCCTGTTGAACTTCTTGTCTGTTGCTTTTGTAAAGTGCAGTATGGTCTGTCACCTCCTCCTGATGAGTCTAGCGATGCCGGACAGTGAGTGACTCTGAGGCTACCGTGGGCTCCCTAAAGGAAGACAAAGGGATTAGCAGCAAGCGCTGTGTAAGCAAGTGCCTATTTGTCATCCTCTTAATCTTTACTGTCCATCTAGGGGTGGATCAATCAGTCACACTCAGTATTAGCTCCATCCACAACAAGTGTGGAGAGAAACGAATAAACAAAAGGATTGGGGTTGAGTCATAACTCTCCATCTAGCTCTCTCTCTCTCATGCTCTCATCTCTTCTCTTTGGTTTTCCCTTAAAATTCATGAATGAAGACTTTGTTAACATCACACCTCCAAAACTTTCAGTAGTTAGCTATTGATTTATATATATATATATATATATATATATATATATATATATATATATATATGTGTGTGTGTGTGTGTGTGTGTGTGTGGTGGCTTTGCTACCAGTGCTTTCTAAGTTTCAGGAATCAATATTGATTTCATGGGTCAACACCTGTTTTTTGTTATGATCAGTGATCCAAAAAGACATTGCTCACTTTTGACTACACAGGACACAAGATATATAGGAATGCTAACATCTATATGCATCTACAAGTTTTGATGTGTAACTACTATCTCTTTTTTTAAAAGAAATGAATCATATTTCTTATGTACAGTACACGGGCTGTAGGGAACATCTGCTAGGGGATTCTTCCCTAAAGTTTTTTGGTATTTCATCATTGTTTAATCCTCAACTGTCCAACAGTAATGATGAGGCAATGCTAATCTCTATTGGCTCCAGTTAGCCAAATCTGCTGGATTTAAATCTTGTTTTTACTCCAAAAATGATGTTTAACAATGATTGACTGTGGCTGGTTTGCCTTTAAGGATTTATTTATTTTTATATTTTTATTATTATTTTTTTTTTTTCTTTTTACAAAATGTTTATTAAACAGCAATATTTTTGGTTAATTTATATGAATTTATAAGGGAAAATATGTTTTTTGGTGCTGTAATTGGTTACCACTTCTTTTTTTTCTCATTTTTTTAAACATTAAACTTTAACTTATTTAAATATTCATGGTGTAACTTTTGTTGTTGTTGTTATATTCCATTTTAAAATTTTCCATTTCAAAAGATGTGATGATAAAAAATAAAAAATAAAATATTATTGTTTTTTGTCAACATATTCCACGAACACTTAAACCTGCATGTTTTTGTTCATATTTGTTGTGTTATGTGTATTTATTTAATTATGCAGTTTTTTGTATACGTTTTTGTGTACTTACGACATTGTTACGAACTTATGATTTACTGATTTACACTGCTTTATGCTTAATTTACATAAACAATAAATACATTTTTAAACATTTTAAGAAAAATATATGTAATACTAAAAAATATTTTTTATGTATGTATTTTTTACAGTGTACCATGCACATTGTACCTTCATACTTTTATATTACATTACATTTTTATACACTTCTATATAAAATACTAAAATAAATACCCACATGCAAAATATTTTATAGCATGTCACACTGCAGAAAACTGTCCATTTTCTCTTAATGAGTACACTATATGAGCCAGATTGTCTTTTTATGAGCAAACAGCAACTCTCAGATCAACAAATGCTAACTCTCTCTAACTTTCAGAGCACAAACACGCATCACCTCAGCAGAAGTCCTGTCTGCTCCTGTACCCCCGCTAGCATCCGCTAGCACCCACTTCAAATCAGCTAAGCGGCTTAGCCTACCATAAAACGTGTTCTCCCAAGATAACAAAGACCTCAAATGAAAAGAGGGGGAGCAGGGAAAGAAAACAATTAGCCGCTTGTGAGGCTGTGGGAGCCGCGCGGGCCCCGACAACGACACCGGTGCCATATGGTGGCTGCTCTCTGGATCCAGCTCTGCCTAATTAGTGACCCCTGTGTGATTTACTGGTAATTAGAGAGCTGAAGTCAGTGATTTGCTTTTTTCTTTTGATTTGTGTATCTATCTTATTAAAGTCTTAAGCAGTGCAAGGTCACACACAAAAGCCAGACAGCAACACATGCCATCCTAAACCCATCTCTCTTGTAGTCTCTCCACCACGGCGGAGGGTCTTTCATTGGAGCCACGAGCACAACAGGTGGTCAGATTGCTCATAAACATGTAACCACAATCAAGTGACCTTTTAATTGCAAAAAGCTTTGTTTTGTTTGAACCCATCGGACTGTTGACACAAAACAATAGATTTCAAGAAGTTTTACATGCCTTATTTTGACTCGGTTGATGTAACTCTTCTCTAATTGGTTTGTTTAAACTCAAAAGAAGAATAAGCAGCAGACAGCGTGTCCTGCAGTCTGATGAGGAGATGATCTCTGTGAACCAAGAATCCTCCTTAATACTCCGTTGGCATTAAACTGGTGTCTTAGTCCCACTGACAGAGCCCTCTCTGTTGACCTAAACGAGTGTGTAAAAAGATTACGGCTCCTCGATTAGGTTGGGGTCTTCTTGGGGAGCAGACAGAGCCGTTTGAACTCTGAACTGGAGACTTTAAATTAGTTCTGTCTCACAAAGGCCTTGAAATGTAGAAATGAACAACAATCTCACACCTTTATGGACGCATGTGTAATTTGTGATTTGCATACTGTCATATATATATATATACAGTACTGTATAAGTACCGCCAAAAGTTTAGAAACATTACTATTTTTAATGTTTTTGAAAGAAGTATCTTATGCTCATCAAGGCTGCATTTATTTGATCAATTATAAATAAAATATAATTTATTTCTGTGGTGCAAAGTTGAATTTTCATCAGCCATTGCTTTACAAAAAGTTAAAAAGAACAGCATTTATTCAAAATAGAAATATTTTTATCACTTGAATCACTTTTTATCAAGTTAACAAATCCTTGTTGAATAAAAGTATTAATTTATTTATTTTTTAAAAGAAAGAAAAAAATGACTGACCCCAAATATTAAGCAGCAAATATAGCAGGAAAAGAAATCCTAGCATATAGCCTAAGATGTTCAGTTAATATACAAATACACTTGAGTTCAGTATAATAATGATCATGCTGATTCTTCCAATGTGTATAAATGTATATGTTTGAATAGTGTAGGCCTAGCGGTGGGTGATATACTGGTAGAAATTTGTCTTTCTAGTGCTTGAAGTTTTTTAGGTAGGTCTATTTTATTTGTCTTTGTTCTATTGTAGTTTGTTTTCTTTGCTCTTTCTTTATCACTGTTTACTTGTCTTCAGTAAGCTTGAGAGGTTTTAAGGCTAGTATTTAGCCTGACAAGCCAGACCCACATCAAGATGTTGGGTCTGGGAACACACCATTGGCAGGGCTCAATCCGAGGGGCGGGATAAACGGTTGTCTTTCAAATTCCGTCTGCACGCAATAGGATAGCGCTACAACCAACCAGAGCAATGAAGAAGGTGAAGCGGAGCTGGTTGATAGATTAAACTTTTGCCGTATCCGGTCGGCAGAACTCTAAACACATCTTCCTTTTTTTAAGAATGATTTCAGTGCCATTCTTTGTTCTTTTCTCAAAGAAAAGCTTAACTAAGTCTTCCAGAGTCGCGGCCAAAGCCGATTCGAAAGCTGTTCACCAGCTTCTTTGTTTTCAAGCAGCATGCGGAACCGTCGCAACTCTGCTGTCATTATGTTAAGCCCGCCCACCGACTCTATACACGATGTGACTGGCCTGACTAGAGTTTGGTTTTTGAAGCTCGCAAGCCAATGGAGAGTTGCTAGACGACCCTAGCGGCAGCAAATGTAATTTGCAGCCAGGGTCGTTTATCTAGATTTCTCGGCTAGCTAGTATTAGTTTTTTAAATGATATTGGAAATGGCGAAAAGAATTATGAAATTTCAATGGTTAAAAAGAAAATGCACCGTTATGAAAATTTTGGCCCATACGATAATTCTATATATTTAAAAGCCGATAACCGATATATTGGCCGATAAATCTAAATCAAAATTTTATATATAGTTTTTTCCTTATTACAAAAACAAGTCTCACCATTAAATGCCTTGTCCCAAGCACACAATTATAATAGTCTCATTATAGTTTTATGTAACCTATATGACAGACTTGCACTGCACATTTGCACATAACTGTATGTATAAGTGATTCCAATCATATTTCAAGCACTTTAAAACCATCGTGGCAAATAATCCATTATTTATCGGCTTCAATATATCAGCCACATTTTTTTATCGGGAGTGTTTGATATTGGCTAATTGTTTATTATTCACTGTTTCAGACCACACAAACATACACCTGTTCGTACAGTTACCTCACATATAATTTCTGAGAAGATATTTCCAAGCAATGCCCTGTGGTCTGATGCCGTTCATTTGTGCTGAATATTCATGCTGGACTTAATTTAAAAACTGTTACTTCCGATTCCTTCCTCCTGTGTTCTGACCGACACACCAGTGTGAGCACAGCTACCCTGAACCTGTGCAATACAGTCGTAAGTGAACACCCATTACCAAATTTGGGGGTCCATTGAGCCGAATGATTATGCTTGCACTGGACCAGAATGGATGAATACCAGTCTCAAGGTGCACGTCCTAAATGTTCAGTCTGCCATCCAGCCGCCTTGGAAGAATTTGAAGTTCTGTATCCGGATCTAAACTAGAGTCACAGCAGCCACATGGGTGAGAAGATGGCACACTGCCATGATTTCAGCCAACGTAGTACAGATGAGGGACCTGGCAGCTGAACTCCTGATTCGTTTGATGCAAGAATCCGAGCAATAGAGCCCTGATATCTCATAAAAGACCAGTGGAGTGAGAGAGATGAGTATTCTCAACCATGGAGACCTATTCCATACCTCAGGAATCCAGGGAAAGATTGCATGAGAAAACAGACCGCTTCAAGCGCAGCAAACAATGGACTAGAAAATCGGACAACTGTTGAAGATCCAGAAAGGTATGCAAGAGATACTAATGAGAAACCAGCCAAGTTCAGCTTCTCCACTTCCTAAGCAACAGACCTTAGCCCCGACACCTCCATTACACTTGCCTAGAACTGTCTACAGAGAATCAGAGAAACCTGTTCCCAGACCAGCCCCTCGAGTCCATCTAGTGCCAGCCCCATGCAGACTTCCTACCTAGAGTAAAAAACATATTGATGCTACAGTTATTGAGACTCGCCTTGCTCCATCCCAAGCCCAGAGTCATTACCCAGACAGCTTTACTAGTAACTCATGTTCCTTCCACGCATGAACCCTTCAGAAACCAACAGGTCTCAGTAAAGACAGAAACTCCTTTAACTTCTACTCCTTTAAACTAGACATGAGACAACTTATAGGCGTCCACAGCCAACCTGATTTCATCTGAGACCCAGGTGAATTTACCCGCCTATGGTTAGCTTGGTAAAACTTGTTGCCAGAAGATGCAACTGAATTGAGGTGCTAGTTGATCACGTGAAAAGAATAGAGGCACGCCTGATAGCAGACTCATTCCTGAATTTACTTACCCCATATGCAGACACCGTGGTGGCGTTAACTGAAAGATATGGGCGTCCTCATCAACTGGCTCTAAACAAGATAGTAGCGGTTATGGACCCCAGATATTCAGCCTGGTGACACAGTGAGCTTTGAGTGCTGCTTTCCAAGTCCAAGCACTAGTAGGCCTCCTCAAGACTTTGGAAACAGAGGGAGAGGTTGAACTTTACAGCAGAAATACAGCCATTTGAAAGACCTCCCACTCCAGCCCATTCATAAGGCTTGTCCATTGCTGCTGATTGGAGCAGGCCATCCTCAAACACATTTATTAAAACTTTTTATAAAAAATAAAGAACTCAATCGTCTTCCTCATTGTCAGCAAAATAATCCTCAAAATCCTGTTGACAAAGAAGAACAGGAGAAGGAGGTAGAGGAGGACGTGGTGGAAAAAGGAGGATGAGAAGGAAGATCACGCGGGCCTTACTTATCCGCGGATGTGTTCAGTGTCTGTATGTGCTCAGTGTCTGTATGGCTGCCACCACTGATGTCCACTCCACTGTCGCTCATTCCTCCTATTAGCCTGCAGTGCATGTTCGACAGCAATGAGCTGTGTTGGGCTGTAACTCAATCGTCTTCCTCATCATCAGCTAAATACACTTCAAAATCCTGTTGATGAAGAAGAACAGCAGAAGGAGGAGGTGGACGTGGTGGAAAAGGAGGATGAGGAGGAAGATTGCGCAGGCCTTCGTCATCTGCGAATGTGCTGTAGTCAGTGTCTGTATGGGGTTGATGATTACAGTGGTTGCATTACTGATGTCCACTCCACTGTTGCTCACTTTTGCAAAAGGTGTCTGGAATGCATAAGTAGGATTTGCCAGTTTTACCAAGGTGGGATATGTTGTGCTGTTAGCTTTCCACCATTGCAAAGGGTTTTCCTTCTTGGCAAGGGGCCTCTCAACAAAGTAAGCCTGGACTTTGTTTCTAACTTGGCTGGTAATATCCTCCTCAGCTTGCTCCTCTTTATTCTCTTCTTCACTGCTGCCTCCAGACTCAAGGAGTGAATCAAGGAAAGAGGCAGATGTTGAAGATTCATTAGCTGTGCAGTTAAAGTGGATGTTTGCTGCTACTGTTGCCCCCTTCACACTTCACTGTTTGCAATTTTGCTTGCACATTTATAATTTGTTCAGGTGTTAGAAATTTCTGCCCTCTGAACCTTGGGTCCAGGGCAAAGGAGAGAATTACTGTGTTAGCTACTTGGTCAAAAATAATTCCCTTCCATCTACTTTGAAGCTTCTCTGTTGCAATGGCCTGGAAAGGCTTCAGTGGAGCTGAATCAAAGACAGCAACCTCAGTGGACCTCAACAGTCCTTTCACAAGTGCAGGCACTGAAGAGATTGTGATATATTCTTGTCCAATCATAAACACAGTTGGGCCAGTGCGAGCCAGGGCTAACGGCATGCCGGGCGGGGCCAATGGCCTCGGACCTCAAGCACCGAGGCCAAAATTAAGCAGCGTTTCCACTGTCGGGCCAGTAGCCCCGCATCGCAACCCTAAAACCCGCACTTAACACACCTCCATGGATCAAACGTCACGCAACCCCACCCATTTCAGCGGGAAGAATGAAGTTTATTCAGGCAGGACACTAGCTAGATATCATCATCAGCCGTATCGGCTGTTTGTTTGCTTTTTTTTGGTGTTTGCTTGGTGGAAGATGAGAAGATGAAGGTTCAGCGGCATTTACGCCGAAAGCTTCTGTTTGGTTATTGTTATCTTATAGTCGAAGTGAGCCTAACCTCATAACATATAGTATGGAGTTATTTTGACTAGCGTTCATTAACTATCTTTACTGCTCAAAAACACAAATGTTTTGCTAGCATGATAATATCTTTAACATCCATTTATACATATATGTTTAGAATGAAAGGTTAACATTACTTCCTAATTATGTTTAAACATTTATGTACATATAGATCTTTAACATAATTAGGAAAGTAATGTTTACCTTTCATTGTAGTACTCAGATGATATATCTATATACATACATGTTTAAACATTGATGTACATATAGATCTGTAACGGAATTAGGGAATTTATGTTTACATTTTTCGTTGTTTTTCAGATGATGCATCACTACTACACCAATGATTCTGTTAACCCGTTGCTGAAATGGTTGTTAACCATATCCTGACACTGGCAGGCTTACAGAGGGTCAAGAACTATACAAAGTGAGAACAAGTCGAGCCAGTTGAACATACATTTGGGAGGTTGAAAGGAAGGTGGAAGTGTCTCAGTAAAATAAATGACTGCAATGTAAATGTTGTTGTTGATATAGTGAAGGCATGCTGTACACTGCACAACTTTGTGCCAGAATGGGGTGGCGGTCGTAATGAAGATGCTGAACGGCTACCTTGTATTCACGAGTTCACACTTACATAGGCTATAATTTAGAGGGAGTACATTTAAATGCGTATTTGGCGTGCTGTCCGGGGGGAGGGCTCCGAGCTAGGAATTTGGCCCGAACCCAGAGTACTCCCCCGTGTATGTAAGTGGTTAGAACTAAAAGTGTGGAGAAGGGGTGGTGGAGGGATGCTGATAAACTGTCAACAAACGGAGGTAAGACTGCTGCATATACAGGTGCTGGTCATATAATTAGAATATCATCAAAAAGTTCATTTAATTCACTAATTCCATTCAAAAAGTGAAACTTGTATATTATATTCATTCATTACACATTTGAAATGTTTATTTCTTTTAATTTTGATGATTATAACTGACAACTAAGGAATATCCCAAATTCAGTATCTCAGAAAATTAGAATATTGTGAAAAGGTGCTCTCCACTCGTGTCAATTATCTGAACGTACTCCTCCCGAAATTTGTTAATAAAACATCATATGTTGGTGATGACCGTTCAGATGCAAGCAGTGTTGCAGTTGTTAATGCAGAATAAATAATTGTAAGATATTGTTATATTGTGTTTGCTATAACTAAAATATTTGAAATGAAGTTTTGGTGTAACCCTGTTTTGTGACCTACACACAATTCTTTCATCTTATTAGTTCTACATCAGACAATATCATATCAATAAGCAATAGATGTTTTACCACAGTGATTGTTTAACCCCCACCCCCCAACATATTGTGTTCAACATAATATTCCACAAACAATCTACCAGAAAAAGAAAGAAAACTCAATTCTACTGGTATTTATTATTTTAAATTGCAGGTATTATGTCTCTTTTAACATGTATGTAGGTTCATATACATATACATGGTTCATTTAACATATACATGGTTCTGTTACTGGTTCTTTGACAGTGTAAAAGTACTTATACATTATAAGATATTTCTGATATTTGAATAGGACCTTATTTGCGTCTCGCTAAATTAATAGGTGGACCTCACAAAAAACAAAAGGTACCCATCAGACATCCATTTAAATAATGTGCCCATCAATAAGCATAGTTGTCTACACCAATAACTGAATCATGCCTTCTATTTGAGTAAATTTGTGTAAGCTCACTTTGATAACTTTATTATCATATTGGTAACACTTATAATAAGGTTTCACAAGTTAGCATTAGTTAAATACTTTAGTTAACATGAATTAAAAATGAACAGTACTACATCTTAGTTAATCTCAACATTTACTAATTATTAAAATCAAAAGTTTTATTTGTTAACATTAGTACTCTGTGAACTAACAATGAATTACTGTATTTTTATTAAGTAAAATTGTTATGTGTATATTTGTCCTTATTAAGCAATACTTTTCAATAGCATCCGCTATAATAGCACAGTTTATTTACATATTAAGTTTACGTCGGTGCACAAATCCATAGGTGCAAGGTTTTGAGAAGTACTATTTACACAACAAAAAATGTGCATTAAGGCAGACAAAGACTTTTTTTGTTTTGTCTTTCTACTTTCTCTGGAGAAGGGATGCGGCAAAAGCCTGAGCTTGTTTTCTTAACTCCTGCTTTTCTTCCATCTGTTGCTGTATTATATCACACATACATGGAAAAACTCCCTTGATGCCAAATTTAAAGCTTTGCATTTGCAACTCTTTAAAGTGTTTTCTAAATTCAGGTATAAATTGTCATTTGCAAAAGTTCAGACCATATCCAGATTGGTCTCTAAGTACACATACAGTATGCCCAACTGTAAGGTTTGTTACATCTATTTTGCAGGTAAATTAAACTTAAATACCTGATCTGGTCCTTTGTGGAATGTAATGTAATCCCCCTCTGATTACTGTTACATCTTGATGACCGTTGTATCTCTCTGTAATAAACCTATATTTAGCAGAGGTGTAAAGAGTACCTGAAAACCATACTTGCGTAGAAGTACAGATTCCTTACAGCGAAAATGACTCCATTACAAGTTACAAGTCACCCATTCCAATACAACTTGAGTAAAAGTCTTAAAGTATCTGATTTTAACAGTACTTAAGTATTTTACTCATACTAAATATAGGCTCAACGATGCACTAATCTTCGACACCTGGGAAACATACCAGTGAAAATAAGAAACAAATGATTTGTAAGATGAGAAATCATGTTTATTTTCTAAAATCGAAATAAAACTGAACACCTCAATATTGCAATAAATCATGGCCGACACAACAGCCTCTTAAACGTCTACAAACTCTCAAGTCTCAGTTAAGCTCAAGTGCACAAAAAAGCCAAAAGTAAACCAATATCCTTCCAAATGGTCTTGTCAATATAGCGGATAAATAAAATAATGTTAAGTAAAATTAAATAGTCAAAGCATACTTGCACTGGATGTGTTGGTTTAAGCCTCAACACCGGCTGCAGTCATGAACTCATAAATCAAACACTTGCGATTCATCAACTTCCTGCTAATGCACTCACATTCATGTAAAGTAGCCTTGTTGACATGCACAAGATATAGTACCTTCAATGCCCTTAGATGGCGATATTGCTTCATTATAGCAGAAACAAACTGCTGCAGAAAAAGTTAGGTGCCATGCAAAATGTAATGTGTAATTGCATTACTCAACACAAATGTATTGGAGTAAAAAGTGCATTTTTCATTATTCAGTATTCATTATTCAGTCAAGAAGTGAGTAAAAGTTGCTTTGATACACAGTACAACTACAAAGTAGCCAAAAAGATACTTGAGTACAGTACCTAATTACATTTACTCAAATACTTTACACCACTGATATTTAGGTATAATTATTTACTGAAAAGAAACATACAAAATATTCAACACTACTTTGATGCAATCTGTATATTTTAGCATACCAGATTGCATACGGTATTTTATTATGTCTTTGTTTCTGCAGATGCCGTCAAACTGACGTTGTACATTCTCTTCTGCCCAAATGCTTAGAAGAGCCCTGGTATCTTTCACAGACCAGTACTGGCGATTCTCCATTTTCAGTTAAATTCAAGTTCTTTGCACAATATAAAACAGCGAAATGTGCATCTTGCCGCTGACCCTCTATCTGACTCAGATAAACTCCGCCTTTCACCTTGACCACGCCTTTAAACCCCAGTTGGCCAGCTTAGGACCGAAGTATTCTGCGGGCCAAAAACCTCTGGCTGTTGGCCCTGAGGAAGCCCCGACGAGGCCCAATCAAGTCCCGGAAGTGACAGTGGAAACACAACTGGCCCTGGCACGCACTAGCACACTCGCTTTTGACCCGACAGTGGAAACACGGCTAGTGGCACATTCAAAAGGCTTAAGAGCAGTGGAAAGCTCTTCAAGCAGACTTCACTGGTCAGGTTTTAAGCCAAGATAGCATTTGCCACTTTGTGTGATGGATGGGTCAGATAGGGTTGCAGTTACAGGGCACCTTTGCTCAATCAGTCGGCTAATCATGTAGTATGAACGTGTTCCAACTTGTACTTGCGTCCTGAACAAGTTTATGCTCAGATGATCACATTTATTTTTCTTTCAGCTTGTTGCTGGCTAGTTCACATTTTTAAATGTTTAACAAGACATCTAGCACAAATAGAAGACACACAAGGTCAAGTCCAGCTAGCCTTCTTTATGGCGAAATCCCAAAGTGACACACCATTCCCCAACTGAAATTATGTGCAGCCTTGAATGGTGCTCAGCTGGCCAAACTTCTTGAAAATGATCTCACTCTGGAAATCAGTGGTCATGCGGATATACTCCACAACTGCCCTGGCATGAGTAACTTCTGAATTCTGTAGATTCCAAGTGTTTTTTGGGACGAGGATAGCAGAGATCCAGGAACTGACTACTGGAAGTACCTGGAGGTATGCGGACTTGCAAAGCAACCCAGCTGATGACCTTACTCAAGATAGAACGCTTACAGAGCTATCAGTAGCCAACAACTGGAGCCAAGGTACATCATATTTACTCAGACCTGAACCGGAATGGTCAGTTACTCCTCCCATACAAGCTCCTATAGATAAAACTGAACAGTGAAAGGGAATTTTCTGTGGCATTATGACAGAAACTACTGGCCCTATAACATTCCTGATCCTGCCCAGACAGCAACATAATGTCTGTCCAGATATGGCCCACATCTGGTACGTGTGGAATCCACATGTACCAGATGTGGCCTGGATCTGGGCTGACACTATGTTGCTGCCTGGGTGCTAACTATACTTCCTTGAGTGATCTAGAAGCAACAGTTCAACCACTAAACAATCATCGGCAATGGATTACCAGGCCGCAAAAATGCTCCTCTTCCAGAAATAGGCTCAACCAGTAGGCTGTTAACCTTGGCACCAGAATATGATGAGTCTTAACTGGTCATCCAAGTTGGTGGTCGACGTGTACAGAAGGATTGGAGCCAACAGATATCCACCCTAGATCATCATAGAGTCACCAAAGTAGTAATAAAGGACTATGATAAGCTCTGCCACCCTGGACCAGAGAGAGTATTTGCGGAAATAAGGAGAATCTTTTGGGTACTAAGAGGATGTCAAGCCATCCGTAGGCAGTAACATCTATGCAAAGAATGTCAGAAGTGGAAGGGAAAACCAGTCATTCCAAAGATGGCAGATCTGCCACCAGCCAGACTGAGACTTCAGAAACCAACTTTCTATAGTACTGGCATGGACTGTTTTGGACCATTTCAAAATTGGCAGACACTGTAAGAAGAGATGGGGGATAATCTTTAAGTGCCTCACCACAATATGTGTTCACCTCGACCTGCTTGCCTCTATAGATACTGATTCTTTCCTAATGGCCCTGCGGAGGTTTGTAGCCATCTTGGTAGGCCTTGTGAATTATTCTCAGACCAGGGCACACAATTTCATGGTGGGGAAAGAGAACTTCAAGAGGCCTTTGCATCCCTCAGTCTTCAACTGCAACAACATCTGGCCGAGAAGAAAATATCTTTCCACTTCAACCCACCAAACGCCCCACACTTTGGTGGTGCCTGGAAACAAGAGATTTGCTCTGTAAAAAATGCCATTTGTATCACCATCACCTAACTGATCCTGACTATACTTGAAGTTGAAGAGATCCTGAATAGTAAACCTCTGAGGTACACATCTTCTAGTGTAGCTGACTTCAACCCTGTTATGCCCAATTACCTGCTCATGGGGCAGCCATTATCACTGGTTGTATATCCAGCTACAGAGGCATTGGAGATAAAGGCAAAGCCAGGTGCTAACCGATCAGTTTTGGTCAGCTTTATTCGCCACTACTTACCAACACTCCAATCTCGTCACAAATAGTATACAGATGTGAGTGACACTTCCCCAGAAACTATTGCCATGCTTGTAGACCCACAACACCCATCTGTGTTTGGTGGGTAAAGTAGTTAAGACCTTTCCTTGACACTCGTCCAGTTGCGAAACTAATCCTGCTTCCAGCCCTCGCAGATGATGAACATGCCAAAGATCTCCCTAAATGACTATATGTTCAACATATTTAGGGGCAGCAATGTTGGGAAGGAACAACCAATCAGATCAGTGGTTACTACATTACGTCAATCACTCTTAGTTCCTGATAAGCTGACCACACCAGGTACCGCTTGGTTCCTCCAGAATATGGACTGAACTTTTGCATGTTTAAGTTGTGCGTCGATGATAATCCAAGTCCTTTAATGAGTATTTTCTATTGAATGTCACATACATTGAATAATTAATAAGACATTGTGAGTTTGTTCGTCTGTGAAGTGACGACGACTATTCTAGCATCTAACCTAAGATGTTCAGTTTATATGTATATATTTCAAATACACTTGAGTATAATAATAATTCATTGATTGATGCTTCCAATGAGTATAGATGCATATGTTTGAATAGTGTAGGCCTACAGATCCATTAATAAATATATATTGTTGTTAGTTGATTGTGTGATGACTCAGACAAAGACGTACCTAGTGTTTTTACCACAAAGAATTTCATGTTTATAATGGACAGTCATCAGGATAAGTGATCAAGTCATTATTGACAAAAGTAAAATAAAAATAAAAGAAATCTTAATAAAATAAAATATTCCATTATATAAACAAATGTATGATTACACAAAGTAGCAAAAATGGCAGGGATTCTTTTTCTTTTTGCCTTTCACCTGCTGATCTAGAATTGTAGTGTTTACCTGACCTCTGCACCCACTTATTGTGTTTTGTTGGTTTGCTTTTATTTGTTTCCAGACAGCATGTTCCATGAGAGCTGAAAGCAGGGGTGTCAAAACACGTGACTGCGAGTTTCCAGAACTAAAGCTCGGCGCATGACACATTCCTGTTGATGTCATGTGTGAGTGACACACCTGAGTGTGTGCTTCTCAGCAGCTCAAAGCGACTCCTGTCACAGTGGCTCGGCATTAGCTGTGTTTATGTAACTAGCAGGTGGCAATAACGCATAATGTTCCTAGTGGCTTTTTAGGACAAGACTTGCTTAGATGAGCAGAGCAGAGATTACTATAAAACAAAGAGATTAGATTGGCCTAAAATAGAAGGAATATTATACACTATGACTGATAAGGTTTACAGGTAACCCTTTAAGTTGAACTTCGGATCATTTCAGGTCAAGGCTATTTACTAGGATGCTGGTTAAGCATGTTTGGTGTTCAAATGGTATTTCATAATCATTTTTAGTGCTCAAGTTCTGTATCTTTTATAAAACAAATATGGCAGGTGTACTAAAATATTTTTTTTAAAAATATATTTCAAAATATACAAAAATAGGCAAAAATATATTGCTAATATAAAATGTTAATATATATATATATATATATATATATATATATATATATATATATATATATATATATATATATATATCAATAAGTTTTATACAATAAATATAATTTATTTAACTATATTTTATATAATAATTTTATATAACTTATATTTCCTCATATATTTCCTCATATTCTGTACACTTTTATATAATACATTTTAAATACATAAAATATAAATATATTCATGCTGTCCAAAATACAGATTTACATTTATTTTGATACAATGTCTTGCCTTTTAAAGTACATTTTGCAATATATATTTGACAGTTTAAACATATACTAAAGTATTTTTTTAGAACAATCTTTACATATACATATATTTAGCATATATTTTAAATATTTTTGGCCATAATCTGTTTCCCATATAGCATATATATATATATATATATGGGATGTGTATGGGAAACAGATTCAGTTAGCTATAACATTATAACTAATATAAAATAATATATTAACTACTAATAAAATATTAGCATACAATTATAAAACGATAACTTAAGCTACAATTATAAATGAGATATTATACAATATGCAGCTACCGACATTTCATTGCATTCATAAAAATGCTTAATAAAATTGCATAATAAAATGCGGTTTGGAATATAGAAAAACTAAATAAAACAAAACAATATAGGGCAAGCAGTTTGGAGAATTGAATAAAAAATTAAATAAAATAAATTAAAGTAAATAAAATTTTTACTTTGTTAAAAAAATTATGGAAAAAATAAAATAATGCAATAAAATAGTAATTTATAATAAAATGTCCCAAAACCTTACAGGGAGCAGGTAATGAGTGTTTTGCGCATGATCATGAACTTTCTGGTCATGTTGGTATTCGAAAGACTTATAATCGTTTATTGAAGCATTTCCAGTAGCCAGATTTTGTAGATCCTGCCATGCGTGTCAAATGGCAGGCAAACCAAATTAAATGATTCCTCCTTATTTTTGGAAATGTTTATGATTACACAAAAAATATTTGTATTTTGCCTTTCATCTGCTGATCTAATTGTAGTGTTTGCCTGACCTCTGCACCACTTTATTGTGTTGTATTGTTGGTTTGCTTTTATTTGTTTCCAGAATGATAACTAAAGCTATACATATAAATTAGATATCAGACAATATGCAACTACTGACATTTCATTGCATTCACTGACTTTAAACATTCAGATTACATCATATACATTTGGCTGTGAACATTCCTTAAGCAACAAAAGACACACTGATCACAATGGCATCTCATTGTCACAGGTTTAGTGTAGCAGAGCAGTCATGGGGCACATTTAAGGTGTTTAGAGTCTGATCTGTGCAGTGCTGACAGTGTAACTCAGCAGGTGTTACATAACCGTATGCTGAAGTCTCTCGCTGTGTCTGCGACCAGACCGTGAACGCCACAGATTACTGTAGGCTCCCTATACGTCAGGGGAAAGCTGTTGATGTAAAACACTCTACGCACAGGATAACATAACAGCCCTGCTTATTACAAAGACTTCAATCCACTGTGAAATCTGATTCATTGGTCTATAATATTAGGGAAATAATTGCATTAAATAAGTGAATTTAAAAATCTTCTGAGTATAGAGAAATATAGGGTACAGTGTATATTTATGTAAATAAAAAGGCAAATAAAAACATTTTCTGTATTGTAACACACCATAAAAAAAAATTGTTAATAAGGGGAAAAAAACGGTAAAGTAAAACCCCATACATCCAATGTAAAAAAAAAGGTAGTAATGTTTAATTTTAAATGGAGAAAAATAAAAATAAAGTAAAAACTGTTATGTAAAACCCCATGCATGCACTGTAAAAAAATGGGTAGTAATGTTAATTTAAAAAAAAAACTAAAAGCTAAAGTAAAGTAGAAAAACTACTAAATTTACCCATATACGGTAAAAAAGCGCATTTGCTATAAATGGCATTTGCCAATATCGGAGTGTCTATTTACACCAAGTGCAAATAGCACGCCTTGTTGGCAAGCACTATTTACACTAGCTCTGCCCAACACTGCCTGGTTGGGCCACACAAGATTAAAAAAGACACATGTGTTTCGATGTCTTCAGTGGTGTAGTCAGTAGAGCATAAGGCCTCATGACGTGATTGACCTGGGTTCAAATCTGCCTTTTGCCAAGCTCACTCTTCTCTCTTTTCCCATCACATAGAACATTGGAAAGGCATTTACTTTCAATAAAAAAGAAGAAAATGTTCTAAAAGTGGAAATAAAGTGCCTAACAAAATGTTTAATAATAATAATAAAAGTAGGCTATTTATTGGGTAGGGTTAGTGTTGGTGTAGGGAGGGCTTTTATTGTCCCATTAAGGCGGCATCCATTTAAAAGATTTTAATAAATAATTATTTACACTGTTATTATTGCATCCTTTAAATGTACAACAATACTGAGGTGCAAATAGTATGTATCTGCCAAAATACAGTATAAATATCATCTAATTATTTACACATATTGCAAAGAACTGCTACTTGGTAAATATAATGGAAAATAGAATATATCACTATTGTCACTTAGTGTAAATAGAATCTAGTTGCTATTTACACGGTGCAAATAGCCGCTGCCTAAAAATATTAAGGAAAATATATTTATATAATACGTTTCACAATGCATTATGCATACTTTTAAAGAAAAATTATGTTTAAAAAATACAATTCACCTAATAATTTATCACGCAAGGTTAATTGCCAGAATTCCTTTGTTTTGACTTTATTTTAAAAAAGTTTATTTTTATTTTTTGTTATCAGTTGTGTACACAGCGTTTTGGTCATGAGGTAAAAGTGCAGGTAATTTTTTAAAATAATTTTTATGCAATTGCCATCTTATTTGTAAATCATATACAATTATATATATATATATATATATATATATATATATATATATACACTCACCTAAAGGATTATTAGGAACACCATACTAATACTGTGTTTGACCCCCTTTCGCCATCAGAACTGCCTTAATTCTACGTGGCATTGATTCAACAAGGTGCTGAAAGCATTCTTTAGAAATGTTGGCCCATATTGATAGGATAGCATCTTGCAGTTGATGGAGATTTGTGGGATGCACATCCAGGGCACAAAGCTCCCGTTCCACCACATCCCAAAGATGCTCTATTGGGTTGAGATCTGGTGACTGTGGGGGCCATTTTAGTACAGTGAACTCATTGTCATGTTCAAGAAACCAATTTGAAATGATTCAAGCTTTGTGACATGGTGCATTATCCTGCTGGAAGTAGCCATCAGAGGATGGGTACATGGTGGTCATAAAGGGATGGACATGGTCAGAAACAATGCTCAGGTAGGCCGTGGCATTTAAACGATGCCCAATTGGCACTAAGGGGCCTACAGTGTGCCAAGAAAACATCCCCCACACCATTACACCACCACCACCAGCCTGCACAGTGGTAACAAGACATGATGGATCCATGTTCTCATTCTGTTTACGCCAAATTCTGACTCTACCATCTGAATGTCTCAACAGAAATCGAGACTCATCAGACCAGGCAACATTTTTCCAGTCTTCAACTGTCCAATTTTGGTGAGCTCGTGCAAATTGTAGCCTCTTTTTCCTATTTGTAGTGGAGATGAGTGGTACCCAGTGGGGTCTTCTGCTGTTGTAGCCCATCCGCCTCAAGGTTGTGCGTGTTGTGGCTTCACAAATGCTTTGCTGCATACCTCGGTTGTAACGAGTGGTTATTTCAGTCAAAGTTGCTCTTCTATCAGCTTGAATCAGTCGGCCCATTCTCCTCTGACCTCTAGCATCAACAAGGCATTTTCGCCCACAGGACTGCCGCATACTGGATGTTTTTCCCTTTTCACACCATTCTTTGTAAACTCTAGAAATGGTTGTGCGTGAAAATCCCAGTAACTGAGCAGATTGTGAAATACTCAGACCGGCCCGTCTGGCACCAACAACCATGCCACGCTCAAAATTGCTTAAATCACCTTTCTTTCCCATTCTGAAATTCAGTTTGGAGTTCAGGAGATTGTCTTGACCAGGACCACACCCCTAAATGCATTGAAGCAACTGCCATGTGATTGGTTGATTAGATAATTGCATTAATGAGAAATTGAACAGGTGTTCCTAATAATCCTTTAGGTGAGTGTATATATATATATAGACACAAAATTTTGGGGTCTCTGGCTAAGCCCACCGGCAACTGTAGTTGCCACAGCGTATAGTTGTCAATTTCCTTTTGTAAGTATTATTCTAGATGTTATCCATGCTTTATGTCTCAATAACATGATAGCAAACAACCAAATAAAGGAATTTAAGGAGAAGAAAAAAAGGTATTAACTTCCTTCCTGTCACATGAGGCTGCCAACTTCCTACCCCTACTTCCAGGAAGCATGGCGAAGGCAAACCCTCTTTTGTTGACATATCTACATAATCATGAAGGTCTCCAATGTCCAAAATCATTCAAACACAACAAATCTTACAAAAGAGCTATAGTTTTTTGTATACTTAAGTCAAAAGTCCAAGCAGCAACTATAGTTGCCCGTGGGCAAATGACTTGTAAGTACATATATCATGGGGAAATGGGGTATACTGTGTTAATAGTTTATTTAAACATACATTAAATAATTAAGATATCACTAACAGGTTAGGTAGAATATAATTAATATATATAGGCTAATATAGTGCATATATTAAGGGAAAGAGTTCATCTCTCTAGTGAACTAACCAGCTGTGGACACTGAATGACTGCCTGAGGTAAATGTAATGCTATGTGACATTGTTTACAAGCTGTTTTATTGACGTCTTTCTGCGGTTGAAACACTGATTGAGCGATTACACGAAATATGATATGTTTCAGTAAGTTGTAATGTATCCTCAACATACCTTAAGATATTAATTCATGTTTATTCTTTAGAAAGAGATGTTCGCGTCCGCGCGCGCTGCGCTAATGCGTGCACTGACGCGCCTATACAGTCATCAGTCACGTCACATTAAATAGCGTCAAAACAGCATTTATCGTTTGAATTTCGTGATAAAATGGACTGAATACTTAATATGTTCGTGTGGGAACTCAGATTGAAGTATGTTCTGCGCATAAAACAAGCCTACTGTTAACTGTTAAAGATTGCATTAGTACCGTTCGGTACACACGTGCACCGAACCGGAAGCCCTGTACCGAAACGGTTCGGGAAGGAATACGTATACCGTTACACCCCTAGTTGCGCACATTCAATTACGATTTTCAATAAAAAAAGAAGAAGAAAAAAAACCCTGCGGAAAATAAATTCAGAACATGTTCACATAGGACACTATTAACACATGAATATTAAAACCATTCAAAAATTGGGGCACAAATGGGTTAAGCATGAAATATATTGCCTTTCAAAAATGCTAACCAATGCTAATGTAGACTGATATAAAATTGTATAATAATATATGAATCATATTACTATTTGATATATGTATTTTGAAAGTTTGGTATTTGAAATTACTATATTTTATTATAAATTACTAAAAAAAATCTAAAAGTTAAATCTAAATAAAATAATGTCTTATAATAAAGATGAAGAGTAAGAGAACTCTATTGTTCTGGAGGGTTCTAGAGCAGAACGCCAGGTGTGAGTCTCGCACACAGCTCCTCTCCTCCGCCTCGCGCGGCCTGACCTAGATCTCTGACAGTAAACAGATGCCGCGCAGGCCGTAGCGCTGCTGCCATCAGCAGA
This sequence comes from Rhinogobio ventralis, assembly GCA_039654625.1. Taxonomy (NCBI): domain Eukaryota; kingdom Metazoa; phylum Chordata; class Actinopteri; order Cypriniformes; family Gobionidae; genus Rhinogobio; species Rhinogobio ventralis. The sequence goes on from CM077216.1 coordinate 21,437,338, forward strand.
ATGCAGCGCTGGGCGGATCACTGTCAGATTACCGCTGAGGCGCTCCAGCCGGCCCGGCCTGCCATCACTGCTGCAGGGGGACGAGCTCACCGACTGACGGCTGACCGCGCCGACGCCACGTGTCACCGACTGTATGCGACGAGTGGAAGGAACGGGCGGTGAAGCATTAAATCAATAAAGACGTGTCATGTTTAGAGAAGTTAAGAACTTCCTGCTAAGTTTGCCTGCAAATGTGTTCTGAGGGTAAATAAATCAATGGATAGGCTTACATTTAATGAATTTAATACGTTCACGCCAAAATTATAAAAATAAATAAAAATGTATACTCTGGAATCATGGTAATTTATTGTAAGAAAAACTTGTTCATTAATTAATTTATATAAGCACATTTTAACATAGTGATTGTATGGTTTTATATACATTCATGTAGCCTACCATACTCATAAAATGTTAAAGAATTTTATGAAACTACCATTGTTTATGTCCAAAAAAGTTTTTATTATAAATAAAGTAGCCTATCTAATAAATCTAATAGTAAAAATTTAAATAAATACAGATTTTAAAAAAAGCATTAATATTATATTATATTATATGGAAGCTTGTTTTTTTTATATATATAAACTTTATATATATATATATATATATATATATATATATATATATATATATATATATATATATATATATATACTCAACTAAAGGATTATTAGGAACACCTGTTTAATTTCTCATTAATGCAATTATCTAATCAACCAATCATATGGCAGTTGCTTCAATGCATTTAGGGGTGTGGTCCTGGTCAAGACAATCTCCTGAACTCCAAACTGAATGTCAGAATGGGAAAGAAAGGTGATTTAAGCAATTTTGAGTGTGGCATGGTTGTTGGTGCCAGACGGGCCGGTCTGAGTATTTCACAATCTGCTCAGTTACTGGGATTTTCACGCACAACCATTTCTAGAGTTTACAAAAGATGGTGTGAAAAGGGAAAAACATCCAGTATGCGGCAGTCCTGTGGGCGAAAATGCCTTGTTGATGCTAGAGGTCAGAGGAGAATGGGCCGACTGATTCAAGCTGATAGAAGAGCAACTTTGACTGAAATAACCACTCATTACAACCGAGGTATGCAGCAAAGCATTTGTGAAGCCACAACACGCACAACCTTGAGGCGGATGGGCTACAACAGCAGAAGACCCCACCGGGTACCACTCATCTCCACTACAAATAGGAAAAAGAGGCTACAATTTGCACGAGCTCACCAAAATTGGACAGTTGAAGACTGGAAAAATGTTGCCTGGTCTGATGAGTCTCGATTTCTGTTGAGACATTCAGATGGTAGAGTCAGAATTTGGCGTAAACAGAATGAGAACATGGATCCATCATGCTTTGTTACCACTGTGCGGGCTGCTGGTGGTGGTGTAATGGTGTGGGGGATGTTTTCTTCGCACACTTTAGGCCCCTTAGTGCCAATTGGGCATCGTTTAAATGCCACGCCCTACCTGAGCATTGTTTCTGACCATGTCCATCCCTTTATGACCACCATGTACCCATCCTCTGATGGCTACTTCCAGCAGGATAATGCACCATGTCACAAAGCTCGAATCATTTCAAATTGGTTTCTTGAACATGACAATGAGTTCACTGTACTAAAATGCCCCCACAGTCACCAGATCTCAACCCAATAGAGCATCTTTGGGATGTGGTGGAACGGGAGCTTCGTGCCCTGGATGTGCATCCCACAAATCTCCATCAACTGCAAGATGCTATCCTATCAATATGGGCCAACATTTCTAAAGAATGCTTTCAGCACCTTGTTGAATCAATGCCACGTAGAATTAAGGCAGTTCTGAAGGCGAAAGGGGGTCAAACACAGTATTAGTATGGTGTTCCTAATAATCCTTTAGGTGAGTGTATATATATATATATATATATATATATATATATATATATATATATATATATATATATCCAAAATTGGAATTGTGAGACGTTAAAGAATGTTAAAAGAATGTTTCAGACAAATTACCTTTTTTATTTTTTTATTCTGTGGTGGAAACAAGCTTCCATAAATATAATATCGGTAACACTTTATAATAAGGTTTCATTAGTTACATGAATTAGCAATACTTCTACAGCATTTATTAATCTTAGTTAATGTTAATTTCAACATTTACTAATAAATTATTAAAATCAAATGTTGTATTTGTTAATATTAGTTAATGCACTGTGAACTAACATGAACAATCAATGAACAGCTGGATTTTTTTATTAACTAACGTTAACAAAGATTAATAAATACTGTAACAAATGTATTGCTCATTGTTAGTTCATGTTAGTTAATACATTAATGTTAACAAATGAGACCTCATTGTAAAGTGTTACCATAATATCATATAATTATTGTGTATTTTGAAAAAATGGTGTACAAATATTGTAAAATACTGTACAAAATACATAAATACATGACAATTGTGTATGTATATATATATATATATATATATATATACACACACACACACACATTTGTCATGTATTAATGTATTGTCTATATGATTTTGTTTAATTATTTAAAAGTATTATTTATGCATTGTAGTGTGGATTATTTATATATATATATATATATATATATATACTTTTTATTTATTATAAGGGAATATATATGAAAAGGACAGAGGACAGACAGGCACCTGTGCATCAGAAATAGCCGCGTGTTTTCCGCAGGTGAAGTGAATGTCCTTGAAAGCATATTGACAGAAGTTCACATCTCCGTGCATCACATAAGGCGCTTTGCATATAATCTCTTTGAATGTCAGCTCTTGTCAAAGAGTGAGGGTAACTTTTACAGTGTGCAAGAACATGTGCCTGCTGAAACAAGATGGCGAATTGGTCCAGACATTAGTGTATTAATTTATAAATTAAAGCATATAAAATAAAGCATATTTAATTAGCTTTTATCTAGGTGTCATTATTGTTTGATTACACTACAGTATAGTGTTTTTATACAGTGTAGCTTTAACTATTATGTACTTACATAAAAAATGGTTAGGTACAATGTACTTACTAAGTTCATGTTGTATTGCAAAACAAGTGCTGCTATTAAGGTGGGATAGAGTGTAGATAAATTATAGACGTCATAGCTCATAATACCTGCCCTCATACATAGCTGTAATTACATGCAGGTATTACATTGTAAGTACAATGTAAAACATGTATAAACACAATAAGTGCATTGTATCAAGTAATTATTTTAAATGTTCATACACAGTAGTTAAAGACACTGAATATAAAGTGGGTCAAAACAAAAACAAATAAAAAAACAATAAAAACAATACAAACAAAAAAATCGAAAACAAACAAAACAAAATACAAAATAAGACAAAAACAAACACACAAAACAATATAAAAACAAAACAAACAAAATACAAAAAACCAAAAACAAAATACAAGCAAAACAAACAAAAAAAACAATAAAAAACAAATCTGTATATTTCATAAACAAATTGAAGCCACTATTTAGTCTATTTATATTTGTTTGCATTTTGACATTATTTTCATAGCAATCAAACATTTCCCCACAAATACTCATTTTATGTATGCATGTATGTTATGTATTTATTCATTTATTTTTGTAACTCCCATTAATCTCAATGATGATTCTAATTAGATTCTCATTAGTAATATTTCTTCTTTTTACTGTACTAAACAGTTTAAAATGACCGTAATTTATAATACTGACATTTATATCAGAATCATTTCATGACAACTAATATTATCAATTATTATATTAAAAGTGCTTAATTTAATTTAAAATAGTAAAACAAGGCAAAAAAAAAAAAAAAAACAGGCTTCGTTTTCAGTTTTCGTTAAGTAAATGTTCCTATTGACTGAAACCTGGACCTGGCATGCCTCGTTTCCTCCTGTATGAACTTCTTAGTTCACTGTAGCTTTATGGCTTAAATCAGTGAAGTAGCTGCCTTGACAAACTGCACACAGATCACTGAGCAAAGTAAATTAGACAGAGAAGGAGATAATCACTCTAGGATACGGATGTGAGTCTTTTAGTGAACAATTAGAGATCCTACATATCCCCCCTTTTGTGATCCAGAACGGTCATTTGTTCACTGTAAAATCCAACAGTGATTCTAACTAACACTTTTTAGTTAACTTTACTTAGTGTCTTAACTTAATTGTAAAAATCTAGTAATCTGTACTCTTCACATACTATTTCTTGTTTACTCAGAAAAACCAAGTTAAGATTACTTGATTGGTTTAAGTGCTATTTTGTCAAGCAAAAACAAAACAAAAAAACAACACCATTATGGTGATATGTGTTCACTTTGCTTGGGCACTTGGAACGTTTATATTACTGTAATTCTCTTCCTATTGCAGCGATGCAACAAGAAATCACAGTTATTTCAAAGGAAGAGAAGTAATAAATAGGTTGCTTTTAAAAGTTGACCTAGCTTCTGACTGAATAATTAACTATAGTTAGTGATTTAGTCAGAAATTAAGATCATCTTTTAAAATGAACCTAGAGTACTGTGCAAAAGTCTTAGGCACGTTGGTATTTTCACACAAAAAATGTTTTTAAGCCAGTTATCTTTTACTGTAGTGTGTCAGTAGGAAATATCAGTTTACATTTCCAAACATTCATTTTGCAATTAATTGTAATAATCCAGTGAGATTTTTTTTTTTTATGCACAAGAAGTCTGACAGCAGCCGGTATGATCTGATCTCACCATCATCGAGTCTGTCTCTGATTACATGAAGAAACAGAAAAAAGACTAAATCCAGAAGAACTGAGGCAACGTCTCCAAGACACTTGAAGAAACCTTCCTGCAAAACTACATGAATAGGTGTAGGAATAGATGCAGGTGACAAAAGCCGTTTTAAACGCAAAGGGTGGTCACCCCAAATATCCCACCCCAAATAAGTTAATTCATAAATAAAAGCTATTTATGTTGTTATTTTTGACAGCATTCTCACTTTAAAGCATTCTGACAAGTGCCTAAACTTTTCACAGTACTGTAGTTTTGCAGGAAGGTTTCTTCAAGTGTCTGGGAGACGTTGCCTTAGTTTTTCTGGATTTAGTCTGTCTCAGTTTTTTCTGTTTCTTCATGTAATCACAGACAGACTCGATGATGGTGAGATCAGATCATACCGGCTGCTATCAGACTTCTTGTGCATAAAAAAAAATTTAAAATCCCACTGGATTATTACAATTAATTGCAAAATGAATGTTTGGAAATGTAAACTGATATTTCCTACTGACACACTACAGTAAAAGATATAAATAACTGGCTTAAAAACATTTTTCGTGTGAAAATACCAACGTGCCTAAGACTAAGAATATTTCCCTGTATGCCATATAATGTTTACAATTTTATTGCTAACACTTCATCATAAACACCTGTGAAACTTTTAATTGGGTTGATATAATCCCTCTATATTTGTAACAATATCTTGCAGTTGACCATGCTTGAGTCACACACAGACTTCAACATTCAGCATGCAAAACACAACAATGGTAGCTATACTAAGTCAAGAGTAAACCTAAAGTAAAAGATCAAGTACTTTCTACAGTTCTTTTTTAGTTACTACAACTCTTGTGTAAGTGTTCTATACTAACTAAGCATTTGTTAGCACAACATACTATTCCTATTTCACTTGTTTTTTTTAAGGCAATCGGTTTGCATGCTTTTTTCAAGTAAGTCTAACTAATTAGATTTTACAGTGTGTAGCTATTTGACTAATGTCTGAGTTTTATTTATATAAAACAATGACATCTAACACACTTTTTAGATCATTTATGTAACTTATACATAGTTTTAGAGGTACTTCTAGTACAGTGAGTGAAACAATGCAGCTGTCCTTTTTACAGTATGGCTTATGGCATAAAGTTGCCAATAATCATGAAATAAAAACGAATAAGCTCTAAAATCTAATTAGGGCCATTCATCATATTCAGAAAAAGCCCTAATGCCCCTGTCATGGTGGAAGGAAGCCAGCGATTTATAAATCTATGACTCATCGTGATTAATCTTTGTGTTTGGGATTAAACGCATTCATGGACACAAGCGGCCATATGCTGCTCATGTTCAACTTGTGTAAATGGGGTACTGAGGAAAATTGGCACAAAACAACACGCCTTGTTTTAGCACTAATTAACTAATGAGATTATTAACCAGATTTCCGAATCGACATTAACCGACAGAGAAATTGCAAGTTGCTTGCCAAGTGAGGAGAATTTGGCGGGAAATCTCTTCAGCTGCACAACACGTATAAGCGGATAGTCTTTTGCTCACACATAAATAATATGCAATATCTAACTTTGTAAGATGATTTTATTATCACTTCAACAATATGTGCAAGATATGCTTAATATGTGTTTTTGCTATATAAACACAGCTATATCCTTGAGTCATTAATGTCCCAGGTCATTCCAGGTTATCGTCTACACATCCATAATAAGCTAAAGGTCATGTAGAGGTCAGTCTACCATCCTTCACACTGGACGGGTGGGTGTAGGGGAACAGAAAAGGGCAGGTGGGAATGGGGCGACACCGTTGCCTTCTGGGATTAGCCAATCCCTGCCATCTGCTAGCGGCAGCATAATCCCGTCAATGAGAAAATCAATTGTCTAAGTAAATATCAAAGACATGTAAGCTCATTTTGGCAAGTAACTTAAACATTAGGAGGGCTTAAGTTAAAAGACCATGTTAGTGCTGAGCAAGGGATAGGGAGGCTTATTCATTACGTGCAACTCGCTGCTGAATCGTCAAAAAAGGATCAAGCTGCAATTAACAGAGACAACAAAAAAAATAAGACTCACAGTAATAAAAAAAGTGTGATAAATATGTAGGTGTTTGTCTTTATACAAATTAGAAATACTAAATCTCTTATCTCATACATGAAATTGTAGTGCTAAAATATTTAATATTTTAATCACATCAAAATTTTAATTATATATACATATATATTTTTTTAATTAAATACGACACACACACATATATATATATATATATATACACTCACCTAAAGGATTATTAGGAACACCATACTAATACTGTGTTTGACCCCCTTTCGCCTTCAGAACTGCCTTAATTCTACGTGGCATTGATACAACAAGGTGCTGAAAGCATTCTTTAGAAATGTTGGCCCATATTGATAGGATAGCATCTTGCAGTTGATGGAGATTTGTGGGATGCACATCCAGGGCACGAAGCTCCCGTTCCACCACATCCCAAAGATGCTCTATTGGGTTGAGATCTGGTGACTGTGGGGGCCATTTTAGTACAGTGAACTCATTGTCATGTTCAAGAAACCAATTTGAAATGATTTCGAGCTTTGTGACATGGTGCATTATCCTGCTGGAAGTAGCCATCAGAGGATGGGTACATGGTGGTCATAAAGGGATGGACATGGTCAGAAACAATGCTCAGGTAGGCCGTGGCATTTAAACTATGCCCAATTGGCACTAAGGGGCCTAAAGTGTGCCAAGAAAACATCCCCCACACTATTCCACCACCACCAGCCTGCACAGTGGTAACAAGGCATGATGGATCCATGTTCTCATTCTGTTTACGCCAAATTCTGACTCTACCATCTGAATGTCTCAACAGAAATCGAGACTCATCAGACCAGGCAACATTTTTCCAGTCTTCAACTGTCCAATTTTGGTGAGCTCGTGCAAATTGTAGCCTCTTTTTCCTATTTGTAGTGGAGATGAGTGGTACCCGGTGGGGTCTTCTGCTGTTGTAGCCCATCCGCCTCAAGGTTGTGCGTGTTGTGGCTTCACAAATGCTTTGCTGCATACCTCGGTTGTAACGAGTGGTTATTTCAGTCAAAGTTGCTCTTCTATCAGCTTGAATTAGTCGGCCCATTCTCCTCTGACCTCTAGCATCAACAAGGCATTTTCGCCCACAGGATTGCCGCATACTGGATGTTTTTCCCTTTTCACACCATTCTTTGTAAACTCTAGAAATGGTTGTGCGTGAAAATCCCAGTAACTGAGCAGATTGTGAAATACTCAGACCGGCCCGTCTGGCACCAACAACCATGCCACGCTCAAAATTGCTTAAATCACCTTTCTTTCCCATTCTGACATTCAGTTTGGAGTTCAGGAGATTGTCTTGACCAGGACCACACCCCTAAATGCATTGAAGCAACTGCCATGTGATTGGTTGATTAGATAATTGCATTAATGAGAAATTTAACAGGTGTTCCTAATAATCCTTTAGGTGAGTGTATATATATATATATGTATATATATATATATATATATATATATATATATATATAATTAAAATGTATGTTATTAAAATATTAAATATTTTTAGAACTATAATTCCATGTATCCATAGATAGACAGATATATAGAGAATATTTTATTTATTATTAAATATTTAATATTTATTTATTTTTGTAGTTAGTGGTAATTAGTAATTGTTGATTTAAAATAATTTTAGACCCTAAAATTCACAATAATAAAAAACAAATGTATTTATAAAGAATGTTCCAGACACTGTTATTGTCACCTAAAACTGAAACTATTAAAAATGTTTAACTGAAATAATCTTTTTAACATAACAAAACATAACACAATTACATAAATATATTAAAATATTTGTGCTAAAAATGGTAAAATATTGCAGTATTTTGGAAAAAGAATTTGACATGTAGGTGTTGTCTTAATACAAACTAGAATTTAAATATTTAATATTTAAATTATATATAAATGTATAGAATGTAATAAAATGTTCATATATATATATATATATATATATATATATGAATGAGAGAGAGAGAGAGAGAGAGAGAGAGAGAGATATTTTAATTAATATTAATATAATTATCAATACAAATATTTATCTAAGACAATTTTAGACCCTAAAATTCATAATAAAAAATTTAATAAAAGATATATACACTCACCTAAAGGATTATTAGGAACACCATACTAATACTGTGTTTGACCCCCTTTCGCCTTCAGAACTGCCTTAATTCTACGTGGCATTGATTCAACAAGGTGCTGAAAGCATTCTTTAGAAATGTTGGCCCATATTGATAGGATAGCATCTTGCAGTTGATGGAGATTTGTGGGATGCACATCCAGGGCACGAAGCTCCCGTTCCACCACATCCCAAAGATGCTCTATTGGGTTGAGATCTGGTGACTGTGGGGGCCATTTTAGTACAGTGAACTCATTGTCATGTTCAAGAAACCAATTTGAAATGATTCAAGCTTTGTGACATGGTGCATTATCCTGCTGGAAGTAGCCATCAGAGGATGGGTACATGGTGGTCATAAAGGGATGGACATGGTCAGAAACAATGCTCAGGTAGGCTGTGGCATTTAAACGATGCCCAATTGGCACTAAGGGGCCTAAAGTGTGCCAAGAAAACATCCCCCACACCATTACACCACCACCAGCAGCCTGCACAGTGGTAACAAGGCATGATGGATCCATGTTCTCATTCTGTTTACGCCAAATTCTGACTCTACCATCTGAATGTCTCAACAGAAATCGAGACTCATCAGACCAGGCAACATTTTTCCAGTCTGCAACTGTCCAATTTTGGTGAGCTCGTGCAAATTGTAGCCTCTTTTTCCTATTTGTAGTGGAGATGAGTGGTACCCGGTGGGGTCTTCTGCTGTTGTAGCCCATACGCCTCAAGGTTGTGCGTGTTGTGGCTTCACAAATGCTTTGCTGCATACCTCGGTTGTAACAAGTGGTTATTTCAGTCAAAGTTGCTCTTCTATCAGCTTGAATCAGTCGGCCCATTCTCCTCTGACCTCTAGCATCAACAAGACATTTTCGGCCACAGGACTGCCGCATACTGGATGTTTTTCACTTTTCACACCATTCTTTGTAAACTCTAGAAATGGTTGTGCGTGAAAATCCCAGTAACTGAGCAGATTGTGAAATACTCAGACCGGCCCGTCTGGCACCAACAACCATGCCACGCTCAAAATTGCTTAAATCACCTTTCTTTCCCATTCTGACATTCAGTTTGGAGTTCAGGAGATTGTCTTGACCAGGACCACACCCCTAAATGCATTGAAGCAACTGCCATGTGATTGGTTGATTAGATAATTGCATTAATGAGAAATTGAACAGGTGTTCCTAATAATCCTTTAGGTGAGTGTATATATATATATATATATATATATATATATATATAAAAAAGAATGTTTCAGGCAGTGCTGTCATTGTTAACTAAAACTATTACTATTAAAAAAATTTTTTTAGAAATGTTGCCCTGATAACTAACTGAAATAAAATAAGTTGAAGTACTAAAATTACTAAAACTGAAGTAAATATAAGTAAAATAGAAATAAAAAAGACAAAATTACTTAGACTTATATATATATAAATAAAACTACAAAAAGACAAATTAAAAAAAGACTGGTTCCAGGTGCTTTCTGCAGTAGTGTGTGGTTTTAGACATCGCACCTCATAGTGTCCTACTTCAGCTCCTGTTTAAACCCCATCAGAGTTAATAGGATCGGCTGCCGTGAGGATGGGGAGACGGGATTGCTGTCGCAGTGCCAGACGATTTCATTAAATGTGTAGCTACTTTACATCAGCCATTTACCTTATACTCAACACATTTGGGAAGTCATAAACAAATATAACCTTTGTTAAATAAATTATCAACTAACTAGTTATGAATCTGGACTATGACAATATTTTGATCATACATTTAATACAAACATTTGAACAAGTGCAACTTTATACTTTTTGGGGCCATTGTATTTAGGGATAAATATAATATAATTAAGAAAGAAGATTAACTTGCAAATCATTCTTGCAGAGATCTTTATTAATAAAATTTTCTTTGGCAAAAGTCAGTTTACATGATCATAAAATTTTATTTTTAAAAATTGTGCAAATTCAGAAGCAATATTCCAGTGCACAAAGGCATCCTTCTTTAGTTTCAGTGGCTCATCAGTAATCTTACAGCCCATTATACTCATGCTTACAATGGCCAACAAACAGAGGCTCCGCCTGAATCCCCCGCCTGCAGAAACACAAACACAAGTCAATCATTCTTATCATTTAAAACTCAACTCTTAAATAATGCTTTATGTGTACTGTGTGACTAATAGTCCAGAGGTTGATAAAGAATATATTTCAATACTTTAGAAGTTGACAGCGAAACTCTTCCAGGCGAGGGAAGGCCAGATCTGCGTTCATAGTTTTTTCTTCATCGCTCCACAACCTCTCAGCTGCAGCGCAGGCTCTCGGCCTTCACAAACACAATCACAAAGATCTAGAACTATGGAAGATTTTGCACCAATAATAATAATAATAATAATAATAATAATAATATCATTAATAAATGATCTTGTCTGTGTATTTTTTCATACCACAGACGTGGGGACAGATTGGTGGCGTCGACATATTCACCCCACATGGCGACCTCTCCACCAATCACCAACTTCTTTTGCTCATCTGTCCCTATATCATGGGGAAAAAAACACAAATGTAATAAAGAACCTTTTTTTTTTTTTTTTTTTTTTTTAAGAGATCTGATCACTAAAAATACTAAAACTGAAATAAAAATACAATTAAAAAGAAATACTTAAAATGAATAAATAAAAATAACTTTTTTTGCTCTCCGGTCCCTAAAAAAATGGAATGCACAAATGTAACAAGATATACTCCGAAAATACACCAGCACTGCACTACAAACAACAAAGCAAATAAAATGTTTAATTCATTAATTAGAGCTAACTGACTAATTTATTAAATTAACTCAACCACCAGCCCATGAATTAGAATCAACTGTATCTGAACCAGGAAACGGCATCAGGCTCTTGTTAATCGCCTGTTTGCTTTTCTATTTTATACCAAATATTTAAATTTTGACCCCAGCCTAACATGCTGCTCCACACACCGGAGAAATTCTGGGGCTGCACTGCGTAGGAAATACGCCAGTCCTGGCCGTAGCTGATGTGATTGATGTACCAGGGGGCAGAGAGCAGAACCCTGTGCCCAGCCTTAGTCATCTTGCTCAGTTCAGCCTGGTAACCTTTACCCTTCCAGATCTCCAGAACCGTGTCCTGTGGAATCTGAGACAGCGTACAGACAGGAAACACTGGGTCACACGCATTGCTTTCTTCACACAATATCAGCCTTTATGGATTGATCAATAACCTCAGCTTTATTAATCTGTATGAATGCAACATGTTTGGGCTTTTATCAGTTTTATTGAGAGTATTGTGGAGTGAGGACAGGAAATGATAAGGTGAAGAGGTGGAAACGAGATTTAAAAAAAAGTTGCAAAATAGACTCAAACTCAAAAAGGCCAAAAAAAACACCAGAGCTCAATGTCTTAACCACTAATCCACAGTTCTGACAGACAAAAACAAATATTTTGTTCATAAATGCAAAATTTTGGGGCTTTTACCAAATATATTGAGCGTTTTGTGGAGCGAGGACAGGAAATGATGGGCTGAGGAGGTGGAAATTAGATTTTTTAAATGTTGCAAGCTAGACTCAAACTCAAAAAGTCGAAAAAAAGCATCAGAGCTCAACGTCTTAACCACTAATCCACAGTTCTGACATACTTTTTTTGTGCATAAATGCAACATTTTTGGGCTTTTATTGAGTGTATTGTGGAGTGAGGACAGGAAATGATGGGGTGAAGAGTTGGAAACGAGATTTTAAAAATGTTTAAAGCTAGACTCAAACTTAAAAAGCCCAAAAAAAGCATCAGAGCTCAATGTCTTAACCACTAAACCACAGTTCTGACAGACAAAAAAACCCAAATATTTTGTTCATAAATGCTAAATTTTGGGGTTTTTACCAAATATACTGAGCGTATTGTGGAGCGAGGACAGGAAATGATGGGCTGAGGAGGTGGAAACGAGATTTTTTTAAAATGTTGCAAGCTAGACTCGAGCTCTGGTGCTTTTTGAGTTTGAGTCTAGCTTGCAACATTTTGAAAAATCTCGTTTCCACCTCCTCTCGTTTCCTTTCTACCTCTTCACCCCTTCATTTCCTGTCCTCGCTCCACAATATGCTCAATACATTTGGTAAAAGCCCAAAAATGTTGCATTTATGCACAAAAAAATTGTCAGAGCTGTGGATTAGTGGTTAAGACGTTGAGCTCTGGTGCTTTTTTGGAATTTTTGAGTTTAACGTCTTAACCACTAATCCACAGTTCTGACAAGTTTTTTGTGCATACATGCAACATTTTTGGGCTTTTATCAATTTTATTGAGCGTATTGTGGAGCGAGGACATGAAATGATGGGGTGAAGAGGTGGAAACGAGATTTTAAAAATGTTGCAAACTAGACTCAAACTCAAAAAGCACAGAAAGCAACAGAGCTCAACGTCTTAACCACTAATCAACAGTTACAAAAAAATTAAAATCTTTCATTTTGCTTTACATCTTCTGGGAGGCTGGGCTGTTACATGTGCAGACATGTTTTACCTCAAAAGTCAACTCTTGGTTGACACCATCTGGTAAGAAAGTGCTTTGCAACGATTGTGACAAAAGGATGCAGCATTCTAGGCAAGAGGGCAGCGTGGGGAACATGAGATGTTACATTCTTGTGTTTCTCTTAAAATAGTTATTTACTAAGTATTTGATGTAATTCCTATTGAAAAGGAGTATAATACCAAAATAGAAAGTACAGTGTTGTTACTGTTAACTATAACTACTTTTAAGTAAATTTAAATGAATGCTAAAAACTTAAACTTAAAAAACCTGGCCTTAGCAACTAACCAAAATAAATAAGCTACATAGAAAAATAACAAGATCATAAAATAAAATCCTAAAACTTAAATTAAAATAAAAACTGAAAATATAAAAATAAAACTATTAAATACAAATTATAATAGTGTATAAATAATAATAAAATAAATAAAATAGCATGTTAGTTTGAGTCTCACGCAGAACACACACTTTCACACTGGACTGAATTAAAATGTAAGAAAAATGATCACTGCACTGACACAGCACTGCAATCTCTTGTACTTGTTAATGTTTTGCACTCATGCTCTGACCCCTAAAGGCTAGTGGCCGCACTCTGTAGTAGCGGGCCCAGCGGTGAGTGGGTATCGGCAGGTCGAGGTAGAAAGGAGCCGCCAAGATGACCTTTAACCCTGCCTTAGTCACCCGGCGCATCTCGCACAGGTAACATCCCTGCTTCCAAACCTCCACCACGTACTTAGATCTGGGCTAGAAGAGAAGTGTCTCATTCCGGTTAAACCACACTCACTACTTCTGAGGTTTGAAAGACACCAATGTAGAGCAGATTTCTACTCACTCGCTCATGGTAGTCAAACACGTCCTGCCAAACAATGGAGGTTTTGTTGAGAGCGGCGGTCATGTTCATTATACTGAAGAACATAAAGAGAGACATAAAGACACAAAGAAAAACCATAGACACTGTGTTCATGAATGTTCTGTTTCTTATGTTTATGCAGTAAATCTGTAAAATAAACAATTTTATCACAAGAAAATTAATATACTAAACATTAAAACAGAATTGAATCAATGCACAGTCACAGGTGTGCTTATATATTTAACGTTTCAAACATGGCGTAACATTTTAGAAATATTAATTAAACTTGTTAAAATGACACGTTTGAAAAATGAAATATTAATTAAAATGTACCACTTAAAATCTTTAATGTTTATATGTATTTATAATTATTAATGAATGGATCATTTGGAAGGGATCATAAAGGAAAAGCAACCAACAAGAGATGCTGCTATTCTAATAATAAATACATAATAAATAAATAAAAATTATATATTTTTTTCTAATAGATTATTATAATAAATAAAAAATATTATTAATAAAGAATGAGTAGTTGTATCCAAACTTCTGACTTGTGGTGTATGTACACTACTTTTCAAAAGTTTTAGGTTCATTAAAAATTTTTAAACGAAATTTATACTTATATTCAGCAAGGGTGCATTAAATTGATAATAAATTAGCTTTCTATTCATCAAAGAATTCTAGAATTTTTTTTAATTATGTTCTCTTTCAGTCGGTCACGTTCGACGTTCGACGTACGTCTCCGTTCCCTCCTTCAGGGAACGAGGGTTACATACGTAACCGAGACGGTTTCCAGCACAATTGTTTTCAACATTGATGATAATAAGAAAACAATGTTTCTTGAGCAGCAAATCATGATTTCTGAAGGATCGTGTGACACTGAAGTAATGATTCTGAAAATTCAGCTTTGATCACACAGGAATAAATTACATTTTAAAATAGATTCAAATAGAAAACAGTTATTTAAAATTGTAATAATATTTCACAATTTTACTGTTTTTATGGTATTTTTGGTGAGCATGAGAGAATTCCTTTAAAAAAAAATTACCAACACCAAACTTTGAACGGAAGTGTGTAGAGTTTCTGAAATTTGAAACACTCTCACAATTCTACTAACCTCTCCATATAGAATGATTCCAGCTTGGTAAAATCCTTCCCAAAGCCCATCTTTTCCATAAACTTTCGCACATTGGGATTGGACTGCCTGTTTGAGAAAATAACTTTGTTAAATCTTCAAATAAAAATACAACCTTTTTGCTAAAATGTGTGACAAAATTGCTTACCAGCAGGCAAAACTGACCTCATCCCCTCCTAAGTGAACATATGAGTCAGGAAAGACATATTTCACCTCTTTCAAGAGGCGTTCCATGAACTTATAAGTGGTGTCTACCGTTGGATCGACAGGTCCAAATGAACCAGAGGGCACATCTCCCTTGTAACAAGGTGTCAAGAGGTCTGGCTGTCCTGATAATAAGGGACAAGCGTCATTATTCTTTGTAGGGTTTTCAAACGATACCAGTCGGTACTAAAAAAAAGAAAGAAAGATACGGTTCCAGCATTTCTGCAGTACCAGTAGTACAGAGTATTGGGCATATTCGGTACCCGCTGATAGACGCTGCTTTCAAACGCTCCCATTCGAGTTTGTTTGAGAGTCAAAGCTTTCTATTTACAGCGTGTTTTAACAAGCGTTGAGCATTGTAGCCAATCACAATCATATCTGTTGAGCGCATGAACGCAATAGCCTATCAGAGGAGCTAGTCATTCAGAATCCACTTAAAACGCACAAGGTTTTGTTCAACGCTCGTGAATCCTTTCACTGTAACCGACATAGTGTAAACACAATATAAATAAGAGATTCATTGTACAATTAAAGGCATCTTTACACAGCCGAGTTAAGGCTGCTCTAAAGCGGCTCTGTGTCTGCTCAAAATTCTGTGTAAAGACACAATGCCGCATAAAAGCAGACTTAAAATACGCCGGGTCTGACCCACCTCAGCCCCTAGTATCAAAGGCGACACTGAAACGATTTTGATTCAGTGTAAATGAACGCAAACTTTCACAATAACACCGATATATATCTGCTGTACTGCCTGAAACGCTACGTTAGTGTCATTGTTCATTTGTTGTGCCTGCTCCAAAGTGACTTTATGGCTCATTGAAAAAACGTGAGATATTGCACGCAGAGGAAAATAATAAAAAATGTCGTATTTTTATTTCGAGTTTTATTTTATTGTTTATTATTTCATTATATTTAAATTAATTTATAACACTTTGTTAAAACTGCAGTTTTAAAATGGTAATGTTTAAAGCATTGTTTCCCACGATTTTCATTCCTATGTAAATGCATTTAAATGCCGCTTCAGAGAAGCATTAACAGTCTGTGTAAATGCACATTTTTGTGATTTTAAGTCCCTTCAGATTTGGTTTCTGTGGCACCTTTGTTGTGTGAAGATGCCTTAAGAAAGCTTTTTTCATAAAACGTAACTTATGCCATTAGTTAATTTTTTAGAAAGTAACGCAAAATTGTAACGCATTACTTTTAAAAGTAACTTTCCCCAACACTGGATGTGTATGTATGAAAGAATGCGTGTACCTCTCCCCCATGACTGAGTGTGTCCAGGCGAGTCAAACTCAGGTACAACTCTAATGCCCCTCATTCTAGCATGTTCAATCACTCTCATCACATCTGACTGCGTGTAGATATGAGTAAACGGATGAAAAGCTCCCTAGAAGAAGATATAATGTGTGTTATTATTGGTAACTAAAACTAAAACTATTAAAAATCTTTCTCATTAACTAAAATAACGCTAAAATAAAATAAAGTAAAGAAAAACTTAGAAATATTGCCTTGGCAACTAAATTAAATACAATTTTATTTCTTTATTTCTATAACTATATATCTAATTTCTATACCGAAGTTACTAAAAATAAAATAAAAGCTAAATCGAAATATTTTATAAAACAAAATTACCAAAACAAACTAAAATAAAATAACTGAAAATATAATAATAAAAGCTTATTCAAAATATGAATGAATACCATAATAATATATAAATAATACTAAAATAACACTGTAGCTGCCTTGAGATATAGAGTATACACCGATCAGGCATAACATTATCCTAATGTTGTGTTGGTTCCCCTTTTGCTGCCAAAACAGCCTTGACCCATTGAGGAATGGACTCCACTAGACCCCTAAACAATGCTTAGGTAGGTGGTACGTGTCAAAGTAACATCCACATGGATGGCAGGACCCAAGGTTTCCCAGCAGAACATTGCCCAAAGCATCACTGCAGCACTGTGTATTCTGACACCTTTCTATCAGAACCAGCATTAACTTCTTGAGCAATTTGAGCGAGTAGCTCGTCTGTTTGATCGGACCACACCGGCCAGCCTTCGCTCCCCACGTGCATCAATGAGTCTTGGCCGCCCATGACCCTGTTGCCGGTTCACCACTGTTCCTTCCTTGGAGCACTTTTGATAGATACTGACCACTGCAGACCGGGAACACCCCACAAGAGCTGCAGTTTTGGAGATGCTCTGACCCAGTCATCTAGCCATCACAATTTGGCCCTTGTCAAACGTGCTCAAATCCTTACTCTTGCCCATTTTTCCTGCTTCTAACACATCAACTTTGAGGACAAAATGTTAACTTGCTGCCTAATATATCCCACACACTAACAGGTGCCGTGATGAAGAGATAATCAGTGTTATTCACTTCACCTCATAATGGTCATAATGATATGCCTGATCGGTGTATATTATATATCCAGCATCTTTAAAGCCATTAAAATCAATATAAATGATAAATGCATATAATAACTTTACTGCAGGTGATTCTACCTTATTACTGAGGTCAGGAAAGGTGCGGCTCTGATACGGAAAGGAAGGGTCATCCACGATGTGCCAGTGAAAGACGTTGAATTTACTGTAGGCCATAGCATCCTAAGAAAAATAAAAATGTAGTTTATTTCACAATACTTAATATATTTATTCAGCAAGGAATTAAATTGATCAAAAGTGACAGTAAAGAACTGTATTATGTTACAAAAGTTTCTATTTAAATAAATGCTGTCTATCTAGTCATCAACATATCCTGTAAAAATGTATCAACATTGATAATAATAATAAATGTTTTTTGA
This sequence comes from Rhinogobio ventralis, assembly GCA_039654625.1. Taxonomy (NCBI): domain Eukaryota; kingdom Metazoa; phylum Chordata; class Actinopteri; order Cypriniformes; family Gobionidae; genus Rhinogobio; species Rhinogobio ventralis. The sequence continues at coordinate 21,455,778 of CM077216.1, forward strand.
GCATCAACTCATCATATTAGAATTACTGAACAGTAAATACATACCAGGGTCTTCAAAATAGCATGGAGGGGTAAATAATGCCTTGAAGTGTCCAGTAAAAGTCCTCTAAATGCAAACCGTGGGAAGTCTACAATTTCTGTCTTGTTGAGAAAATACTGTATGGAAAGGTTGAATAAAAGAACATATTTAACATGCTAATATAATTGCACTATAGCAATTTATTACAATCACATGACACTGTCACACAACACTTACAGAGCCATAATCATCCTGGTACACAAGCTGACTGAAGGACTCCAGACCTGATTATCAGGTTTCATAAGTTGAAAAAAGACAAATAATTAGTTAGTGCTTTCAAGCAAAAAAAATATGCACAAATGAAAAACAAAATCACCTCTCAGAGAACCCCATACAGTCACTGATCTCAGAACAGCCTGGCCATTAGACACACTCAGGTTATCTGCAACAACAAAACATTAGAAAGTCATTAGAATGTCTTAGCATGTCATAAAATAAACAGTGTATTGAATCTGGACAGTGTAATTACACCTTCTAATATAGCAGACTTTCTCTAAAATGATCGGAGAAAAGGTCAAAGGTCAGGGGTTCTATCACATGATCAGGAAACACTCACAGCTCTCATCTGAATCTTCATCAGGGTAGCCGTCACATCCTCTGCTTTTGACACTCACTGACACCACAAAGGGTTTTGGCTCCGGCCACAAGTAACGAAGTCCATTTTCTGTTCAAATAAACAATAACATATCAACACACATTATTTAGTATTGCAAAATTGTTTCCTTTGACTATAAAGAGCTACTTAGATGCCCACAGGCTGTCTAAACCCAGTTTAAACAGACAAAAGAACAGGAAAAACACGTTTGTGCACTTAGCTACACTTTTTGAATTTCCTTTTAAAATTTGTAATAAAATGTGTAAAAATGTATAGGTGTTTATTTGGAAGAATTAAAAGAGCAGTTTCATGTCTATACTTGTATTTTTCAATTGGTCGAGGTTGATATGGGATTTAGAAAGTAGCCTACTAATAAGTAATGCAATACTTAAGCCCTATTCGGACGGTAATTGTTTCTCACATGGAAGTCTGTAAAAATAAATTGCCATGCCACCTCAGTGATCAAACTTGTGCATTCGGATGGCGATTTATTCACGGAGGAGCGAGTTTTGTGATCCTGCGCACATGGGAACGCGCTGCTCACGTGGTCAATAGCATGACTGTATGCTGTAAATAAAATGGTATAATAAGAATAAATGCATATTTAATTTAATAATAGGAAAATAATATCCTAATTATTATTTAATTATTTAAATCTGTTTAAAAATAGGAAGATATATAGATGCGCATTATAGTTAAAATGGTTTTATGTCTTGTATTTTATCAAAATAAAGGATGTCATTTTTATTCCACATGGAAATGAGCAGATATAAGTTAATACAGCCTCTTATTTACATGAGGTAAACATAATGCTGCTTGGTTATTTTAACATGAACAATTGCCGTAATAACAGCCCATGTCAAATGTTTACGTGCTTTTCTTCTTTTTCTTTTTTGAGCGGTGATGAAATATATTGCTCTTGTAAATACTTGCCAGCATTTCAGTAATAAAAGTCTAGATCTTTAAAATGCATCCAAATTACAGCGAAGCGCAACCGTGCGGTGCTCTGCAGTGGTCAAAAAGGATATAAACAGTATATTTTGACGTGACATATTCTTGAAAACTCAGAGATGTGGATTCTGATGGCAATTAAATTACCACACGACCTTGGTGTTTGTCAAAAAACAGTAGGTAATTCGGCCGGGGATTTTTACGCAGGTGGTGGGAAAAAAACACTGACATTCTGGATTCGGACAGCAATAAAATCTCCGACTAGCCACTGTCAATGATGAAAATACCTTATGACCCCACGAGAAACAATTACCATCCGAATAGGGCTTTAGAGAGTGCCTTAAAGGGTTAGTTCACTCAAAAATGAAAATTCTGTCATTAATTACCCACCCTCGTGTCATTCCAAACCCGTCAGAACACAAATTAAGATATTTTTGATGAAATCCTGAGAGCTCTCTGACCCCTCCATAGACAGCAACGTAATTACTACTTTCAAGGCCCAGAAAGGTAAAAACATTGTTAAAATAGTCCATGTGACTAAAAAGGTTCAAACTTAATTTTATGAAGCGACAAGAATACTTTTTGTGCACAAAAAACAAACAAAAAGAACGACTTTATTCAACAATTTCTTCACGTCTGTGTCAATCTCCTACGCTGTTGACGTAGTAAATACAGTGCAGCGCTTCGGAGATACGTCAGAGCTACACCAGAACGCCGGTTTTTCATTGGCGCTTGTGTGACGTGTGATGCTGACGCAGGAGCTGACCAACAGCGTAGGAGACTGACACAGACGAGAAGAAATTGTTGAATAAAGTCGTTATTTTTGTTTGTTTTTTGCGCACAAAAAGTATTCTCGTCGCTTCATAACAGGTTGAACCACTGGAGTCACATGGGCTGAATCCGAAATCGCCCCCTAAACCCTCAATCACTATTCCCTACTTTAGTTCACTAATACACTTCACTTGAAGGAGTGAATGAAGACAAGTGAGCGAATTCGGACAGCCGCTGTGTGTACATCGGCTGTTATTGCGGTGCAATGTGGGATAGAATGAGTGCACTCAATAACGTCCACTATATGGTTTGACCACTACAAATGGCTGTCCCCTCAAATAGTGCCCTATATAAGGGTATGGGGGCGATTTCGGATTCAGCCATGGACTATTTTAACGATCTCTTTACTACCTTTCTGACCTTGGACCAGTGGACCAGTGTTCATTAAATAGCTGTCTATGGAGGGGTCAGAGAGCTCTCAGATTTCTTTAAAAAATGAACGAAGGTCTTACAGGGTTTGGAACGAGGGTGAGTAATTAATGACAGAAATTTCATTTTTGGGTGAACTAACCCTTTAATACCTTACCTTAATCTAATTACACGGTTGAAGATGTAATTAGTAGCTAGAAAGGAATTAAAACCCTAACCAACACTGATCCTACTACACGGAAGTACATTTGTTTCATTCATTGCCAGGCATACCAACCTGATCCTTGTGTAAAGTCAGGGAATATGATGGAGAAGTATCTTTTGAAAGCAGCATCCAGGACGGAGCATCCAGTCTGAGCAGCCGAGTCCTTTCCGTAAGTGAAGGAGAAGAGCTGCGGACTCAGACTGTATCTGTCCGCGGACTGATAGATCTGTTGCGGCATCGGCCAGACTCCCTCCACCTGCTCCACTGTGAGACTGACAACAACCAGAGAGAACCAAACCTGCAGACAATGAGAGTACGTGCCGGTGTGAGCCATGTTACTGTCGCTTCAGTCGTGCTTCACTGCTGTCGGACAGCAGGTTTGTGTCACGAAAAAAACGCTGAATGAAACAGAACACAAGTCATATGACAGTTAGCTAGTGTTTTTTGTTCAGCTGAACTGAGCTGCGGCGATTCTCATTAGCTCAGCTCGAGTCACATGGTCTATTTCCGGGACAATAATAGAAGTAATAAAGGTGCGTTCACGCCACCTCGTAATTCCTAACAACTTGAACACTAGCTAGAATTTCGTAATTACAGTAATTACAATTATGAGATGGCGCGAACGCACCTATATATCTATATCTATCTATATAGATATATATATATATATATATACACATACACACACACACATATATATACACTCACCTAAAGGATTATTAGGAACACCTGTTCAATTTCTCATTAATGCAATTATCTAATCAACCAATCTCATGGCAGTTGCTTCAATGCATTTAGGGGTGTGGTCCTGGTCAAGACAATCTCCTGAACTCCAAACTGAATGTCAGAATGGGAAAGAAAGGTGATTTAAGCAATTTTGAGCGTGGCATGGTTGTCGGTCTGAGTATTTCACAATCTGCTCAGTTACTGGGATTTTCACGCACAACCATTTCTAGAGTTTACAAAGAATGGTGTGAAAAGGGAAAAACATCCAGTATGTGGCAGTCCTGTGGGCGAAAATGCCTTGTTGATGCTAGACGTCAGAGGAGAATGGGCCGACTGATTCAAGCTGATAGAAGAGCAACTTTGACTGAAATAACCAATTATTACAACCGAGGTATGCAGCAAAGCATTTGTGAAGCCACAACACGCACAACCTTGAGGCGGATGGGCTACAACAGCAGAAGACCCCACCGGGTACCACTCATGTCCACTACAAATAGGAAAAAGAGGCTACAATTTGCACGAGCTCACCAAAATTGGACAGTTGAAGACTGGAAAAATGTTGCCTGGTCTGATGAGTCTCGATTTCTGTTAAAACATTCAGATGGTAGAGTCAGAATTTGGCGTGAACAGAACGAGAACATGGATCCATCATGCCTTGTTACCACTGTGCAGGCTGGTGGTGGTGGTGTAATGGTGTGGGGGATGTTTTCTTGGCACACTTTAGGCCCCTTAGTGCCAATTGGGCATCGTTTAAATGCCACGGCCTACCTGAGCATTGTTTCTGACCATGTCCATCCCTTTATGACCACCATGTACCCATCCTCTGATGGCTACTTCCAGCAGGATAATGCACCATGTCACAAAGCTCCAATCATTTCAAATTGGTTTCTTGAACATGACAATGAGTTCACTGTACTAAAATGGCCCCCACAGTCACCAGATCTCAACCCAATAGAGCATCTTTGGGATGTGGTGGAATGGGAGCTTCGTGCCCTGGATGTGCATCCCACAAATCTCCATCAACTGCAAGATGCTATCCTATCAATATGGGCCAACATTTCTAAAGAATGCTTTCAGCACCTTGTTGAATCAATGCCACGTAGAATTAAGGCAGTTCTGAAGGCGAAAGGGGGTCAAACACAGTATTAGTATGGTGTTCCTAATAATCGTGTTGTCATCTCAATATTCCGGTAAATACCAGGTGGCGTGAACGCAGCATATAAAAAGAAGATAAAAAAGAATATAAAGTACATCTTTGAAATGCCTCTCGGGCATGCAAGTGCAGCTCCTATCTCTTTGAATGGGAAAACATCAAATTCTCCAAAACTGTGCGCCAAGTTTACGATTAAATTTCATATTTAAAATCACCAATTAAATATAACAACAACTGTCTCATACATTTTGTTGATAAACGGTTGAATAATGACAAAAAAATTAATTTTTCAGCCTGGACAAAGCTAAACGCGAGTCTCAGTACACTGCCTGTTTCTATAGCAACCGGAGCTTCTAATCAACGATTGGATAATATTGAGAAATAATTTCGAAAAACATTGTTCTAAAACTTTTCTCGTTAGCTTTCTGACCTTATTTTATGTTATGCTATTGGTATTTTTGTTATTGTTTTATATTTCTAGTCTCTCCATATGCACTATTGTTATTTTACTTTTATATTATATTATTGGCACAATATTTTTATTAAAATTTTTCCCTGTCACTTTTTTAATTGTTTGTGCTGATATTTTGGTAATGAAACAAATAATCAAGTAGGCCTACTTTGAAATTGAGAACTAAATTTGAGAGTGAGAAAAAGCCTCTAGATGGCGTTAGTATACAGTCAAACAAACTCTTAAAGTCTAGATTTAAAGGGATAGTTCACCCAAAAATGAAAACTTTGACTTCATTGACTCACCCTCAAGTTGTTCTAAACATGTAACTTATGAGTTTCTTTCTTCTGTTGAACACAAAAGAAGATAATCTTAAGAAATTGTGTTAATCAAACGGCTGACGGCACCCATTGACTTCCATAGTGTTTTTTTCCTATTATGGAAGTCAATGGGTACTGTCAACCGTTTGATTAACACAATTTCTTCACAATATCTTCAAAAAACTAAAAACAACACACAACAAAACAAATAAACCAAAACCAAATAAAACAAAAGCAAAAAAACAAAACAACATGCAACAAAGCAAAGCAAAGCAAGGATAAAACAAAACAAAAATCCCAAAACACAAAAATGAAACAACACACAACAAAGCGAAAACAAAAGCAAAGCAAAACAAACTTAAAACACCAAAAACGAAACAAAACATAATACAACACACACCAAAACAAAGAAAAGCAAAGAAAACAAAAAACACACACATACAAAGCGTCCATTCGTTTTAACTTTTTTAAACCAGAAATGAAATATGGAAAATGCGATGAATAAACACTGATGAATAAAATGAGCAGATACAAGATCATTTTCCATATGCAAGATAATTATTCATTGAAAATAATATAAATGATATACAACTTGTTTTTTAATATGTAAAAATGCTACATTTAATTTCTAGTGTTTTGCGTCACGCTGAAGCGCCTCTAGTGCCTTTTTCCTCTGGCATCAAGAGCCTAAAAAGATGACACTGATTCATTTTTATTCATTAAATTGTTATTATTACATTTATATTTTAACCTAAACATGACCATTTCTAAACCTTATAGCCTCTTGTTTAGTGCTCCAACACATTATCGAGTTCCCGCTTGTGGTCTCGATCCCGTCCTTTTGCTTTTTCATACTTTATATGAAAACAGGCCCAAACGACATACATTTCTGTGACTTTTTTGTCTGGCTGTTAGGTGTTTTATATTGTTTTATATCCAGAAATTGTTTAGGATTAGGACTCACTTTATATGCTATAGCCTATGTCTGTTCAAATTGAAAATATACCAATGATGACAAAATTATATCCCAATATGTAATTTTCATGAAGACAAAATTCCCATACCCTTTGGCAATCAACAGCATAGGCCTACTGCTGAGACAATGGCAATGTAAACAAAGGGCAAGGACAATATTTTTAAGTTAAGTGTGGAAAACACTGAACGTTTAAGTGCGTTGCCTTCATATTCGGCCTGACCTGCTTGTTTGTATAGCTTTATTGGGCTTTTAATTTTCTTCATAACTGTATTTTATTATCTAGGAAAACGCTTAACGTTAATTGTGTTCATGAGCTCATCTGCTTGTCTGTATATGTTTTATTTATAAGGTGTGTACTAAATTTGCTCCTCCAATACCACTAGTAGCCTACATTAAGCCGTATTAAGGGTTTACGTTTTTCACGTTAAGCGTTTATAATGTCCCGCTTCGCTGGGCGAGTTTGCCGCCAGCATTCTCTGGACATGCGGCAGTATCGGACCCCTCGTGAGTGACAATGGGTTGACTTTTTTTTAACGGGAACAAAAGGGGAGCAATCTCGTCCGTCATCATTTTGGGGCAGGTGTTCTGCATCTGCAATGCCCGTTTCAGTTTTAAAATCAAGCATGTATTATCATGATTTCAGGCTATCGAAAGTGTGGGAGAAACAGTAGGCCTAATTTACAAAAGGAAACTCTTTTAAACTGACATTTTTTCGACTTTAATCTGTCCATTTTTAAAGATGCAAAACGTAATAAACAAAAATCTGAAAAGAAGTCAATATTTTATTTCATGCGCATGAAATTTGTGTATACCGTTTTAATTTAAATTCAACATAGCATTTAAAAATACAACAACCGTTCGCTTTTTGTTTTTCTCACCATGGTTAAAAAGGGAAAAAGGAATGGACGCAGAAGTACACGGACCCACAACACACTACAAAGCAAAACAAAAAACAATACAGGGCAAAGCAAAGTAAAAGCAAACAAAAAACACAAAAAACGAAACGAAGCAAAGCAAAACAAAAAAAACACACACAAAAAAATAAATAAAATAAAACACAACAAACAACAAAACAAAGCAAAGACAAACAAAACAAACACACACACACAGAAACAACACACAATAAAACAAAGCAAAACAAAACTAACAAAAAAACTAAACTAAATTTGAGAGTCTGAAAAAGCCTCTAGATGGCGTAGTATAGATAGTATTTTTTTCCTACAATGGAAGTCAATGGCTACCATCAACTGTTTGATTACCAACATTCTTCAAAATATATGTTTTTGTTTAACAGAAGAAAGAAACTCACAGGTTTGGAACAACTTGAGAGTGTCAATGAAGACAACATTTTCATTTTTGGGTGAACTATCCCTTTAAATGTGCAGCAATTTTAGGAAAGTTACCAAAACCATCATTAATCCTTTCAGTTAAATCATCCATATTAAAAATCCTTTGTATTTTCCCTGTATTGTGATTGATTGAAATCCTATACATAACTAAAGTAATGGTATTTTAAATGGACAGGACTAATGGAATCACTTAAAAAAATAAAGACATTTATTATGTCATCTGATTAAAGTAACACACTACCACTGCCATTGTAGTGTCTGCACTTCCCAAAGAAAACATGAGACAATTTAACTGGATTAAATTACCATTAGTCATAACTCCATTGTTCCATGAAAGAAAGTAAATATTATATAACTGCTTTCAATGATGAAGCATTATCCAGAATCAATATCAAAGATGCGGCCAACCTAAATAGACAAATTAAACGGTAATTAAAAAAAACCTTTGCATTAAGCTTTATTTAGCACATTTTAAAAGTCTTTTAAAAGCCTATGACTTTGTTTCTTCAGTGAAACACAAAAACTAAAACTTTTCTAAAACTTTATAATGTTTACTTTTTTGTCATTTTTATCATGGTCCCCATCCACTTTCATTAAACAAGACCAATTATAATGAAGATGTTGTACACATAAAAATATAAGTACTTTATTGGCATCTATGGTTCATGAAGAACCTTTAGAATGTTTCCATTCCATTAGAATTTTAAATTGTTCTTCACAGTAATACACACCCCCTTCCCATTCTGGAAACCCCTCCCTGTGTGTTACCACTCATCTTTATGTAGAATCAAGGGAACTTCATGTCACAAACCATTTTCTACTCCCTGTTCCAGTTCTCTGAATGTCATTGGCCGGAAATACCATACTGTACTGTGCCAAATGCCGTACTGTAGTGACAATAACTAAGTATGAGTCATTCAAATTTTCCATGGCATTCACTGCCACAAAGATGAGCGGGAATACCTTTCGACATCTTTATACTTTATTAATTGATAAATATTGTATTTTAAAGATAAATGGTAATTTTGCCTCAACATTTGTAATATTTATTATGTAATGATACTGCAATGTGTTTTATTTGCATTTTAACAGAACCACACCCAGTGAAACTTAGTAAGCCACCTACAGTAGTATATACACTCTGTAAAAGTACAGTTATTGAGAATTAATTTTAGGTTAAATCACTGTTAAATGCCCCAAGCTAGGTGTGTGTTGATAATTATTATCTAATAAATCTCTCTGAAAAAAAAAACATGTGAGTATTAGGAAGTTTCACTTGTTTCACATGTTTTTTTTCTTTGGTGGGGAACTTTAAAATGTTGGCGCAACTGTGCTCACCAATATTTATCTTAGTTTCCAAATGACTACTTTCTGAACTACTTTTCAGAACTGATGAAAAATCTGGCTTCATTCTACATTCACTTGTAATTAGTTAATATGTTGCTATAAGCCTGTTCAGAGGGTCTGTTTACTGTAGTTTTACTGCTTTTGTCTTTATGGCATATTGTTCATATGGTTCACATTTCTCAAGATCATAAAATGGTTATCTTGGTCTGGATCTCTGGCTTAGTAGTTTTATGTTTGGTCTTCTTGACTGTATACACTGCCATATCATTTGAGTCTTTAGTAAAAACAAATACATTATGGTCTCCACAGCAAAACTGACAACTCTTTGTCAGACGTTTCAATCAATAATGTGTACATCATAATTGCAAATGTGCACATGTGAATCTTAATCCTACAAATAGAAAATCTGCACTTATTTTGATTTATCTATTATTCCTTTTTTGAGATTGTTTGTGTTGTCCATGATTTCTTGAACCTAACACTTTTAAAAGAGAGTACTCTTTATAATGTCAAAATGTCTAACATCAAATGTTTCAATTATTGTAACCACAATAACCGCGTGCCATAACTGTGATGAAATTCTGTGGGTAATTCTCAAGAAACTAGTCATTGCAGTAGTCATAGTCCCCAAAATAATGAACATTACATTAATGAAACTCAGAACACACACACACACACAGAGAGACACACACACACACACACACACACACACACACACACACACAGCACATAATACAACACACAACAAAATAAAGCAAAGCAAACAAAAAACTCAAAATACAAAACACACAAAAAACACAACACACAACAAAGCAAAACAAAATAAATCAAAAGCAAAGCAGAACAACAAACACAAATAAAAACACAGCACACAACAAAACAAAGCAAAGCCAAAGCAAAAACATAAACCAAACACACAAAAAACAACAAACAACAAAACAAAGCAAAACAAAAGCAAACACAACAAGGCAAAGCAAAGGTAAAACAAAACAAAAAACCTCAAAAACACAAAAAAACGAAACACAACACAACAAAGCAAACAAAAAACTCAAAACACAAAAAAACGAAACACAACAAAGCAAAGCAAAACAAAAAACAAACAAAAAACTCAAACAAAAAACACAAAAAGAAACACAACACACAACAAAACAATGCAAAGCAACAACAAATATAATAAAAACAAATAGCTAAATTAACGTAAACCTACACCATATACTGTATGTTACTTCTAATTACTTTTCGATTTTAATCAGTGGCAGATTATCAATTTGTTAAACCCCATATAAGTAGTTTAGACATTTCCAATAGTGTCTTTATGCCTCGTGACAGTAGTTTATATTAGCATAATGGATCTACAGCACGTTTTTACAGGGCATTTCGTGCTATTCATATTTGAGAGTTGCCAGACTCCACGTCTAAGGTGGATTAAGGTGGTACAAAGTTAAAAATGATTTATCATAGGGAAGGGCAAGTGATTCTGTCTTTGACTGAATGACACCTTTGACACCAGCCCTGGCCTGAGGAAATCTCTATAAACTATGCACCTTTATTTCTCAAAGTGACTCACGTGTAGCATTTAATTTCAGTACTGGATACTGTAATCATTAGTGATGCCACCCCACTGACACACGGGCTTGTCCTATAAGAGCGATTACGTGATCGCATGACCATTGCAAAGGGTTTAATTAAAATATTTCACTCTATGTCCAAATTAACCAATGTCAGTAATACAGTCAGTGATCACACTATCAAGCTTTTAATGTTGACTTGACAGAACCATATCTGAAAGTTTTCACAGGTTAGTTTGAAGTTGTATAAGGTTATTATTATAGGTTATTACCAGTCAAAATTTTGGGGTCATAAGATTTTTGTTTCTTAATTGTATTTAGCATTAAATTGAACAAAAGTGACAGTAAAGACTGTCATTTAAATAAATGCTGTTGATTTTGAACTTTCGTCAAAAAATCCTGAAAATAAATTAACCTCAAAAATATTAACCACCATAACATAATAAAACAAAAGTGGAGGTATTTAAAGGTCAGGCAGGTTTAAAATTGTGCTTGGTAGAAGTTTATCTTGCTGGTCAAACCATGGACAGCATTTGGCATAGTATTGCATTGCTGAACCACCTTCCTAATATTGTGTTGGTGTCCATACCCGTCGAGGCATGGACTCCACTAGACCCCTGAAGGTGTGCTGTGGTATCTGGCACCAAGATGTTAGCAGCAGATCCTTTAAGTCCTGTAAGTTGCGAGGTGGGGCCTCCATGGATCGGACTTGTTTGTTCAGCACATCCCACAGATGCTCGATTGGATTGAGATCTGGGGCCAAGTCAACACCTCCTGCTGAAAGAGCTACAGCCACCAGAGAATACAGTTTCCATGAAAGGGTGTACATGGTCTGCAACAATGCTTAGGTAAGTGGTACGTGTCAAAGTAACATCCACATGGATGGCAGGAGGTTTCCCAGCAGAACATTTCCCAAAGCATCACACTGCCTCTGCCGGCTTGCCTTCTTCCCATAGTGCATCCTGGTGCCATGTGTTCCCCAGGTAAGCGACGCACACGCACCCGGCCATCCACATGATGTAAAAGAAAACGTGATTCATCAGACCAGGCCACCTTCTTCCATTGCTCCGTGGTCCAGTTCTGATGCCCACGTGCTTTCGGCGGTGGACAGGGGTCAGCATGGGCACCCTGACTGGTCTGCGGATATGCAGCCCCATACGCAACAAACTGCGATGCACTGTGTATTCTGACACCTTTCTATCAGAACCAGCATTAACTTCTTGAGCAATTTGAGCTACAGTAGCTTGTCTGTTTGATTGGAACACACGGGCCAGCTTTCGCTCCCCACGCCTTGGCCGCCCATGACCCTGTCGCCGGTTCACCACTGTTCCATCCTTGGACCATTTTCTTTTGGACCACTTGATCAGTGTATATATAGTACATGGGGAAAATTGTAATAGGTCTAATACATTTCATATAATGCTTGTACTGGTTGTAATGGTTTCATATAATAAAGTACTGTTAAATGTACTGTTTTGAAAGTAAAAAGAGCAATAATTTAGTGAAAAGCCGCACACTGACATTCACAGAATTCCCTGTGTGACACTTCACATTTGATGGTTTTTAATTTTAATATTTATGTTTCTACTTATTTTTTTCTTGTCAGTTACATTAGTGTTTTATGTTACATCACACTCTAAAACTGCTGGGTTATTTCAACCCAAGTTTCGGTCAAATGTGGACAAACCCAACCGTTCTTTTAAATTAACCTAGATTAACTTAAACCAAAGGTTGGGTTTGTCCATATTTGACTCAAACCTTGAAATAACCCAGCATTTCTTTAGTGTGTATGTTGTATTTGTGTGTATGACACATCTATACATAGTATTTATATTAAAAAAATCTACTTGATGAACTTTGATTCGTCATGTGGTTTTCTCTTTACCACCACACTGTAAAAAAATATTTTCCTGATTTGTTATCACAACTTTTTTCTTTTGTCAAATCAACTTAGATAATTAACATAATATTTTGAGTTTCTGTCCCCAATTAATTAACTTACATTTTTAATTTCAATGAACTCAAAATTTTAAGGCAACGTAACTTACTTTTTTAAGTTAAACCAACAATATTTTACAGTGCAGTGTTATTATGGTGGAAGTCAGTGTACGTTAAAGGTGCAAAAGGCCTTGCTAATTCAGCAGAAAGGTCTGTGGTTTATTCCCCCATGTAAATTACAGTTTTAAATTGCAAAATGTACAGGTTGTTTTATACATTTTTACTGTATTTTTACAGAATTATTCTGGCAACCACAGCTGACACTTTTCCTTTCTTTCTGTCATCACACCTCTGCAGGCTCACCCATTTAGTCTCTTTCTCCACTATAACTGTCTGTCACCTAATCACACACACACAGACACACACACACCTCCTTTAATTCAGGGGTTTGGTAACCAGAAAAGTGATCATGAATAGACAGAGATGTACTGTTTTTTATTGTGATAAGGGCGTTGCCACTGCAGATTCTATATCTTCTTGCCACCCTTTGACAGCTGTCAGATTTAATCAAGCAAACTGTGAAACAGCACACTAAAATACAGCCCAACAACATTTTCTCAGCACTGGAACTATTCGCTTAATCCTGCTGATTGGCGAGTACAAAGATTGGTGAGTACAAATATAAAAGCAAACACTTTTTATGTGTTTTTAGCTTTCAATAATTGCTTAATATTGTCATCTTATGAACAAGCATGATTCAGTTTTGTGAACAAGTATCAGTAAGTGACTCAGTGGCTGTAGGCTCTTAATAGCTTTGTGAGGAAGATGCTGATTTACTTATTTTATAAATGCTGACATTTCCAATGAAATTTCCTGTGATGACCAGTCTGCACTAAGAAATAGTATAAACATAGGCTAATTCAAGGTTTGAATTTAATTTTGTGTTAAGTTATATCAGGGCCGTAACCACCATAGACACTGAGGGGGACAAGTCCCCCCGAATAATTAGAAATTGCAAAATTGTCCCCCCAAATATTTAATATTCTTGATGCTTCTCTGCTGTACTCCATTACACACACCGCTCTGTTTGTTGCTGATGATAATAGTAAAATGTTACATTTGCCTCAGCGGTCTAACAGCGCTTGTCACTGTCAGAATAAGTGAGATGGCCAATCAAATCAAAGAAGAATTATTGTTAGTGCGAATTCCAACGTGACACTTAAGTTATAGCAGTGAAAGAGTGCGTCGTAAGATGTAAGTAGCTAAACATTTAATATTTGACAACTGTTTTAGGATTAAAAACGTTCAGCGGCCAACAGTAATATCGAGTGATGCAAACTACTTGACATTGAAATGTCATTGTTTTTAATTGAAAAATGACATTTATGTAAATCATAACTGAATTGAAGATGTGACAAGAAACATTTAGCATTTTTACATATTAGGCAGACGAAAATAAGAGTGAATATGTGCATATTTAAAAAAAAAAAAAAAAAAATAAATATATATATATATATATATATATATATATATATATATATATATATATATATATATATATATATATATATATATTATTTGCAAATAGTTTACTACATAACTACAATAGAACTGGAACTTTTACTGTCCTTATTTCTTTATTTCCTTAAATCCCTTTTAATCCTTAAATATTATAATTCCTTTAAATAAACCAATAAGACCAAAATGGTCCCCCTCTAAGACATGGTTACGGCCTTTAGTCATAAAAAACTGCAAATAATTATATTGAGTTTATTTGCTAAACTCAAATCTAATTTCAAATCTAAAGCTAAATTGAGTTTATATGCCATTGGTAAAATTCAGTTGAAAAGTAGGCCTATCCTATCGTCATTTTTCATCAGATTTATTATATTAAGATTATATTAGTGCTTGAGTTTCATAGAAAGCAAAAGCCCACATGAGGTTTTAGATGAAGGTGAAACTTGTGAAAGTATCGTGATCGAATTCATCATGATCTCCCGCATTTTCAGGCTTCTCCCGTTGCTAGGCGACGACACAACAACAACAATCTGTTGAAACGGAGTCATACGTCACATGCATGTCAGAGCGCGTTCTCTTCAGAGTGACGACGAGATGCTAGAAGACCGATTTATTTAAAGTATGAACTGTAATGGAAGAATAGGCTGTATTATTCACGAAAAACGTATCATATAAGGCTATTTCATGCGACTGTTCATATTTACACTGCAAACAATGTTTAAAAATAAAGGTTATCTGTTGGCATTGATGGTTCCATGAAGAACCTTTAACATCTATGGAATCGTTCGATTCCACAAAAGGTTCTTTAAAGATTATTAAAATGTTCTTCACATTAAGAACAAATGGTTCTTTTAAGAACTGATCACTGAAAGGTTCTTTGGGAACCAAAACCCTTTTGGAACCTTTATTGTTAAGAGTGAGGTAACCTAAACTACTTATTATTTTTATGATTTAAACATAGTTGTAGGCTATAATTTATTTCTAAGTAAAATTGTAATGAAAAAGAAAAAAAGCATTCTCTGTTACTGTAATGGGGAAAAATTCTTGATATACTATTAACATAAATTATTTAGTACATATTATGGTAGTATTTGGTGTACAGCCCATTTTATGCTATTATATATATATATATATATATATATATATATATATATATATATATATATATATATACGTACACAAACACATTATGCATTTGTATATATATTTACTTTTTTAAGTAAAATGGAAATATATGTTAAATTATTTTTTTTCCCTAAAGTATGATATATTATAGGCCTATATATGTGTGTGTGTGTGTGTGTGTGTGTGTGTGTGTGTGTACATTATGCATTTGTATGTATATGTATATATAGACCTATATCATACTTTGGGGAAAAAATTATTGAACATATATTTCCATTTTACTTAAAACATGATTAAATCATCACGGTGGATGAGTTTACCTGGCTCAGGTAACCGATGACTCATCTATCTAAACCCCGCCCACTTTAACTCCCACCTGCGGAAAAGCCGCAGATTTCAGATCAAATGTCAGTGCGTCGCCTCATAGTTCCAGCATCAGCGCAGAGAAGCACAAGCTGACTAACTGAAGACGCGTTATTGTTTTGCATCACGGGAATCTATTTTTTTCCACTCTCTCTGGTGGGACTGTAACTTTTCGGTTTTGGTGGTTCAGCTCGGTTCCGTCGTCGCTTCGCAATGAGTGTGAGTGTGACCACGGAGAACGTCTTTCTGACGGCGTTGCAGCCCAATACGACCGTCAGTACTTACGCGGTCCCCTCCGAAAACGAGCTCGCGCATGGAGGGTCTCACGCCAAGGAGGAGGCGAGATTTAAGCGCGTGCACCAACAGGTGACCATGAGACTGGCGGAGAAGTCCACGCTCCCGCGCCAGAACGGCTCCTCGTCACAATACGCAGCCTCAGGTGTGTCACTGTGCGCTTTGATCTATTGTAATACACCTATAACAACACAATAGCCTTTGAATTATTAATCTGCTCATCATCTGACTACATAAAAGGCTTTGCCCTGTGCTTTTATACAGTATGCTGTTTCATTTAACAGTGGAGTTGAATTACATCTTTATTAACTTTTGGGAAAGTTAGTTTTTTGGTTTGAACTTGAAATCATTGAACTTGATTTGATTTCAAAAGCAAATGCATTTTTATTAAATTCACAGGTACAGTCTGTACTGTGTTGTTTACACTTAAGTATGCAAATCATTACATATTTATAAGACAAAACTGCCTGTAGCAAAACTGTGGTCACGTCACATGATTTCTGTCATTTGGATATAATACAGTAAGACAAAACTGCATTTGTACATAATGCATGACATAGTATGACATGACCTAAAGTAAGTTGAATGTACCTTTGTTTCAGGTATATATTATTTATTATTATTATTATTATTATTATTATTATCACTTGAAAGAAAGGTTTTTTTATTTCAGGTGATAATAAATGGTAGTTCGTTCCCATAAGGCGTTTACCATTGTTCTTGAACAACAGGCGATTAAAATGACAGGAATAAAATAGGGTGGAAACGTTTTTTTCTGCATTAATTATAATAGAGATAAGCTTGGTTTTACCTAACCCTAACCCTAACAAATAATTAGCCCTTGCATAACAGACAGAAATACTATGCAACTTCTGGTTTGGTGTTAATAATTTACAGGGGCGAGTTGAGCAAGGTTCAAGTGTAATCTCAGTTCCTGTTACAAGACTAAGTGAGAGTGAAAGTTTCATAGCTCTCCTTTGAAAAAACCCTACCCACTCTAAACAAAAAAGTGCTTAGCATTGCACAAAAGAAATGTGAAATGGTGCCGTCAATCATAATGGCTTGAATATCAATTGGCGTGACGGAAAGCCAAAGAATTGAACCTGAGAGTTTTACTTTCTCAATGTAGAAAGTTTCAGTCCACAACCTTCAGTGCCCACAAGTGAAACTTATAGTACAATACGTTTGTAAATACACCCAAACTTCATTATACATTTGTGTGTGTATACGGTCCATCAAATGCGTTTAAGAATTCATGGTTGTGGTTGAATTCCTGGCTTTATGAGGGTCCGCCGCAGATATTTTCAGGGTAAAACCGCTGACCCCTGGTTTATGAGGTTACCTGCATTTTGACATGTTCAAACAGCCTTACATATTCCTGTTACTGGCCCAAGGCTTCCTGGAACATGTCTTGAAAATGTCTGAAAACTAGATCTGACAATGGTGAAATACCAAGCATATGTTACGAGTTTGAGAGAAATAACAATTTCTTAGAGATGTAGGTCAAATGGATTGTTTTAAAACAAAACTGCATTTTGAACATTCAAACTTTGACTTCTAATGAAAATAATTTAGTTATAGTATAGTTATCTGAGTTTAGTTCAGCTAAGCAATGCAGTGCACTAGGGCAGGGCGAGGCAGGGAAAAGGGCGTGCTTTTTTTTGGGTAGGGACATCGGGAGTGTCCCAGTCATCAGACCGGTTCTGTCTTTTCTGCTGCTGTTGTCTACATCTCTACACTTATTCACTCATCAAACGCTTATACCACTCCCTAATTCACCTTCTCAAACACGTGTACATGCATGCCCATAGATGCAACCCCATCTGTTGCTGAGCTAGAACAAAAAAGCTGTAAAATTGTTGTAAACTTGCACTGCAGTATTTTTGTGTAACTCTACACGTTTGCCTTATATTGCACTTGCAGTGTCATCAAAGGCATAAGCTGAGCATACTGACTCAGCTGTAAAGTTACAGGCTTGATGTTTTTTTTACGGGGCAGTAAGTCTTCGGCTTTACATTTGAACGTCTGTAACTTATTTCCCACTGCGAACAATATACACAGACTTTTATGCTATCCATTCAGCTACTTGATTACATTCAAACAAGACATACAAACTTGTATACAATGGTGTTATAAACCTGACTACAAAGAAGCAAACAAACTATCAAAAAACTGATGTGCAAGTTTACATAGTAGATGTACAAACGCATGTACGTGGGTATCACAAACATGAAACAAAGCAAAGTTGTTTAATTAATTGGAGCTGACATGCATATGTTTACATATAAACTTGCGTGCAAAAGCTATCGTAAACATGACTAAAGTGAATCAAAACGCGTTTGTTTGATGAATTGTTCCATCAAAGGAAAAACATGAATGTTTACATTAAAAAAACTTGGATACAAAGCTATCGTAAACATGACTAAAGTGAATCAAAACGCATTTGTTTGATTAATTGTTCTATCTAAGGAAAAACATGCATGTTTACATAAAAAAACTTGGATACAAAGCTATCGTAAACATGACTGAAGTGAATCAAAACGCATTTGTTTGATTAATTGTTCCATCAAAGGAAAAACATGCATGTTTACTTAAAAAAACTTGGATACAAAGCTATCGTAAACATGACTAAAGTGAATCAAAACGCATTTGTTTGATTAATTGTTCCATCAAAGGAAAAACATGCATGTTTACATAAAAAGCTTGCTTACAAAGCTATCGTAAACATGACTAAAGTGAATCAAAATGCGTTTGTTTGATTAATTGTTCCATCTAAGGAAAAACATGCATGTTTACATAAACAAATTTGCTACAAAGCTATCGTAAACATGACTGAAGTGAATCAAAACGCGTTTGTTTGATTAATTGTTCCATCAAAGGAAAACATGCATGTTTACATAAAAAAATTTGCTTACAAAGCTATCGTAAACATGACTAAAGTGAATCGAAACGCGTTTGTTTGATTAATTGTTCCATCTAAGGAAAAACATGCATGTTTACATAAAAAAATTTGCTTACAAAGCTATCGTAAACATGACTAAAGTGAAACAAAACAACAAAGTTATTTGTTTACTTGTATTAAAGACTGTCCATGCATGTTTACAATACGCAATGCTTACAATAGCTTTGTTCATAGATGTGTGGATAGTTTTGTGAAATTAAAGCATTTCATTAGTTGAATCTAGCTGATTATCTTTGTCACGAATGATTATCTTTGTATTTTTGACTAAAGGAAAACAAATAGCAGAACATTTGGAGATTAGAAGTGCAAGAATTGCTAATCAAAGACCATATTATTAGAATGACGATCTGTGGTTTAATTTTAGCTGGTTATTGTTAATAGTTTCTGTCTACACCAACTGAAGGGTAATTTAATGGCAAGTTAAAAAAAAAGTTTTATTTTCTTGATTAAAATAAGCTGTAGCTGAGCTGTTAGGTGTGACACTTGTGTTCAGAAACTTGTAGAATGTGATAACACTTTGAGAAAGTTCACTGGGAGGATAACTAGTCCATGATATTTTTTACAGTCGCAAATTCCCATTCAGATGAACATTTCTATTAATTCTCTGTATTTTTCTTCTCTTAGAATCTGGGGATTATCCAACCATGACAAAATATTCAACAATGAGCCAGAATTTTACCCCAAATTTCAGCTCTAAATCCTATGCTTATTCCGCCGGCAGACCAATGATGGTAAGATTCTTTCAAATTACAAACAAATATTTTATTGTGGTTTGCTTGTTTGAAAGACATATCACTTATTGAGCTACGGTAAAGAAACCTTTTTAGTGTGTGACTGTATGGACGTGTATCTTGAAATGAGTAATAGAGATTGTGTTAGTTAGGCGTGATATTTCACAGGCCAGCTCTACTCAACAACCCTATATGAAAAGTCACAAGCTTACAAATCTCTAAGCGTCACTTTCAGTTATTTTCCTATTGAGTAATACTATGTTTAAATTTGGGCTGTCGATTTAATGTATTAAAAATGCATTAAATGTATGGATCACACTTTATATACTATGTATTGTGTTTGTTACAATGTACTTATTGTGTTCGTGTTGTATTGCAAAACACTTTTGCTGCTTTTGAGGTGGGATACGAGTAAGGTTAGGTGGTATGGTTTGGTTTAAGGATGGGTTAAGGATGGGGATGTGTAAGGGAAGGGTCAACCATCAATAATTCAAACTTAAATGATCATGTTTTTGCACTTATCATATATCTGCATTATATTAATTTGGGGGCCTTTCTCCAAAAATATTGATGTGGCTAAAGGGATAGTTCACCCAAAAGTGAAAATTCTATCATTAATTACTCACCCTCATGTCGTTCCAAACCCGTCAAACCTGTTTATCTTAGGAAAACAAATGAAGATATCTTTAATGAAATCTGTCCCTCCATTGATAGCTATGCAACTACCCCTTTCAAGCCCCAGAAAGGTAGTAAACACATCATTAAAGTAATCCATGTGACTCCAGTGGTTTAACCTCAGTTTTATGAAGCAACGTGAGTTCTTTGTTTGCACAAAAAAACATAATTTGCATAAAATACATGTTGGAGCTGTTGTAACTAAAATCAACTTGCACTGACATATCTTAAAATGTCAGTGTCATTGTTTTGTCTCAAGATGCACATTAGTAATGTTTTTTTCTAAGGCACATTTATAAAATCTAGCATGTTTGGTTGGATTAAAACGAACGCTGGTGCGATTGCTCTGTTAGTGCGGTTCATTTGAATAAGTGTGAAAGCTGCCATCCGAACCCATGCAAACCAATCAAGCGGACTGGGACCGCTGAAAAAATGGGTCTCCTTCCACTTCCAAACGAACAGTGTGGTTTGAATGATATATTAACACAACACAGACCAAAGACATGTAAACAAACCAAAAACGGGACATGATGTCACAAGATGCAACCCTAAAAAGGACAGAATGGTCAAGCATACCTGTTTTTTCTCATCATAGTCGCGATGTTGTCCATCACAGTTCGGTACATCAGATCTTCGTTTGTGTGTGTGACGGAGGGATTCCTGCCGCTGTTTTGACTTATTTACACATTTTATAAGCTCTTCACAAGTTTTTAGCTGGTACCATCATATGGTAGGCTTCGCACATACAAAGAGCACATTTAGCCGAGCACACAGCATTGTTTTGGATGTTCTGTAATTATAATTTTAAAAGCCAACCAATCATTTTGTGAACGTATCCCGTATGACTTTAGGTTCGATATCTTTAGGTTCAGAGTTAAAATGCCAATGTGAACGCTAAGCGAACCAGGGCTAAATTTTTTTTTTATTTGAACCACATCCACACGAAGCCAGAGCTTTCCCTATCCAATCTTTTTTTTCCTCGTCTCAAGAAATAACTGCGTACACACGAAACCACTGAAACCGACTCAAAACAATGTAGTATACATGCCAGAGCAATATGTGGGGCTGTAATTTTGCCACAGACATACACTAAAAACGGAGCATGCGTAAGATGTGGGGTGATGACATCGTCATTTCACAAAATATACGGATTGGCTGTACGCAAGGGTGTCGTTTTCAGATTTATCCACTCTGGGACCCGGTTTCAAAAAATAGCAGTTTCAGGTTCCCGAAACATTGGATCCGTCTGGACAAAACGCTGATACGATACAAAATGTTTACGTATACAGCGTCTCCGTGTGTACGGGGCCTAAAAGTGTGAACACGCCCTTAAATGTCCGAATTGAACTAATATCTAATCCTGGCTTAATCTAAAATCTAAAGTCTGTGAAACCAGGCCTTTATTTACAAAATATTAATCTCAACGTATTTTGTAAATAAAGTGTTAAATTATGTTTTTTGTGCAAACAAAGCACTTGCGTCGCTTCATAAAATTGAGGTTAAACCACTGGAGTCACATGGATTACTTTAATGATGCCTTTAATACCTTTCTGGTGCTTGAAAGTGGTAGTTGCGTAGAGTAGACTGGAGGGAGATAATTTCTCAGATTTGATTAAAAAGATCTTCATTTGTGTTCCGAAGATGAATGAAAGTAGGGTTTGGAATGACATGAGGTGAACTAACCCTTTAATATCAATTGTATTGATTAATGAATCAACATTAATCAATCGATAGCTATAGTTGATATCGTTATAGATATTCAATGTTCAACCTTTTCTTGTTTCTACTAGGCCCAGCGTCCATCCCAGTACTCCACTAGTGGTTACTCATCCCGCTCTGCCATTGATTTCGCCCCAAGAACCAAAATCAGTTACACAGCAGGAGGAGGAGGTGGTGGCGGAGGCGGGGCTCATTACCAAGAAGAGGCCATGGGAGGCGGTTACCATGGTGGTGGATACCAAGCTGCCGGTGGCCAAGTTCAACTGCAGCAGGTTGGCACAATGACTCGTTCCTTCAGCCGAATGGGGGGCGACCCGGAGACGGTGTCGATGCATTCCATGCGTGTGGCATCCATGCCACGCCAGGCTATTTCTTCTTGGGCCGGACAGGATGACAGCGACGGCGGCAGCCTAGCTTCAGAACGGGATGCTACTTATGCACAACAGGCTTCCATGCACAACATGAGCAATGGCTACACTGCCAAAACCTTCCCACGACCGGCCATGTATTCCACCTCTAGAGTGAACGGATTTGAAAGCGGACAGCAGCAGGTCAGTTCCATGACGCTACCGGCCATGAAACGCTCCCTCAGTGGAACGCTCGCCCCGGCTGGTGGAGGCGGCCTGGAGCAGGAAGTCTACGTTAGCCGGCAGTCCTTCAAAGGCCCCGCCCACCGCACCATCAGCCGAATCAACAATCGGCAAATGAGTCGCGTGTCCAATGTCTCATCTGGCATGTACGGAAGTGTTGGAGGATTCAGCGGCTCCCAGGGCAACCTGGCGCTGGTGCAGCAGGGAAGGCTGTCGCGTGCCGGCTCCGTAAGGAGTATGCATAGTGTCGGGAAAGGCAAGGATGTTTTTGACGGCATGGATTTCTCTGGCAGCATGGGAAATCTAAGCGGGTAAGAACACGTACCGTAGGTGTATGAAAATAGAGCAAAACACATCCCAAACAAGTCAAGGCAAGGAAGAAATTATTGACGTTGCGATGAGAAGCAAATAGCATTTTTTCTTCCATATTGTAACATACATCTGAGTAAAATGGCTTATGTAGGGCGAGACTTGGTTCAATCCTTCAGTTGTTGATTGGATGGAGGCAGATCTGAATGCAAGCTTGCAGTCAATTGAAAGAAAGAGGTGGAGATAAGCGGACTAAATGATTGGAGAAGTCTGGTATACGTCACCAGAAAGAAGTCTGTCGATTCACCAGAAGATCATGTAACGACATTTTGTTTCAAAATTACAGTATTTAAAAATTTAAACATTATATATATATATATATATATATATATATATATATATATATATATATATATATGGATAAATCATTCACAATAAGATCAATAACATGCATTTAGAAAATGAATAGGGTGAATTTGTTTTTCATGCCAGAATTAAGGGTTGTTGTTAGGCACAAAGCAAAGCAGAGTTTAGTTTTTTACAGTTGCTGAGCTCCGTCAAAACTTGCCGAATTGAAGGTAGAATGATGTTGAATGGTTTTATTGTTTCGAGTTTTTTTCCCACCCAGGTGTTACATAAGGCTCATAAAGTTTTTGTGCTAACACTAGACTTCATTATGGACAATCTTATCTTTTGGTTTGCTCCCATCAAGTTAATGATTACGAGAACCTAATCTAATTAAAAACTCAGGTATTTAATTTACTGTGTTATTAAAAAAAAAGTCATTGTAGCAGCCCTTATGAAAATGAACCATGGTTTTATTATAGTAAAAGTGTAGTAACCATGGTTTTTTGGCTAATTGATTACCATTTATATAACCACAGTTTTACCACAAATACCATGGTTAAACTATGGTTAGAGTAGCAAAGCCATGGTTAATTTGTGGTTACCATGGTTTAACTATAATAACCATGTTTTTTTGGTTTTATTTGTAGTAAAACCATGGTTCATTTTCGTAAGGGATAGTTATATATATATATATATATATATATATATATATATATATATATATATATATATATATATATATATATATAAACACACACACACATAACACAAAATAAATTAGGATTTTGGATATACTGCTCATTTAGCAGCAATAGCTATTAACTAAGGATTTCTGGTATCAAAACATTAGGAAATTGTCTTGCTTAAATTATTAAAATACTTTAAAGATGTAAGCAAAAGTAGTATGCTAGCACCATTAGCGGAAACCCACTCAGAAGTAGGCCTAATTGCTTAAAATGCACAAATAACATGTCTAACCACAAATTACATGTCTTACCAAACGCTTCCTTATTATTGTCGGTCAAAAATTCCCAGAATTATGTACCATTGTTATTTGAGCCACACAAACACTGCATATTAATGTTTGCAAATTAGCCTGTTAGCTATTCTCGTTAAAATACTTAGCTTGGTGTGCAAGTACGGCTAACAGTCATTACCCACAGCTGACCTTTGAAGCAAGAAATGATTCATACTTTGCTTTAATAGCCTGTCAGTACACCCACACTTAGCTTATCTGTCCTTGTTGCGCTAACAGTATGTGTGTGTGTGTGTGTGTGTGTGTGTGTGTTTGATGTTGCCCAGCCCTGCCTATATGTGTGTAAAAAGTGAAGAGCGAGTCTGTTGTGCAGGCACACCCAAACCAGTCCAGCCACCTCACACTTCACACACCCTGGGAAAAAAAACACATTTCCTAGCACTCCGGCGACATGCACCAGCACACACAAACACACATGAAAATAGAACCTATTTTCAAATAATGCTGACTCTTAAAATGGAAGTAGTAATAGTTAAGAAGCTAAGATAAGCTAGTTTATCAATTACTTGACAACGGAACAACCTTTTTCTTCAAGCTCCACTCTATAGGCTCAAATCGAAATGAATAGTGTTTATTATAACAATATTTAGAAACACTGAGAAGAGTGTTGACCAGAAATTATGGGTAGAAGAGATGAGAACCCAAATTTCCTACATAAGTTCCAGATCTCATTGCTAAAGTGCTAACCGCTACCTAGCTAAGAATATGTTCTAAGAACATTTTGCTAAGGTTTCCATTAAGTCCCATTACAGTCCCATTTTTTTAAATGAAAAAAATTCTTGGTTATGCTAACATTAACAATGGAACATTATGTTCCATTTTATTATTCTTCAAAAATTATAAGAAGTTACTTTTGAATGTTCTGAAGATTCTGAAACGAGTAGTAGCAAAAATTCCAATGAAAACATAAAATATGAACGATGTATAAATAACGTTTTTGTGCTAACGTTTTTAGAACATTTTTAAAGACCAGATAACTTTGAACAAACATTCTATTAACATTACTGGAAAGTTTGTTCATAACTTCCCTGTTAGCTGGGTACAATTTTGAAAGTCCTTGAAAAAACCAAGCAATATCACCATCTTTACAGGACAAATTTACTAAATAAATGTTAATTTTTTTGTCTAGACTCAACAGCTTGGACATGCCTACTGCCATTAACTATCTTGATCAGTCCGATCATGATCTTCAGATGTTGGGAGCTGCCTACATCCAACATGAGTGTTACCATAACAATGATGCAAAGAAACAGGTATGCAGTTGCTTTTCATCTGAAGCTGAAATGTGTAAATGTGTGCTTTCAATTTGAGTTGAACGCCTGTGTTTCTTTCAGGCGAACCAGCTGAAGGGAATTCCTCGCCTGGTGCAGCTGTTCAACAGTGAGAATCAAGAGGTGCAGCGCTATGCCACCGGCGCCACCAGAAACCTCATCTATGAGAACATGGAGAACAAAGTGGCCCTTATTGAAGCCGGCGGGATCCCCAAGCTCATACAGGCCCTAAAAGAACAAGACGATGAACTCCGCAAGAACATCACAGGTGGGCATTTCAGTCATGTTGCTCTAGTTTAAAATTAGAAATCAGGAATGGTGAGAGAACATTGAGTTTGGTAAGTTTTTTTTCTTCAAACCAAACTTGGGACAAAGTTAAAATCCTGTCAGGCTAGCGTGCTTCCCATAATGTTTACACATTAAGTCAGTAGGCGGAGAGTAGGCATCTTTTGTGGCTGTTCCAATGCATTCGACCACATGAGCATTTACACTACGAAAGCAATCCGGTCAAATGCGTTTTCGACTAACTCTGGAAGCGGTTGAAAGTGGACAGGCTCAGAATGTTTTAGACCCCATTTAGCCATCCACTTGACATCTGATTGACCTTAATACCAGGTGTAAACAGGGTCTATGACGCAAACATTTTCACCTGCACCTTTTAAAGTGAATTTGATTTCTTGGGCTGCATAACAAAGCTTAATTTTCACACAAGAAGCCTAAAGGTGCGGTCATTTACAGTTGTTCGACATGTTTTTTGCGGGCAAAATCCAGTCATTTCAATAGGAATGCAAGCGATCAGGAATTTGGCTTGAGGACGAAAGATTTCACCATGCAGATTTCTCAGTGGGTTCAGGTTGATCACGTGGATTGATCTCAGTTTATCAGCCTTTTGGTTCAATTCCCGCTATTAACTAGTTGCCTATTAGCATGCATATTACTAGGATATTGGCTGTTCATTAGTATTTATAAAGCACATATTAACACCTTATTCTGCATGACCATATTCTACATCCCTTATTCCTAGCCAATACCTAAACTTAACAACTACCTTACTAACTATTAATAAGCAGTAATTAGGAGTTTATTAAGGTAAAAGTCATAAAATGAATTCTACTTTTAGGACTGTTATTTTTTAGGTAATCATAGAAAATGAAACCTATTTTTTTAACTGTTAGTTGTTGCTTTTTTTTAAAGAAAATTATAGAAAATTAATTCTATTTTTAGGACTGTAATATTGTGAAAATTATAGAAAATGAAGCTTATTTTTACAGTAGGACTTTTAATTTTTAGAAAAAAAGTCATAGTTAATAGTGAGAAATGGACCCTAAACTAAAGTGTGACCAAATACTCTAGATTTTAGCTGAGCCTTAAAGGGATAGTTCACCCAAAAATTTCTGTCATCATTTACTCACCCTCATGTCGTTCCAAACCTGTTAGACTTTTGTTCATCTTCAGAACACAAAAAAAGATAGTTTTGATGAAATCTGAGAGATTTCTGTCCTTCCATCCATGTGACTCCAATGGTTTAACCTCAATTTTATGAAGCGCAAAAGTGCTTTGAGCAATTAATCTCCAGAAGATCTAAATTTGTGTTTGGAACGACATGAGGGTGAGTTATTAATGACAGAATTTTCATTTTTGGGTGAACTAACGCTTTAATTTACAATCACATTAGCGAAATTTGAGAAATTTTGCAGGGAAAAAAGACCATTGTCTAATAGTGTAGCGATGTATGAAGCGCAGCTCACACACAAAAGTCACTTTTCAAATCAAGTAGCTTTTTGTTGTTCAACATTGTGAATTCAAGTGACCAACTCGAAATTCCCATTCCTATTGAAATGACTGGATTTCACCCAAAACAACTGTAAATCTGACCACATCTTAAGACTGCATGATAATAACGAACCTCATTATTGACTGATTTGGAACACTCTACGTAAGAAGCAACTTGTGTGCCACAGAAAATAGATTCACAGTTGATTCCAGTGAAGTTTGATGTTAGCATGTTGCTAAGCTAACGACTCAATATTCTAATTATTTAATTTGAATTAGTCTAAACTGTTTTATTGATAATTAGCAGTACAGGATGAAATATAAGTATATTTTGGATTTTGGATTTTGCCAAAGATACAGCTGATTTTGCTCTTCATAGTTTTATAGTATGTCTAAAAATTGTGGAAAATATAGATAAAACTGTATTTTAAACATTTATCTTTCACTTAAAGGCTTTTTCATTCATAATAGTGAGGTTCAGCATCCTTTTACGTCATTAAATGACGATGTACGAGTCAGTCAGTCTAGATGTGTGTGTATATGTATCCGCATGCATAGTAGGGCGTTGTCCGATCTCACAGTATTGCATCAAGCTGCATTAATTATTGCTCAACGTTGTCTCAACATGTGCAGTGGAATGAGCAGACTCCTGTAGCGAAAGTTTGTGAGTCAGGTTTATGTCAGTGCTTACAGCTTTGTGCATGTCTGGATATGCAGGATCTCCAATAAACATGCATCTATGAGAACACCACTACTAAACAAGGGGGCTTTTAAGAGGATGACATCGTAACGAAAGTCAAGGAGGATGTAAACAATTTGTGATTTCTGATGCCTTTCCCCCTGTTTTACTTTCCCGTTTTTTTTCTTTTTTGTTTGTTTCCTTATCAAATACTTATCTATTTCCCATGCCACATTCCCATGCTCTTTTCCTCATTCTCTTTATCTGTCTCCCTCCTGCTCTCACTCCCTGTAGGCATTCTGTGGAATCTGTCCTCTAAGGATAACCTGAAAGAAAGGTTGGCACGAGAAACTCTTCCCGAATTGACGGAGAAGATTCTGATTCCCCTCTCTGGCACCGGGGACCAGGAAATCATTGAGCTGAGCCCCTCAGAGTCTGACATCTTCTCCAACACCACTGGCTGTCTCAGGTACACACACACACACTTTTTGAGTTCCCCTTTACTTCTTCCTGTTCCTATAGGAACTTCATTAAACTTCAGTGAATGTAAATCCCCTCTAGGCACATCACTGCTAGGAAACCTGAGAACAAAAACACTTAAGAGTCATGTTTCAATTCAAAACCCAACCCAAAAAGAAATTCTATTTTAGGAAATTATTTTAGGACTGGTATTTTAGAACATTATTATTAAAAAACGAGTTTTATTTTTTTAAATTATGATATTGACTATATTTAGGACTGTTATTTTTAGAAAATTATAGAAAATTAATTCTATTTTTAATACTGTTATATTGTGAAAATTAAGCTTATTTTTACAGTAGGACTTGAATGTTTTTTTAAAAATCCCCTTTTTTAAAGGAAATTTTAGAACATATTTATTTTATTTAGAACTATATTTTAGGACTGTCATTTTTATAAAATTATGAAAAATGTATTTTATTTTTAGCATGTACTATAGAGTTACGGTTAGAGTTAGGGTTTGGTAAGTATGCATAATTTACTGTTATTACTATAGTAAGTACATGTAGTAACGTGTAACTACGTCACCTTAAAATAAAGTGTTAATGTTTTTTTGTTTTTTTAGAAAATTATAGAAAACAAAGCTGATTTTTAGGACTGTTATTTTTTAGAAAATTAAAAAATAAAGCCTATTTTATGGACTGTTATTTTTAGGACTATTTATTTAGCATTTTCATGACAGTTAATCAAATAATTTTTTTGTATTTTTGAAAATCTACTTCAGTTGAGAAAATGTAATGAGACTCACCACTGAGAATAATGGTGACTACATAAAATATATATGTGGCAAGCTGGGTGGGGCCAATAGCCGTGGGGATGGAGTAAGAATATATAACATGTATAATCTTGGGGTTTTTTTTCACTTTTTTTTCTCACTTTTTGAGTTTGGGTAAAAATGTTGCCTTTAATATAAGCTTCTGCTTCCTTGTACAGGAACTTGAGCTCAGTGAACGAGAAGACCAGACAACAGATGAGAGAGACCCGTGGCCTTATAGATGCTTTGGTTGGCTATATTCAGAAATGCTTGCTGGACACTAAAGTGGAGGAGAAGGTACTTGTGTAACACACTTTACTTTCTGCCTCTGTTGTTGACTCTGCTTGCAAATTGAGTGTTTATATGGCCATTCATGTGTGTGTTCCTCTTTCAGGGTGTGGAGAATGCAGTGTGTGTGTTGAGGAATCTGTCCTTTCAGCTGTACAGTGAGATTCCCACCTCGGCACAGATACGATTGGATGGTCCAAGCCGAGCTCAGGGATCTTCAAAAGGAGAAGCTATCGGCTGCTTCACCCCTAACAGCAAGAAGGCCAAAGACGTAAGGAGAAGCTGCTTTCAAATTCCTATTTCAATATACTAATTTCATTCTCAAATTAAAGCTTAATCTCATATTTCATTTTTACTTCCAGAGACAAAACCAGGACCTCACCACATTTACAGAAGTGTCGCGGCAGCCCACAGACATCGAGTGGCTTTGGCACCCTAAGATAGTGGAGTTGTACAACCAGGTGCTGCAGCGCTGTGAGATCAACTCCACCACACGAGAGGCCGCGGCCGGAGCCCTGCAGAACATCACTGCTGGAGAGAAGAGGGTAAAACATTTACATTAGAAACTTACTAGAAATGCCCTAGCACCTACCCAAAACATCTAAGCCTGGCAACTAGGGGTGTAACGGTTCAAATTACCCACGGTTCAGTTTGTTTTACGGTTTTAGGCTCACAGTTTCAGTACGGTTCGGTATGTGCTATGTTCAGGGGAAAAAAGGACTACTGTCAAAGAAAAATAACAACAAATAATCAAACTAGCACAAATAAATACAATAGAGCAAATATACAAATAAAATAAACAGTGCTTTTCAGGTATCTAACAGTAGTTTGCAGGTACAGAAATTTAATGAAGTATTCAAATGTAAAATAACACTTCATTTAGAGGTGCACTATGTAATTTTTTTTTCAGTAAAATATCCAAAAACCACTAGGTCAGTGTTATATATTTTGTTCAGTTGAATACTTACAATATCCCAAATGTTTCTAACTATTTGTAAATCGTGAGAAAATTGCTATTTTAACCAATGAACCGGGACGTGTGAGGGAGTCGCCTGTCAATTGCGTCATATCTGCGTTACCCTCGGTTTCCGAGTATTTAGGGTATTTAGCAGAAACGCTTATTCTTACTGCAGTGTGCAACAAGTGTTATAGCAGCCGCCGAGCGAACGCACAGAGTAACGTCATAACATCATTTTCAACAAACTCAAATGTATCTAATATGATAAACAGAGCTGCGTTACCTCATACTCACGACCGGAAAAGCGGAAATGGCGCCAGCGACTGTGGCATAATAAAAGTCCCGCTGCTCGCGAGGCGTGTGTTGCGCAATTGCTCCAGTGGCCTTGCTCAGCTCCCACAACACTCTTGCTCTGCTTCATACTACAGTAACGTTAATAATCACATCCATGAACATGATTTCTACCCGAGTCCTATCCCGATTCTTTTCCAACGGCAGTGAGGTGAAGACCACATGTCCCAAGATTCTGCGCTCAAACTTGGCGTCATCAAACTACGCCTTTGTTTTGAATAGGCGACCTCTAGCGGACGGAAAAGTTACATATTGCACCTTTAATCTTTACTGTATTAATTAAATAGAGATTAATTCTTCTTAAAGTAGAAAAAACTATTCAGCCTAGAGCAGTGAGTGATTTCCTAGTCTTTTGTTGTTTGATTAACATTAAAAACACAGACAGCAGGAATATTAGGCTACTGTCACTTTAAGATTAATGCACAGATCCAGTACATTGATACTGTTACACATGCATTGGCTCTCTCGACCGTTTTTGTTCACTTAAGACATATAGACCCGGTTTCACAGACAAGGCTTACATGAAGCCAAGATTAGGCCTTAGTTCAATTAGGACATTTAAGTAGCTTTTATAAATGTGCCCTAGAAAAGAACATTACTGATGTGCATCTTGAGACAAAACAATGGCACTGACATATTTTAAGATATCTCGGTGCAAGTTGCTTTTAGTTAAAACAGCTCAAACATGCATTTTAGTCTGGGACTAGATTTTTTTAGTCTATGACTAAGCTTTGTCTGTGGAACTGGAACTATGTTTGCATTTCAAAACGGGCATGATATTTGTGTGAATTTGTCTGTTCAAGCACAAGAAGACTTGAAAGTGAACTCCATTTAGTATTCATGTGCTGTCTGAGACGTGTGTGCACTTCGGATGAGTGTGCACACTTTGGTGCCTTCTTGTGCTTGAAAGTTTAAATTGGCATGGCTTAAAAACGCAGAAATGATCAACTTTTGTGACGATACAGCACTGGCCCGATCGGGACAGTGACAGGTCCGTCAACTGTGTCTTTCACACTGACCCCAGGCAAAGTCCTTTTCAAGAAAAGACTGTTCACTCGACGACCAGCTATTTCGGGCATCCAAGACCAAGTCCTATCTATTTGAATGGGGGAATCCTGAAATGTCAGAAACTGCTTGCCGAACTCACAATGAAATAACATATTTCAAATCAGCAACAAAATCTGACATGAACTGTCCCATAAATGTTGTTTCTTATGCTCAAATATCGTTAAAAAAGCATATTTTTCAGCATAGACCAGCCAATGCGCATGTGCAGTCCTAAGCGCAAGTCTCAGGTTTCTATGGGAACCGGAGATTCTAATGGCAGCTGCGCAATGAATTTACCAATCAGCAATTGGCTCTTTTTCTCAGATTTACTTTAGAAGACGTGACGTATTCCATCACATTGCGAGTGCAGTTTCTCCCATTTGTAAGTCATAGGAGTGAACCGTCTTTGTAAATCTATAGTCTTTGCCCCAGTCCATCAGGCAGTCCTTATTGTTGATTCCTGTCCAGAACTTTCGTTATTGTTTTTTGCCTGTACGAATTAGCACTGAGTGTCTGTTTTAGCACAGAAGGCGAAGTGTTCTGTTTCGCGCTATCAACATCACGGTGTAAATGACTGGTCATATTAGAGCATACAGCACTCGCATCGAACTACGTTTACAAAGAGTGGCTGTTTTGTCCACTTTTTTTTTTACCATCGCTGTAACGTATTGGGAAGCCAGAAAGTTCCCAGACAGGAGATTTATATGATGTAGGCAGTAAGTTGTCTTCTTTACTTGCCATGCTAAACTGCGCAACACCAACATGTGAGAAACTGTGATGTCAGCAACAGATTTACATACTAACAGTTGATAGGGCAGCTCCTCTAACATGAAAAGCATGCAGAGGGTATCCATCGACAGGAACATAGGTTAGCAGTCTGCCATGCACGTTGATTTTTTGTCTTCAACAGACTGTTATAGATGCCTTGTCAGATTTGAGATTAATCACGGTGCAATTCCAACCCCTACTAGCAACCTCTCAAAAAACCCTATCAACACTACAGCAACCACTTAGAAAACCCTTAAGAAACAACCCAGAACAGCCTAGCAACAAATTCACAACATCTTGGCCTAACTAGTACTAGTACTAGAAACAGTCTAGCAACCATCTATTTCAACGATTAAACTTCTCTTTTTCTTTTTTATATCTCAGTGGGCGTCCATCTTGAGTCGTGTGGCGTTAGAGCAGAATAGGATGTTGCCTGTCATTCTGGATCTCTTCAGGACCAACAGCGATCTAGAGCTCCGTTCTCTCACCGGCTTCCTCAGAAACCTCTCTCGTCATGCCAAGGACAAGAATGACATGGGTGAGGCTTCCCTCTCTAGCCACAAAACTGGAGTCAGTCGCACCTCTGTAGCATTAGAGAAGCTCATTGCTCAATTTCTTTCACTTCAGCTACTAAGGTGGTAAATCCCTTGCTCAGCAAACTGCCCTCCGACGGCCGCCAGAAGGAGCCATCAAGTGACGTGGTGGTGAACATCTGTGGAGCCCTCAACAATCTGGTGACCAGCAGCATGGTGGCTGCACGGGACATCACCTTCTTCGATGGCCTGCCCAAACTGGTGGGCATCAAGACCTCCCATGACAGCAGGTAAAACTAAAAGTCATCCAACTATACAACAAACATCTCAAAATGATATTATTTTCATACTAATGTTACAATTTCAATATTTTTACCCAGTCCTGCCAAACTGAAAGCTGCCAAAGCAGCAGCGACAGTGCTAAGCAACATGTTCCAGTACAAGAAACTACACAAAGATTACAGAAACGTAAGTGCTATGATCATATAAATTATACACTCACACGAGACATACATATTCTACATGAAGCAGATCGCCCCCTCATGGTGGCTGAAATTTTGAGCTCACACAACCAGCCGAATACACATCATTGCATAACTTCGCTATTATCAGATGTCTTGTGCAACAAATACACCTGTAAATAGAGTGTAACAGTTGTTTCCGGAAGTAAAAACTCCATTCATATTCTCCATAAGGAAATTGATAACTTATAAACCTTTAAAGGCAGCCCTATTGTGAGCTACGAGGTTGTTAATCCATGGTTTCAGCTTATTTTTTTAAATATTATTGTGTTTAGAAGTGGAATTCCTGGTGAAAAACTGCATTACCCATGACGCTGAACATAAAATGACACCAATCAGAGAGTCGAAAAAAGCAACACGCTCCAAAATAGCACTCCAATTGACGTAATCGAGTCGATCTCCCTACGCTTTCAAAATACTGTATGCATATTTTGCAATAAACTTAAAATATATCGTTTTTATACATATAATCAACATTCATAATTGTGTATTTTATATTTCTCCATTGTTTTTAATTTGATTATGCTGGTCGCAATGCTTCATGGGATTGTAGTCTTGTGTCTTTTTGTCAGATTTTCAAAAAATACTTCCGGAACCAGCGGACCAGCAACTGTGCCGCTAAAACTATGTTTTAGTGGCACAGTTGCAATCTATTGCGTATTTCTACAATGGTATTGTGAACTGAATTTTTTTTTGTTGCATGATTCATCCACACCAGTAGGTGTCAGTATAAAGTCCAAGATCACTGTTGTATTTTCAAGTTAAACACTAAATATTAAACTTTAGTGCATAACTGTTCCCACACAGTGCTTCAGTCATGAATGACCTCAAATTATGTGGTTTGTCAAGTCATGGACTTTTTCTACGATTTTTGAAAATGTGCGAAAATCCCATCTATTTACATCTATTTACACTGAAAGAGCAACAGACCAGACCAGAATGTCACAGAGACTTGGTGGTGGAATCTTTTTACATGGGACAGTCAGAAATAGCAACCACAGGGCAAAACTTTGGCAACCACCCCATAACACCTTAGCACCATGACCTTAGTATGGAGCTCCAACTCGGCTTGGCTCCCAAGATATGGCCGGTCAAAGCTGGACAGGAAGGTCCCAGGAGCTAGGGACGGTGGGGGTATAAGGGGCCCTCTGGGACCTCTCCACGCCCGGAGTATGAACACATGAACTTCATCTCCAGAGCTGCTCTAAGAGTCAACCTGTCAAAATAAAAGTGAAGAAACTGTGACAGAAATACACTCATTATTAGGATTATTAGGAACACCTGTTCAATGCATTTAGGGGTGTGGTCCTGGTCAAGACAATCTCCTGAACTCCAAACTGAATGTCAGAATGGGAAAGAAAGGTGATTTAAGCAATTCTGAGCGTGGCATGGTTGTTGGTGCCAGACGGGCCGGTCTGAGTATTTCACAATCTGCTCAGTTACTGGGATTTTCACGCACAACCATTTCTAGAGTTTACAAAGAATGGTGTGAAAAGGGAAAAACATCCAGTATGTGGCAGTCCTGTGGGCGAAAATGCCTTGTTGATGCTAGAGGTCAGAGGAGAATGGGCCGACTGATTCAAGCTGATAGAAGAGCAACTTTGACTGAAATAACCACTCGTTACAACCGAGGTATGCAGCAAAGCATTTGTAAAGCCACAACACGCACAACCTTGAGGCGGATGGGCTACAACAGCAGAAGACCCCACCGGGTACCACTCATCTCCACTACAAATAGGAAAAAGAGGCTACAATTTGCACGAGCTCACCAAAATTGGACAGTTGAAGACTGGAAAAATGTTGCCTGGTCTGATGATTCTCGATTTCTGTTGAGACATTCAGATGGTAGAGTCAGAATTTGGCATGAACAGAATGAGAACATGGATCCATCATGCCTTGTTACCACTGTGCAGGCTGGCGGTGGTGGTGTAATGGTGTGGGGGATGTTTTCTTGGCACACTTTAGGCCCCTTAGTGGGCATCGTTTAAATGCCACGGCCTACCTGAGCATTGTTTCTGACCATGTCCATCCCTTTATGACCACCATGTACCCATCCTCTGATGGCTACTTCCAGCAGGATAATGCACCATGTCACAAAGCTCGAATCATTTCAAATTGGTTTCTTGAACATGACAATGAGTTCACTGTACTAAAATGGCCCCCACAGTCACCAGATCTCAACCCAATAGAGCATCTTTGGGATGTGGTGGAACGGGAGCTTCGTGCCCTGGATGTGCATCCCACAAATCTCCATCAACTGCAAGATGCTATCC
The DNA here is from genome assembly GCA_039654625.1 of Rhinogobio ventralis. Lineage (NCBI taxonomy): Eukaryota > Metazoa > Chordata > Actinopteri > Cypriniformes > Gobionidae > Rhinogobio > Rhinogobio ventralis. Next base: position 21,492,040 of record CM077216.1, read on the forward strand.
TATCAATATGGGCCAACATTTCTAAAGAATGCTTTCAGCACCTTGTTGAATCAATGCCACGTAGAATTAAGGCAGTTCTGAAGGCAAAAGGGGGTCAAACACAGTATTAGTATGGTGTTCCTAATAATCCTTTAGGAGTGTATATTATTGTTGTACAGTAGAATTTAGCTACATCTCAATGTAGTAATGCTACTAACACTAATAATAATTGTAATAATAATAATAAATTATTATTAAAACTTTATTTTTTTAAAGGAATAATCACACATTTTCATAGAAATGAAAAAAAAAGTTTTGTTGTTTTTATTAATTCAATTAATTAGACTTACTTTTTGATTATTAATTTAATTAAACCATTAAAATGGAATCCAGAAAACCTAAAACAGAAAACACAGAATTTAGTAAAAAATAAAACTGAATTTGAGAAAAAAAAGAATAACATGTATTTCATAGGGCCCAAAAATGTATTTTTTTGTTAAACTTTGTCATTAAACTGTGTAAGTTTCATGATTTCAATTAATTAGACATACTTTTTGATGACTAAAATTTAATTGAATCATTTAAATGGAGTCCAAAAAATTAAAAAGAAGGGAAAAAAATAAAGCGGATTTCTTTCGTTATTTTCAGTCAGTTTAGAAAGTTTCTGTTTGTGTTTTGTGCGTTACGAAGTACAGTTACTGTTACTGTCATTCCGCCCTGCCCTCTAGTCATTTCCCGGTTATTTGAAGACAGTGTGAATGTATGTGTGCATGTTGCTTTTCAAACAAACACAACGAACACATATCATACTGAATAATCAAAAGCAAAACAGCCCGCTTATTTATACAGTCATATTGGAGTTGCTTTTTTTCCAAAACACACAAACACACTAGCACACTTAAAGAGTGTTGATATGGGAGGTAGATGTTCAGACACACCCTGAGATGTGGATTTCAGGTGATTTCCTCATGAGCATGTCCAAACACACCACAGAACGCCACAGGTGGGGAAAAAAAAACATGTTCTTTCTTCTAACTTCAATTCTGGGATGGTAGCCAGAGTTGCTCCCTGGTACAACTATGTGCCTGTTAAGATTCAAAGCGTCACTCACTCCTGTGGTGTTTTCTGCTTGTTTTTTTACAGAAAGGATACCAGAGAGAAGACTTTTCAGACATGGGCATCTGAACCAACCAGATTGTGAAATAGGAAGATATTTAATAAGGACAATGGACAAAGAAAATACAAAATACTGCCGGAACACCTGCAACACACTGTATTTTGAAACATGAAAATGTGGATTACACACACATTTAGCCTTTCCCCCCAAAAAAAAATCCTCATGGATTTATTGCAATATTTGTCTTTTTTTACTGGCTGTTGCCTGTTTTTTTTTCTTTTTTTATTATAGGACCACAGACTATCCATGATATAATAATTATATCCTGGGAACTTAATCACTCTTTTTAAAATAGTTGCATTTAATTTTTTGTAGAAAAATATATGTATTGGAAAATTGGAATTGTAAGATTATAGATGATATGAGAAGACTGTCATATGTTTTATAATACACATAAATATTGTAAACACAGGCCGGACAGATTCAAGCTGTTAATCAGCTTGCTTGTCATAATAGAGTTGCTTATTTCTTACTAGGCTGATTAAATTCTAGTGGGTTTTCTTCTTTTTTTGGTGCTTTTATGTGTGTACAGAAATTGTGTATCATTATTTCCTGTACAAATTATAGGAAGTTTAATAATAACTATAATTATATGAGGACACATCTGAATGTTTGAATGAAAATGTTGCATTTAAACAGATTGAGTAATGGTTGATGCCGCAGGGATCAGAGATTGGTTTTCAAAAAGATCACTAAAATATGCCAAATAAATAATTTCTGCTCGCTTATAAATGTTCTTATTTTTCGCAATTGTATAGGGTGCAATATGTGCATTATTTTTGACAGTAAGCAACTTTACTCACATGTAGTGTTCATTTTTTTTGTATAAACTTTTTTATTATGGTTGCCAAATATTGAATGTTTGGTTTGGGTTGCTATGTTTTCAATTTCTATTTAATCTGGTGCGTATGCAGTGCAGTCAAATAGACTGTTATGAGTGATTTGCAATCTTTAAATATCTGAAACTTGCTTTTATTGGAAGAGTTGATCCTGCAGAGGTCTTGGACTTTCTGACCTTTAAAAATGCATGGAATGTTCTCTTTCCAAAGCCTTTTGATGATTGAATGTCTAGTATATTTTATAATTCAACATAAATTTCCTTGTTAAATGCATGTGCGTGTGTGTCATAGATCTATGTTGATGTAAAAACACAATAAAAAGGAAATAAAGTGAGTTTGTGTTTTTTGTAAACCTCATTTTGTTGAAATTCTGTATTAGAATCTCTTTATCCTCTGGTGTTCTTGGGTCAGTTTTGACCAATTTTTTTATTATTATTATATATTTTACTTTATTGGAATGGTATAACACTTGGTGACTTTTATGACACCAAGTGTTATACCACACAAAAAAAAATCATGCAAAAAATAAAAAATGACCGGCATAGAAATGAATGGGAAATAATAATAATGAATATAGCTGCGAGCAGCATTAATCAGGGTTCAAGCGTTTAAGGCTTTTAAGCACATGTTTAAAAAGATATTATGTTTTATTTAGCAAGCATGTAACCACTTTGATCATAGGTGGAAAAGACCATTTATAGCCAATACTATATTTATAGTTTACTACGAAAAAATATATTTTTGACAGTTATAGCACCACCTCTTTCCCGGTCTCCACCAATTTTTAGGTGTCCTCAGAGTGTGCCCATACATGTGTGTCAAATTTAGTGTAAATATCTCATTTCGTTTTGTGGATGAAAAATGTATTTTTTGCCACTCCCTATCAAAATTTTTACATTTGGCCATTATTGTTTAGCTATCAACCTATGTTTTCGAAGCACTGGCTTGAAATTTCTCAGGCTCCTCCAGGGCATTGTGCCGATGTCACATACAGAGTTTCATTCCGATCGGCCTCTGTTAACCTTGTCTAATAAATACTCAAATTTCATTGGTTGATGGCGGACATGTTTTTTGAGATATGTCAATGTCCTTATAGACAGACATTGCACCCTGGACAAAAACACTGCATGCCAATTTTCAAGTCAATCGGACTAACGGTTGGGTGGTTATAGCCATTATCATGTTTTTTTCCTTTTATAGGAAAAAATCATGTGACCACAGAATGAGCTCTTACATAGGTGTGCTGAGTTTGGTGAAAATATCTCATTCTGTTCACGAGTTATAGCCAATTTAGTCAAAGTGACTCCTCCCACTTTGAACGTTTTGGCAGCCCTTGAACCAAAATTTCGACTTTTTTGATAACTATTGACAATCAGACTCCAGAGAATCTTGCTGCACTGGTTTGGTTCTGATCAGGCCTATAACTTTTGCATTTTGTCTGCCTTGAGCCAAATATTCCAGCGATATAAGACACTTGAGTCTACGCCTAACAGCGTTTTTGACTGCTACGTACTTTTGACCCCCACCAGGCCGATCGTGGTGAGCCTTGGTGACGTTGCAGACAGTGTACACGCTTGAACCCCTAATAAAATTACAGAATTTTGGAGAGTACAATTTATAAATCAGCACACAGTAGACTAATTAAGGGGTTTATTGAAAATGAAAAAAAATATATATATTGTATTGTAAAAATTTTATTGTAAAAAATATTGTATTGTATTGTATTGTAAAAATTGGAAACAAATTGCACAATTATTAATTAATAATTATTGCATAAATATTATTTAGTATCATAAAATTCCCTCAAAATACAAAATATTACATAAAAATATTATTGAACAAAAATACATTATATTGACTTTTAAAAAAGGAGTATGACCCCTAAATAAGGAGCACCAGAGAGTTAAAGGGACAGTGCACTAAAAATATATTCTAATTTGCAGTTATGTAAAAACACCTTTACGTTTTGTAACCAAAATTCCAATTCCTGCTGATTTCAGCCCAGTTTATGTTTCTCACAAGTCAGCGAAAATAGTAAAACATTTCTTGTATCCCACCCGCCCTTTTCTTTTGCACTTTGAGTGTTTCTAGCTCTTTTCTGTCCGCTTCTAATGTCGACCCACCCCTCTTTACATACTTTCTCTCTGCTTCGACATGACAATCATCTGCCACACCCTACAGCAAACTCGATGACTTCCTCAAGAGCCGCCACATTTAGGCCACAACATATCTAAATCACAGATTGCCCAATAATGTCTGAATATCTGACAGTGATGATATATATTTTTGACATTTGAATCATTACAAAGCCTTTCTTAGTGTTGCATGCTCAACATTTTATGAATTTTGACCTCAGTGACACAGCTCTGGGCGATGACAAGGGCAGATATGTAAATTGCAAATTGCAGGGTACAAAACATTCCCTGTTTACGTCACACCCACAGTGTCACAGACTGTTCTTTGCTAGTGTTGACTGATGGCAGTTTTTGAAGAAAAAGTGCAGTGACGATGTCATTAATCTTCCATTCAGAACTTAACACTTGAAGAGATAGTAGTTATACTAACTACAGCAACTGTACATGATACAGTGCCACTGCAGGTCAGTATGGGGGTTTATCAATGCACATTTCCGTTGTCATTTTTGATAACACATTAGTGGATCTAAATGATGATCTATAGGTTGTGTTAGTTTAAACATTATGGTTTTAGGCTGCTAACGCAGAAGTCACATGTTAATATGGCTGATGTTACTATGCTGCCCTCTACTGGTAGAATAGAATCCATAAACACTCTCTGCTGGGGTTTAGTGACTGCTATTAATCACTTTAACAGCTCAAAACACTTTGTGCAATAGCCAAAGTTTTATTTATACAGTGATGACAAACTTGATCAAGTTTAATGACTGAAAATCAAGTCAAGTCACCTTTATTTTTATAGCACTTTATAGCCTACAATAGGCATTGTTTCAAAGCATTTGAGCATATAGCCTAATATAAACCTAGTTACATTTTTGAAAAGCATTTTCACATTTAATTATAGCTATTTTAAAATATTAATATAATTACGAAATCAAATTGACATGGGATTTTTTTTCATCTATTTCTGTGACGTCGCGGTTGACAGTTCAATGATTATCTCAGATATGGGTTTTGTACAGTAAGCCTATTAAAGCTGCAGTCCGTCACTTTTTTTGGTTAAAAATTATCCAAAATCTATTTTTGAGCACATTACCAGCCAGTGTTCAAAACTATCTCCTTACCCGATTCACAACAGTAAGCTTGTAATAATGCATTATAATTTGAGTGGTACTGGTGGAGCATATGGCGCTGCTCGTATTTGCGTCATTACGTCACGTCACGCCACTTCTGAGATCTCTACACTGGTTGCCTATCCAGTTCAGAATTTTGTTCAAAATCTTACTACTAGTATACAAATATTTAAATAATCTGGCACCTCTTTATCTGACTAACCTACTACATCACTACATTCCTGTGAGAGATCGGACTTAGATCGGACACCAAACTCCTTCTTAAGATCCCCAGAACTCGCTTAAAGGCAAGGGGAAATAGAGCCTTTGAAGTTGTTGGCCCCACACTGTGGAACAATCTTCCAAACTCTATTAGAACTGCTTCCACTCTATCTGAGTTCAAATCTTGTCTAAAAATTCATTTGTTTTCTCTGGCTTTTAACTTATTTTTTTATTTGTATTTACTTGTATTGTACTCTTATTTCTACTGTTGTGCAGCACTTTGGTCAGCCTGCGGCCTAAACTTGAACTTGAATGTCTGTATACATAAAGAAAGAGGCCGGCTAGGTGATATCACATGTGAGGATCCTGCAGGTGGCAGATCATTTATAGCCTTTTCTCACAGCAGCTGGAATAATTAAACGTATAATTTTGATGGCAGATTGTAATCCAGAAAGGTCTAAACAACAATCATCAGTGACAACTGGAGATTCACCCATAGTCAAAAGATTAGACTGTACAGAAATTAAAATCTACAGGTAACGCTAATACACACTAAATACACATAGTCATGCTGATGAACAAAATATAACAATATTAATAACTGGCATGGTTTGATGTGATATGAGTCGTTAGATTTAATTACCGTTGGTAGCGCGATTTATTGTAATGCTTTTTTTCTCAGTACTTACTTGTTCAATTACATTTTCCAGTGTAGTAACCAGGGGTGACGAGGGGTGAATAGATGGTTTGTGTGGATGGAGACCAGATGATGCCCAGATACCCAACCAGGTAGCGCCCTATGGCGGCGTTGCCAGAGGGAGGAGCCATGGTGGAGAGAGTCCTGACGAACCCCTCAAGATAGAAGCAGGGATCCGGAAGGCTGAGGTGGAGCTGGAGTGACAGAGGGTGGATGTGGCGCCTGAGGGAGGGAGGAGCTAGCCGGAGCTGCAGGGGTGGAGGGCCGGAGAGCAGCCGACGGCCTATAGGTCCGTGGCGAAGGTGGCATAAATTCCTACCCAGGTGGAGTCGACGGTCCTGGGAAGTTCAATGAAGCTGAATGCCCGATGGTCACTGCTGACATTGAGGGAGGGAGGAGCGCAGGTGGAGGAGTCAGGACGACGGGTTGAGGTAGAATTATGTGATCTGAAGCTTGAGGCGGAGCCACAGGATCCCCATGCCCTGTACGAGGGTGGCTCACAGTAAGCCCACTGTGTAACCTCATCACTGAGTGGAGGCAATGAAGGCATAGAGGGACTGATTGGAAACAACTTGAGCAGGGCAGGTTTGGGAAGAAGGCTGAGATAAAGAACTGGCAAGACAACTATCCACAGTAACATTTAGAAGGGAGTTTGGGTGTGACCAGTGAGTCCACAACAGAATAATCAGGCTGATACTGGGTTAAATCTAAATGATAGTCCAGAAGCTCACTCTCAGTATTGAATCTCAGTTGAATTGGGGGTGGGAGTAAATAAATTCTACTTCTTTCCACTCCCTTTCGAGCAAGTATTATATGTGTATGTGTGTATATATATGTATATATGTAGGTGTATGTGTATGTATATTATATTTTTTTATGTATATTGTATTAATATATATATATTTTTGCTCGAAATAAACTGCAATCAATCAATCAATTAGTGATGGTGGGTGGGCGGGGCTCCTATCCATTAGACATACTCCCTCAGCGATGGATGGGACAGCCGGCTCGCACACCTGGTCAGACGGGTTCCACTTAGGTTCCGGTGTAATGTCAGGTTTGATCGCTCCTCCAAGAGCGGGCTCTAACATTGCGGCTGAGTCAGTCTCTCCATTTGCGGTGGGCACATGCTGCCGCTCCTCGCAGTCGGTGGGTTTCTGGCTGGGCACTGTGTCTGCAAGGTAGTATGGATCAGGGGTAGAGCCTCTCCAGACATCGAACAATTGTCTTCCTCCAGTCAAGTCCTTTAATGAGGTCTTCTTGATAGTAGTAGTTTGTGCCAATCCAATACAGTGACATATGAATCCCGCTTGCATTATGTTCATGACAGCACCGACATCACCGCTGCCATACACTGTGAGTGTATGGTTAAATCAAGGACGCTGTCTTATTACTCTGTAATGTGTTTGCAGCAGTCTAATGTTTATGCAACTTGCTCTTATGGCCGCTATGTCGCTGAGCTTATGAAGTCTTCCTTTGCATGAAGCACTTTTAGCTAAGGTCAATGGCTTTGCTTACAGCTGAGCTGAACCCTTGCTATTAACACGGCGGGATTTTATAAAGATCCCCATAGCATCAGCTACTGATGCAATGTCGAGAGAACCGAACTCGAAATAATGAAGAAATAATGTCATAATGAAGTCAAAACCAAATAAAACATGGACCCCAAAACTTTATTAAAATATGTACAAAGTCAAAGTCCCTATGACTATACATGAAATGTTATTAAACATTTTGCATAAAAACATAAAGAAGTGTGCATGCAAAACTTTACAGGTGTAGATAAAGAAGAAAACAGTGACAGTAACATGAAATCATTGGGGGAAAGTGACTTAAAAGTGCAAAAAGGAACAGGAGTGTGTGTCTCATATATCGTCCTCCGAGACCAGGCAGTAAAAGTCTGTGCGGGCGGCGTAATTCCTCGAGCCGAGGTCAGATACATCTATCTCTGAGGGTTTGGGTTCATCTGTCACACCTGGACCTGCAGGAAGCACTGGAGCTTTGGAGGGAAGGGTCTTGTAGATGGGCAAACGCAAACCTGTGAGGTAAACACATTGCAACAGTTCATTAGCATTGATAAATACAAATCTCGCTCTGTCACTTTTCTTCTGTAGAGTGCCTCAGGGATCTGTTCTTGGTCCACTTCTATTTTTAATTTACGTTTCCTCTGGGTCAAACATTCGGGCGCTATGGTCTTAATTTCCACAGTTACACGATGATATGCAAATCTATTTTATTGCACAGCCCAATTGTTTTTCCTCCTCCTTAACATCTTACCTACATGATCTTAATGTATGGATGGCACAACATTTCTTAAAATTGAATACTGGAAAAAAAGAATATCCTGTTAGTAGGCATTAAATCCTTCTTAGATAGGTCTAGGTCTTAAATTCTAGATCCAAGTCATGTTCGGAAGAGGCAGATCTTAAAGTGACAGCAGCCGTATAAACCAGTTGCTGTGATGTCTGTCATTAATGTTAATTAAAGAACAAAGGTAACAGAGAAAATTGTAGCTTTAATAAGGATTAATCTATATTTAATTTATTATTTATGCAGTGCAGACTGTTTGATAACTTTATTCAATTTCTGTATATTTCCTGTTAGACAGTTAGGAAGGCCACAATGACATTTATTATAATGGGTTTATATGAAGATTATTTTAAGTTCACTTAAATTAAAAGCTGGTAATTTTTTAAAGCCTAATAAATGCTGAAATTGATATAGCTTTTAATTATACTGTAATGTTGAATGTCTCTCATAAATGTTTAAAAAAAAATTCAGAGACATCAGTAGCAGTTTTAGCATCAGTGGTACTGGCCTTCATTCATAAAAAGATCCCATTACAACCAATATTTAAAATATACTGTCTTTAAGTTGTTTCTACATTAATTTGGAGAGTGACTGTGAAATTATCACAATATAAAAATATTAAAAACTTGCGACTAATTACAGAAAATATGTGCAATTAATTTGCGATTAATAAAAAAAAAAAAAAAAAAAAAAATAATAATAATAATAATAATAATAATAATAATAATATATATATATATATATATATATATATATATATATATATATATATATATATATATATATATATATATATACATACATATACAGGTGCTGGTCATATAATTAGAATATTATCAAAAAGTTGATTTATTTCACTAATTCCATTCAAAAAGTGAAACTTGTATATTATATTCATTCATTACAAACAGACTGATATATTTCAAATGTTTATTTCTTTTAATTTTGATGATTATAACTGACAACTAAGGAAAATCCCAAATTAGAATTAGAATATTGTGAAAAGGTTCAATATCGAAGACACCTGGTGCCACACTCTAATCAGCTAATTCACTTAAAACACCTGCAAAGGCCTTTAAATGGTCTCTCAGTCTAGTTCTGTAGGCTACACAATCATGGGGAAGACTGCTGACTTGACAGTTGTCCAAAAGGCAACCATTGACACCTTGCACAAGGAGGGCAAGACACAAAAGGTCATTGCAAAAGAGGCTGGCTGTTCACAGAGCTCTGTGTCCATGCACATTAATAGAGAGGCAAAGGGAAGGAAAAGATGTGGTAGAAAAAAAGTGTACAAGCAATAGGGATAACCGCACCCTGGAGAGGATTGTGAAACAAAACCCATTCAAAAATGTGGGGGAGATTCACAAAGAGTGGACTGCAGCTGGAGTCAGTGCTTCAAGAACCACTACGTACAGACGTATGCAAGACATGGGTTTCAGCTGTCGCATTCCTTGTGTCAAGCCACTCTTGAACAACAGACAGCGTCAGAAGCGTCTTGTCTGGGCTAAAGACAAAAAGGACTGGACTGCTGCTGAGTGGTCCAAAGTTATGTTCTCTGATGAAAGTACATTTTGCATTTCCTTTGGAAATCAGGGTCCCAGAGTCTGGAGGAAGAGAGGAGAGGCACACAATCCACGTTGCTTGAGGTCCAGTGTAAAGTTTCCACAGTCAGTGATGGTTTGGGGTGCCATGTCATCTGCTGGTGTTGGTCCACTGTGTTTTCTGAGGTCCAAGGTCAACGCAGCCATATACCAGGAAGTTTTAGAGCACTTCATGCTTCCTGCTGCTGACCAACTTTATGGAGATGCAGATTTCATTTTCCAACAGGACTTGGCACCTGGCACCAAAGCAACCAGTACCTGGTTTAAGGACCATGGTATCCCTGTTCTTAATTGGCCAGCAAACTCGCCTAACCTTAACCCCATAGAAAATCTATGGGGTATTGTGAAGAGGAAGATGCGATATGCCAGACCCAACAATGCAGAAGAGCTGAAGGCCACTATCAGAGCAACCTGGGCTCTCATAACACCTGAGCAGTGCCACAGACTGATCGACTCCATGCCACGCCGTATTGCTGCAGTAATTCAGGCAAAAGGAGCCCCAACTAAGTATTGAGTGCTGTACATGCTCATACTTTTCAGTTGGCCAAGATTTCTAAAAATCCTTTCTTTGTATTGGTCTTAAGTAATATTCTAATTTTCTGAGATACTGAATTTGGGATTTTCCTTAGTTGTCAGTTATAATCATCAAAATTAAAAGAAATAAACATTTGAAATATATCAGTCTGTTTGTAATGAATTAATATAATATACAAGTTTCACTTTTTGAATGGAATTAGTGAAATAAATCAACTTTTTGATGATATTCTAATTATATGACCAGCACCTGTATATATATTTGTATACTTGACATTATTTGTTTTCTGGAGATGTGCAACTATTCTGTAACAAAGGTTTTGTAGTTGAGCCAATTCAACATTTTTTGTCTATTGGAAACAAAAGTTCTTAAGAATGAACAGGTTTAGATGTTGATTTTTTTATTGAAAATCATTTGGTCATCACCATTTTGGTGATGAGCGTTTCCTCTGGTTGGGCAGTTTAGCAGTTGTAACAGTGTATATATATTAACAAATATATGTTCCTCAAAAGTCTGATGTATTATATTTGATACTCACATTTTAACATGATTTTTCAAAAAAATTATGTACGGATAATCAAGTAAACCAATAATGCTTCAATCCAGCAAGTGTTCATCTCAAAATATTACTAACATTATAAAAGTTATTCTTACATTTACTTTATAGAAATCATTAAATATTTTACAGCAAAAAGACACTGAAGGTGGAGGTTTTAAAATCATAAAAGACCTTTAACTTGCTAAAAAGTATAAACTATCAATCATAATTGATCATTTGAAGGCCTTAGAAATTTACATAAAATATGATACAGTAGGCTTTCTTTATAGGGTTATAAACTGTAGTAAAGTTGTCTTAAAAGGATTGTTCAATCAAAAATAAGTTGAAGAAATGTTCTTTAAAATATCTTATTTTGTGTTCCACAGAATAAAAAAGTAAATGAATAAATGGTGACAGAAATGTACATTTTGGCAAAATTTAAAGCTTTATATATCATTGTTGGAATGACACTCAAATTAAGATAAACTCTTTTGATTCAAGAAGCACGTTTCGTACCCAGGTCTCCTGCTGGATCTGGGTCCGGTCTGCAGTCCAGGTAATCAGGCTGCTGCGTGAGCATCGGATCTTTATCGCCTTGCAACAAAGTCTGCGGATCGCCCGCCGATTCCCTGTGAAATGTCACCTTACGCGGCATTGCCAACGCAAGCTCCTTCCAGAACCCTGAAGAGGGGGTCTGTGAGAAGGGAAAGAGATTGATTAGGTTGCTGTTTACCCTAAATCTCAGAGATTTATTGAGCATTGTGAGGGTCTCACCATGGAATGTGCGCCCCAGGTGATGATTGTGATTCGAGGTTGGTGTTGTCTCAGCTGTTGACTGATGTCCTGGCTTATTTGCTTCTGCTGCGACTGAAATATGATAAAAATGGGCTTCCTCGACAGATCCATCAGGTGCCATAGACCCTGTCTGAACATTAAAACAGGATCCAAGAGTAAAGGTCATATCATTAAGCAAAACGTTTTTTGAACTTTTTAAATATACTTAATAACATAAAAAAATACAATGTAATAATAATATAGCATGGGTCGTGAGAGGGTGTAAAAGTTACATTACAAATGTATTGGTTAATATTATTTTTCCTTGCCCACATGGCTCTAGTTACATCAGCAGCACAGAAAAGTTGTTTCTGAGTCAGTGAAAGTTATTATATTTTAATGAAAGTTACTGAATTTTTTTTCTTTAGACTAAAACAATCAAATTATGTACTGTAATGTAACCGACTACGGCAGCACGCCTAACCATGTCTATTTAAATAAAACAAAACAGGAAAACCAGGGACCACGAAGGGCAGGAATACAAGAGTTTGAGAAACAACAGACCAACTAACACAGCAAACACTGGCGCTGTATCTGAGTACGCCTACTTCCATACAATATATCAGAGAAAAGTATTTCTGAATTCATAGTATTCATAAAACCAACTACGATGACCAACTACTTTCAGAGAGGTTCTGAAGTGTGCATTCAATCGATACTTTACTATCCCATAAGGCCACGAGAGAGGATTTATGAATGGAAGTGAAGCGACACAACGGCGTAGGTCACATGACAGTGACAACATGGCTGATGTAGTACTTCTGAATTTCATATTACATTATTCTCATATTTCACGCATTCATACTATATATAATATACTTTTTTAACGGTTCCGAAGTAAATTTCGGACGCAGCTTGGGGCTTATATACACAGGGAAAACTAGATTAACAAGACACAGATGCAAACAATCGGGAGTAATGAGGAGATCCAAACCAACTACAAAAGACTACAAAACAGAAACAGGAAATTAACTTAAACTAAAGAAGTCCAAACAAGAAACACGTAAAAAGATACCTAAAGTTGGTCGTGCACCACTCCTGCTCCAGGTACGACTGAGAAAGCACCACAATCAGCCGTCGACAGCGGCTAATGTTCATCAGCAGCTCTGCAGATGGCTCTGAGGAAATAAGACATAATACACGTTGTGCTTTTAACCCTTAAACGCATACCTCGGGTCTTTAGTGACATCATTTACTACCCTTTTCCTCATTCATTTTTTTAAGTTAGACATCAATCTTCTTAGTATTCCTCAATCATTATAAACAATATAACAAGAAAAAAATTACAAAATTATAAAAGAATGTCTGTTTTCCCATTAATTTTTTGTAAAAATTGTATAGGGTCGTTAACGACCCGAGGTGTGTAACAGTGCAAGTAATTTTTTTTCTGCATAACAATAAATGAGGGCCCTATTTTAACGATCTGAACGCATGGTCTGAAGCGCATGGCGCAGGTGCACTTAGGTCGTGTCCGAATCCACTTTTGCTAGTTTAACAAAAAAAAACAAACAGTCGGCGTCGGGTACAGTCGCTTAATGCGTCATGGGTGTGTTTTTGGCATAACGTGCAAAAAACCAGAGTCTCATCTCCCATTCCCTTTAAAAGCCAATTGCGCCATGGCGGATTTACTATTTACATGGCGGAATTTGCGAGCGGAACTGAAACTAGCAAAAAACACTTGTGTCGTGCCTGGCATCGCAATGCACCAGGTGTATGATAGGGCCCTGATTCTTTGATGACTGAATAAGTGCAATTCACCTTTATTCCACAAGGTGGCAATGTCTGATACACAATGATGAAGTGACGCTTCACTCACAATAGTTATCGCAGGCAGAAATCTAAAGAATAGGAAGAATCATCAGCGAAACTTGAAATGGCTCAGAGATTTACTGCAGAGCAACTGAACGCAGTCAAATATTAGTGTCACTGTCACTTGATGGTGGATCTGGTGAAGAAGCTGTCAGCGATCAAAATATTGATTTGTGAAGATGTTGAAAATGATAGTTTTGAGAATATGTTTGAGTTGGCGAATATGAGGCAGATGCTGAATGTACTGGGAAATGAGCTCTGATGAGGACAGTGATGATGGTATAAAACATCTGCTCAAACTGAACCCCTTCAAGCTCCAAAGGGTAACAAAACATGCTTTATTTTATTCTTCTGTAATAGTTACTCTAATATCAGGAGAGTTTTATATTATCGCGACAGGTAGAGATCCATCTGTGTTAGATATAGATCCAGGTCGCTAAAGACCCGAAATATGTAATAATGATTGGCAAAATATTCATGCATTTAAGGGTTAAAGAAATTGTGCATTTTCCTAAACTGTCAATAGACCTTAGTCAAAGATGAGACCATATTTAATATGATACAAAAAATAAATAAATAAAGTGCTGTCTGTTAAATATGTCAAGTGTTCAATGAAAATTAAGCTTTTTTTTTTCCAAGAGTAAAAAAAAGAATAATTAGCAAAATAATAATAACTAGCAACGCCTAAGTCATTGAGAAAGCAACTAATAAAATGTGCACCTTGAATGCAGTGTAAGTTACTTTGCATAAAAGTGTCTGCAAAAGCCATAAATTAAATCAACACATTTTTCACCAAAGATGTATTAAATTGATCAAAAGTGACAGTAAAGACATTTATAATGTTACAAAAGATTCCATTTCAAATAAATGCTGTTCTTTTGAACTTTCTATTCATCAAGAATCTTGAAAAAGAGATGTTTCTTGAGCAGTAAATCATCATATTAGAATGTTTTCTGAAGGATCGTGTGACACTGAAGACTGGAGTAATGATTTAACCCTATGCCCATATAAATCTGAATATAGTTGTAAGATTTACCGGCTCCAGGAAGGATGTTTGTGTCTTTGAGTAGAAGCTTATGACTGTACTTGTTCTCCAAATGAGGCTTCAGGATAAAATTGACAAACTTCCTGTCATTCTCATTGTTGACATATGAGATGTAGGCATCATACATTTTGCCATCTGAGAAATAGAAAAACATCTTTATGAAATGAAAATGCAATGTTATGAAAGATTATAAAGGGCTTTAATGAACAGTATACAGACTTACCATTAAGCTCATACTCTCCATAAATGTTCATATACCACAGTTTAAAGTTGAGTCGGCACTTGGAATAGACCACCGCTGAAAGAGCGAGTGCAACTAACATGACCACTGACGCAACCACTGCTCCGCTGTGACTTGGGTATTCTGGGATAAAAAATGAGATAAAATTGACCATATACACAGAACCACAAAGAAGAATTACACTTTATATGCTTGTTTCTTACTGTAATATTTCACGTTGAATTGCGCCGTGCTGTTCCTCACCACGCAGAAATACACACCAAAATCAGCCCGATCTCTCAGGGTCAGTGTTAGATCACTGCTCTTAATGACGTGACTCTCATCAGTGTACCTGCCAAGTGTTTGGATAGTCATGAAACTCTACATGGTACAGGCTCCATTACCAAACCATTACCACATGGCACAAACAGAAGCCTCTGTTGGTCCTGCAGCAAATGTGACTGCTTGCTCAACGTTTAAATAGTCTGGTTCAGTGTTTGCTGTAGTCCAGCAGCACGCTATCAGAGTTCCTTTGAAACCCTCCACCTCCCCCAGCTCCACCTGTCTCTATCTGCTATGGGATTTAGTTTCCGCAGCAGCATATCTGTGTACAGTTGTGCGCAAAAGTTTACTGCGTGTCGTTAACCTGGATGATCCACGACTGTTTGTTTTTTTTGATGATTGTCCTTGAGGCCCTTGTTTGTCCTGAGCAGTTGTCCTGCCCAATGTTCTTCAGAAAAAACCTTCAGGTCCTGCAAATTCTTCAGTTTTCCAGCATCTTTTGCATATTTGAACCCTTTCCAGCAGTGACTGTATGATTTTGAAATCCATCGTTTCACACTGAGGACAACTAAGAGATTTAAACACAACTATTAAAAAAAAGGTTGAAACATTCACTGATGCTCCAGAAGGAAACACTGTGCATTAAGAACCGGGGGGTTAAAACTTTTGAACAGGATGAAGATGATCACATTTTTCTTAATTTGTTATATAAATTTTTTTCATTTAGTACTGCACTTCGGAAGCAACAGAAGATACTTTAATGTTTCCTGGAAGAAAAATTAAGTACAATTTACCTTGATCTTCAAATTGGATTTGAAAACCATACAGTCACTGCTGGAAAGGGTTCAAATATGCAAAATATGCTGAAAACTGAAAAATTTGCAGAACCTGGAAGATTTTTCTGAAGAACATTGGTCAGTTTAACTGCTCAGGACAAACAAGGGACTCAAGAACAACAAAACAAAAAAACGTGGTCGTGGATCATCCAGGTAACAACACACAGTTCATGTTCATGTAAACATCATGTTCACACAGCGCACATAACGCCTCTGCACTTACTTCTGATTTCTCTCAACATGGGGACAAGAGAGCCGTCATTCAATAAATAGGAAAAGAAAGTAACTTGCGTTACTTATTTGAAAAAGTTAAATGTTAAATTTAAAAGTAATGCGTTACTTTACTAGTTACTTAAAAAAATAGTAATCTGATTACATAACTAATGCGTTACCCCAACACTGCATAAGTATATTTTTCAAACTTTCACATATTTAAAAAAAGTATGCACTAAATTATATAGTGTACACTGCACAGTATGCTAGTATTCAGAACACAATCATAGAGATTAATCTCATTCTAAAGTATCTAAATCTCTTTTATATACACTCACCTAAAGGATTATTAGGAACACCATACTAATACTGTGTTTGACCCCCTTTCGCCTTCAGAACTGCCTTAATTCTACGTGGCATTGATTCAACAAGGTGCTGAAAGCATTCTTTAGAAATGTTGGCCCATATTGATAGGATAGCATCTTGCAGTTGATGGAGATTTGTGGGGTGCACATCCAGGGCACGAAGCTCCCGTTCCACCACATCCCAAAGATGCTCTATTGGGTTGAGATCTGGTGACTGTGGGGGCCATTTTAGTACAGTGAACTCATTGTCATGTTCAAAAAACCAATTTGAAATGATTCGAGCTTTGTGACATGGTGCATTATCCTGCTGGAAGTAGCCATCAGAGGATGGGTACATGGTGGTCATAAAGGGATGGACATGGTCAGAAACAATGCTCAGGTAGGCCGTGGCATTTAAACGATGCCCAACTGGCACTAAGGGGCCTAAAGTGTGCCAAGAAAACATCCCCCACACCATTACACCACCACCACCAGCCTGCACAGTGGTAACAAGGCATGATGGATCCATGTTCTCATTCTGTTTACACCAAATTCTGACTCTACCATCTGAATGTCTCAACAGAAATCGAGACTCATCAGACCAGGCAACATTTTTCCAGTCTTCAACTATCCAATTTTGGTGAGCTCGTGCAAATTGTAGCCTCTTTTTCCTATTTGTAGTGGAGATGAGTGGTACCCGGTGGGGTCTTCTGCTGTTGTAGCCCATCCGCCTCAAGGTTGTGCGTGTTGTGGCTTCACAAATGCTTTGCTGCATACCTCGGTTGTAACGAGTGGTTATTTCAGTCAAAGTTGCTCTTCTATCAGCTTGAATCAGTCGGCCCATTCTCCTCTGACCTCTAGCATCAACAAGGCATTTTCGCCCACAGGACTGCCGCATACTTTTCACACCATTCTTTGTAAACTCTAAAAATGGTTGTGCGTGAAAATCCCAGTAACTGAGCAGATTGTGAAATACTCAGACCGGCCCGTCTGGCACCAACAACCATGCCACGCTCAAAATTGCTTAAATCACCTTTCTTTCCCATTCTGACATTCAGTTTGGAGTTCAGGAGATTGTCTTGACCAGGACCACACCCCTAAATGCATTGAAGCAACTGCCATGTGATTGGTTGATTAGATAATTGCATTAATGAGAAATTGAACAGGTGTTCCTAATAATCCTTTAGGTGAGTGTATTTTCAGTCTAATGTGCCACATTACAATATTTTCAATATTAATAACTGATACACTACAAGTACTCAGTGTTGGGCATTATATTGCATCATATACCCACCAGTCTTTTATATTTTGAGGGTAGATGGTGAGGTTAGTAAGCGGTGTGCCGTTTTTCATCCACTCCAGGTGGTCTTCACAGTCTGAATCTGTGCGGTTCGAACCCATGGAGGCTTCGCATTTTAGGACCACGCTGTGGCCAAGCGTCCCAGAAACCGCCTGAGTTTGATCATGCTTGAAATCTGGAACGCTGCTACAAAGCGGATCTTTGTTTTGAGAGAGAAAAATTTGAAATATGTGAGCATCAGTGTGTTCAGGCCTGTTCATACAAAGAAAAATAACTGTAAAGATATATATAATGATAACTATATTTGCATCCACACCAATGCACAACATCAATCTGTTAGTCCTTAGTGTGAACGGCCTTTACAATGAATAAAATGTGACTTTTTATAAGTTGCGTCACAACTAAACTGCTAGATTCTTAATACAGAGCTGTATGGAATGAGCACACCTGAAAGGCGCTCAGCTAAAAACAATGACTTCTTTATTAGCATAACCTTGCTTGAGTCTTGTGGAGGATATCTAATCTCAAGAGAGATGAGTGAAACTCTATTCTGATGCACAGGTGAGGCTGTTTCTCATCAGCACTGTTTCATATTCCCATGTTTGAGTAAAATTATGTTCATCTGCCTACATGGATATGGTATTTTATGCTAAGAAACGTAAGCGGGTTCATAAAAAGTTAATTTAACGGGCCTTCATTATGAATTTGAAAGCTCGGCTGGTGATGAGTCCATTAAGGACACTGATGTTTAATAGAAATCACAGCCTACATAAATATTGTAAGTGTAGATTTCTGGGGTAATGGTTGGAAGACTCCAATGTGGGCAGAGTTTGGGAGTAGGTCCATAAATCCAATATAATTATGTCAGATCATTTGGTGTGACCTTTAGCAAACACTTTTTCTGGAGGCCACTGTATACAATCTTAGAGGATTCGAGGTACGCAAGACAGTTGTTCATCTGTGACGTGATGGAAAACACCTTTCCAAGAAATGCCTTTGAAAAGGGAAGTGAGGGGAAATATAGCCCAGACCTTTAAAATGAGCTGTTTAATAACAAATCCAATGACCCCGAAGGTCAGTATATTAGCATAAACAACACATTTCATTCCTAAACTGCTGTGATATGTAATAAAACAACCAATGTAATAAAACGTTATTCATGTTCATCTGTTTCGGATAAAACTGCCAGTTTTAGAGCCAGTGTCGCCAAACGTGCAAGACGCAATGTAATATCATTTTGCAGAAATGTCACCACAGGCACGTTTTCCAGTGAGCCTGTGTTGGATCAAATACTGTTTTGAATTCATCTGCAACATTAGACCCAGAGCATACTTACGCTTACGCTAGGGTTGCGTACAGTGTACTTGACTTAATTATCCTCATCAGTTCAGTGCACGGGTACTTTACATAACAGCCAGATTTTTTCTAAACACGTATACAATGTACACAGCTTGCACATGCGTATTTGTGCTAATTAGTTTGACCACAAGGTGGCGACACTAGCCCAGGCCGTTGTATCACAGTCAAAGAAGAAAAAGAGACAGAAAAACAACAAACTACCGGAGAAGCAACAACAATAGACACCAGTGCTGATGAGCATTTGAGTGAGAGGTTTAAAAGATACACACAACTAAATGCGTACAAACACATTTATTAGTGGTCATGACTTCTGGAGAGAAATAGAGAACAGGCGTCGAGCACACACTATCAAATGCAGTATACATTGAAAGGCTATGTGCTCGGCAGTACGCATAGACTAAGAGTTTGCGTCAAAAACTGAAGTATACTTTGGGTTATACTCTACGCAATTATGCGTTGTGTTCTTAGCACTGCCACAAGGGCCACTATAAGCCAACAGTTTTTTTTCTGCACAGCAATAATGGAATCTTTGATGGCTGAATAAATGCAATTTAATTCACCTTTATTCCACAAGGTGGCAATGTCTGATACACAATGATGAAGTGACGTTTCACTCATAGTTACCGCAGGCAGAAAACAAAAGAATAGGAAAAATCATCAGCAAAACTTGAAATGACTCAGAGATTTACTGCAGAGCAACTGAACGCAGTCAAATATTAGTGTCACTGTCACTTGATGGTAGATCTGGTGAAGAAGATGTCAGCGATCAAAATATTGATTTTGAAGATGTTGAAGTTTTATATTATCGCGACAGGTAGAGATCCATTCGTGTTAGATATAGATCCGGGTCGCTAAAGACCCAAATATCATGTAACAATGATCGGTGAAACATTCATGCATTTATGGGTTAAGGTGTGTCACATTAGCGAAATTTTGCTGCAATTTTGCTGGCAAAAAAGTTCACTGTCTGAATTTGAACCCACTGAGAAATCTGCATGGAGAAATCTTTCACCTTCACACGAAAATCCTAATCACATGGATGACTGGATTTGGCCTGCAAAAAAATTGCCAAACAACAATAAATGTGACAGCACCTTTAAATGTATCTTTAGCAAGATTTTAGCAAAAATAAAAATGTTTGTGTTTTATTTTTTATTTATTTAGACAAAATACTATAGAATATTAATATCAGCCATTTATTAGTTATAAGATGAAAATAATACTTATCAGCATCCCTAGCATCCCTGTTTACTAGTACACCAGGTTTAGTAGGTTAAGTATGTAGAATGGGACCGGCTATTGCAATGTGCCAACACAGCATTTGCATACTTGTGTACTTGAGTTTCAGGCCTTAGTGCTATTGCTCTATAAAATAATCTAATAAAAAATGTTTCTGTAGGGAATATAAAATGTCAAATCCACTGTATAGCCATTGTGAAATTTGTTTCCACCTTCAACCAATTCTTAGAGTTGACATTCAACAGTTCATATGATAAGCAGCTAAGCATGAAAATAAGAGTGTAGAACTAAATTTGTATGTATTCAAAGCAGGCAGGCGTTCCAGTAACTCAACTGGTAGAGCTCGTGCTATTGTCAAGGATTCAGTTGCCAGGCAATTCACACAGTGATATAAATATCTAATACACTGTTAAGTATAGCTTTAGACAAAAATGTCAAGTAAACTAAATGTAAATACTAATGATTCAAAGTTAGGGAGGAAAAGAGTGGCAGAGGGGGAAAACAACAATGTTATGAGAGCAAATATTGACTGTTCCAGAACAAATTTAAACTGGATTGCTCTTTTTATGGCCACTTTTACCCATGTAGGTGAATCATATGATGGTCATATGAGGTGCTTTACACATGCACACACGCACACACACACACACACACACAAAGTCAACATGCTGTATGCTCATATAGGTGGAAGAGTGGTTTGTGTATCATATTGATAACAGGTTTGACAAAAGCATAATGCTGTTTGAATGCGCTTGATAAAACTTTAAAATCTAAATAACCTATCATTTAAGTTATAACAGGTTTATTACTAATTAATTATGTTCAAGTTGATTACTAATGCCTTTGGTTATAAGAATTGATCTGTCAATACTGAATAATCACACTGTCTCTAGTATTAAGATCTGTGTAATGTTAAAGTAAGATTATTGTTCTGCACTGAAGCCAGTAACTTCATTCAATCATTAATCAGGAGTGGCTGTGTTAAATAGGCCGCTACCAGGTACAAAGTTCCCATTTTTTTTATTCTGGTAGACTAACAAGGTGCTGAATAAATGCTTGCATGGACAGCATGAACAATGTTAACCGGAAAAACAACTTGAACGTAAGGGGTATCAGGACATCATCATATTTGTGTTGCATAAACAAGTGAAGACAATAACACTACTACAGTGATATACATAAAGGTTGAACCATGCATTTTCATGTCACATGTTTTAAATGTTATAGCCTACATTTATATAGGCTGATTGTTACTACTAAAGCCTTAATAGATTTTCAATGGCAGATTCCAATGTGACAACTTACCCACAAAAGGTCAATGTGTTAAATAAACCAAAACATTTTTAGACAAAATCAGTACAAAATGTACAAAATGTTAATATTCACCAGAGTAAAATCTGTGACTAGATAGATAGATAGATAGATAGATAGATAGATAATGAAGTCTTACCCGCAGACTGAGTATACGCGACACATGTCAGATACAGGAACAAATGACAACGCCACATCGCAGTCTTCTGATAAATCCTTTCATGAAAGAGTGTACGTGTAAAACAGTTAGTCAAGAAGTTCACAAACGCTCTTTAACCGTGAAACAGAGACTGCAGATGTTGCCAGCAGCTCGTGTCATGTCTCGCTGACCAGCTGCATATAAACGCGGAAGGTGCGCAGCGTTTACACCGAGTCTGACTGTCGCCTGGAATCACTGTACTGGGAATACAGGGTCACGTGATCCTGTTCACCTGCGCGTCTCTTTGAACAGGTAAACGGGCGTTTATATAATAAGACGCGGTCTGTACGGGGCGCAATGAAATGGAGCCGAAAGCAGAACTACAAGAGTCTCGAGATGCGTTTTTAAAGGTTTAACTATTTTTAACTAGACACGCATGGAGCGCGATCCATAGACGCGTCAACAACTGCAAAACGCGACAGGCGCCTGTCTGACGCATATGTAGCCTACACAGATAGACCAATAGCCTAATTAAAAATATCGATGACAGGACGCAAGAACGTGTTCAGCTGCAGATGTGGGTGATCTGTGAGAGTAGCCTATCTATCTGACAAGAAGTAGTGAGTTCACTTAAGTTTTTGGGATGGAAAATGGTGGCCAGCTTAAATATTAACTTGCATTGGCCTATGGAAATTAAAACATCAGTGGGTTCTTAAAGGAGTTCACCCAAAAAATGAAAATTATCCCATGTTTTACTGACCCTCAAGCCATCCTAGGTGTATATGACTTCTTTCAGATGAACACAATCGGAGTAAAATATCATTGCTCTTCCAAGCTTTATAATAGCAGTGAATGGGTGTTCAGATTTTAAAGCCCAAAAAGTGCATCCATCCATCATAAAAGTTCTCCACACAGCTCCAGGGGGTTAATAAAGGCCTGACCTCTGACCTGACGCAATGACAAACACGGAAACGCGGATAGAGCAGAACAAAACACCGGTCATAAATTAGAAGTCTAAAACGAGAATTTTTAAAGAGAAATGTCGGAGGAGCTTCAGTTTGTTGCCCAGCCCTATTAGTTTGAACCACGAGAGGCATCCTACATACATTGTGTCAGATGTCACTCTTTTGACGTAAGTCGACTTGCACAGGTCGTCTGCCTCAAGCTAGTTATTTTAGTGTATAAAGTTTATGATATGGATATTTTTCTTACTTAAATGCATCGCTTTGCTTCAGAAGGCCTTTATTAACCCTCTGGAGCCATGTGGAGTACATTTATGATGGATGATACACTTTTTTGGACTTCAAAATCAGGACACCATTCACTGCCATTATAATGCTTGGAAGAGCAAAGATATTTTTAATATAACTCCGATTGTGTTAGTCTGGAAGAAGAATGTCTTATACAGTTGAGTAAATCATGGGATAATTTTCTTTTTTGGGTGAACTATCCCTTTAAAGTCACCTTTAAGCCCAATTTATACTTCTGCGTCGAATGTACGCAGTAGGTACTGCATAGCCTACGCATAGTTGTGTACCCTACGTCGTACCCTTTGCCGTACCCTGACGCGCACCTACCCAAAGATGTAACTACATGTCACAATGACGCAGACTGCAACATCTGTGATTGGTCGGCTTGGTAGCATCACATTTCCTCCTACGCGTTTCTAGAATGCAGATCACAGAAAATTCACCCTCCTTCTGCCTCAACCGGAACACGGGTCGTACATACCATCTCCTCGATGCCTTCTCATGTTTCCCCACCAGCATTTCAACTAGCGTTTCGGTGGTGTAACTGCAGACCAACGCAGACAGAATGCAGAAGTATAAATGCTCACGACGGTGTCTAAAGAACACAAATTTTCCTATGGTTTTATAAAAAAAAAAAACCCCAGCAAAAACAACTTAACTTCTTGTTGTTCAGGTATACTACATCACATTAGGGAAGGAAAGACTATTGCATCTTCCATTTCACGCGACTTCAACTGAATCCAGATGAACTCAAGAACCGGAGTAGTCCTTTTCAGTGATTCAATTGTCCAAAACCAACCGATTCAAAAAATTCTGACTCAAAAGAATGACTGACTACAATATAACTACACAAAGAGTACATTCATGTGATTTTCTTTTACCCAAATGTTGTTTTTTTTACCCAGATAAATACTAGAATGTTCTCAGGATGAGTATTTTTCATAAATTTCAGGGCAAGTCATGTTTTAAAAGTTAAATATGTATACGATTTATTATTTACAGCAATTACTGTGGGCTGTTGCAGTTCTGAATGAATTCCTGAATGAATCATTTGTAGATTTATGGAAAAGTTCGATTCATTCACTGTTCATCTGAAATAAAGGTTAGGCTCGATATTCAGTGAATAATAACTTAAATTTAGTTCTGTTTTTCACACAATCATTTGACTTCAGAAGAATACTTAATGAGTCATTTGTACCATATTTATGAGACTTTTTTTGTCACAATTTTTAACAGCCAGTCCACATTCACTTTATAAACTCTTCATAAATTCCCTCCATGGAAGAAAGAAAGCTAATGAGATGAGGGTAAATGTAAACTGTCTATCCCTTGTGGTTTACCAGAATTATTATAGGCCTATAAACATTCTAGCAAATAACATTGACAAAATTACTTTAAGTAAAAGTGTCTGCAAAGACTGATTATTTCCATCACAGCTGGTGTATTGTTTCCAAGCTGTGGATCAGAAGGGACCTGAATGACCTGCTAAACAAGATAAAGGTGGCCTTCAGGTCTGAGACTGAAGGACTGAACACACGCAATGCTTAAGAAGATGCATTGTGAAGAAAAACGCTAAAGGGGACAAACTGGAGTACAAGCTTCAACAGAACAATGTGAAGCAGGGGAGTGAGATAAATAGCCTGGTAACCTTCATTAGCTAACAGCAAACACAAACCGACTGCAAGTTACTTTTGTTTACTTTGAGAGTACACTGCAGTCCAACTCAACTGTTTTAAAAATAAGCACGTTTTACCAATTCCAAACCACATCATTCTTAATATCTGCTAATAATTTTGTATATACACCGATCGATCAGGCATAATATTATAACCTAATGACCTAATATTGTGTTAATCCCCCTTTTGCTGCCAAAACAGCCCTGACCCGTCGAGGCATGGACTCCACTAGACCCCTGAAGGTGTGCTGTGGTATCTGACACCAAGATGTTAGCAGCAGATCCTTTAAGTCCTGTAAGTTACGAGGTGGGGCCTCCATGGATCGGACTTGTTTGTTCAGCACATCCCACAGATGCTCGATTGGATTGAGATCTGGGGAATTTGGAGGCCAAGTCAACACCTCAAACTCGTTGTGCTGCTCAAACCATTCCTGAATAATTTTTTATTTGTGTCAGGGCGCATTATCCTGCTGAAAGAGCCACAGCCACCAGCGAATACTGTTTCCATGAAAGGGTGTACATGGTCTGCAACAATGCTTAGGTAAGTGGTACATGCCAAAGTAACATCTACATGGATGGCAGGACCAAAGGTTTCCCAGCTGGCTTGCCTTCTTCCCATAGTGCATCCTGGTGCCATGTGTTCCCCAGGTTAGCGACGCACACGCACCCGGCCAGCCACATGATGTAAAAGAAAATGTGATTCATCAAATCAGGCCACCTTCTTCCATTGCTCTGTGGTCCAGTTCTGATGCTCGGCTGTGGACAGCATGGGCACCCTGACTGGTCTGCGGCTATGCAGCCCCATACGCAACAAACTGCGACGCACTGTGTATTCTGACACCTTTCTATCAGAACCAGCATTAACTTCTTGAGCAATTTGAGCTACAGTAGCTCGTCTGTTTGATCGGACCACACGGGCCAGCCTTCGCTCCCCACGTGCATCAGTGAGTCTTGGCCGTCCATGACCCTGTCGCCGGTTCACCACTGTTCCATCCTTGGACCACTTTTGATAGGTACTGACCACTGCAGACCGGGAACACCCCACAAGAGCTGCAGTTTTGGAGATGTCGTCTAGCCATCACAATTTGGCCCTTGTCAAACTCGCTCAAATCTTTACGCTTGCCCATTTATCCTGCTTCTAACACATTAACTTTGAGGACAAAATGTTCACTTGCTGCCTAATATATCCCACCCACTAACGGGGGCAGTGATGAAGAGATAATCAGTGTTATTCACTTCACCTGTCAGTGATCATAATGTTATGCCTGATCAGTGTATATATAATAATTTATAAGTGAAATATAATTTATGTTAATGAAAGTGAAAAACGCCTTATAATAAGATATGCATAATTATTAAGCAGAATTTCATTTACAGTTAAAATGGGCCAATAAAGTGATTTAGCCACTTTAGGTAAACCTGTTCAAGTGCGCGTTAACCACTGATCTATATAAATCAGTGGTGTTAACACAGCTATCTAATCAGCCAATCACATCTAAGTGCATTTAGGCTTGTAGACATGATCAAGACAATCTGCAAGTACAAACTGAGCATCAGAAGGAGGAAGAAAGGTGGCATGGTTGTTGGTGCAAGACGGGCTGGTCTGAGTATTTCAGAAACTGCTGATCTACTGGGATTTTCACACACAACCAGTGCCGGTCCTAGACTTCTGGGGGTCCTAAGCAAAACTTTGTAAGGTGCCACTGTTAGTGCGTTCATAAAAACCCGAAATGACCACAAACCCCTTAATCTGTTATTTCAGAGCAGTTTCACTGTCAACCAACAACAGAAAGATGAAAAGTTCAGTAATACAATTAAAAATAAAAACAATAGGACAAATACAACTGAAAAAAAGGATGAATAAAATGAACAAACAAAGCAGCGGGTTTATTAGGCTGCTGTCTCTTTAAGACCGAATGCAGCACTGACAGTATTCGATTACTTTCCCTGCTGTTTATGTTCAAGACATAACTGAATGGGTTTAAGTAAAAAAAAGTTCCCAAGACGGACATTTTGACATTTTTGCGTGTATGTGTCAGTTTAAGCGCACACTCAAAGTCCAAAGTAGCCTATACTTGTCTGTATTTCTCCCCATCTCGGATCGAGCGGACAAAAAGCCGCCTGTTGAACAGCGTCTCTTTCGCAGGTCAATACACTTTTACACATGACGTTACATGATTCGACTGATTTGGATGTTACGTATTGTGACAGCGCACTGCTTTAAAGGAAAGTTTTAATAATTTCATAATTGTTGGAAGCCAAATTCAAAAACAAAACTAAAACAGCACTAAATCATTTTTGAGAGCAAAGGGGCCCCCTGGTGGTTCAGGGAATCGGGGCTCTATGCAGCTTGTTTACTTTACATATAGGGAGGACCGGCACTGCGCACAACCATCTCTAGGGTTTACAGAGAATGGTACAAAAAAAAAGAAAATATCCAGTGAGCAGCAGTTGTGTGTGGGAAAATGTCTTGGAGAAAAGGATTTATTTCATAATGTGATTTTCCACACACTTTCAATTCTTTTACTTCAATGAAAGGATAGATTTTTGTGACTTTTTTTTAATGAAAGATCAAAAGGATACATTATGCAAATTTATTTTTACAGCCATCTTTGATCATATTTACCAGGGGTGGCAATAATTCTGACCACAATTGTATACACACACACACACATATACATATATATATATATATATATACACATACACATACACACACTCACCTAAAGGATTATTAAGGAACACCTGTTCAATTTCTCATTAATGCAATTATCTAATCAACCAATCACATGGCAGTTGCTTCAATGCATTTAGGGGTGTGTTCCTGGTCAAGACAATCTCCTGAACTCCAAACTGAATGTCAGAATGAGAAAGAAAGGTGATTTAAGCAATTTTGAGCGTGGCATGGTTGTTGGTGCCAGACGGGCCGTTCTGAGTATTTCACAATCTGCTCAGTTACTGGGATTTTCACACACAACCATTTCTAGAGTTTACAAAGAATGGTGTGAAAAGGGAAAAACATCCAGTATGCGGCAGTCCTGTGGGCGAAAATGCCTTGTTGATGCTAGAGGTCAGAGGAGAATGGGCCGACTGATTCAAGCTGATAGAAGAGCAACTTTGACTGAAATAACCACTCGTTACAACCAAGGTATGCAGCAAAGCATTTGTGAAGCCACAACACGCACAACCTTGAGGCGGATGGGCTACAACAGCAGAAGACCCCACCGGGTACCACTCATCTCCACTACAAATAGGAAAAAGAGGCTACAATTTGCACGAGCTCACCAAAATTGGACAGTTGAAGACTGGAAAAATGTTGCCTGGTCTGATGAGTCTCGATTTCTGTTGAGACATTCAGATGGTAGAGTCAGAATTTGGCGTAAACAGAATGAGAACATGGATCCATCATGCCTTGTTACCACTGTGCAGGCTGGTGGTGGTGGTGTAATGGAGTGGGGGATGTTTTCTTGGCACACTTTAGGCCCCTTAGTGCCAATTGGGCATCGTTTAAATGCCACGGCCTACCTGAGCATTGTTTCTGACCATGTCCATCCCTTTATGACCACCATGTACCCATCCTCTGATGGCTACTTCCAGCAGGATAATGCACCATGTCACAAAGCTCGAATCATTTCAAATTGGTTTCTTGAACATGACAATGAGTTCACTGTACTAAAATGGCCCCCACAGTCACCAGATCTCAACCCAATTGAGCATCTTTGGGATGTGGTGGAATGGGAGCTTCATGCCCTGGATGTGCATCCCACAAATCTCCATCAACTGCAAGATGCTATCCTATCAATATGGGCCAACATTTCTAAAGAATGCTTTCAGCACCTTGTTGAATCAATGGTACGTAGAATTAAGGCAGTTCTGAAGGCGAAAGGGGGTCAAACACAGTATTAGTATGGTGTTCCTAATAATCCTTTAGGTGAGTGTATATATATTTATATATATATACCAGAATAAGACCAGAAATCATTTAAATATCAAGTTGTTTATTTTGCGAGTGTCAAGAAACAACTGAAAGATCATGTTACATATGTGAATGAATCATGTCCATTACTTTCTTAAGAGTTTTTGTAAACAAAATATGGCAAAAAATTATTTTTATCAGCATATACACCTATATATCCATAAATAAGTATTTCTACCTTCAACAAATAATATATTAACTCACATTTCATTCCACTAAAAATGACAACTAAAAACATTAAATTTTTTTCCCGCCATAACCATAATGGCCATCCCATCCCATCCCATTTCCTTTCCATTTCTTACAACAGATACACAGATTTCCATTCGCCATTCTTGTTTTAAACAACATACAATGAAAACTACAGGCCTTTAGGTCTGCGGTTTAAGTGTCATTAAAAAAATAATAATAATAATAATAAACATCTTGAGACAGCCACTTCTCGACTTGTAGCACTGGACATTTCTTTCAAATTCAACACATGAGGTGTGGTTTTATGTCATAATTAATAAAACAGCGACATCTCATTTGTGATTTTTCAACAGCCGCTGCTGTACAAAACTGTGGCACTAAAGTCTGTATAAAATGCACAAACTAAATGACTGTTCTCATGGCAGCTAGGTTGAAAAATGTCATACAAACAAACATTTGGGTGACACTTTATAATTATTTTCATGAATTAATAAGTTTGTAACAAACAGTATTAAATGATCATCATATAATGTTAATTTATAGGAGCCCGTTTGTGACATTTCATAAAGTGACTCAGAAATCAAATATTTTATGAATTAAACAGAAAATACAATATTCAATTGATTATTCTTATTATTTCATTACTATTTATATATTCTCATTTATATTGTATGCATGTGTTTATTCATTTATTTTATTTATATTGATTAATTTATTTTTTTATACATCTTTTTCATCGATAATGATCAATTGCTTGACTTACCACAAATGGTCCTTTTATAATAATTAATGTACACAAATGTACTCATGATTCATGTATTTTCAGTATATTCATACTTGAATGTACATGAACTGCTAGTCTGCTGTTTGTTATTAAGGACTCATTAATGAAAGTGATTATAAAGTTACACCCACATTTGATTGGTTTATTTTAGTATCCATTTTCAAACAGCCATGTACTGGTCGGTAATAGAACTTTTGGTTTAATGGGTGACGAAGAGAGAATAACAAAACTTACAGGAACACTGTTAAAAGAGTACTAGACAACCACTTTCATGACATTCTTACAATTACAATTAAAGTGCCCCTATTATAATTTTTCAAATATTCCCTTTTATGCAGTGTGTAATATAGCTGTCTGTAAATGTAAACGGTCTGCAAAGTTATAAAGTCAAAAGTGCACGATAAATAAAGTTATTGTCTCCCAAAAGACAGAATTGACTCTGAACCGCCTAAATGAGTCGTCAGGAATTCCAGTCTCACTCCTGTGACCTGCATACGTAACACGGTAACATTTGTGTAATAAAAATGTTTTGGCCTATGGTCTTCATTGGCTGCCTGCGAACAACGTCTACTTTGACCCTCAAACACTGTAGTCCGTGGTTACAACAGTGATACAACAGCAGTATAACCTTTAGACGATGCTTCTCAAATCTAACTGGGATTTACAAAATGCATATTCAATAAAGATGGGACAGTACCACTTTATTTGGACCAGCTTGCGCCTCAGAATCACAGCCTGTAAGCATGATTAATTATTGATGTATATATTTTCTATCGGGTGTTCAAAATGCATAGTTTTGTGTTTTATATTGTGTAGGTTTCCGGCTAACCGGCTAACTCACATTATTACTGTCTTACTGAAATACTACTGTAAATCAGCTGTGGGCCACTATTACCTAAAACTGTGTCTATTAATGCAGATTGTCTGTCATTCTTACTACTTTGAGTAAAGATAATGGATGGAGCAAGATTTGTTTCACAAACGTTTATGTTACATCAGTCGTCAAAATCAAGGCCATCGATAATGTCTTTACAGTTTGCACAATCACTAAGGAAGCCTCTGGAGCTGAAGTACAGTTATGGTAATGGGCGTTTAGCTTTCAACACACGCAGTAGGCGGGCCATCTGACCAATCAGAGCAGAGTAGACCAATCACAACAGATTGGGCCATCTGACCAATCAGAGCAGAGTAGACCAATCACAACAGAATGGGCCATCTGACTAATCAGAGCAGAGTAGACCAATCACAACAGATTGGGCCATCTGACCAATCAGAGCAGAGTAGACCAATCACAACAGACTGGGCCATCTGACCAATCAGAGCAGAGTAGACCAATCACAATAGAATGGGCCATCTGACCAATCAGAGCAGAGTAGACCAATCACAACAGAATGGGCCATCTGACCAATCAGAGCAGAGCAGACCAATCACGACCGACTGGGCCATCTGACCAGTCAGAGCAGAGTAGACCAATCACAACAGACTGGGCCATCTGACTAATCAGAGCAGAGTAGACCAATCACAACAGATTGGGCCATCTGACCAATCAGAGCAGAGTAGACCAATCACGACCGACTGTGTTTTTTTACCTTTGATGCATGTAAACCTGTTGTTGGAGACCTCCAAAATAAAATTAGGAACCTTTAAAATAGCATAATAGGGGCACTTTAAACTGAAACCTTTGAGATTTTGAAATGAGAACTCAAGTCCCGCCACTTAATTTCTGTCTTTCACCAACATTTCTGACCAGCAGTACCTTATCAACACATTTTTCCCTGCAAAAAGCATTAAAATATTTATTTTCCAAATTACAGTCCTTTTTATAATTAATCATTAAAAATAAAAACATACAAAATGCGTTTTGACAGTATTTTACATAATCATATTCCTTTAAAAACTGTATAAATATTAAAACATTTGAACTAAATTCCACATTAGCTTGTTTCCAGGAGCCATCTGCATCTGAACAGCTCCGGGTTGGTTTTCTGCACCTCTTGGCATTGGTCTTTCAAACGTCCCGTCAGATTTAGTCAAGTAATGGATATGCCGAATGGCTGTTTTGTTCAGAGATTAGATCCTGTAATAGTGGTTGGACTTGTAGTGCAATGAGTCACAGTGAGGCATCAGACATTGGCACCAGACAATGACCGATAGCTTTGTCTATTTTCTCATGCCAAAGCTGAAATCACAAGTTTAGTAATTTAAGTTCTCATGTGAGGCCACATTGACCCAGCCATTACACTGACCAGCCACGCTTCATTAGCACATTCCATCATAAAGGCGAGTGAGGTCACCTCGGCGAAGGCCTCTTGTAGTATCCTCTGTGCCAGTGTAGCAGCGGCAATGCCAAACATTTCTTGAAGTGCTCCAGTTCGGCCTGCATACGATCTCTCTTCAGCGCCAGATTGTGCTTCTGCGCCAACAGCTCCTAATTATGGGGGAAAGAGAGAAAAAAAGTCATGCCCTGCATCCGAATATGCCTACTTCCATACTAACAATCTTATTTTTTTTTACGTAAGAGTGGCGAAGTTGGTGTAGGTTTTTGAAAGCTGCTCAGATGTGAAACTATAATGAAATAAATAATGAAACTATTTAATGGAAATCTATAACAACCCCCCCTAGGGGTCGGTCACCCCTGAAACATATAATAATCATAAAAAAATATAATGTATGGATACCAAAATAATATATTCTTACCCTCATGCTATGAGAAAGTTGTTCGGCAGTCAGAGTGAGATTGTAATGCTGCGTCTCTAGGCGTCTACACTCGCTCTGGAGAACCTGGTGCTCTATACTTCTCTCTGAGAGACAGACGGGGAAAGAGAGAGACAGCTTAGCAATGCACTATATTCATACAGCAGAAAACAAACAAACACTCAGAAAAGACAATATCCTGTCCACAGACACCTGCAACCACAGACAAATCAATGCCATCTAAAATAGGGCTGCAAAATTATGGCAAAAATCATAATCCCGATTATTTTGGTCAATACTGAAATCACGATTATTTAACACTATTATTGGTGATATGACATGAGTAATTTTAAATGCCTGTGAAATTTCACAATTATCAATACTTCAGCAAAAACTAATAGTCTACTAGGTTAATTAATGTAAGTAAGTCCTCAAATCGGTTACAGAAGACAAGTAAACAGCAATACAATAAGAAGAAAGAAACTAATTACAAACAAAACCGACAAAAAATATTGCTGCAAGCAGCGATATGGGCCCAAGCCCCTGAAGGGGCTGGAAGCGCAATGCAGAGCCAGAAGTGCAAAAACAGCAGAAACTGAAATTAAAACATTACACACAATTTGATAAAATTGTCCCACACAGGACTCGAACCCACAATCTCTGTGTCTGGTGCCTGCTGTTTATCTCGTTGCGCCACCGGGAAAACTCATTCAGATGCCAAAATGTTGTAGTTCAATTGAGAATCAACTCAAAATGAAGAATTTTTATATACAAATAAAAATATAACGGTATTGAATATAAAAAATCCGCTCAGTAATTTCTGTGTGGCTCGGTCTACAGATTTTGGACAAAATTGAGCAAAACTTGTAGGATTAGCGATTACCTAGTTTTTTATTTGCTTCAATATGACGGACCGTAACATTGTCGGAAGATGACAAATGAGATATTGTCAGAATCGGCATAAACCAAGGAACATAATGACAAAGATCACTGTGTTTTCAAAAATACGCGTTTTTGCAAAAATACTTATATCTCTGGAACACTAGGTGGCGCTGTGTTCAAACTCAGGTACCTTGAGGACATGCCAATGATGATATGTCAAATTGACATTGCAATTTATGACAATGAAAATGATCCTGGCAAAATCGGTATTGTCGTATTCGGCATGACGCAACGAAATCCATAGACATAAACTGTTCAAAAGTTATGAGCAAAAATAGCAATTTTTCAGATCTCATGACCTGTAGGTGGCACTGTTCCCAAATTTGGCATGGACCCTCAGATCATGGTTCCGGTGAAGCGTACAAATTTTTATTTCGATTGATCAAAGTTTGGCCGAGATACAGCCTCTGAACCAATTTTGGGTCGACCTTGTTAAATTAACGCAACATCATAACTTTTGAACAAAGATGAATAAAAAATAATCTGTACAGATATTTCTGTGTGCCATGATCCAAAGATCATCTGATCAAATTTTGGACAAAATTTGAAAAATTTGGAATGGAGCAGCAAAAAAAATGAATACTGTACTTTTTAAAATGGCCGCTACTGTAATGGGCAGAGTCTTAATGTAAGATGTTGAATGGCATCAGCATGAAGAGAGGAATCAGGTAAACTAAATTTCAGAACAAAGGGTTCAAAAGTTATAACCTTTAGAAAAGTGAATTTTAGAGTTGGTCCTAGAGACTCCAAAATTGGTCCAATCACTATTCATTAGCATCTCTACAATTGTGCCGAATTTCATCATTGTCTCATGTTCCGTTCACACTGCTGTATACATTAAATATAGACTAATTCTTATTCAAAACTACAAAAGTTATTCATTCAAGAGCAGTGAGTGATTTTCTCTTTGTCTTTTCTTGTTTGATTAACAATAATGACTGCAGCAGAATTATTAGGCTGCTGTCACTTTAAGGGCTGCACGGATCCAATATACTGTTACACAAGGATACCTACCAAAACGTCATTTTTACATATTTGTGTGTAGGCTATTTGACCGTTTAGGCACGTATCCGAAGCCCATAGTATACTTCGTTTATGCGCGTTCTGCTCAGTCTCGGAGCGCGCACAGGAGGCCGCCTAGGGAGCAGCGTCTCTTTCGCAGCTTTATGCGCTTTTAATAACACCGTTTAATATCAAGCACGTCCCGCAGTTTAGCAACAGTAGACTGCTTTTACATCACTCAATTATTCGGCTGATTTGGATGTTAAGTTTGGCTCAGGGAGGAACGAAAGCACGCCGATGTGAAGGAAAGGAAGGTATGCTGGATGGAATGTGGCAGCGGCACAATAATTGTTTTACCTCAATTATCATAATCATTGGAAGCCTAAATCGTAAATCAAAATACAAATTATTGCACTCTCACATTTACTGTTATTTGGCAAATTTTCAAGACAAAATCCAGTCATTTCAATAAGAATTAACACAATTGGGAAATTCACATCAGGGTGAAAGATTTCCCCATGCAGATTTTGCAACGGGTTCAAGTTGGTGGTCACGCAGATTCGCCACATTGATCAAAACAAAGCTGTTTGGTTTGAAAGTGACTTCTGTGTGAGCTGTGCTTCATACATCGCTACACTATTGAAAATAGACAACATTTTGACTAAAATTTCCCTGAAATTTTGACCACACCTTAACACAACAAATTCAATTATCTGCTCAGTTGCATTTTCAACTTGCTAAAAGCTCACATATTTATCCAAATAATGTAAGTTTAAATCTTGATATGCTGTAAACTCACCCTCCAGGTACTCCGTGTATGCCTCAAATATAGATTCAATCCCTTTCCACCTAGGACTAAACGACTCCTCTTCCTCGTCTTCATCTGAACTGATGCCCTCCCCAGCTGAAAGGTCATTCCTCAACCCTGGAGAGTCGTGGTGGGCTGATAAATGGCAGTTGTGGCCATTGGTCTGTCCATTGGGGAGTTTGTTGACCGCCCTCTGGACTCCTGGAGGTGGATGTGCAGGGAGGTCAAACTGCTCATTCGCTCCAATAGCGGCACCTGTTGGAATACACACAAAAAATGTCAAGCAGGCTATAACGGTAATATGTATATATGTTCATACATACATTATCTCAAATATAAATATAGGGTAGCCATTGTCACCTTTCTGTTTCTGCTGGGACATTTGAGTAGACTGCAGCACAGACTGATGGAAGTGCTGTGCAAACTCCTCAGGGTTTCTTCGCTCCCAGGCCTTAAGTTTTACTCCATTTATCCCAGAAGGCTGGTCCTTCGGCCGGGCGAGGAGCTGCCGGGCACTGGCCTGCAGGCTCGGAGCGCTTCTGCTCGGGGAGGTCATCTTGGGCTGGCCTAGAGCCTGGAGAGGAGCCAGTGGCGGGGGGTCTTGAGGCGGAGGGTTTTCGGATGAGTGATTTTGGAGTTCAGGGTGAACATTACTGACTGACTGATTGAGATGTGAGACAGCTGTATGATGGGAAAAGCATAGAACAGGACTTCAAGAATAATGCCAAAACTTGATCGTTGGGTTAAAGCTGTATCTGTCGATCTTACCAGACACTGAAGCAGACGGGCTAGAAAAGGGTGTATCTGAGGTGTATCTGAGGGTGTCCAAAGTTACAGTTTTCTGTTTGATGGCTTCCAGCAAGTCCTCAATCTCCTTATTCTCTGAGGTAAAAAAAAAGACTTGAACCATCACTGTTTTTGATGCACTCACCTTTAAAAACATTCTTGTCAAATATCTTCTCTCTCTCCAATTAATTTTAGCAAATCAGTTCAGAGAGTGCATTTCAATAAATAAACAAAAATAAATCATTAATTTCATTTAAATCATTACTTAAGTTGTGTTCCCAGAATTCCCTGCTTGGCATTTAACTTTTTTTTTTAATTAGCAAAATAAATATTCAGTAAGATGCTTAATGTATGTATATATATATATATATATAAAAAGCTGCTCTTTTATGAACCATTGATTTTCAATACTGCGTGTCGTTATCCACGACTGTTTTTTTGTTTTGTGATGGTTGTTCTTGAGTCCCTTGTTTGTCCTGAGCAGTTAAACTGACCAACGTTCTTCAGAAAAATCCTTCAGGTCCTGCACATTCTTCAGTTTTCCAGCATCTTTTGCATATTTGAACCCTTTCCAGCAGTGACTGTATGATTTTGAGATCCATCTTTTCAAACTGAGGGACTCAAACACAACTATTAAAAAAGGCTGAAACATTCACTGATGCTCCAGAAGGAAACACGATGCATTAAGAGCCCGGGGGTGAAAACTTTTGAACAGGATGAAGATGTCCAAATTTTTCTTATTTTGTATAAATATACATTTTATTCATTTAGTACTGCCCTTCAGAAGCAACAGAAGATACTTACATGTTTCCCGGAAGACAAATTAAGTACAATTTAACTTGATCTTCAAATTCAAAAAGTTTTCACCCCCTGGCTCTTAATGCATCGTGTTTCCTTCTGGATTTTTTTAATAGTTGTGTTTGAGTCTCTCAGTTGTCCTCAGTGTGAAAAGATGGATATCAAAATCATACAGTCACTGCTGGAAAGGGTTCAAATATGCAAAAGATGCTGGAAAACTGAGGAATTTGCAGGACCTGAAGGATTTTTTTTTAACGGGGTCATTTGAATAAATTCAGCTATTTTTTTTGTCTTGTGGACTAGATGTAAACAATTTTTATGTAAAATATCTTATTCAGGACAGTACTAAATAAATTTTGTATGATCCCTCTTATTTTGTTAAAATTATTCACATACTTTTTCTTCCAACTGTAAAGTTTGGAAAAATTATAATAATTAAGAAAAATACAGTAAGAACTGTAATATTGTGAAATCTTTTTTAGTATTTAAAGTGTAAATATTTTTTTAAGTGAAATAAATACTTTTAAACTGTTTAATTTATTCCTTTGGTGGCAAAACTGAATTAATTCCAATAAATATACAGTATAGCAAAATAAATATTCAGTAAGATGCTTAATGTTATAGTGTGTGTGTGTGTATATATACACCGATCAGGCATAACATTATGACCACCTTCCTAATATTGTGTTGGTCCCCCTTTTGCTGCCAAAACAGCCCTGACCCATCGAGGCATGGACTCCACTAGACCCCTGAAGGTGTGCTGTGGTATCTGGCACCAAGATGTTAGCAGCAGATCCTTTAAGTCCTGTAAGTTGCGAGGTGGGGCCTCCATGGATCAGACTTGTTTGTTCAGCACATCCCACAGATGCTCGATTGGATTGAGATCTGGGGAATTTGGAGGCCAAGTCAACACCTCAAACTCGTTGTTGTGCTCCTCAAACCATTCCTGAACCATTTTTGCTTTGTGTCAGGGCGCATTATCCTGCTGAAAGAGGCTACAGGGAATACCGTTTCCATGAAAGGGTGTACATGGTCTGCAATAATGCTTAGGCAGGTGGTACGTGTCAAAGTAACATCCACATGGATGGCAGGACCCAAGGTTTCCCAGCAGAACATGGCCCAAAGCATCACACTGCCTCCGGTGGCTTGCCTTTGTCCCATAGTGCATCCTGGTGCCATGTGTTCCCCAGGTAAGCGACATACACGCACCCAGCCATCCATGTGATGTAAAAGAAACTGTGATTCATCAGACCAGGCCACCTTCTTCCATTACTCCGTGGTCTAGTTCTAGTGTTCAAGTGCCCACTGTTGGTGCTTTCGGCGGTGGACAGGGGTCAGCATGGGCACCCTGACTGACCACACGGGCCAGCCTTCGGTCCCCACGTGCATCAATGAGTCTTGGCCGCCCATGACCCTGTCGCCGGTTCACCACTGTTCCTTCCTTGGTCCACTTTTGATAGATACTGACCACTGCAGACCGGGAACACCCCACAAGAGCTGCAGTTTTGGAGATGCTCTGACCCAGTCGTCTAGCCATCACAATTTGGCCCTTGTCAAACTCGCTCAAATCCTTACGCTTGCACATTTTTCACATTATACACATCAACTTTGAGGACAAAATGTTCATTTGCTGCCTAATATATCCCACCCACTAACAGGGGCAGTGATGAAGAGATAATTGGTGTTATTCACTTCACCTGTCAGTGGTCATAATGTTATTATATATATATATAAATATAATGTTAATAACATTATGACCACTGACACTGACATATATATGTTATAATGATATAACATATATATATGTTATATCATTAAATAATTCCATTTTGTTATGTAACATAGTATGCCCTTGTATAATTGTATATAATAAAAAAAATATATATATATTTGTATTAAATTTTTGTATTTATTATTATTGATAAATTATTAGATTATTATTAGGTAAAGTTCTCCAGCATCTTCAACACTTGTAGTGTGACAGTGACTTTGACCGTATTTGTCCTAACTTTGGTGTGTTGGTGTGTGTACTGTACGTACTTCTTCTTTCATCCAGACTGACGTGGTTCAGGTCAAACATGCTGAGGAAGTGTTTCTTGTCGTTGAGTTCAGCAGTGCGGTCCATCTCCTCTGGGGTGAAGCGTGTGGTGAGGGGAGGCTGGGGAGGAGAGGGAGTCTTCCGTTTACTCTGCACCACTGAGGGTGAAGGGATTCTCTCCTGCATCATCCTCCTCCTCTTCCTCCTCTTCATCTCCACAAGCTCATCACGTTTAGAGAGAGTTGACAGGCCAAACAAACCCAGAAACTCTGTCTTCTGCAGTGAGAAAAGAAACAGACAGTCACTAGTCACTATCAAGCTGATAATGACATTTGAGGACCACTGCTGAAATGTGTCACTGTACCTCTGGAGATGCATCTAGTTTGAGAGGAGGCTGCTGAGCGACTCTTCTCAGATGAGCTCGAACCTCCTCCTCATCGCTCTCATCATAGGAGTCATCCAATTCATAGTAATAACCTGAAACAGGCAAAAGATTATAACATAACAAGTGAAAGAACCTGAGTGCATATATACATACATACACACATATACATATACATATACATATACATATACACAAACACACACATATACATATACATATATATATATATATATATATATATATATATTTATTTATACACACACACATATAAACATTGGTCGATACATTGGTTTATTGTGCAGTAGTTTCTGATATTTTTTACATGGATGGATGGATGGATAGAAGACAGAGTTGATAGATAGATGGATGGATGGATGGATGGATTGGTGGATGGATTGCACTTCATACCTTTCTCTCTGGCTTCCCTGCGTTTCTTCTCCTCCAGGTCTAGTTTGCTGATGAGCCTCCTGTGCTGCTGCAGGGCCTGATCGTACACCATCATGGGGTCTGTCCTTTCCAGAGCCGGAGCCTGCGGCTGCCTGTTGTCCACAGGTCCAGATTGGGAGAAGGTGGCCCTCTGCTGGTTCAGAAAGCTCCGGGTGGATTTCTCCAGATCCGCCAGGTATTTCCCAGCTTCCGGATGGTTGTTCACCCGCCTGACTTCTTCTTCAAGAGCTTTTGGTCTGGTGTGGCCTGAGAAAGGATGGATGTGGGATAGAGGCCGGTCTGAAGACGAGTTGAGGAGGGAGACGGGGTTCCAAAGACTGCTGGGAGTGGAGGGAGAGGGGTGATGGTCCCGAGGAAGAGGTTTAGGGGTGATGAGAGGAGGTGGCGCCCCCAAGGGTTGAGGTAAGTCTCTGACACCCACATCATTATTGTGTGCGCTGTACCTAAAACATGAGAAAGCATTTCTAGAGTGCGCCAGAAGAGGGCAGTATGGGGCAGTATGTTCTACCCTTACTAGATGTATGCATCATCTTTTATGTAATTTGTTTTACGTTTAATCGATATATTTAATTAGAATAATAAGACATTATAGGCTGTTGCTAATCAACTGAAATCAGTATCAACAAAATCCATTTTTGCACTGCAGAAGTGGCACAGAAGCTGCATCTAAAGCACCATTAGATGTATACACTGAGTTTTCCCTTCACTGTGACCCACCTGTGTGTCTCCCTCTGTGGGTCTGTTGGTTCTGCAGTCCGACCAACATCATGGTGCTTCTCTTGCTGTTGAAACTCCTGGCCGTGTCTGTCCGCTTTCTCCACCTTCAGCGCTGCTCTCTGTCTGGCAAGCCATCTGTCATCCTCCTCCTGCCGCTGGAGCATCATGGGAGTTACCATGGGCCTGTGGCTTTTCCCAAACTGGACGCTTGAAGAGAGGCCAAGGCCTGAGGTGGAGATGGAGGAAGGACCTCCTGAGGACGAGTATGGACCAGACTGTGGCATGAGCGGTGATGCTTCTTTGGTTTTGTCTGTATTGAGAGATGAGAGATGAATAAACATGTTCTTCTCAAAGTGGATCAACTGTAAATATCTCATTAATATCTACTAAACATACTAGAAAATGGGAACGTATTACATGATATATTGATAGAGGAACATCTTTTGTCTTCAGAAACAATCTTATTTTCTATTAATATTAGCTTTTATTTGTATATTTTCAGTTTTCATTTTAAGTTTTAGTAATTTTGCTGTCTTTATGTTGTTAGTTTTTATTAATTTTTGTTTTATTATATTTCTATTTAGCTTAATTTTTTTTAGTACTTTAACTTGAGCTCATTTATTTCAGCTTCATTGGCAACTAACAACTTATTTTATAAAAAAAAATATTTAAAGGGGTCATTAATTGAGAAATCAACTTTCCCTTGAGCTTTTTAAAAATATTTCTATTTAATATGTTTTTTTATATATTTAATGTATTGTTTTTAGTCTTTTTAGTACTTAAACTTATTTCTATTTTTTGTTTGTTTATTTTTTTAAACAAACAAACAAACAAAACTAACAACTAACAACTTATTTTATTTTAAAAAGTTTTCAACTTTTGTAATTTTTATGAGTTTTTGTTTCTTTTTTAATATTACTATTTAGCTTAATTTCCTTTTTTTAGTTTTAGTAATTTTAGTACGTTAACTTAAGCTCATTTATTTCAGCTGCATTGGCAACTAACAACTTATTTTATTAAAAAAGGTTGGCAAATTGTCATTTTTATTAGTTTTTTGTTTATTTAGCTATTAATACTACAATACAAATAAAGATAAATATAAATATAAATATATTTTATTTTCAACATTTGTCATTTTTATTAGTTTTTGTTTCTTTTTTAATATTTCTATTTAGCTTTAACTTATTTTTATTTTAGTTTTAGTAATGTTAGCGCTTAACTTAAATGTATTCATTTCACTTAGCTGCCACAAAAATATTTCTAATTTATTTTTTTAGTTTAAGTTTAATTAACGAAAAAAATTTTATATACGTTTTAGTTTTGGTGAACAATAACAACACTCAAATGCTTCAGATACAGCTCTGCTGAGACACTGAGCATATTTGTAGTCAGAAGAGAAGTTCTCCAGGTGTTTGGGAGATGAAGG
This sequence comes from Rhinogobio ventralis, assembly GCA_039654625.1. Lineage (NCBI taxonomy): Eukaryota > Metazoa > Chordata > Actinopteri > Cypriniformes > Gobionidae > Rhinogobio > Rhinogobio ventralis. Next base: position 21,534,036 of record CM077216.1, read on the forward strand.
CTTTGGAAAGAGGCCATCTTAATGGATCCTGAAACCATTTAAAGTTATTTATCTGTGAGCGTGAGTTTTTTTTTGTATCATGGGATTCACATGAATGCTCTCATTCATTTGCTATTATACAATTATGGAGAGCAACCATAAAACCTTCTGACTTCCATGAGATTGCCGCCAAACCATGTTTAACAGCTGGCAGCCGGCATAATGCGTTGAAGGCATCCTTTGGGTTTCTCTAAACATAGACGTATCCAGATTCATCAGACTATATTAATTTCTGATTACTCATGAGCATTGCAAAAAGGCCCATTTCAGTTACTGAGGCTGCAGGAAATATTTCTCACAGTGAATTATCAATCGTAATTTAAATTCTGAATATTCATAAAGCCAGCTGCATTATATGTACAATAAGTAACTTAAGTTGAGTAGCAAATAATGTGGATGATGTCTTAAAAAAGCTGTATACAATATACATCGGCCTATACACTATACCGTTCAAAAGTTTGGGGTCAGATTTAAGGCTTTTAGGATCATGTGACACTGAAGACTGGAGTAATGATGCTGAAAATTCAGCTTAGCATCACAGGATAAATTACATTTTAAAGTATATTCAAATACTAAAGAGTCATTTTAAATTTAAATAATATTTCACAATATTTCAGCTTTTACTATTTTTGATTGAATAAATGCAGCCTTGGTGAACAAAAGAGACTTTTCAAAACATTAAAAAATATTACGGACCACAAATTTGGAATGATATTGTACATTTTCCATTATACTATAACTTGAATATTAATTAGTGCTCTCAAATCGATTAATCGCGATTAAACACAAGTTTGTGTTTCTATAATATATGTGTGTACTGTGTATAATTATTATGTATATATAAATACACACTCATGTATGTATATATTTAAGGAAAAAAATATATTTATATATAGAATATTAATATTTATATATAGCATAAATATATATACACTACCGGTCAAAAGTTTGGAAACTACTATTTTCAATAGTTGTTTTTGAAAGAAGTCTCTTCTGCCCATCAAGGATGTATTTATTTGATCCAAAATACAGCAAAAACAGTAATATTGTGAAATATTAAAATGCAATATAATTTTTTCCTGTGATGTAAAGCTGAATTTTGAGCATCATTACTCCAGTCTTCAGTGTCACATGATCTTCAGAAATCATTCTAATATGATGATTTGCTGCTCAAGAAACATTTATGATTATTATCAATGTTGAAAACAGTTATGTACAACATTTTAGAAATAGAATAGAAAGCTTTTGCAACATTATAAATGTCTATACTGTCACTTGATCAATTTAATGCAATAAATGTATTCATTTCTTTAAGTTCTTTCCCCAAAATTTTTTTTATTTCCGACCCAAAACTTTTGAACTTGAGTACAATGTTACAAAAGCTTTCTATTTCAGATCAATACTGTTCTTTTGAACTTTCTATTCATCAAAGAATCCTAAAAAAATGTTTTACACAACTGTTTTCAACATTGATAATAATCATAAATGTTTCTTGAGCAGCAAATCATCATATTAGAATGATTTCTGAAGGATCATGTGACACTGAAGACTGGAGTAATGATGCTCAAAATTCAGCTTTGATCACAGGAATAAATGACATTTTAAAATATATTCAAATAGAAAACAGTTATTTTACATTTTAATAATATTTCAGCTTTTTTTGTATTTTTAATAACAAATGCAGCCTTGGTGAGCAGAAGAGACTTCTTTAAAAACATTATAAAATCTTACCGTTCTCAAACTTTGGACTGGTAGTGTATATATACAGTATATACATGCATATATTTCTTAAATATATACATGAATGAGTGTGTATTTATATATACATAATAATTATACACAGTACACACATATATATTATGTAAACACAAACTTTTATTTTGGATGTGCCGTGTAACCGTGATTAATCGATTTGACAGCCCTAATATTAACATATAATAATAATAATAATAATAATAATCAAAACATTTCTAGGCTTTGGCATGATTATAATGCAATTAATGCAATAATGCAATTGCATAATTAACATTAAGTTACAGATGGTAAAATAGATGCATTTTTTATAAAAATAATTTTATAAAAATAATTATTTATTCTTCACGGGTCATATTCATATCTTGTGAAATACTAAAATTTTTAATGGCTTACATTTTAATCTGTTCCTCATACAAATAAATTCATTTGACTTGGAATATATTGCACAGGTCATATGAACTACTTATGAAAATTTTGGACCCCATTGACTTTCATTGTATGGACAAAAACAGCCAAAATATTCTTCAAAATATCCTAATTAGTGTTTTACAGAAGTAGAAAGTCATGACAAATGATGATAAAATGTTACTTTTTGGGTGAACATCCCTTTAAAAAGGACCTATTATGCTTTGCGTTTTCAGATTTCTTTAGTGTGTAATGTTGTTGTTTGAGCATGAAAAATGTCTGCAATATTCCTCATTTAAAGGGATAGTTCACCCAAAAATGAAAATTCTGTCTTTATTTACAGTTGTTCCAAACCTGTATGAGTTTCTTTCTTCTGTTGAATGTTAGTAACCAGACAGTTGACGGTAGCCATTGACTTCCATAGTGTTTTTTTTTTCTACTATGGAAATATTTTTGGGTGAACTATCCCTTTAAATAATTCCCACGAAGGCATATACAAAATAAAGGGGCGGGGCCTGGTTGAGCTAGTAGTGTGTTGAAACTTGTGGTCGTGGTTGGGGCGGGACATTTCCCAAACACGCTCGAAGCGGTTGACCAATCACAACACACTGATGCAGCTGACCAATCAGAGCACACTGTGCTTTTCAGAAGGCGGGGCTTCATAGAGACAGGAACTAAACAGAGTGATACTGCAAAATGAATGGTTTTTTGAACATCAAAACCTCAAGCATGAAAACCTATTCTAGTAGAGCCCAAGACTTCGTAAAAGGGCATAATATGGCTTCTTTTATGTATTTTGTTAATATTGTGTTGTTGGATCATGGTTTTCACCATCATACCCGGTCTGTTGGCTCTTTCCTTCATGGGCTGCCGGTGTGCATACGGATGAGACTGCGAGTGAGAGATCAAGTGTTGGTTTGCCGGCGGCTCGAGGCTCAGGTGGCGTTTCTCCATGGCCTTGACCGCCTGGATCTCTCTCCCTCGCTCTTTCTTAATCTCGACCTCTCTTTCCTTCTCTCGTTCTCTGTCCTTCTCTCTCTGCACCTCCTGTTCCCACTGCCTTTCTCGTTCAATTTCACGCGCTCTCTCTTTCTCTCGTTCTCGTTCCCTCTCCTGCTGGCGAAGTTCCTCTTCCATCTGCAGCCTGCGGAGGGTCGAAACACACACGCACACAAATGGTGTGAGATGCAACACTCTCAACAGGAACAAGAAGAATACAGCCAGCGAGAGGCCGCAGGAACACAGGAGAGTGTTGATGATGTTTGCTTCAGAGTACGGGGAAGATGGCGAGAGCGTGTTTGTGTGCGTCAAGGTGACATGTGCGTGAGATATATGGGAGAACATCTTATGTTGATGACGGAAGGATTGTATTTACACACAAAACACCTGGAAAATTCGGTGTCCTTTAAAGAATCATTGAGTAGAGTTTAAAGGGATAGTTCACTTAAAAATTAAAATTACCCCATGATCTACTCACCCTCAAGTCATCCTAGGTGTATATGACATTCTTCTTACGTAAGAAGAAAGTCATATACACCTAGGATGGCTTGAGGGTGAGTAAATTATTGGGTCATTTTCATTTTTGGGTGAACTATCTCTTTAACGGTATGCAAATGAGCTTCTCTGTGACAAGGCACGTGCCAATAGGAGTGCATTCACCTGATTTGCATATATAATGCAGCATATATCACTAGATTTGCATATATGTGTGCTTTCAAAGCAGTAACCAAATTTTGGTCAAATGTTGGTTAAAAAAAGACAGCAGATTCCAGATTTATGATATCTTTAAAGAAAAAACAGCCTAAGATGGTTTGCTGGTCTTATCTAGTTTATGCTGGTTTCTACTTGGCCAAGTTGGTTTTCCGCTGGTCTCTTACCCTGACAAGCTGAAACGTTCTCTGAGGCAGTCTGACCCGGCTGGGAGACCAGCTAAAACTGGTAAACTAGCTTAGGATGGTTTTCAGCAGGCTAGACGATGCATCAAGAAACATTTGTATAAATAAATGGTTGTCACCAGCAGATTATTGCCAATGTTTGCTTAACGGGTTTTGACCTGAATTTCCAAGTTAAAAGTCTAACTTCACGTGGAACACTAATGCACTTTTCAGAAAAGTTGAAAATTCTGACTACTGATTTTAAAACTATTACTACAATAATAATTGCTATCAATAATTACATTAAAATATTTTATTATTATTTTCTAAAAATGTATAGATTTTGGGTAATATATTATGTAAAATGTAATATTTAAATGTTTCCAATATTACATAAAAATAAATATATAATAAATACAAATTAAATAGAATAAAAATACATAATAAAAAGTCAAGGCAATAAAAGTATCTACAAAACAAGTTTGAATGGAGTCTGGAGTCGTTTATGAGTTGGTGAAGACGGCAAATAACAGAAGAAATTATAAAGAATTATATTTTATATATTATTTATTATAATAAATTATATTTTAATACATCGCTTGCCTTGCAACCACTATAATTATTATTTCCATCTTAGACATTATATGTAATAACATTTAATTTATCTACATAATATAGCTATATATATATAATTTATCAAAATTAATCATAATTATAAATTAAAAAAAACACTGGTATAAATATAGAATAGAATTATATTTAATAAAAGGTGCCATATCTAAAACAGCCAATTAGATTCAGTGAGAGGGTGGAAAATGGTTAAATATTATGCAGTATAAATATACACATGAACATTAAAATTAATATTTAATTAAATATTATATCTATATACAATAACAACATATAATTCATATCTAACAAAATAGTATAATAAAATAAAATTAATATATTAAATCATTTAATATTAAATGTTACTAAGTATTACATAAAATATTATAAACAAATGCATAAATACATAAATACAAATTAATTCTGAATAACAAAACAAATAATAATACAAATAACAGAAGAAATCATATGGGATTTCAATTCAGTGCTTGCCTTGCAAACATTTTAATTATTAATTTCATCTTGGACATCCATTATATGTGTAGTGTGTGTGTGTGTGTACCTCTCAGAGTGCAGCGCTGACAGAGACTGGTGTGTGATGTCAGGAGGGTAAAAGACGCCCGGCATGGGCAGATGAACAGCAGATGGGTGGAGGGCCGGCAGGGCTCCCCCCTCTGGAAGCGGGTAGTAATGCGAGCGGATGGCGGACAGATTGTAGTAATCCTCCATCCTGATCAGCCACAGGAAGCAGAGACAGAGAGAGAGCAGCTAATTAGTGCCTCTATAAATAACTGGCTTGTTCATTAACCTCTGCTCTCTGGCCCTCCGACATGAACATCACTGCCTATTTCTGTCACTGCTGTCTCACCTCCGCAAAGAGACATGCTGAGGGGGTTATTTATACAGAATGAGAGAGAGATGACAAAAGAGGATCAAACCGAGAATGTGTCCCTGTGGAATATGTGAGAACAGGATATTCCTTGCTCTATGCAGACAAACAAACAAAGACCAATCCACCCTGATCAAATATGGAAACGAAACTGCAAAATTAACTCACTCAGAAATCGTAATGTAGGGACGTCAGAACCACGAGAAACATTAACATATGATTGCCAGCTTTTACATATCAATATCTATTTATTATTTAGAGATCAGATTTAAAGGTACACTAGCAAAATCAGCTACTTAATAGGTTCAGTGAGAGAGTGGAAAATGGTCATATATATATATATATGACTATTATGTCTATGAAATGTCCCCATAAAACCAAACGTGTGTGTGTGTGTGTGTGTGTGTGTCTAAGCCTGAGGTTTATTTCCCTCATTAAAGCCATTAAATCATGTTCAGGAGACATGATAATATGCCAAACATTCACATATAGAATAGCCGAGCTGATTCATATTCAACAAATATATTAATACAATTTTAAATACTTCAAGCAATTTCATTATAATCTGGTGGTTCAAATAAACTACGTGTTGAGAGGAGATGAGCATCAGCAAAAAAAAAAAAAAACTGGGCTGGTAACCAAACATTTGAATCATCTACCAGCAATGTAATAATTGTGCTGTAATATAAGCAACTACCAGATCAGAGGACAAATAGAAATATAGTTATTGAGATAAACATTTACAGAAACTTTTATCCACAGTGACTTATATTGCATTCAAGGTACACATTTTTAACTCTGGGAATGACCTTAGCAAACTGACAGCAGCCAAATACTGTATGTTTTTAAGGTGCATTTCATTGTGTAAACATTTATTTGTGTGAATATAGAGTAATATTGGTTATTAAATCAGCATAAACTGGATTATGGAGAAAAAAAATGGCCTGTATGTGGTGACATTTAGGCCCATGACCCAACCAAAGCTACTAAAGCCCAAAGTATAGGCTAATTTGGCATTGGTATGCATACAGTGAACATAATTGTAAATTTCCTCATTAGCATAGTATGAATATTTGGTCGATACACATATGCTAAGCGTTTGCATCAAAACTGAAGCATACTTGGAGTTTAAAGGGATTGTTCACCCCAAAATTTAAATTCTGTCATCAATTACTCACCTTCATGTCATTCCAAACCCAACACAAATGACAATATTTTTAATGAAATCTGAGAGATTTCTGTCCCTGCAGAGAAATAATGTCTACACATTCTGTTTATGTTCGCTGATCAATGTTTATATGTGAATAAAAGCCTAAATTACATCTGTTCATCATAAAAAGCGACTGTGTCTCTTCAGAAGACTTGGATTTTCATGTGGATTTATTATTATTTTTTTTTTTAAGTGTTTCAGTGGAGGGAGAGAAAGCTCTCAGATTTCATTAAAAATATTGTATCATTTGTGTTTCGAAGATGTTTGAAATGACATGAGAGTGAGTAAATGATGACAATTTTCATTTTTGGGTGAACTAACCCTTTAAGAACTAATGAAAAACTTGATCAGCAAGGTTTTTCGGGCCTAATATAGGAAGGTACTATATATTCAAAAGAACCACCAAAACTACACCACACACCTGTATGAAGCAAGTGAGGGGTGGGGCAAATATCCTGAGTGAAAGTACGCGAGAGTGTCAGCTGCGGTTCCTGGACTGAGCCCTAGAGGGAGCAAAGGCATGCGCAACTCTTCAGTGGAGGCGTACGGGCGAAAGCCATCGCGAAGATACTCCTCCTGCGGAGCCCCTGCCAGCAGCATATTAGGAACCTGCCTGGACAGGCTGAGAGAGAAAGAACATTAAATGAGAAAAAAGACTGAAAGCTGTAAGGTGTGCTGTAAAGATAGGTGTGTGAGAATGTGTGAGGTACTGACTGCGTTTGAAGACGAGGGTCTTGAATCAGAGCACTCGGGTTCATGCTGAAAGGATGGGATGGACCGAGGTACGGAGGGAGAGAGAGGGAAGTCTTCTCCTGGGCTGGTAAAGGCCGATCCGGGGCCAAACGCTCTTGGCCAGACACTCTCATTGCTGCATCAGCCTACAAGGGGAAAAAAAACATGAATGGTTAGGGCATCATTTTCTTGCAGATATATTAATACCATTGTACACAAATCTTTGTGTATTATATAAGGTCATTTCAATTATTTTATGCATATATATATGCTGCATAATTTAAAGGTATATGACCATTTTCCACCCTCTCACTGAACAGAAGAATGAAAATGGTGAGTGAGTAAGGGAGTGAGTGAGTGCATAGTGAGTGAGTGAGTAGTAAGTAAGAGAGTAAATAAGTGAGTGAGTAGTAAGTGAGCAAGTGAGTAAGTATGTGATTGAGTGAGTAAATATGAGTGAGTAGTGTGAATAAGCAAGTGAGTGTGTGAGTAGTGAGTAAATAAGTAAGAAATTGAGTGAGTAGTAAGTAGTGAGTAAGTGAGAGTGAGTGAGTGAGTGAGAGTGAATGAGAGTGAATGAGTGAGAACATAAGTGAGTAGTAAGTGAGTGAGTAGTGAGTAAGTGAGTGAATAAATGAGTGAATAGTAAGCGAGTAAGTGAGCGAATACGTGAGAACGTGAGTAGTAAGCAAGTGAGTGAATAAGTGAGAAAGTGAGTAAGTGAGTGAGTGAGTGAATACAGGTGCTGGTCATATAATTAGAATAACATCAAAAAGTTGATTTATTTCACTAATTCCATTCAAAAAGTGAAACTTGTATATTATATTCATTCATTACACACAGACTGATATATTTCAAATTTTGATAATTATAACTGACAACTAAGGAAAATCCCAAATTCAGTATCTCAGAAAATTAGAATATTGTGAAAAGGTTCAATAGGAAGACACCTGGTGCCACACTCTAATCAGCTAATTAACTTAAAACACCTGCAAAGGCCTTTAAATGGTCTCTCAGTCTAGTTCTGTAGGCTACACAATCATGGGGAAGACTGCTGACTTGACAGTTGTCCAAAAGACGACCATTGACACCTTGCACAAGGAGGGCAAGACACAAAAGGTCATTGCAAAAGAGGCTGGCTGTTCACAGAGCTCTGTGTCCAAGCACATTAATAGAGAGGTGAAGTGAAGGAAAAGATGTGGTAGAAAAACTTGTACAAGCAATAGGGATAACCGCACCCTGGAGAGGATTGTGAAACAAAACCCATTCAAAAATGTGGGGGAGATTCACAAAGAGTGGACTGCAGCTGGAGTCAGTGCTTCAAGAACCACTACGCACAGACGTATGCAAGACATGGGTATCCGCTGTCGCATTCCTTGTGTCAAGCCACTCTTGAACAACAGACAGCGTCAGAAGCGTCTCGTCTGGGCTAAAGACAAAAAGGACTGGACTGCTGCTGAGTGGTCGAAAGTTATGTTCTCTGATGAAAGTACATTTTGCATTTCCTTTGGAAATCAGGGTCCCAGAGTCTGGAGGAAGAGAGGAGAGGCACACAATCCACGTTGCTTGAGGTCCAGTGTAAAGTTTCCACAGTCAGTGATGGTTTGGAGTGCCATGTCATCTGCTGGTGTTGGTCCACTGTGTTTTCTGAGGTCCAAGGTCAACGCAGCCATATACCAGGAAGTTTTAGAGCACTTCATGCTTCCTGCTGCTGACCAACTTTATGGAGATGCAGATTTCATTTTCCAACAGGACTTGGCACCTGCACACAGTGCCAAAGCAACCAGTACCTGGTTTAAGGACCATGGTATCCCTGTTCTTAATTGGCCAGCAAACTCGCCTGACCTTAACCCCATAGAAAATCTATGGGGTATTGTGAAGAGGAAGATGCGATATGCCAGATCCAACAATGCAGAAGAGCTGAAGGCCACTATCAGAGCAACCTGGGCTCTCATAACACCTGAGCAGTGCCACAGACTGATCGACTCCATGCCACGCCGTATTGCTGCAGTAATTCAGGCAAAAGGAGCCCTAACTAAGTATTGAGTGCTGTACATGCTCATACTTTTAATGCTCAAACTTTTCAGTTGGCCAAGAGTAAATAAGTGAGTAAGAAGTGAGAAGATTTTTTTCGGTGCCTACACAAAGTATCAGACTCCTTATCCTTTGCAACACTTTTGGGTGTTATTGATTTATTTAAAAATAGAAAAATCCTGATTATTAAAAAAAGATAATCCATCAATGAATTCAATTAGTAAGTAAAAAAAAACAACTGTCAGTATACAGCAGATCTGCATCAACAAATATTGAACACACATCACATATGCTGTAGCCATACTGATTTAATATATAAGGTGCTATGTATTGCTGGGCAAAGTGAGAATTAATGTAAATGTATATACGACTGCATTCACACAGTCAGTGTTTGGGACTGAATTGTGCATTTGGGTGAATGACAAAAAAAGAGTGTCCAAGATAAAAAAAATTTTTTTCACATTTCTTAGAAATGTTCCTTTTGTATTCATGTTGTTTCAATATGGTTTTGGAAAACTTTTATACGTGGTGTAAAAAGTAAAAACATATTTTCCTTGAACCATGAATGCATGTAAATGTGCACATCTTGATAATTATTTTCAAAAAAGGTTAACTAACCTTGCCTTGTCATAAAAATTATCTGACATTTTTTGGAAATATGCCATCATATCCATGTTTTTTTTTATCCTGCATGTTGACAAACTCTTAAAATATTGAATGCTTATTTTTTTCTAAAAAATAATAATAAAATATTATGCTAAACCACCTGATAAGGATTTCTTTTCAAGAATTTCACAATTTTAAATAGATTTTTTTCCCTTCATTACACTGGCTGCATTAGCTATGTTTTTGGGATGTTGCATTAAAAAAAAAAAAACACAGCGGATATATTAGGGATCTGCTTTCAAATGCTCCCGTGTGTATCTGTTTAAGTGCTCTATGAAGAGTGTCAAAGATGTTTATTTACAACATGTTTTTGAAGCATTGATCATTATAGCCAATCACAGACATACACTATATTGCCACAAGTATTGGGACACCCCAACAAATCATTGAATTCAGGTGTTCCAATCACTTCCATGGCCACAGGTGTATAAAATCAAGCACCTAGGCATGCAGACGCTTCTACAAACATTTGTGAAAGAATGGGTCGCTCTCATGAGCTCAGTGAATTCAAGCGTGGTACCGTGATAGGTTGCCACCTGTCCATTCGTGAAATTATATTCTACTAAATATTCCACGGTCAACTGTTAGTGGTATTATAAAAAAGTGGAAGAAATTGGAAACAACAGCAACTCAGCCACGAAGTGGTAGGCTACGTAAAATCACAGAGCGGGGTCAGTGCATGCTGATGCGCACAGTGCGCAGAAGTCACCAACTTTCTGCAGAGTCAATAGCTACAGACCTCCAAACTTCGTGTGGCCTTCAGATTAGCTCAAGAACAGTGCGTAGAGAGCTTCATGGAATGGGTTTCCATGGCTGAGCTGTTGCATCCAAGCATTACATCACCAAGTGCAATGCAAAGCGTCGGATGCAGTGGTGTAAAGCACGCCGCCACTGGACTCTAGAGCAGTGGAGACGTGTTCTCTGGAGTGACGAATCACGCTTCTCTGTCTGGCAATCCGATGGATGAGTCTGGGTTTGGCGGTTGCCAGGAGAACGGTACTTGCCTGACTGCATTGTGCCAAGTGTAAAGTTTGGTGGAGGAGGGATTATGGTGTGGGGTTGTTTTCCAGGGCCTGGGCTTGGCCCTTTAGTTCCAGTGAAAGGAACTCTTAATGCTTCAGCATGCCAAGACATTTTGGACAATTTCATGCTCCCAACTTTGTGGGAACAGTTTGAGGATGGCCCCTTCCTGTTCCTACATGACTGCGCACCAGTGCACAAAGCAAGGTCCATAAAGACACGGATGAGCGAGTTTTGTGTGGAGGAACTTGACTGGCCTGCACAGAGTCCTGACCTCAACCCGATAGAACACCTTTGGGATGAATTAGAGCGGGGACTATGAGCCAGGCGGTCTCGTCCAACATCAGTGCCTGACCTCACAAATGCGCTTCTAGAAGAATGGTCAAAAATGTCATTAAAGTTCATGTGCATGTAAAGGCAGACGTCCCAAAACTTTTGGCAATATAGTGTATGTTGAGCGTGTAAACACAACGGCCAATCAGAGGTGTTTAAGAATCCGGTACTTTTGACAACACTAAATGCAAAGGACAAATTTTGAGTATGGGTTACTATACTTGGCCTTCACATCACTTTACTTTTTTACTTTTTTACTTTTAACTAGATTGACAACTATTAGGCTGCTGTGTGAACATAAAAATATATATAAACACACTATGTATTTACTTTATAAGTAACTCAATTCAATTTCAAATAGCGCCAAATATAGAGTCTATAGATGAAACAGCAAGTGTGTGTGTGGTCGAGAAAGGCACAAAGAAGAGAGACAGCACGGCTTAAAGCTGACCGAGGATCCAGAGCTTTGGTCCCTCTATCCTGTCTCTCCCTCTTTCTCTCTCTCTCTGGGCAGAGCTACAGAAGACTCTTTGTGTAAACAGAGAGAGGGTAGTTTGATCAGGGGAAAGTGCCTATTGTCTCTCCTGATGTCCCCTGACTACAGTGCTAAATAAACTCAAAGCCACACAGAATGAGAGCTGAACAAACCATCCATCCGAATCCACACACACACACACACATTCTGGCCTGATCTTGCGGTCGCGCCTGAGAGTCACCGAAATAATGGACATGCAGGACACCCACAGATCAGCCCATTTGCACTAATCCAGCCCAATTTAAACCCTGCGACCCCATCAGGACCTCAATCCCTCTTCAGAGCGGAAGCCTGCGGTCAAGCCCTCCTGACCACACAAACATAATATCAGCCCTGTGGATCAAGAGGTCTGGAGAGATGTTTCTGTTTGTATTGATTGGCAAGGATAAAGGGAAAGAAGGGAAAGAAAAGTCGCCGTCATAAACATACGGTTTTAATTTTCACAACCAAATGAATGACCTCACACGTGCTGGACTAGTTACAGTTCTTTTGTGCTCATGTCAGATAATAGTTTATTTGAATGAAAATAAAACATGAATAAAGCACATTTTTGGACACCTAAACATCTCGGAAGATTTAAAGTATGACAGCCTTTTTCATTATCAGCTTTGGTTTTAATAAAATGGACTTGCCAGACAATTCATAGTTCATAATAGTTTTCATAGTTCATAACGATTTCATAGTTGCATATCCTAACGAAACGGTATAATTTTCGGGTTTCTGTGTGAAATTTTCAAGGGGTATTTCAGTTTGTTTTGTCAACTTTTAGGAATACACTGGCATATATAGAGGAACTCAGAGCTAACAGACATAATTTTCACAAAAACTCAATTCCGTCATACCTGACGTCCTTCAGACCTCCAAAATCCATTGACCGTTTTAGTTGGGGCGATGGTGACCACAGGCGGGGTGCCTGTGGGCGGGCCCAGGTTGGTACCCATGGCAACCCGCTTAGGCGTACTGACCGGAGAAATATGATTGGTCACCGGGGAGGAAACATGCGATGACTCGCTACTAATAGAACCTGAAAAAGAGAAGGCAGATGAGAGATTATTGAGATATATCATTAAATATATAACATATTGTGATTTTTTTATATCTTATTTTAATATAATTTGAATATTTGATTTGAATACGTTGAATATTACTTTTATGTTAGTTATGATTATATATTAGTGCTGTCAAATAGATTAATCGCTATTAAATCGCATCTAACATAAAAGCATTAAAAAGTGTGTGTGTGTGTGCACGTGCGTGCGTATATATACACATATACGCACATACATATATATATACACACACACACACACACAACATACATACATACATACATACATAAATAATATACATGCATACAAAACCACACTTTATATTGATACATTATAAAATAAAATGTATTTTTTATTTTACAAAAGTGCGACGTTCTGCAATCTGAGAGAGACGTACTCTATAATAACATCAGAGGCAACAACAGGCTATCTAGACTAGTTGAAGAGGCGAAGAAAAGGGGGATGTATTTGTATGTGTGTGCATGCCAGACAGAACTAACAACTTGTCAGATGAAGTGAACATACATCATCACTTCCCTGAGTGCCAACCTCACCGCTATCAAAGTCCCGTTGGGCTGTCAGATCAGATGCCAGTTTAAAGAGATAAAGAAACAAACACTGCCATCTCCCTGCGGTAAACACACATGAACACACACTCATTCCTCTAAACCCCTACCGTGGTAATGCAGCGCTTTACTGTGATACTGTGAGTGTGAGTGTGTGTGTGTGTGAGTGTGAGTGTGAGTGTGAGTGTGTGTGTGTGTGTGTGTGTGTGTGTGTGTGTGTGCTAAGACACTCCAAAATCCAAAACAAAGACATTCTTTGTGTCTCACAACAAAATGTATAAAGAGAGAAACTACATCAATGTTATTTCTAAGCTCTGTAATATTTAATTCTGATTGGTCAATATCAGCACTAAGCAATCAAATACGTTTGTATAATGTTTGCTAAATAGTATTTCCATAGTGTTTCAATGGCAACATACTGCATGGTACATTTACTTTAATATCTCTCATATCATTCTACAGTCTATTTCCATAACAAATCAAGTTATATAATTAATTGCTATCAACTGCAGTAAAAACAGCCCTGGAGGACTTTGGTATTTACTTCATGAGATGAACTTTTGAGAGATGACTAGAAGCAATCAAACAAAAATGTCACTTGAAAGAACAAGACACAAAGACCTGGATGAGAGAGGAAAACATGTAAATATGTGAGCTTGAACTGCAGATTAAAAATGTATATAATACACAATCTTTTAATATCGTAACAGTGTTCTAGTTGCTAGGCAGATTACTTCCTGCATTGTAATGATGGTTAAATTGGGATTTTAAAAGTGAGGAGGTTGATAATGAAATAATTTAAGCTCAACTCAATAGTTCAAATCCATGTATTTTTATCTATTTGACAATGGCAACTATAGCAGTCTAATAAGCAGGATAATAATGTACAGTAAGATACAAGATCTGGTCACCCTGGCAATAATGAACGGCTGACTGTACATGATTCCTTCCATAATATGCACTTCTTGTGGTTTCGATTGCAGCGAGTGTGTGTGAGAAATGACTTTCCTCATTAAGACAGAAACCTACACAAGGCTTGAAAACCACACAAGCACAGAAAAAAACCCATTGCCGCTAAAAGCAGTATCTATATAAGACACCCAACACAAAGAGTAAAGTAGGTCAGCCCTCCTCAGTGCGCTTGTGTCTGCCAGAGAGCTGATAAGAAGTCAATACTCTGGGTTTTGTAGTACTTTGCTCCTTTTGTGTTAAATTGTACTTTACTCTTTTACATACCTGCTAGATTTCTACCTAGAAAGCACTGACAACTAATAATAAATGGTTTATACAAAGAGAAGCACTGCTATTACTATTGCCAAAACTTATGAATAGGGGTTTTTCAGAAGAGAAATAAACGTGTCCTACACGGTTTATGCTACAGAGATGTATGATACCTCACATCGTGGACTTCTTGTAGTTCAAATCTACATTGTTTGCTTTGCAAGCAATATAAAACAGGTGAAAAATACCCCAAACTTACATTGAAAGTGTGACTTAAGTGTACTTAACTGTATTGTACAACGATCAGGCATAACATTATGAGCACATTGACCATTATGACAGGTGAAGTGAACAACACTGATTATTTCTTCATCATGGCACCTGTTAGTGGGTTGGATATATTAGGCAGCAAGTGAACATTTTGTCCTCAAAGTTGATGCGTTAGAAGCAGGAAAAATGGCCAAGCGTAAGGATTTGAGCGAGTTTGACAAGGGCCAAATTGTGATGGCTAGACGACTGGGTCAGAGCATCTCCAAAACTGCAGCTCTTGTGGGGTGTTCCCGGTCTGCAGTGGTCAGTATCTATCAAAAGTGGTCCAAGGAAGGAACAGTGGTGAACCGGCGACAGGGTCATGGACGGCCAAGGCTCATTGATGCATGTGGGGAGCGAAGGCTGGCTCGCGTGGTCCGATCAAACAGACGAGCTACTTTAGCTCAAATTGCTCAAAAAGTTAATGCTGGTTCTGATAGAAGGGTGTCAGAATACACAGTCACAGTTTTTCAGTCGATTTTTCGAGTTTGTTGCATATGGGGCTGCATAGCCGCAGTCAGGGTGCCCATGCTGACCCCAGTCCACTGCCAAAAGTGCCAACGGTGGGCACGTGAGCTTCAGAACTGGACCACGGAGCAATGGAAGAAGGTGGCCTGGTCTGATGAATCACGTTTTCATCACATGGATGGCCGGGTGCGTTTGCGTCACTTACCTGGGGAACACATGGCACCAGGATGCACTATGGGAAGAAGGCAACCCGGCGGAGGCAGTGTGATGCTTTGGGCAATGTTCTGCTGGGAAACCTTGGGTCCTGCCATCCATGTGGATGTTACTTTGACACGTACCACCTACCTAAGCATTGTTGCAGACCATGTACACCCTTTCATGGAAATGGTATTCCCTGGTGGCTGTAGCCTCTTTCAGCAGGATAATGCGCCCTGCCACAAAGTAAAAATGGTTCAGGAATGGTTTGAGGAGCACAACAATGAGTTTGAGGTGTTGACTTGGCCTCCAAATTCCCCAGATCTCAATCCAATCGAGCATCTGTGGGATGTGCTGAACAAACAAGTCCGATCCATGGAGACCCCCACTAACAGGGGTCATATTATGCTTTTTCACTTTTTCAACTTTAGTTAGTGTGTAATGTCGCTGTTTGAGCATAAAAAAGATCTGCAAGGTTACAAAGCTCAAAGTTCACTCCAAAGGGAGATGTTTTATTTAACAGAATCCACTTTCCAAGAACTACAACGAACAGCTCATTTGGACTATGACGTGTTTTTTTCCGGATCTTGTGAAGTCACGTTACTCATTTAAATAATCTCTGCCTGGTTGAGCTGCACTAGAGAAGACAGTGTTGTCGTTATGTCAAAGAGATGCTTTTTCCACCCCGTTTTCAAAACTCCTGAGGCATCCTAAGGCTGACAAACTTAGAGTGGTTATTTATTTTATTTATTCATTTATTTTAAACACTGTTCCTGAACATTGTAACCCTAAAGTTTATCTGTGTGCTGCACATTTTACAGAGAACAGAGAGTACAATGCAGGCTACGCACAAACGCTTCTACTGAAACAGAGAAGTTCCCACTTTGTCGGGACAATCTGTTGTACTTGGATCACAACTTGTAAGTATGTCTTATTATTTGTAGTTGTGTTTTATATCAACAGTTTCAATTATAAGTTTTATGTTGTTGCTATGATGTAAACAAAGGGCAAAGCTTTGCCTCCACTACAGTATTGATATAGTGTTTACTGTAGCGTTTGTAAGCTCTCGCTTTTGTAAGACTGTTCATCGCCCCTTAGGAAAATTAACCAGGGTTTTGTGATCGATTACTGTTTGTATTACCATAATTTTCCAACAAGTCTCATGATTATAGATGCATTCATTTTCTGTAAAGCTGCTTTGAATATGTACTGTGAAAAGCGCTATACAAATAAATGGGGATTGAATTTAATTAAATGTGGTGTACAATTTCATATCTAAAATGTATAAGAAAAAAATATACCACTCTGAAACGTCCTGTGAAATCCATCTACAGTTAATCTTTGTTAATGTTAATTTCAACATTTACTAATACATTATTAAATTCAAATGTTGTATTTGTTAATATTAAGTTTTACTTTTAAATAATTGTTTTAGTCATTTAGAAGTACACTTATTTCTATGTGTTGACTAACACTAAAGTACATGATTATAATTGTAACTGTGTTATTACATTTAAAGGTAATATATTTTTAAATATATTTTTAAAACTGCAACTTCATCATTACGAATGTGGAATTAAAAATATATTTAATACAAGTGTCAATAGAAATTGCGTTTTAGTTTACCATAAATGCTTGTCACAACATTCAACAGAAGCCATTAACCATATTTCCAGAGGTAATTAAGAAATGTCACATTCAGATGTCCTTAAAGGTGCACTGGGTAAATTTTAGTGGCATCTTGCAGTGAGGTTGCGAATTGTATCTGCCCACCGCTCATCCCTCCCTTTCGAAGCACACAGAGAAGCTACGGTGGCCGACACAGGACAAAGATGTCGTCGTCTGAGACAGCAGAGAGTAGCTAGTTTGTCCATTTGGGTCTACTGGAGAAACATGGCGGCGACTTCACTGTAAGGGGACCCGCGATGTATGTAGATAAAAATGGCTCATTCTAAGGTAATAAAAACATAACGGTTCATTATGTACACCACTGAAAACATAGTTATGTATATTGCATTTCTGTCAATAGATCCTCATAAATACTACACACTGCACCTTTAAGTCCTACTTAAATGTGTCAAAAAGCACTTTTAAGTTCAACTAATAGCATTTTAATTAAATGTAACCTATAATACATATAATCTAGTTTTACTTTACTTTTTTATATATTTACTATATCTTTATCTGAACGCTCTGGCAATATTTTAATAGTTTACAGTCATGCTATCAGTCAAACTCTTGAGGGAACAAAAAAAGTGAGAGAAAGTTGTGCATACATGTGTGTATTAGGGTGGGCGGGGGGTGGGGAGGACGTCAGTTATGTACTACTACAAGCATCAACAAGGACACATTCACAAAAGCATGTGTGCATTCGGAGAAGCACACACACACATATACACACCAAAAGCCCCAAAGCCACCAAAGCCTTAAACAAAAAGACAGCTTTCCCAAACAGGCTTAGCAATCTGAGACAGAGCATTGACTGTCATTGAATTACCCTAGTCAAAGAGTGTATGAACGCATAAAGTGACAAGCAATGGCGAAGCAGTATGCACAGTGTGATAAACTCACAGAGACAGCAGTAAAAAGACACTTAGAGAAGGTCTATAGAAATTACTGGCATACAAGCTCTTAACCAATCAATATAATCCCTTTCTCTCTGTCTCGAAGCTTTAGCGAGAAGGATATAATGATCACTCACAATGGATCATGTCGATAAACACATGGCCAAACCATGTATTCTCGAGAAAGCATTAGACAGTGCTAGATCATTCAAGATGCTTGTTAAACTGCTTGTTTTTCTCCACAACATAATGCAATTGAATAGCTTCTTTCAGTTTCAACCCATGTTGTTTTTGTTTAATGTAAAGGGAAAAAACTGACAGACAACAATTTTGTAGATCTTAAATACCACGCCAAGAAAACAGTAGAAAACCTGATATTGTATGTAATGAGCATTATCAGAGTTTTTGTGTGAGTGTGTGTTCAGGTTTTTTTGGCGTTGACTACAACAATTACACAGACAGATGGGCAGCTAAATGTTGTGCCAGCCATCTGAAATGCTGCAAACCCATATGCAAATATTATTCAAATCTATTCACAATTTGTTGTCAGAAAGCGCCACCCACACTCATACACACGCTGAGCAAAGAATGGCTGTCCATATTACACGCATACATATGGCGGTGTGCTTGTTTACATTCTGCATTAAAAGACTTACTGCAACTACGCTAATGGTAATTACGCTACAATGCATAATATATCGGTGACCATGTAAGTGGTGGCTAATGTTATTGTTGTTTTTGTTCAAAGAAGCAAAACACAGAAACAAAAGAACAAAAAATGCAAAGCAAAATCACAAAACAAAAAAGTAAAAAGCAAAACAAACAAAAGAAAAACAATTGAAAACATTAAATTACAAAAATCAGACAAACAAAACAAAATACAAACAAAAGAAAAACAAATGAAAACAAATCAGACAAAAGAAAATCAAATGAGAACAAAATTACAAAATAAATCTGACAAACAAAACAAAATACAAAACAGAAACAAATGGAAACACAAAATTACAAAGCAAATCTGACAAACAAAACAAAATACAAAACAGAAACAAAAGAAAAGAAAAGAAAAACAAATGAAAACACAAAATAAATCAGACAAACAAAAAATACAAAACAGAAACAAAGCAAAAATAAATGAAAACCAAATCAAAGCAAATCAGGGGGGGGGGGGGGGGGGAAAGTAATAAAAAAACCCACCAAAGATTCTCTAAATAATACAAAAACTGCTTACGATTTTAACCTACTGGGTAGAAACAGTCTGAAACAGCCTAGTAAAGATCTGCTGACTACAGTAACATATTGTTTTTTCAGCATGGCATCATGGGTGAGATGATAAAGAGAAGAGTGTAAGGATTGATGTGTAAAGGAGGAGAGGAAAGGGCACACTCACCTCTTGGCTCTTCGGCCTGTTTGGCTAGCTTGCGGAGGGCGGCAGCGAATCCGGAGTGTCCAGACTGGGACGCCGGGCTTCCATTGGCGACCATTGTGCCACTGATGGGGGACGGAGTGAGGGGGCTTACAGTCGCCATGGTGCATGGTGCTGCGGAGATCATTCCTAATGCCGGGGACTTTGGCTCATGGCTCATACCTGCAGGGAGAGAAAGACAGAGACAAACAAATTCAGTTGTAGATTCTGTTAAAATTTGAATGAATATTCATAGAGGAAAAGCTGAAGTTGGCGTTTAGCCCGAACCCAGTCCTGGTCTGAGATACAGCCTTGAATTTAAGATTGAATTCAAATCGCTCACTTGATTTTTATTTTATTTTCCCTCAAAGCAAGTGGAACCACATGCTTTGATTTTCACAAGCTCTGATTCAAAAACAATTGTGTGTGTGTACGTGTGCAAAACAGGTTCTGTTAAAATTCAAATAAATTTAAAGGGGGAGTTCAATAACAATGAATTACACAAACTGATAAATCACATTAATTAGCATGCATTGCCTATAATAATTTAGCACGTGATAAATTAAGTGGTTTGGAACTGATCCAAATCCAGCCCAAAAAAACCCTGAATAACTCAAATATGACCAGATCAGACCACCAGCACGAAAATTACATTATATTGTATAGCTATTCATTTAACAGATTTAACCAAATTTTATCCAAAGTGAAATACTACAACAGAAGTGATCCATTCTAAAGTGACAGTAACATTAGAAGTGCTGGAAACAAAGTTCCAAAATTGGCAAGAAAAGTACAAGCTGCTTCATAAATGTAGGCTTGCAAAACAAAAGTGTGTGTGTGTTCATCTTTTTCTTGAAATAAAGGTTTGGAGGGGAGAACAGAGAATACTTCCTTTAGGTTTACTGTAAACATTTTTTGCATTAAATATATCTACATTAAGCTCTGACCTGACCTCAGGCTCGACCTCGTCTCAAAAAATGTTTTTTAATATGACTGAATCAGTCTGACTACATTTCTGGACTACATCCAACACATTTGAAAGTGAATTTCACATGTTAAGTTCCAACTCTAAACTGTAAGTGTTTTACAGTGTCCTTCCTTTGTGTATCTCTCTCTCACACCTCCAGCTATCACTCACTGCCAGTGTCTCTACTAGAAACAAACAAAAGCTTGCTTTATCGTGATAAACTGTGCCTCACCCCTTGCCCTTCTGCTGAACCGAGCAAAACAATTAATAATGAACTTAGGGCAGTTAGGAGAGCTGGCAGCAGCATCCTCTGCCATCAGCCACAACTTCATTACGACTTAATGGAGCCTTACGCATCCAAACATGCAGTTGCATATGTCCTGCAGTTGAACTGAACAGATTAATCTGATTAATCTTAAAAAAACAAACACTATAATTCAGGCACAATGTAACATAATTCGGAAACAAAACAAAACTGTACAAAAAAAATCTATCCATCCATCCATCCATCCATCCACCCACCCATCAATAAAAAACAAAACAAAACAAACCAAAGACCAAAGACAAAACTAAACTAAACTAAACTAAACTAAAACAAAAAACAAAAAACAAAAAACAAAACAAAACACATGACCTCAAGAGTTTTCGTAGTGAACTAACAAATAAAATGAAAAAAAAATAGCACAATTTAACACAATTTGAAAACAAAACAAAACTGTGAACACGTAGTGAACTAAAAAAATCAAAATCTAAGTACAATAAAGTTACAAAAAAAAATTAAAACAAAATATATGGCCTCTTAAAGCTTTTGTGGTGAACTAAAAATAAAATAAAAAAATAAAAAAGCAAAATACAATAAAGTAAAAATTACAATAAAACAAATCAAAACAAAATTCATGGCCTCTTAAGAGTTTTCGTAGTGTGCTAAAAACAAAAAAACACAATCAAGTAAAACAAAACGAAACAAAATGTATGGCCTCAGAGCTTTCATAGTAAACTTAAAATAAAATAAAAAAGCAAAAAATACAATCAAGTAAAACAAAACAAACAAAAAAACTAAGCAAAATGTATTGCCTCTTAGAGCTTTTATAGTGAACCAAAAAAAAGCAAAAAATAAATAAAGTAAAAAAAAAATAAATAAAAAATAACAGGTATTAAATGAATTAAGAATCTATCTGTATCTTAAGAATACATTATGCAAAGAGGCTTCATAAAAAGGTTAGCTGTAAACCTCATATAAAGGATAATATAACTGCAGCATTATAACTAAAGACACTGTATTCACCCTGCCATAAAGGGAACCGCCATTTCAGTCGCTCTCCAATCCTGTTAGGGGCTTATCAATCAAATCATCATATCATGTGCTCTTGAAACACAGCTGTCTCTCGTCCACTCTTTTGCGTGCAACAAACAGACCTCTTCTCTTTATCTCCCTCATTCTCCTTCTCTTGACAAACATTCTCAATCATTCTGCTACTGAACTCACATGAGTACCCTACCCCCTTTCCTCTCTTCTCTGCTGCTCACACTTTCCCTCGTAGATAGTGTCAGTTAGAGATAACAGAGAGTCTCTGGTCGCTGTGGAAATGAGAAAAGCCACAGGTATTTTACGGCACACACAGCCATTCTGGGAGAGACATCCCACCCAACACAGATGAGCAGAGAGTGATTTATTAGCAGTAATTTTAAGGAGCGGGACAGAGATAACATTTATTTTCTTAAATAAGGTGGCCGAGAGAGCTCAACATGCTGCAAATGAAGGAAACGGATGCAAATAGGAAAAACACCAGCAAATTAAGAAAACATCTTAAACAGTTTGACAACACGTGCTGCAAATACTCACAACGCAACCAAATACAGAAACGCGCTGCAAATACTCACAACGCAACCAAATACAGAAACGCACTGCAAATACTCACAATGCAACCAAATATAGAAATGTGCTGCAAATACTCACAACGCAACCAAATACAGAAACGCGCTGCAAATACTCACAACGCAACCAAATACAGAAACACGCTGCAAATACTCACAATGCAACCAAATACAGAAACGCGCTGCAAATACTCACAACGCAACCAAATACAGAAACACGCTGCAAATACTCACAACGCAACCAAATACAGAAACGCGCTGCAAATACTCACAACGCAACCAAATACAGAAACACGCTACAAATACTCAACGCAACCAAATACAGAAACACGCTGCAAATACTCACAACGCAACCAAATACAGAAACACGCTACAAATACTCACAACGCAACCAAATACAGAAACGCGCTGCAAATACTCACAATGCAACCAAATACAGAAACGTGCTGCAAATACTCACAACGCAACCAAATACAGAAACACGCTACAAATACTCACAACGCAACCAAATATAGAAATGTGCTGCAAATACTCACAACGCAACCAAATACAGAAATGCGCTGCAAATACTCACAACACAACCAAATACAGAAACACGCTGCAAATACTCAACGCAACCAAATACAGAAACACGCTACAAATACTCACAACGCAACCAAATATAGAAATGTGCTGCAAATACTCACAACGCAACCAAATACAGAAATGCGCTGCAAATACTCACAACACAACCAAATACAGAAACGCGCTGCAAATACTCACAACGCAACCAAATATAGAAATGTGCTGCAAATACTCAATAGCACGTTTCTGTATTTGGTTTAATTGTTTTTGAGCACATTTCTATATTTGGTTGCATTGTGAGTATTTGCAGCACATGTGTTGTCAAAGTGATGAAGATGTTTTCTTAATTTGCTGGTGCCTTTTCTGTTTGCATTATGTTTTCTTCAGTTTCAGCGTGTTGAGCTCTCTCGGCCACCGTGCATAAAATATTTAATCACCCAAAAATGACAATTTTATGACAATTCTGTCATAACTGAATCACCCTCATGTCATTCCAAACCTGTATGACTTTCAAAAAGGAGACATTTTGCAAAAATGTCCAAACTGCTCTTTTACAATTAAGTAAATGGGAATTACTGTAGAACTGTCAAGCCCCAAAAATAACGTACAACATAAGTACAAAAGGAAAAAAAAAAACTTTTTTTTATATATATGATATTCTATTTGTTTTCAGCACCTATTAATATCAAAGTATTTATAGCAAATATATCTGGTATGATTCCACTTTCATATAGATTATTTTTCCACCACATTCTTTTAACTGAATCGATAGAGGTTTGGAGATAAGCATCTCACTAAACTATATTATTGCTCTGCCAACACAAAACATTGCTGCTTCGTTGCAATTTTTAGCATGACCTACAACCTTATTAAAGGAGTTAATTAGTCAGCTGGCATGCTTAACAAAATATTCCACACCATTGCACATCCATTCACACACTGACACACCTACACCTCAAACTACCACATAAGTGTTTTAATCCCTGATCTAGCAGGATTTACTGTAGGTCTGTGGCTTATCAACCTCACACCTTTGAGTATAGTCACATACACGAACACAAATATTGTACTAAAATTATCAGATCTCTAGCTGGCCGAGAATGAATGGCCAAAGCTTTAAAATGGCTCTCTAAAAGCACCCAAGGCTTGTTATGTGAAGACCTCCTCTCTCTCAAAGATGAAATCATGCTGTGCTGTTTTTCCCAGAGGCTTTAGCTGTGGTTCGAGTCAGCAAAAACAGTCCCACAGTCCTCTGCTCCCCACTGGCTCTCTAATAAGCTTGTTCATTAAACAGTACAGCCAATGCAAATTGACCCAGCCCTTGTCGACATGACCGGCTCATGTAAATTCAATGGGAGAAACAGCAGGGATAAAAG
Organism: Rhinogobio ventralis; assembly: GCA_039654625.1. Classification (NCBI taxonomy): domain Eukaryota; kingdom Metazoa; phylum Chordata; class Actinopteri; order Cypriniformes; family Gobionidae; genus Rhinogobio; species Rhinogobio ventralis. The sequence continues at coordinate 21,558,693 of CM077216.1, forward strand.
ACTGGGTGATGGATGATGTGTCAAAGTGCTTTGTTGGGCACAAATGAACACACTCACACACATGCATGTCCATAATGATGACAGACAAGCATTGATGCATGAGCAACTACAGAGATCTGCTACCCTCGGCATTCATTAAGACTAGATAAAGCACCTCACACACACCTGCCTTCTGCTCATTAACCCGTGTGTGTGCGTGTTTCACTGACAATATTAAAGATGGATGAGGATTAAGAAGGCACTGATACTTCCAGAGAGAAATGCACTAATTGGTTTTGACTACAATAGAGATTGATAACTAGAGAGAATGTTGATCACAAAGCTACTGGTCACAAAGGGCTTGAAGGTTGAAGACCTTAGACTGATGTGCAAGTACCGAAACAACTCTACTTGCCATAACTGAAGCCCTTACACTAGCCTTGAATGTCCTTGATTAACTTTGTATTGATTTTTCTGGATCCGTCTGCAGAAATGTACACTGTTATCTACAACTTGTTGATCTCAAAGCTGATTTAGCGCATTTAGGATTGTATTTTCTTGGGATAACAGGGCTTCCCAAGTTACCCTGAAAGGCTCACACTGTTATCCGTGCTCCAAAACCACTGGTGCCCCACAAGGTTCGGTAATTAGTCCCCTGAACTTCTCCATTTAGACCAGATCACCCAGCATCCAGTCGTGTTGCTTCTCTAATCACGGCTTCTCTGACCACACTTGACCATTCATCTCTCATCCCTATTTCAGTCTTTTGGTCTGAATATGTCTAATAAACCTCACTGATAATGACCTTAATTTCAAGACTAGGTTACTCTTTATCCCAGACAAGAGCTTTCCCACGGTCATGGTCTTAATCTCTGGTGACGGTCTCAGTGTCGTCCCCTCTAGGTGCAAATAAAACCTTTGATGTTGTCCTAGACAACCAGATCTCCCAAGCTTTAGGTTTCTTTACAAGTACAAGTGGGCCTTTTATGGCAACTTAGCCAACAACCCACACTCTTGTCTTGTGTTTGTCAACTCCAGTCCTGGGGACACCACCTCCCAGAATGTTTTAGATGTCTCACTAATTAAAACGCCACCTGATTTAACTAATCAGCTTGTTGGTGTGTTAAATAGGGAGACATCAAAAACATTCTGGGATATGGGTCCAGAGGACTGGAGTTGACAAACATGTTACTTTATGTTATTTACAGAAATTATATCACATTACGCCTCTTTCTAGGTCTCTAAAGTCAATAAAATTTAGGATACCATTTCTGGCCAGGCAGAATGACTATCCCGATTTGGGACCCTGATCCGGCTTGCGTTTCCACCACCAACAGTATGCTTACGATAGGCACGGTGTAGCTATCGACGTCATTATCGCGCGAAGAAGAAAGCGACACAGTAAACAACAATGGACGACATACAGCAGATCTTGTTCTTGCTTCTCGGCATGTTGCTGTTTGTCACAAGAAGACAAGCTTTGTTTAAGCCAAGGCTGCAAGGAAAAAAGTGGCAGAAAAAGAGTGACGTGCCCAAGTGAAGATTCTGTCAACCAATCAACGTTCTGCAGTGAGTCTAGCTCCACCCTTTAGCATCAGACTGCTGTGCTAGGTACCCCAACGGAAGGGTGCCAAAATAGTGGTATGGTACAGTTCGGAATTAGGGTGTCTTTCACGACTTCTGACAATGGAAACAAAAATTGCGTACCGTACTGATCTGTACTGAACCGTACCACTCGGTGGAAACAAGCCATTATTTACCACAGCATACTCCCCAGGGATCAGCTACTTTTAGTCTCATAGCTCAATGTTTCCCAACCTTGGTTCTGGAGTACCCTCACCACTGCACATTTTAGATGTCTTCCTAATCTAACACTGAACCTAGAACCTGGAGACACACCTTTTCAGGTTTTACCTCTTAAATTTCTTACGCTCACACCCAAGATAATGTACAACTAAACCACAGACTTCCTACTAGAATACTTAACATTACTTTTTTCTCATTATGCACCTATCCATCGGCACTGCAATTTGTTGACTCATTTGAAGACACAAGATGATTCATCTTTAGACACCTGAGCATAGCTATATATACACACAACCGGTGTAGAATTTGCAGATCTTGATAATCAAGGCTCTTGTGGTATAACCTTAGCACTTGACCCATATCCTCATCCTCCTGTTCTGGTAATCTGGTACTTTCTTGTTAGTCATTTTGAAAGGGTTATGAACATAAATGAAGCATTACCGTCTGTAGTACACTTTCGCCTTGTTTTAAAAGGAAAAGCAAATGAGAATATGAGTAATCTTCAGCAGGTTTTACTTAACTTCTCTATGCACAGAACCACATCAAACATGCAAGGTACCTCAAAGTTACCACATTAAACTATCAATGCTGCAGATACAGTACAGAAGTCTAGTTTTCCATACATAGATGCCTAGTCTTGTTCATCAATGGTTTAGAAGTTAATTTCTAAGATATTTAGATAGACCCTTCACTGATATGACAAACAAGGGTTTGCATTGCCAATAAAGTTCCATGGTTAATGCATTTATTTTCAAGAGATCCAAATCAGCTTCAAACAATTAGCTCAGAAGTTATAATGTCAAGCTTTAAAGGGATAGTTCACCCAAAAATGTAAATCCTGTCATTAATTACTCACCCTCATGTCGTTCCAAACCCGTAAGACCTTCGTTCATCTTCGGAACACAAATTAAGATTAATATCTGAGAGCTCTCTGACCCCTCCATAGACAGCAATTTAATGCACACTTTCAAGGCCCAGAAAGGTAGTAAAGACATCGATAAAATAGTCCATGTGACTCCAATTTTATGAAATGTATTTTTTATGTTTTGCACACATAATTTTTGTGCACAAAAACAAACAAAAATAACGACTTTATTTAACAATTTCATTCTAGCCTGTGTCAGTCTCCTACACAGTTTATGTTGTAGATACAGTGCATCTCCTGTGTCATCATCACACGCATGCGCCGTGATGCTCAAGTGAACAGCACCGGCTGACGCAGAACTCGAAAGCGCAATGGAAACTGCGCAGGAGACTGACACGGGCTAGAACAAAAAGTCGTTATTTTTGTTTGTTTTTGCGCACAAAAAGTATTCTCGTCGCTTCATAAAATTGAGGTTGAACCACTGGAGGCACATGGACTATTTTACTACCTTTCTAGGCCTTGAAAGTGTTAATTAAATTGCTGTCTATGGAGGGGTCAGAGAGCTCTCAGATTTCTTAAAAAATATCTTCATTTGTGTTCCGAAGATGAACGAAGATGAGGAATGACATGAGGGTGAGTAATTAATGACAGAATTTTCATTTTTGGGTGAACTATCCCTTTAAGACACCAAGTTTACACTTACTAGAACTTCACCTGGCAGGTATGGAAGCATGTGTTATCTGACATAGTGCAAACAGTTACAACATACAGTAAATACTCTTAGCAGTTGGACCCACAGCTGTGTGTGTGTGTTTGGGCAGCAGGAAATGCCTAACAAAAAAGTGAAAGATTTAGTTACAACCCACACTGTCCCATCTAAAGGGATGCTTGGCATCTGTAAGCCCCTAAAACTGCTGACAGACATCAAAGTATGCTGGGTAAGTGTTTATGCTTTGGGAATATGCCCACTGTCACTATGTATGCAGTGCTGATTGGTCATTTTGGATATCTAGGGTTTCTGAGGTCAAACATAGGATAAAAAAAGATGGTGTTCCCCTCGTCTTTTCACGTCTTGTCATTTTCCTTTCTTGGACAACTGGAGGCACATGTTTTTGGTCAATAATTCAGGCTTTTAACCACTCTCTCTTTCCCACTCTTATCTGTGTCATGGCATTTTATTACATGTGGTTCTTTTAAGGCCACATTGACTTTCTGTTCCAACTTTTCTAATAATTCATGTCGTTTTTTTCTTAAGTTTTAAGATGCCCAAATTTTTTTAATAGTATTAACATTCTTTTGTCACTTGAGCCCAACAGACATGTCCAAAAGAACAAGGACCGCTGTAGTGCAAACACCCGATGTGTGTGTGTAAATACATATAGCAGCTGACCAACATCAGTTAAAGAAGCAGCAGAAATCTGAGCTAATCCCAATACAGTCAGTCTCTGAGGGTTTAACACTGCTGACTATACACACACACACACACTTGGCACAAGGTTTTTCATTTTATAATCCATCCACAACACCCTGTTAATCAATCGGAAAACCAGAGATTATCAAAAACACTACTCCAGCAATTGAACCACAAAAACAAGCTGTTGAAGTTACTGTGTAGCCTCGCACCTCACAATAAAGTGTAGTCATAATACATTAAATAATAAAATATACTTTACATTTGAATACATTTTTAGCATGTTTAAAAAGAAAATAAAAACAATTAAGTTATTTTTCGAAAAATTCCACAAAAAAATAATGATAAATTGCTTATGTTCCTTGGATAAAAGTGATTGCTAAGTAATATAATATAATATAACATTATAATAATATAATATAATATAATATAGGCTGTCAAATCAAATTAATCTTGATTAATCACATCCAAAATCCAAAAATGTGTTTCTATAATATGTGTGTGTGTGTATTGTGTATTTGTGTAATTATTATGTATATTTGAATACACACACATACATGTATATATTTAAGAAATATTTGCATGTATATACTGCATATAAATTTGTCATTTATATTGTATATAAATATAAATTTGTTATATGTAAATATAACACATTTTCTTAAATATATACACATGTATGTGCGTGTATTCAAATATACATAATAATTATACACAATACACACATTATGTAAACAAACCTTTATTTTGGATGCGATTAATTGCAATTAATTGTTTGACAGCACTAATATAATATATTAATAAAAATATAATTAATATAATATGCATATATTTTACACCTGATCAAAAAAAGTAATGCTTTACATAAAATACCTTTATGTTTCATATCCTACAACATTTTCAGGCAAATTTAACTGCTTGAAAAGGTTAAATAACAAATAATCGACTTGTCAAATCAGCATTCAAGAATGTAAAATATTCGTTCTCAAGTTGGTTAATGAGAAAATATGAGTCTAGTGGAGTCAGATGGTCAATGTGGAGTTTCTTTATAGCATGTCTGCTACACTCCCCATCCACCCCACCCCCCCCACCACCACCACCTTGATCCTCTCCCACTAACAATACACTAACAATCAAACTATTAGTGTTGTATTGTACCACAAAACAAGCTCATATTTATCGTAATATTATACTTACATTGCGCTTTGGCATTAGTATATTTTCAAGCAGTGATAGGATTTTTTTCTATTTGAACTTCAATTGCAATTGTTACTGACTTCATGAAGCGTTAATGTGTGACTTTGTGAGCGTGTAATTACTGTAACTTCTCATTTAACAACTCCTTCTCATAACATCCAACTCATCCAGTCTTTCCAGTTTAACGCAAACTACAAGTCGTATTTCAGTTTCGCACCTAATCAAATAAAACCTCATCCGTTAGTTATTTAAAAATGATCTTTCAGTGAGACATTTGCAGCTCTAACACATAGGTATATATAGACAGGTTGCTGGGTAAATATGACTTTCCTCTACGGTACACTGACATTTATTTGACCACACGGAGGAAACAAGAGACTTCAGAAACTTCACATCTATATGTGTGAAACACACAGGACGTGACCAAACCAACAGTTACTGGTTTAACAGTATGGGTTTTTAATTAGACGATACTGATATTTACAAAGTTGGATGGCCAATATCAGATGTACACAACATTTCTAAAAAGCTTATTTCACACAAAATCCATGCTTATTATTCATAGACAAGCCTGTCTTCAAATTGGCCAAAAATGGCAGATTAATATACTAACCTAGAATTCATATTTTGTACTAACGTCTGTCTAAAAAAATGACATTAAAATGTTTGCGAGTTCTCTCTGTGCTTTATGAGATCAGGCTTATCCATTAAGCTTTTTTTTTTTTTTTTCTCTGGACAAATCCACATACATTTTTGTGTTATTAAACTAATTTTCACAAGATCCAGAATAGATGTCTGAGATGGATGGAAAATTAACCTTGAGGTGGTAGAAAAGCAGAAGGTCATATAACTCACTGTGACTCCCTAAGCACTTACTCACAGCCTGAAAATCCAACATTTTACTCAAAGACTGTTAAACAGTTTTGAATATTAATGAGTCTCAACAGAAAGCCAAAGGTCACATCAAGCAGATCATTTTTTAATAACAAAGCCAATAAAATCAATATCTCTCATGGAAGATCTTAGAATCCCAAAACAGAACCATTGCAAACTAACTAAATACAAATGACAAATAATAAGCTAATTGTACACTTGCAGGATGGACCACGAATGACTATGAATGAAAACAAAGCGCCCCACATCACGCAGCTATCCGGCACGCGATGGTGTCCGTAACAAACGCACCCAAAAGCAGAGCTCACTTCAGCCGAAGCCTCTTTATCACAGCCCGCGTGCGAGAACTCACCTTAACACGGAAGAAAAGCGTATTTCCCACGTATTTAGTGCTGAAGTAAATCCATCGCGTTTCTCCGGCGGCAGCGCAGCGGTCGAGAGCGCTGAGTGAGCCGCAGTGGAGTGAGTGAAGGCGGCGCTTAGAGACTCGCAGCAGCAGCAGCACCTGCTCCACTGATCCGCCCCGGAGGCAGAGCCACAGTCAAGGGTGACGGACCTCCTACTGACGGAGGTCATGCCACACTGTGTCTCTCTCTCTCTCTGTGTGTCTGTGTGTGTGTGCGTGTGTTCATCTCGAAGGAATGCTATGTAAATGTTGTAAATTCACAAACATAAAAAATCTGTGTCTGTAGACTCCAGCAAAAAAGGTTTTGCCAGTTAGATATGTTATTCACTAGTGTTTGTTGGTGCAAAAATGAACAAAACAATCATAATCAATGCTGGGTAGATTACTTACAAATTGTAATCTTTACTGATTCCATCCCATTACATATTCAAGGTAATATAGACTACTTTTTGATTAGGCTACTTTTAGAGAATCTTGTACCATATTGGTTTAAATATATAGAATGAAAATATAAAATACAAAAAGTCCATTATTTGTTTTGCATTAAATATTAAATTACGTCAGGGTTTCCCAGACTGGGGTTCGTGAAGGAACTGCAGGGGGTTTGTGAGTTTATTGAAAAGCTATTAAAATAAATCATAAAAATTAAATTAAATAAATAAAAAATAAAAAACGTTTAAATCGAAATAAAAATCGAAATCGAAATAAAACACTTACTAAAAAAAAAGATTTAAAAATTGTATTAGTTTACATGAATGGCATGTGACATCAGAGAACTGTGAACTAAACTGTATTATTATTATTATTATCAATTTAAATGTAATAATTTTAAATATAGACATACTAATTTATATAATTAAGCATTCATATAATTTTATAAATTAAAAACTAATTTGATATACACACACACACACACACATATATATATATATATATATATATATATATATATATATATATATATAAACTTATCGTATATATAATAAAAAAAAGAAAAAGAAAAAAAATATATATATGCATTAAGGATTTATAAAGAACTGTGAACTAAATTGTATTATTATTATTATCAATTTAAATGTAATAATTTTAAATATAGACTACTGATCATTTAAATAATTAAGCATTCATAACTAATTTAATTAAATAATAATTCAAATAATGAAACATATTTAATAAAAAATATAACTATAACATAAAAAATATAACTCACTGATTCTTGAGATAAGGGACAGAACATTCCAGGTCCCAAACACAAAAGCCCTATTTATGTTAAAAAGTAAGAATATCAACACAATAAAAATACTTAAAAAGTTACATCTAAGGGAAATTTGTGCACTCAGCACACTCTATACTTGGAAACGCATGTAATCTAACCCGTCCTCAGCATGAGGTCACAATGTAAAGCTACCAAACAAAGTGTTTAAAAATGCAACAAATTAAAAAATACACACTCACATTAAAAGGTGGGGATCTTTAAGATATCAAACAATACAAAAAGTAAATATTGAATTATATTTTCCATTAAAAAATAGCTATACAATTTGTGTCCTCACTTTGCGTCAACTCCGTCAGGATTTTTTATAATTCTGAATAAATCAGGCAGTGTCATGGGCAGCTTTAACTCTGAAGAGCATTTACTATTTCCTGTTCATTGTGGATCTCACAGTAGGACACAAAGTCCTGAAAGTTATAAATGTTTTAATATTTTAAACAAACAATATTGAAGTCTCTGCGGTCACAGCTTTAACATGTCAACTCCGTCATCGCAGTGTAATAGTTTCTGTAAATAGTTATGGGATAAATCTTGACATTTTGATAAGTTTATTAAGGCAGCTACAACTGAGGGAAAAAACTAAATTGCTCCACTGTAGAACACGTGGTGAAGGTGGAAAAAATTCAATTTCGTCAACTCCGTCAGGTTTTATGTCTGATGGTTGACAAGTGCTCTCAAAAAGTCTGTATACATTTTTTTGCATATGGGGAATTCTTCTAATGCTGTTTCATGATTCTATTTACATATACTGTATATTTGGCCTCAGCTCGACCTTTGTCAACACCGTCAGTATTTGTTCACTCTGTCAGTATTTTACACCGTCAGGTGAAGATTTTTGTTAATTTTGAAAGAAATGTCTTAGTCTTTTTTAATTTATTGTGTAAAAATGTTAAAACATCAATAGAACTACATGATATTATGTCTTAATTACCTAAGAACATTGGTGATATACACTCACCTAAAGGGTTATTAGGAACACCATACTAATACTGTGTTTGACCCCCTTTCGCCTTCAGAACTGCCTTAATTCTACGTGGCATTGATTCAACAAGGTGCTGAAAGCATTCTTTAGAAATGTTGGCCCATATTGATAGGATAGCATCTTGCAGTTGATGGAGATTTGTGGGATGCACATCCAGGGCACGAAGCTCCCGTTCCACCACATCCCAAAGATGCTCTATTGGGTTGAGATCTGGTGACTGTGGGGGCCATTTTAGTACAGTGAACTCATTGTCATGTTCAAGAAACCAATTTGAAATGATTCGAGCTTTGTGACATGGTGCATTATCCTGCTGGAAGTAGCCATCAGAGGATGGGTACATGGTGGTCATAAAGGGATGGACATGGTCAGAAACAATGCTCAGGTAGGGCGTGGCATTTAAACGATGCCCAATTGGCACTAAGGGGCCTAAAGTGTGCCAAGAAAACATCCCCGACACTATTACACCACCACCACCAGCCTGCACAGTGGTAACAAGGCATGATGGATCCATGTTCTCATTCTGTTTACGCCAAATTCTGACTCTACCATCTGAATGTCTCAACAGAAATCGAGACTCATCAGACCAGGCAACATTTTTCCAGTCTTCAATTGTCCAATTTTGGTGAGCTCGTGCAAATTGTAGCCTCTTTTTCCTATTTGTAGTGGAGATGAATGGTACCCGGTGGGGTCTTCTGCTGTTGTAGCCCATCCGCCTCAAGGTTGTGCGTGTTGTGGCTTCACAAATGCTTTGCTGCATACCTCGGTTGTAACGAGTGGTTATTTCAGTCAAAGTTGCTCTTCTATCAGCTTGAATCAGTCGGCCCATTCTCCTCTGACCTCTAGCATCAACAAGGCATTTTCGCCCACAGGACTGCCGCATACTGGATGTTTTTCCCTTTTCACACCATTCTTTGTAAACTCTAGAAATGGTTGTGCGTGAAAATCCCAGTAACTGAGCAGATTGTGAAATACTCAGACCGGCCCGTCTGGCACCAACAACCATGCCCACGCTCAAAATTGCTTAAATCACCTTTCTTTCCCATTCTGACATTCAGTTTGGAGTTCAGGAGATTGTCTTGACCAGGACCACACCCCTAAATGCATTGAAGCAACTGCCATGTGATTGGTTGATTAGATAATTGCATTAATGAGAAATTGAACAGGTGTTCCTAATAATCCTTTAGGTGAGTGTATGTTTAATATTAAAAGGAGGGAGGATAATTAAGGAATTTAGAAACTGGGTTGTTCATAATAGTGTGAAAACAAGCAAAAAATAAACAGAAAATGTATTTTCTGACTTAGCTCCTTTACTGAACACCAGTATTACATAACTGAAGACTTTGTTTTTGGATAGTTTAAATTAAATTAGCATGCTTTTTAGTGTGTCTGATGGAGTTGACACAAATTAAGTTATAGAGTGAATAAAAAATATTTAGAAATAAGCCTGTTCCCTTTCATGGTTATTATCTGAGACCTTTGTCTACAAAAATACAAATTTTTTAATAATGTAGTGTTAGTTTTTATTTTTTAACATCTAAAACATGTTTTGCCCCCTATCTTAAGAATCAGTGAACTAATATCGTGCCTGAAAAATATATTACATCTACTTTAAATCACAGTAATAATTCTAAACAGAGACAAGAGACAAGAGAGACTGCTGTAAAGGACTTAATTTTGGATTCATGGTTCCTAAACAATAGAATGACATATGAAATAAAATCAAGCTCACTCTAAATAATGTAGAGTTATTTATGCAAAATAAATGAAGATGTAAAATTATGTAAGTCTTCTCATAAGATTTGACCATATTCTCTCTCAGAAAGACAAGACAAGGAAGTGTTTAAAACCTGGCACATATAAGCCTCAATTTCCAACTGATTCTGGGCACACACACACACACACACACACACACACACACACACACACACACACAATACACCTGCAAGGCATCCTTGAGTTAGTATGCATGTGTGTGTATCTAATGCGTGATCAAATGACACACACAGTGCTAATGGTGAGGAGAGAAGGATCCTTTTATGTGTGTGGTACACGGTACCTGCAGCCTAATCTGTGTCTGTTTTTGTGTCTCTCTGCTATACGTGTGCGTGTGTGTGTGTGTGTGTGTGCGCGTGACAGTTAACTGATTACCGAGGCACCTGCAGCTGTGAAACACACACGGTGGAGTAAGACGAAGAGCGACTACAGGAAGGAATGATGGTGTGGAGGCACATGTGCTCCTGGTGCTTTTAAGAGTGTGTGTGGAACTGACATGATTTATCTCTACTCAGCGGGAACACAATCTCCCAGCATCCCACAATGCATTTATGCACCTCACTGCTTTGACCTTGGTGCTCGCCAAAAAGCTCAGATCACATACTTACTCACACACACACACACACACACACAGACAGAGAGTATTGAACAGATTCATTTCCACAATATCTATCTGCTGTACACCTTCTGTTTATAATATATCGCTACACTATATTGTGGTTGTCACATATATGGGTGTTTCTTCAACTATGTGCACTTTTGACCCAATGGAGAAAATAAACACTTTTCACACTTTCACTAGTTTATTTAATTTATCTGCTAATATTCTCTATTGTTTCGTATACCACTGACAAAACAAATATTTTCTATAAAGCGGTATTGAAACAATATGTATTGTGAAAAGTGCCTTTCAAATAAAATCTAATTTAATTTAATCAAATTCCATTCATCCGTCCGTCCATTCATCAATCCATCTACCAATCTGTCCGTCCGTCCGTCCATCCATCCATCCATCCATCCATCCATCCATCCATCCATCCATCAATCCATCTACCAATCTGTCCATCCATCCATCCATTTACCAATTTGTCCATCCATCTGTCCATCCATCCACCAATCAATCTGTCTGTCTGTCCATCCATCCATCCATCTACTAATCTGTTCGTCCGTCCATCTGTCCATCCATCCACCCATCCATCCATCTATCTGTCCGTCCATCCGTCCGTCCGCCCGTCCATCCATCCATACATCCATCCATCTACCAATCTGTCCATTCATCCATCAATCTGTCTGTCCATCTGTCCATCCATCCACCCGTCCGTCCATCCATCCATCCATCATCCATCTATCTGTCCATCCATCCATCAATCCATCCATCTGTCCATCCGTCCATCCATCCATCCATCCATCATCTATCTATCTATCTGTCTGTCTGTCCGTCCATCCACCCATCCGTCTATCCATCCATCCATCAATCTGTCTGTCCATCCACCCATCCGTCCATCCATCTATCTATCTATCTATCTGACAAGGTCTAATTTGAATCGTCTCTCTGTCTGTCTATCTATTAAACCCTTAATGCTGACTATATGCCTACTGTTATAAAACCATTTGACTTCATGCTTTCAAAACTATTTTAAACTTTGCAATGCTTTGGGAAGCAAACATCAAAGTTCTTCCTGTTTTAGTTCCTATTTATAATATCAAAAAGTTCCAAATGTATCCACCATCTTTAATTCTCCTTGATGTACAGTGTCACAGCAACACTTCATGTATTTTTGTACATTGTTTTGTGCTTAAATAAATTTGAGTCAGTCTTATGTCAAAGTAACACCTTTCATTACTTTTGACAATCTCTCATTTCAGCTTCATATATTATACTTAATTTGACATACATTTGATCTTGATTTTGGACATATTGATGCATACTGAACAGAAAAAAAATTCAGTTTGCAGCCATTTTAGTGTCATTTCCTCTTCAGCACTTAAAACATCTAGATCAAACAATTTCCTTTTAATTTCTGACAGTATATGCAGTTGTATTTTTGTCATCTTTCCACATAGAATTCACCTCATGTCTTAATTGTTCTTCTGCCAATTGGTTTCCTGTTCAAATCTGTAAATTGGCCTGTGGCATTTTGCTTCATTGTAAGTTTTGGCATAATCAGACTCGTTGAAATGAACGTCCTGTCAACAACATCTGCTAATATGCATTCTTGGGCATTGCATATGTAACAAGCAAACACACAAATTAATTAAGAAAAAATATGATTCATATAATGTGAAAAGGAATAACCCTATATCATTTATTTATTTATATGTGTTAAATAACTAAGCGTCAAATATTTAAATAATTATTCCATAATGATCTAGACATAAGATCATAAACATCTCTGATAAGATTATGCAAAAAAATAAAATAAATAAAATACACTGCTCCTGCACCTGTCCACAATGTGTGTAATATGATTCAACATGATACATACACACATTAATATATCAAGACACACACATGGCCATTTCCATTTCCTCTCCGCCTAGCATCTCTCCTCTATCCATTCATATCTCTTTTAATCATCCATTCTTTGCAAATGGTTCATGGCCCGCAGTGCCTTCCTTCTCATCCTCTCCTCTGCCTTTTTTCCCTCCTTTCTCCAGCCCTCCACTCACCTCCTCTCCCTTGTTGAGTAATTATTGAGAAAGTAGCATGTGTCTGACACGGTCGCTGTGGCAACGGCGGTCAGGAACCCGGTCGTGAGCCCATTCAGTGCGTGAATGAGAGTGAGAGAGGGGGGAATAGAGATAACAGCAGGATGTCAGGATATCCACTGCGCCCTGAGAGAAGATCTCTCTCTCTCTCTCTCTCTCTCTCTCTCTCGCTCTCTCTCACACACTGGCAAACATAAAGACATTGTATTTCCCAGTCCTCTCACAAACACATGCAAAAATGCATGCAGATGCAGCAAACACATGCAATATTTATGATTATGTTCTTCTGTTGAATTACTTGTGACATCATTGTATGGCTTGATGCATAATTTATTGATGATTATAAACAAGCTATGCTGCATAAAAAATGCTGTTACAGAACATTTTCTGTAAAAATCTATTATTATTTATAATTAAATGAATGAATTTAGTTGGTTTTGTTTAATCTGTTAACTGTCATCCTCCTTTTGCTTCAGAATATAGACCTCAGGTTGGTCTATTTACTGTAAACCAAATGTAGTAAACCAAACGTTTTATATATATATATATATATATATATATATATACAAAAAAATAAGTTTTACAAAATAATTTGCACCCTAAAATTGAGTAAAATCAAAGCCATATGTCCAACACAATCTCATGGCAATTCATACCTATGTTATATTTTTGGGAATTGGTGGGTAATCCATACATTTTCATACACTGTAAAATAATTATATGATCAATAATTTATGACAGCATATGTTTTTACATTGCTTTAACTCATTAAAATAAGTTAATCAATTTTCAACTTTTTTTATAAGCTACACAAAATTAAAATTTTTTGAGTCAGTTTAATGTAATTTAAGTTAAAATGACTTAAACATCCAAGTTGGTTGTACTTAAAAATTTAAAGGGATAGTTCACCCAAAAATGAAACTCACCCTCAAGCCATCCTAGGTGTATATGACTCTTCTTTCAGACGAATACAATCTGAGTTATATTAAAAATATCATTGCTCTTCCAAGCTTTATAATGGCAGTGAATGGCCAAAATTTGTAGCCTAAAAAAGTGCATCCATCCATTATAAAAGTACTCCACACGGCTCCAGAGTTTAACAAAGGCCTTCTGAAGCGAATCGATGGGTATATCCATATTTAACACGTTATAAAGTAAAAGATCTAGCTTCCGGCGAACCACCTTTCGTATTCAACTTATAAAAAAAGCATAACTGGCATGACGATGACGTCGGACGTAGCGTAAGCATTTTGAACTGCGAGAGGCGTTACACTTTCTTCGTAAGTTGAATACAGAAGGCGGTCTGATGGAAGCTAGATATTTTACTTTATAAAGTTTTAAATATGGATATTTTTCTTACACATTTTTCTTTCACTTCAGAAGGCTTTATTAACCCCCATGAGCGACAACATTTTGTTGGCCAATTTATGCTGTCATCGCGGCATACCGTAATTACGAGATAAAAACCCGTAACGTTATACTCGGAGGAACATCTGTTCATTTCCTCTGACTCAGAATTATGCATTTCTGTTTTACAAGTTGTATTTACGAGTTCTTCCAAGGATGTGAACACTTTTTCTGTATTTCTGTATAGCGACACGAGGAAGCCCGCCCATAGTGAAATCTCACTGGTCTAAAAATCCTTTCACTCTTAACTATTCATTAAACATCAAATATATTCTGATTGGCTGTGACTGTGTCATGTGGCAGAGCAGTTTCGTGGATTTGTGTCCTCAAAAACATCAGGATTGTGTATTTTTATAAACAATTTCAGCTATTGGGAAAATCTAAAGGACTAAAACTGCAGCAAAGTGCTGCCGTTTGAATCATTTATAGCGATGCATTATTTAATAGTTGCTGGTTGAAGTTTTTGATCCAAAGTGAGGCATTGTCAGAAGGAAAATTATGAAATAGCTTATGTATGTGTTTTTGTAATAGTAACACTAATGGTGCGTTGTGTGGTGATAGCATGATGGTGGAAAATCTGGGCCACCAACATGAAAAGCAAAGAATTGCTGAGGGTCTTGGCACTGACATATCAAAAATTGTGCCATCAAGCGAGGCATTTAACCTCAGATTGCTTCAAGGCAACTGTCTGAATGAAGAATGGATGTCTGTATCGCAAACACAAGACATGGGAGGAGAGAGTGTCTACATAACCTGCGGTAAAACAACCTCTCTGAGTCTAAAGACTGATGGATTTAATGCTCAGAAGCAAGTCAGTGCCTAAAAGGAAGATTTTATTTCATGTATAATTTATATTTTTGATACAAACAATAAACTATTTAATACAGGGTCAACTTAATTATGCTGCCTCCTAAGAAATCTTGTTGTAGCCAAATTCAAATCACATGTATCATTCACAGAGAAGGGAATCTCATTTGCTATGAGGAATCTTATTAGACAAGTGTCTTAAATACATACAAATGTTATTAATTAAATACTGCAAATATATCAATAAAACAGCTCAGGACTGTTTACCCAATATTTGCATATGCTATATGTATTTTTATGCTTATTTTAGTGTTAGCTTAACAACTGTTTTAGGCTGCCTATAGAAGGGTATGCATTGACGTCACTTTCCCGCCGGAACACAAAAACACGAGTAAAACAAATGATTATCAGTTTAGACTAAAGGTTGGACTCTATAGTGTTCCTTACAACTTACCAAAGATCCAGTGATCCATTTATATTGACATGCAGCCAGGAATCGTGTTTTCTGACATTTATATGAGCCTGATTTCGACGCCGGTGAAATACATAAAGCAAATTTGCTTGTGAACGCTTTATATAAATACATTATAGGTAGGTCTAAATCCAGGTGACGATCACTTATATCAATGTTATAAATATCATTAAGTTGATGTTTTAGAAGCAGGAAAAATGGGCAAGTGTAAGGATTTGAGCGGGTTTGACAAGGGCCAAGTTGTGATGGCTAGACGACTGGGTCAGAGCATCTCCAAAACTGCAGCTTTTTTGGGGTGTTCCCGGTCTGCAGTGGTCAGTATCTATCAAAAGTGCTCCAAGGAAGGAACAGTGGTGAACCAGCGACAGGGTCATGGGCGGCCAAGGCTCATTGATGCACGTGGGGAGCAAGCCGGCGGAGGCAGTGTGATGCTTTGGGCAAAGTTCTGCTGGGAAACCTTGGGTCCTGTTATCCATGTGGATGTTACTTTGACACGGTCCACCTACCTAAGCATTGTTGCAGACCATGTACACTTTTTCATGGAAACGGTATTCCCTGGTGGCTGTGGCCTCTTTCAGCAGGATAATGCGCCCTACCACAAAGCAAAAATGATTCAGGAAGGGTTTGAGGAGCACAACAATGAGTTTGAGGTGTTGACTTGGCCTCCAAATTCCCCAGATCTCAATTCAATTGAGCATCTGTGGGATGTGCTGAACAAACAAGTCTGATTCATGGAGGCCCCACCTCGCAACTTACAGGATTTAAAGGATCTGCTGCTAACATCTTGGTGCCAGATACCACAGCACACCTTCAGGGGTTTAGTGGAGTCCATGCCTCGATGGGTCAGGGCTGTTTTGGCAGCAAAAGTGGGACCAACACAATATTAGGAGTGTTAGGATCCTAACCCTAATATTAGGATTATGTTATGCCTGATCGGTGTATAACAATACAATATGGTATGATTTTACCATGAAATTAAACATTGACATAAAATGATAATTGTCCATTAAAAATCTATGTTTTGCTCCCTGGAGTCCAGTTGTTTCTGTGAATTGCAGCGATCCATTTGCTTCGTGGAATTAGTTTGTATTCCCTATTGTTCTAGTGGTAGAACTTTTGTTAAGCGTGTCAGAGGTTCTGGGTTCTATAATCTGCCCTCGTATCATTGTTTTTTTCATCATCAGTGATTGTATATCAAGAGCAGGGATAGTTTTTTGTGAATTTTGTTTGGTGATTTCACCAGAAAAAATAGAAAGTCTCCGCAATGGCGTTAAGCGATAGATTAAGCGCTCGTCCATGTGAAGTCTGCACAGTGTGTACAAGCCACAAGAGAAATCCACACCACTGATAACAGCTGCAACGAGAGCCAGATCACCTCTTATTTAACAAATTAACGAAATTATGCTCTGCTAGTGTAACGATTCACCAGTGTGAGTGCCCTGATCACCACCAGAAGGCACTCCAACCCGAATTGTCATTCCATCATAGACTACATCACCCATAATCCTTTGCCCGGACTCATCAGCACTCACTGTTTACACCTGTGTCTCATTTACCTCATTACCTCTGCCTATATCTAGCCTGTTCACCCTGTCATTCTTTGCTAAGTCTTGTTTAGTGTTACACTGTATTTCTGAGTGTTTTCCCTGGTTTCATGTCTCTTGGTTTGTTGGATTTCTTACCTGTTTCCTGGATTACCCTTTTGCCTCTGTTGCTTGTTTTGTTTGTCTGATTGGACTGCCTACCTGTGTATGACCTTTTGCCTTTTCTCTGACTACGATTGTGGATTACCCTTTAAATAAAGCTGCGTTTGGATCCTCTACCTGTGTTTCTCGGAGCAGTACATAACAGAAGACTTAGCCACAATGAATCCAGCAGCACGGTTAATGTGTCTCCGTCAAGGGAAAAAATCCATTGAGAACTATGTTGAGGACTTAATTGAGCTGGCACATTTGACTTTTATGGACAAGGTATGTCTTATGATATTTTTTCGAGGAGGACTTGATGTATGCTCATGTATGCCATTGCACCATCCCAACTGGACCCTAGAATACTATATAATATTATATAGACATTGCTCTACAACTGAGCGGTTCCGCATTTACTGTGGGTGTTGTGGAAGAGGAACACTGCACTCCCACAGTACCTGTCAGTCCAGAGTCTAGTCCCGGTCTAGTCTCCGTCCAGAGCCCAGTGACATCTCCTGTTCACGTCCAGAGCCCAGTGATGTCCCCTGTCTCTGTCCTGAGCCTAGAGATGGCTCCAGCCACTGACCAGCATCCAGAGATGGCTCCAGCCACTGACCAGCGTCCAGAGATGGCTCCAGCCACTGACCAGCATCCAGAGATGGCCCCAACCACTGAACAGCGTCCAGAGAGGGCCCCAGCCCGTGACCAGAGTCCAGAGAGGGCTTCAGCCAGTGACCAGAGTCCAGAGAGGGCTTCAGCCCATGACCAGAGTCCAGAGAGGGCTTCGTCTCCTTCCGTTCCGAGTCCAGAGAGGGCTCCGTCTACTTCCACGAGTCCAGAGAGGGCTCCGCCTCCTGTCACGAGTCTAGAGAGGGCTCCGCCTCCTGTCACGAGTCCAGAGAGGACTCCGCTTTCTGTTTCAGGTCCAGAGAGGACTCCGCTCCCTGAACTGTGTGGGCTGCCCTGGCCTCCTAAACTGTCTGAGCCACCCTGGTCATCTGTCTGGCCTGCGGCACCCTGGTAATCTGTCCGGCCTGCGCCACCCTGGTCATCTGCCCGGCCTGTTCCGCCCTGGCTGCCTGCTCTGCCTGAGTCTCCAGGCCCTCTTCCGCTCCATTGGCCTGGCCCTCCATCCCGCCCCCGGGTCCGCCTCTGCTCCACCTCCCTCCTAGACCATTTCAGGAGCGTCTGGAAGCCGATCTTTTGAGGGGGGGCTATGTAACAATTCACCAGTGTGAGTGCCCTGATCACCACCAGAGGGCACTCCAACCCGGACTGTCATTCCATCATAGACTACATCACCCATAATCCTTTGCCCGGACTCATCAGCACTCACTGTTTACACCTGTGTCTCATTTACCTAATTACCTCTGCCTATATCTAGCCTCTTTACCCTGTCATTCTTTGCTAAGTCTTGTTTAGTGTTACACTGCATTTCTAAACGTTTTCCCTGGTTTCATGTCTCTTGGTTTGTTGGATTTCTTGCTTGTTTCCTGGATTACCCTTTTGCCTCTGTCCCTTGTTTTGTTTGCCTGATTGGACTGCCTACCTGTGTATGACCTTTTGCCTTTTCTCTGACTACGATTGTGGATTACCCTTTAAATAAAGCTGCGTTTGGATCCTCTACCTGTGTCTCTCGGAGCAGTACGTAACAGCTAGTTAACTGGAGATGTTTTGTTTGTAGTAGGTAGGTTCATCCGTGCTGCGAGATGTTTCAAAAAGCAATGGGGACAATATCGACCCTGGCAAAAAGTGATGGGGACATGTCCCACCCATCCCACCCATCCCACCCACAAATTATGCCTATGCTAAGATTTCTTGTCAAATCTATTTGTGCAGTCAATCACAAAGCTCTTTCTTGTTTTATGTGTTTTGTGTGTATTTTGCGGTATTCACGCTGAAAACCAATGCTGCCACTCAGGGCCCTATCATACACCCAGCGCAATGCGACACCAGGCACGATGCAAGAGTTTTTTGCTAGTTTCGCAGTTATTTTCACGTCCAGAGCCAGGTTTTTTTAAATAGCAAATGCACTCGCGCCCATCTGTTTGCCCATGGACAGGCACGGTAGTGCAGTATTTTTTGTGTTATTTAAAGGGCGAAATTAATAATATCCGCTTACAGGCAGGTGAACAACGTATGTACACTCTGCGTATTACACACACAGGGATGCAAACACAAACATTTTTAAATATTAAAAATAAAAGGATTCCTCTCTGGAGAAGCATTCAGATTCAAATTCCGCCGTGTAAAATAGCGAATCTGTCATGGTGCACGTGCAACTGGCTTTAAAGGGAACGGGAGATGAGACTCTGATTGGTTTATTGCACGTTATGCCCAAAACACACCCATGACTCATTAAGAGACTAGGTACAACCCTTTTGGACCATGAGCCTGGCGCACCGACTGTTTTTTCCGTCGTTAAACTAGCAAAAGTGGATTTGGACATGCCCTAAGTGCACCTGCGCCATGCGCTTCAGACCATGCGCTCAGATCGGTAAAATAGGGCCCTCAGTCTTTTTGTCACTCAGTGGGCATAACCGCAGTCACTCTGGCATTGTGTTCGGTTCTATTTATGAATTTTATAATTTTCCCGGTCTACTAACATCTGTTATGACATCCGCTTCAAACATTACAATGCTAACTTTCTTGAACTTTCCAAGTAAATCCATTTCACTAATTACTCTTCAACAGCGATGCCATAGAAATATACAGAGCTACCGCAAAAACAGAAGTTCAAAGACACAATTCTTAAGATGGCTGCGCGCTTGTTTCTCCGATGCATAAGGTCTAAAGTGTGTTCCAAATCAGTCACAGGTTGTTTAGCTCGTCCTAATCCTAGTGAGCTGTCAGCAACTTTACACGTAACAAAAATAGCGCTGAAACCACAGTGAGACTAACACCTGCTAACACAGTTGAATTCAGTAGTTTGACATGTTTTTGACACGCAATTTTTTAAAAAGAGCACTTTGTAATAACATCAAATTAAAAGTTTACTTTATAAGTACATTTTAAATCATTATGTTCTAATAATATTAAACCAAGCTTTAAAGAAGTACTTGTGTTGACTAGCATACTAAAGCATAAAGTACTTGATTATAATTTTAATGTGTTATTTATTATTTAAAGGTAATATATTTTAAATGTACTAATTTGCAATTTCATTGTTACAAATGTGTAATTACAAATATATTTAAATACATGACGTACAAGTTTCAATACACTGTAAACCCGAATATGTTGGCAAAACTCAAAAAAATTGAGGCTATTGGTTACGTCAATTTTTTTAAGTTAAGAAATGTAAAGTTTAAGTAAGCAGAACTTGCAGATTTTTATTTTGTACTCATACATTTTAATAGCTCTTAACGTCAAATATTTGAGTAAGCTAATTCATACATTTAAATGAAAATTATCAACTTACATTTTTTTGTAGTGGAAACTTGGCTAGCTTTAACTAGCTAATTCAATAAATGCTACCTTGCTAATTGATAACACATTGCTTTTATAACATTATCATAGCATAGCACTTGCTGAATAAATACAGCAATGTAGAACATTTAATATAATGTATATCTGTTCTCAAAATAAGCTCATGCTCCACTCGTCACCATGATGGTAACCCCCCAAAAAACCCAACGTAACAGAAACTCTTCTAAACTAACATAGCAAAACATTAAACACTACTAAATCTCCACCTTAACATTAATCTTGCACAAATGAATAACACTGAATGTTAGCATTTACTCTCCCTTTTGAGTGTCATGTCAAAGCATGCTGGGAAATAGAAATCCCAGCCCAGTTTCGGTTAAATTTAAGTTTGTCTAAATTAAAAGAAATTCATAAAACTCAAAACAATGGAACAATTCAGATTACTTAAAATGTGTTAGTTTTGTGAACTCAAAAGAAAAAGACAGTTCTAAATACTCATAAAAGTTAATTTGATTGAACTAATTTAAGTTGGCTCTACTCAAACCAATTAATTATTTTGAGTGTTAGGGTTTACAGTGTAGAAATGACGGTAAAATGTATTTTAATCAGTACATTTGACAGAACCATATTTCAAATTCTATTATGAAATTACATATAAATATGTACTTATAGGTAAAAAAGCAATATAATGTTCAGCTAATTACATTTAATGTTTACATTTTAAATACATTTTAATGTAATTGCAAATATCATGCAATTAAGTGTCCGAAAACATTACATTCAGTTTTTTCAGTATATTATTTCAAAGCATATTATTTCCAAAATAAGTACATTTATGCTAACGTGTAGTGGTACTTTTTCATGAAGATTTTAAAATAGAATTATATTAAAACAATGTATTATTGATATTTAAAATTTAAATTTAAACCACATTACAATCGCTCAATTTCTCGCAAATCGATGACGAATTTCTATGATGGCCTTAATGTGATGCATTCTGGGATTATTTCATCATAACGGATACATGTGAAAATCATGATAAAGTCTACTTTCTAGAGCAGCCCTCATTGAACGTGCACTTTGTATCCCTTAAATTCTATCTAGGTTGGAAGCTCAGTCAGTTTTGGAAGAGCTTATATTTCTCTTTCTCTTTCTCTTTAAGGGGTTTGTTGAGGCATGAAATGTGTGGCGGGCGAAAGTAACCGCACACTTCCTTTACTGTCACATCCTATTACAGAGCAACACTGAGCCCTTAACCTCGTAAATAAAACAATCAATGAGTCTGTACCATGAGTCACTTGAGCGAAGAGGAAAAGACTCTAACCTTGTCTAATGCCATTACAGCAGGTGATGTGAATTACTGAAAGTATTTTTCAGTAATTTTAATAACTAGGTATGTTGTTCATGTGCTGATAAGACTTAGAAATAAGTCCATTTGTACACATCTGAAAGACTGAGTCAAGGTGTCCTCTGGGTAAAGTACAGCTCTGACAAGCCTTTAAGAATGTCCTCTATCCCTCGTATGGGACGCTGTTAACGTGACATTACTTCAAATTAACTTTCTATAAATCAACTGCATGTTTTCCTCCTCTTTACCTCTATCATGATCACCTTTAGATGCTTTAGCTTTCTTTTTCTCTAACTATATATCACAAAAAATACATTCGCTGTATTTTTACCACATTCAGCCTCAAAACTGACCAACAAATGCTTAAGGACATCTTCAAGAACACAAGAATAAGTATTTATTGACAATTCTCACCAAGGCTCAATAAGCTAAAACATCCACTTTAAAAGTCTGAAATAAGATCCTGCCTACAAAAACTTTCTAAACAACTGAATATTAGACTATTGGAACAAGACAAGACTTGTTTCTGGCACAATATCAGTTATTTATTTATATATTAAAAAAAGAAGAAATAAACAGAAAAAGAAAAGTTGCTTTGATTTAAAAAAAAAAATACTTTTGCAGTAAGCAAGCTGGTCACCGTGGATTTCCACAGACTTCTTGAATGTGAATCTATTCATGAAAGTTTAATTGTGTCTGGCCCTGAAACAAGACAATGACCTAAAACCCTCCAGCAAATCTACAGTACAATATCTGAAAAAGTCCAAATGAAGAGTTGACCAAGGACAAGCAAAAGCTCAGAAATTAAAAGCTGTGCTTTTCTTGAACTTGAAGTAGGCACTTCATGGAGGGCTGCTTTTTTTCACAGTTTTATGAAAGGAGGAAATGGCAAGTTGTCCATCAAGGTCATCTAGAAGACTGACAGGAAACATATCTGCCAACTAAGAACTGATTTCTCCCAAAGGAAGGCACACTAGCTATTGAAGATCCAGGCATAGATATTTTCCCCTAACTTTATTTGGTTGATCACTGTGATCACGGTTTGTTTATGTGATCGTTAAAATGAAGATTTCTTCAAGAGTTAGTCAAGCCAGCAAGTACCTTGTTTCTACCCAAATCCTGAAAAAAAATTCTACCCAAATTCTGGGTTGAGCCTTTTGGGTCATTTTTGGGGGGTTATTTTTTCAGTGTTTGTGTAGTTTTTGTGTTAATCAGATCCTGGGTCAGATGTAACAACCCAAATAAAACAATCAATGAGTCTGTACCATGAGTCACCATGAGTCACTTGAGCGGAGAGGAAAAGATTCTAACCCAGTGTAGTTTTTGTGTTACCCAGATCCTGGGTCAGATGTAACAACCCAGTGTTTGAGTAGTTTTTTGTGTTACCCAGATCCTGGGTCAGATGTAACAACCCAGTGTTTGGGTAGTTTTTGTGTTACCCAGATCCTGGGTCAGACGTAACAACCAAGTGTTTGGGTAGTTTTGTGTTACCCAGATCCTGTGTCAGACGTAACAACCAGTGTTTGGGTAGTTTTTGTGTTACCCAGGTCCTGGGTCAGACGTAACCCAGTGTTTGGGAAGTTTTTGTGTTACCCAGATCCTGTGTCAGACGTAACAACCCAGTGTTTGGGTAGTTTTTGTGTTACCCAGATCCTGGGTCAGGCATAAGAACGCAGTGTTTGGGTAGTTTCTGTGTTACCCAGATCCTGCGTCAGACGTAACCCAGTGTTTGGGTAGTTTTTGTGTTACCTAGATCCTGGGTCAGACCTAACAACCCAGTGTTTGGATAGTTTTTGTGTTACCCAGATCCTGGGTCAGGCATAAGAACCCAGTGTTTGGGTACTTTCTGTGTTACCCAGATCCTGAGTCAGACGTAACCCAGTGTTTGGGTAGTTTTTGTGTTACCCAGATCCTGTGTCAGACGTAACAACCCAGTGTTTGGGTCGTTTTTGTGTTACCCAGATCCTGTGTCAGACGTAACAACCCAGTGTTTGGGTAGTTTTTGTGTTACCCAGGTCCTGGGTCAGACGTAACAACCCAGTGCTTGGGTAGTTTTTGTGTTACCTAGATCCTGCGTCAGACGTAACAACCCAGTGTTTGGGTAGTTTTTGTGTTACCCAGGTCCTGGGTCAGACGTAACCCAGTGTTTGGGTAGTTTTTGTGTTACCTAGATCCTGCGTCAGACGTAACAACCTAGTGTTTGGGTAGTTTTTGTGTTACCCAGGTCCTGGGTCAGATGTAACCCAGTGTTTGGGTAGTTTTTGTGTTACCCAGATCCTGGGTCAGGCATAAGAACCCAGTGTTTGGGTAGTTTCTGTGTTACCCCGATCCTGTGTCAGACGTAACCCAGTGTTTGGGTAGTTTTTGTGTTACCTAGATCCTGGGTCAGACCTAACAACCCAGTGTTAGGGTAGTTTTTGTGTTACCCAGATCCTGGGTCAGGCATAAGAACCCAGTGTTTGGGTAGTTTCTGTGTTACCCAGATCCTGGGTCAGACGTAATAACCCAGTGCTTGGGTAGATTTTGTGTTACCTAGATCCTCCGTCAGACGTAACAACCCAGTGTTTGGGTAGTTTTTGTGTTACCCAGGTCCTGGGTCAGACGTAACCCAGTGTTTGGGTAGTTTTTATGTTACCCAGATCCTGGGTCAGGCATAAGAACCCAGTGTTTGGGTAGTTTCTGTGTTACCCAGATCCTGCGTCAGGACGTAACCCAGTGTTTGGGTAGTTTTTGTGTTACCCAGATCCTGCGTCAGACGTAACAACCAGTGTTTGGGTAGTTTTTGTGTTACCTAGATCCTGCGTCAGACATAACAACCCAGTGTTTGGGTAGTTTTTGTGTTACCCAGATCCTGCGTCAGACCTAACAACCCAGTGTTTGGGTAGTTTTTGTGTTACCCAGATCCTGCGTCAGACATAACAACCCAGTGTTTGGGTAGTTTTTGTGTTACCTAGATCCTGCGTCAGACATAACAACCCAGTGTTTGGGTAGTTTTTGTGTTACCCAGGTCCTGGGTCAGACGTAACCCAGTGTTTGGGTAGTTTCTGTGTTACCCAGATCCTGCGTCAGACGTAACCCAGTGTTTGGGTAGTTTTTGTGTTACCCAGATCCTGCGTCAGACGTAACAACCAGTGTTTGGGTAGTTTTTGTGTTACCCAGATCCTGGGTCAGGCATAAGAACCCAGTGTTTGGGTAGTTTCTTTGTTACCCAGATCCTGCGTCAGACGTAACCCAGTGTTTGGGTAGTTTTTGTGTTACCCAGATCCTGCGTCAGACGTAACAACCAGTGTTTGGGTAGTTTTTGTGTTACCTAGATCCTGCGTCAGACATAACAACCCAGTGTTTGGGTAGTTTTTGTGTTACCCAGATCCTGTGTCAGACCTAACAACCCAGTGTTTGGGTAGTTTTTGTCTTACCCAGATCCTGCGTCAGACATAACAACCCAGTGTTTGGGTAGTTTTTGTGTTACCTAGATCCTGGGTCAGACCTAACAACCCAGTGTTTGGGTAGTTTTTGTGTTACCCAGATCCTGCGTCAGACATAACAACCCAGTGTTTGGGTAGTTTTTGTGTTACCCAGATCCTGCGTCAGACATAACAACGCAGTGTTTGGGAAGTTTTTGTGTTACCCAGATCCTGGGTCAGACATAACAATCCTGGGTCAGACACCCAGTGCAGCTCTGTCAAATTGGTGCATGTTTTCGATAAAATACAGGTTTGTGTACATTTTATTTTATTTATAAATTCATTATTGTTCTGTATATCGTTTACTTTTATGCAAAGCAACATACAGGGGCGCGAAGTGAGTCACCTAAACAAGTGTCACGTCGTCTGTCTTTTCGCATGATCAAAACCCCTGATGCCTTGCCCTTGCATAAAATGTTATGATTTTATATAAGACACAGAATATAAATACTTAGGATGTTTAAAATGTCCTCAGACATCCTCAGCTCACTGTTTGTTTATGGGCAGGTTATGGAGTCAGTCACAGCATACTTAGCCTACGAGTGAAACGCAGGGCGGCGGTCTGAAGTTAGAAGTTCCCCCACTAAACATGATACAAGCTCTGCACGAGATCCAGTGCCATTAGATCCAGTGGAAACGGGACAACAGAGATTTGGTCGATTACACTTGAATTATTCTAAATGTTTAATTTTTACTTCTAATATTTGTTAAATGAGCTTAAATGTAGGTAATATGTATAAAAAAACTATATAACATATGCTATACTGTAAAATATGATCGGAAATAAAGAACTTGTCATGCAAACCAGTGGCTGTGTGGAGGATTTAAAAAAAAAGTTTTTAAAAAGTTAATCCGTAAACAATAATTCTTGTATGAAGTAGTAAAATAAGCTGGTATTATAGTAAAAACGAATCAACCCATTATGCTGGGTTAAATAAACAACTCAATAATAAATAGTCAAATTAACCAAACATGTGTTCTGTCCTATATTTACCCAGCCAGTGTTTTAGTGTACATAGTCTTATACAATACAAAAATAAATACATAAATAAATAACCAAGAAAAGGACAAAGGAGTCTGACAACCTCAGACATCTCTAGTCTCAACTCATCATTTTCACCAATTCTGACAGGTGAGATGTTTGCTGAGGGGATACCGGCAACCCCTCAAGAAAAAAGTTACAGCAAGTACAAAACAAGACAATGCCCACAGATAAAAACATTGTGAGGTGGAGGTGTGTGTACCGTAAATGTAGGGGTTCATTATGACCTTTGTGGGTTTGTGGGAGATGAGTTCACAGATGGGGTAGAGGTGTGTTGTGAGAGGAACTGGGACACTAGAATCTCCTCTGTAGCCCGAGGTAGAGTCAAGAGGTAACTGTAAAATTCGGAGAGTTCAGAAGTTGCTGGAATAGTGGATGTTGCTGTCGAGTCGATCTTCCGAGTGCATCCGGGCTGCTACCATGAGCAAATGAGAGGAACTGAAAGATTGGTATCTCCTTTGTAGCCCTAGGTAGAGTCAAAAGGTAACACTAGGATTTCATTTAGAAATCTCTGGAATAGTGGAAGGTGATGTCGAGTCGATCTTTTGAGTACATTGAAATGTGAAAAATCTGCAAATACTGGAAACGCCCTAGGAAATGTATCCAATTGGGGTCAGGTGAAGTTGAAAGCAGCCTAATTAAACTGGACTTTGATAAACCTGGCTTTGAACATCTCAAGTTGTGTTTACAAGGTACTGTGCTTCTGCAATGAGTGTTTACATGGGACTGAGAGATTGGTATCTCTGTTTTAGCCTAAGGTGGAGTCGTAACTGTGAAACTAATTCAGAAGTTCTCTGGAATAGCGGAAGGTCTTCATAATACCAATGTGAAGTTCTGCACAGCAAATAACAGAGACTGGCTGCACACTTGTAAACACCCTGAAGAAACGCATCCAGTCAGGGTCAAGTGAGCCTGAATCCAGCCCATTTACACAGAACCTCCTTAAAACCGATTTCGCACATCCCTAGAAATAAAGTTATCTTTACAAGGTAACGTGCAGATACAATAAAACCTCATAAGGTAACTATAAAACCTTGAGAATTCATTCAGAAATCCATGAAATGGTGTTTCCAATCCTGATCCTAGAGGCGCACCAATTGTACACGTTTGAATTCTTCCTAATCAAACAGACCTAACTCATTTGCTGATTAGTAACTCAAAGATTAGTGGTTACTCAAAGACCTGAACTGGATGGGTCAGATAAGAGAACAGGAAAACTGTTGGAAAACACTGGTCTATTTGATCTTCCAAGTACATCCATGTGTGAAAAATCTGCACAGGAAACAGTTCCATTGTCTCTTCCTACAGTTATCAGCACAGGTGGCATGAAGAATTAATAGGATTGAAGTGCTTCTTCATTTTAGATTCATTGAGTGGTTCTGCTGAATGTTCCAACTCTCTCAAAACTCTCAACAGTCTTGATCTGAGAGTTTTGTTTGGAGTATGTGGAAATGGTACCATCATGAACCTAAGCGATGTCTTTCTAGGGTACTTGAGGGGTTTATGATGGTATCTGTAGACTGTGGCAGACACAGGTGTGCATATAGGGCTGTGAGTTTCCGGGTGGCCTACTTAAGCCTGTCTTTGTGGAGGATGGGCAAGAAAAGTGACTTGTTATGAATAACTTATTGTAAACAAATGTCTCCTTTGTTCACTAGCACTATTTTCCCCACCTAATCTACATTTCTTTCTTTTGCTGTTACAATCATGTATATTTACGTATACTTGTTACGTGTTATTGTGTGTCGCATTTATTTTAGGGTATGTTTACATGACAACGATGCATTTTGGCCGTTCATTTGCACGACAACGGCGTTTGGGGGCCAGAAAATGCTAACTTTTGAAAAAGTTTTTGAAAACTTTACCATTATTGTCTCAGTGTAAACTACAAAAACGTGAATTTGTGAAAACAGTGACATCATGCACAGTACGTGTTCAGTCTATAGGTGTGTAGCGTTTGTTTACAAAGAGACATCGCCAACTACTGGCCTGGCATGAATACAGCATTTTTAGTTGTTTTCATGGAGCCGTGTGAACAGGGATCGCTTTGACTACTTTGTCGTTTGTATGTGAAAAATGCGAAAGAAAATTTTTGTTTTTAGTACATTGTTGTCGTAATTCCCACCTCTGAAGTCGTGATTACGAGCTCTTCACGTTCAAGTGTGTGACTTCATGTGCAATTTTTAACTAGGAAACTCGAATTTCGAATCTTCATGGCGGGATCACCGATCACCTCTCTCCTCTTTGCTGGAGCGATCCAGCTTTGATTATAGTGTAATTTAGTTTCCGTTGATTATATTGAGTAATATTACGCTTAGTCCTAATGTTCTTTTTTTCATCTCTTATTAGTAACAGTTAGTGGACTTATTTTTTAGTTCACGTTTTGGTTATTTAGTAAGTTCAGAGAGGGAAGCAGAGAGAGCAATGTTTATATGCTTGTCAGTTTTATTCAAAATCCGGTCTTTAAAACCAGCACAAAAACATTAGGCTATTTATTTATCATTCATGGAATGTTTTCTTTTTCTTTTCCCTGAAACTTTTTAATTGGACATTTGTCTAAATGTTACTATTTGTTTCAGAACATTCAGAGAACATTCAACATTATGTTTGAAAAATGATGTTATGTTCCCTTAAAGGGGACCTATTATGCAAAATTCACTTTTATAAGTTTGCGTCAGAACAACCAGTCTATAATGGTAAAAATCCTCATCCTCATTTTTTTTTATAATTCCCATAAATCAAAAACAGTCTCTTCAAACAAGCTGATTCAGATTCCCCCATACAATGACGTCATTGTAGGGAGAAGCCCCGCCCACAGCCGTTGACGATCTGCCCTATTAGCATAGACACAGCCCTGAGTGAGAAGCACAGAGACCGCCATTTCTGTATCCTTCAGTGCGTAAGATTGTCCTGTTTTGTCGTTGCTGGTATGCTGGAGCATGAGCTCTTGAAGCTCCACCCTCTTCTTGAAAGGAGGCCGGAAGCACCATTTGCATTTAAAGGGACACACACAATTTTAACATGCTATAAAAATGATCTGTAGGATATTTTGTGCTAAAAGAAGACGACTTATTTTACATCTAGTAAAAAGGGACATAATAGGTCCCCTTTAATGTTCACATTACAAAGAAGAAAAAAAACATTTTTACATATATATTTTTGTTTTAATCTGGACATTTTGAATGCTCAGAGAACATTCAGAAATAACTTAATGGGAATATTAGCAAATTGTTCTTAGAACACATTTTTGTTAGCTGGGTTACACTGTCAGTCAGACAGTAGTCTGCCTTCCTAAGTAGTTATTGGCCAGAATAAGCTGCAAGGTGGACTAAACTATGTAAACTAGATCTGCAAGAAGCAGCTAATCCACATTGAAGTGCTGAGTGATTAATGAATATAATCCACTGCTGAGGATATTGTCAGCCGGTGCATTTGTATCAACACATCACTCATCTCCCTTCCATCTTTTGTAATTTTTCTGCTTATCTTTCACTGCAATGTACCACTAATTTCCTCCTCTTTGACTTTTTTTTCTGCTTTATCTTCCTTTTCTCATTATTTTACTGGAAGTGTTTATGTGACAAGAAGCAGAAGCCTGGTCACAGAAGGCTATCTTTACCCTGTCACACTTTATAACAGTTAAGAGATAACCACAGTCTGGCTTCAGGCCAGTTAGCTATAGCACAAAGAGGGCGAACTGCTATTCTCGCTAACCGCTAGCTGACAGTCGAGGAAGTGTCAAACCACAGGAAGTGACATGTAAAAACTCATTAAAAACACTGTCATTTTCCAACACTGGTTAGCAGAAATTATTAATGCACACTTGAAACAAAGAGTCTTTCTAGAACAAACTCCTAGCTTGCTGGAGATACTTTCTCATCTTGTCATATATTTCACTTAATCTGACAGGCTTGATGGCTTAAATACATCACTGTGGGCTAAGATAAATGACATCTTTCACTCTCACCCTGTAAATAACAGATGGTGCAAGATTTAAGAAATTTTAACCACCATGGTTTGTACTTCATGCTTTTGGCTTACGATCTATCACTTTGTAGTTCATTTATACCAGTTTTGTTGTTTGGTCCAACCAATAAAATTGTTTGGCTGGTTATCATTGCCCTGTTAGCCCCTGCTGGTACATGTCGGAACAATTTTTTGCAAGCAAATATTCAAATATTAAATTACATTTTCATTTCAAATATCAAACTTCTTAGGCTATATGTTGGATATTTTGTATGGTGGTCCTTTTATGCTTTTTTAAATTTTAAATTTTCTTTAGTGTGTGTGATGAAGCAGCCGTAATCGTCACCGCTGGGGAAACATCACTGGCACACACATATACATATACGCACACATACCACATTCACTCTCCATTTTCAGTTCCCTCGCCGTTTCTGCTGTCAGAGAAGCGGGTGCACACGCAATCCTGATAGCACAGGGACATGTTGAATTATCCATTCCCCTTCCTTAAGTATCCACATCCCGGGACATTTCACACATACACATTACACTTTGTTTTATGTTTTGTACTAGTTATGTCGTTATTTTTGGTGTTTGTTTAGCGTGAAGTGTGTTGGTTGACGTCCTGGCCAGGAGGCGCTGCGCTGGCCAAACAGAGCGATCGAGCGGTGATCAGTTATGACGTCACTGACTGTGCCACGCCGGCGCAGTGCTCCGAAGGCCGACTAAACCATTGTGTAATGTTAATAAGGGTACCCGTGTTTATATGTGTGGTAAAATTAAAATGTTCAATTTATTGCTTTTGTAATGAGTATGTTTATTTGTGGGTTATATGTTGAGATGTTGTTTATTACTGATTGAGTGTGCATAAATGCGTGAAAATGTGAACTAGGTGAGTTTATACACGATACTTACCTGCTACTGGAAAAGTCCCCAAAAAGGGGTGGAGTCTGGCCTATTAAAGAGGAGGCCAGACTCAAACTAGGGACTTGTTAAACAAAGTCAAAGCAAGAGTGCTACTGTGGTGCCTCGAGTGAACCCTAAACCATTGGTATATTGTGGATACTACTATATATATTTCTTCCCTTATTTATTTTGCTGTTGGAGGTTTTTTTCTGTTGGACGGGTTTACGGTCCCAGGTGAAGGCAGTGGAGGAGGAGGAGGAGGAGGATGCGACTTGGGATTCGATGGAAAGTACAGAGGACGAGGAGGTCACAGCGAGTCTTCCTAAACATTCATCAATGCCCAGTCCACTACAGTTGAAGCCAATCACTTCAGGTGCAACAGCTGGTGAGGGAATGGTTTCCCTGATGTGTCAGTTCCTAGATGCACAGCAGCAGAGAGAGGAGAGGTATCTGAAGAAGTTCCGGGGGATACGCGAGTCTATCCGGCAGTCGACTCGACCTGCTGAATCTTTGTCCGACAGTGAGAGCCCGCGGATGGAGCTACCAACGGCAGCTGCACAAAGGGTATCCACACAACTCAGAACACATGACAGAGATTCCCCAAGTGCTTCTGGGGCAGAGAGAGCCGATGAAGTGAGCTGAATCGAAGTTGCCGATCTTCCAGCAGTGGGAAGACATTGAAAATTATCTTTGGCGGTTCGAGCAGCTGGCCAGGACCTGGAGGTGGCCTGAGGAGGAGTGGAGCTATCGGCTTGTTCAGTTACTGACAGGGCAGATGCTGGAGGTGTACCTAGCAATGGACGAGGAGCAGGCGGAGATATAAAGGAAGCACTGCTGGAGAAATTTAACATCTCACCAGAAACATACCGCCAGCGCTTCCGAGCATTCTCTGTTCCATCTGGAGAATCGCAGACCGAGACCTACCATCGATTAAGGAATCTGTATCGGCGATGGGTACAGCCCGAGGAGCACTCAAATGAGGAGATTAGGGAGGACATTATCCTTGAGCAGCTTCTTTGCATACTTCCGTATGATTCTCGCACATGGGTGCGGGAGCATGAGCCACTGCCGGGACTAGCGGCAGCGAAGCTGGCTCAACGGTACATGAACGCTCACCGTGGAGGTCCACGCACTCAACCACCCAGAGGTACGGAACGCGCTGTTTCAGATAACTTTGGGGCTGGGGCTGAAAGGGGTCGGGTAGACCATACAGACAGTGTACAAGGTCAAAAGTCAACAGCAGGCAAGGGATTCATTTGCTTTTAGTGCCAGCAGCCAGCACAAAGCATCAGTGTGTCCTGCGCGCAAAGCAAAACTGACTGGATTTTGTTATGTTCCCAGAGAGGAAGACAATGTTAAAGACTCTGTAGGGGAGAGTCAAACTCTGTGTAATGTAACTGTTAATGGACATTCCTTGCAAGCTCTTTTGGACACTGAAAGTTCTCTCTCATTGTTGAAACCCTGTTTTGTGTCAAATGTTAACTATGAGAACACCACCTCTGTTCAGTGTGTACATGGTGATATAAAGCAGAATCCCCGAGCTGAAGTGATTGTGGGGGTACATAATCAGTTGTACTTGTTAAATGTTGCCATAGTTGACAACCTACCAGCAGACGTGATTTTAGGATGGGACTTGCCAGTTTTTTGTGAACTTAGTACAAAACGTCAAAGACTCTGAGACTGTTTCTGCCACTGATACCTTAAACCTGTCATGTCCTGCTGTTACTCAGGCACAAGCCAAGGCAGGTCTGTAGCCACTGCCAGACTTGGACAGTAGTCTGCTGCAGGGCAGGACAAAGGGCCCTAAAAAAAAATCACGCCGACAGAAAAGTACCTGGGTACCCCAGCCTCTAAGACTTCTATGGAGGGTCTGGATGTAAGTGGCTGGAGGATCCCGGAGGATATTTCAAAACTGCAAAAGGAGGATGAGTCTTTAAAACGACTCTTTGAGAAGGTTGAGCATAAAAATGCAACTAACCTGTGCAATGAAATGTATGTTGTGTTGAATGGAGTGTTACACTTGAAGACAAATGATGTTACATGTTTGATTGTTCCAACCTGTTGTCGCCATGTTGTCTTACATTTAGCACACACTGTTCCCTGGGCTGGCCACCTAGGCCAGCAGAAAACATATGCACGGATTAGCTCACGCTTTCATTGGCCCACACTATACAGGTGCTGGTCATATAATTAGAATATCATCAAAAAGTTTATTTATTTCACTAATTCCATTCAGAAAGTGAAACTTGTATATTATATTCATTCATTACACACAGACTGATATATTTCAAATGTTTATTTCTTTTAATTTTGATGATTATAGCTGACAACTAAGGAAAATCCCAAATTCAGTATCTCAGAAAATTAGAATATTGTGAAAAGGTTCAATATTGAAGACACCTGGTGCCACACTCTAATCAGCTAATTAACTCAAAACACCTGCAAAGGCCTTTAAATGGTCTCTCAGTCTAGTTCTGTAGGCTACACAATCATGGGGAAGACTGCTGACTTGACAGTTGTCCAAAAGACGACCATTGACACCTTGCACAAGGAGGGCAAGACACAAAAGGTCATTGCAAAAGAGGCTGGCTGTTCACAGAGCTCTGTGTCCAAGCACATTAATAGAGAGGCGAAGGGAAGAAAAAGATGTGGTAGAAAAAAAGTGTACAAGCAATAGGGATAACCGCACCCTGGAGAGGATTGTGAAACAAAACCCATTCAAAAATGTGGGGGAGATTCACAAAGAGTGGACTGCAGCTGGAGTCAGTGCTTCAAGAACCACTACGTACAGACGTATGCAAGACATGGGTTTCAGCTGTCGCATTCCTTGTGTCAAGCCACTCTTGAACAACAGACAGCGTCAGAAGCGTCTCGCCTGGGCTAAAGACAAAAAGGACTGGACTGCTGCTGAGTGGTGCAAAGTTATGTTGTCTGATGAAAGTAAATTTTGCATTTCCTTTGGAAATCAGGGTCCCAGAGTCTGGAGGAAGAGAGGAGAGGCACACAACCCACGTTGCTTGAGGTCCAGTGTAAAGTTTCCACAGTCAGTGATGGTTTGGGGTGCCATGTCATCTGCTGGTGTTGGTCCACTGTGTTTTCTGAGGTCCAAGGTCAACGCAGCCGTATACCAGGAAGTTTTAGAGCACTTCATGCTTCCTGCTGCTGACCAACTTTATGGAGATGCAGATTTCATTTTCCAACAGGACTTGGCACCTGCACACAGTGCCAAAGCAACCAGTACCTGGTTTAAGGACCATGGTATCCCTATTCTTAATTGGCCTGACCTTAACCCCCATAGAAAATCAATGATACTGAATTTGGGATTTTCCTTAGTTGTCAGTTATAATCATCAAAATTAAAAGAAATAAACATTTGAAACATATCAGTCTGTGTGTAATGAATGAATATAATATACAAGTTTCACTTTTTGAATGGAATTATATAGCAAAACATGTGCCATCTATCAAAAGACCAGTGTTGTGTCCCAGCGGGGTAAAGCACCCTTGCACCCTCTCCCTGTCATCTCTGTTCCTTTCAGGCGCTTCGCCATCGACATCGTGGGGCCACTTGAAAAAAGTAGTGCGGGACATCAGTACATCCTGGTGGTCAGCGATTATGCCACAAGATATCCAGAAGCCTTCCCACTTCGATTCATCACCACACCCAAAATCATTCATGCCCTCATCCAGCTCTTCTCCAGGGTAGGCATACCAGAAGAGATCCTGACGGACCAGGGAACCAACTTCACCTCGCGGCTATTGGGGCAACTACACCAGCAACTGGGCATCACCGCCATCAGGACCAGTCCATACCACACACAGACAGATGGCCTGGTGGAAAGTTGCATGCTGCGGAAGTTTGTTGCAGACACGGGATGTGATTGGGACAAATGGCTACCTTTTGTGCTTTTTGCATATAGGGAAGCACCTCAAGCCTCAACTGGTTTCTCGCCGTTTGAGCTCCTCTATGGCTGGCAAGTGCAAGGTCCGTTGGACCTGCTGCGAAAGGGCTGGGAGGACCCTGCATCCAGAACCGAGGAGAAGGGCATAGTACAGTACGTGCTGGAAATGAAAGACTGACTTGAGCAATATAGGGAACAGGCGAGGGAAAACCTACAAGAGGCACAGCAAGCTCAAAAGCGGTGGTATGACCAACATGCAAGACTTCGACAGTTCCAACCAGGGCAAAAAGTGTTACTCCTGTTACCATCATCATCTAACAAACTTTTGGCCAAGTGGCAAGGACCATACACTGTGGTACGGAAAATGGGTCCAGTGACTTATGAGGCTTTGGAAAGCCAAACAGACCTACTAAGGGAGTGGAAGGAGGCACCTGGTAAAGCCATTTGTTCCGCCAGAGGCCTGGGCGGACTGAGTTGACTCAGCACACCATACACCTGACCGACCTAACACCATTGAGACAACGGCCTTACCAGGTACCTGAGAGGCTGGTGGAACCTCTAAAGGAGGAGATCAGCATGATGAAGGAATTGGGAGTAATAGAGCCCTCTATGAGTAAATAAAGCAGTCCTGTGGTAAGCGTCCCAAAGAAGGATGGAACACTGCGTGTCTGCATCGACTTCCGTAAGCTGAATGCACAATCAAAGTTTGATGCTTACCCAATGCTGCGAGTGGATGACTTGTTGGAGAAAATTGGACAAGCCCAGTTTTTCACCACCCTGGATCTCTGTAAGGGATATTGGCAGGTGCCCCTTGATCCAGCCTCCAGACCATACACAGCCTTCCGGACCCCAGTGGGGCTGTACCAATTTACCGTCCTTCCTTTTGGCCTGCATGGGGCACCTGCCACATTTCAACGGTTGATGGATTGAGTTCGACAAGGCTGTGAGGAATGGTCTGCTGCCTACCTCGATGATGTAGTAATCCACAGTAACTCCTGGGCAGAGCATCTACAACATGTGCGGCAGACCTTAGAGAGGATCCAAGCAGCAGGACTGACACTGAACGTGGTTAAATGTGAGTGGGCGCATAAAGAAGCCAGTTATCTCGGGTACTACCTGGGCAACGGCCAGCTGCGACCACAAGTGGACAAAGTGGAGGCAATTCGACAGAGCCCAAGAACAAGGACAAAGAAGGAGGTGAGGTCCTTCTTGGGGCTAGTGAGCTGGTACAGGAGATTTGTGCCAAATTTCGCCTCCATTGCAGTACCCCTGACCAACTTACTGAGCAAATCAGTAAACAACCCAATTCCATGGACTAAGGACAGTGAAACTGCTTTCAACATGCTAAAAGAAAAGATGTGCTTAAAGCCGGTCCTACAGAGCCCAGACTTCTCTCAGCATTTCCTTGTGCAGGTGGATGCTTCCGCAACCGGAATTGGCACAGTCCTCATACAGGGAAATGCAGGAGAAGAGAAGCCAGTTGTATCCTTAGTCGAAAGCTGTTGCCCAGGGAAACCCAATACTCGATAGATAAGGAGTGTCTCACCATCAAGTGGTCCCTCGACAGTCTACGATACTACCTCCTCGGCCGAGAATTTGATCTGGAACTACCTGTCCCGGTACCCGGTCAGTGCGCGGCTTGGAAAGGGGGGAGGTGATTTGACGAAGCATCATCACCGCTGGGGAAGCAACGCTGGCACACACATATACATATACACGCACACATACCGCATTCACGCTCCATTTTCAGTTCCCCTGCCGTTTCTTCTGTCAGAGAAGTGGGTGCGCACACAATCCTGATAGCACAGGGACATGTTGAATTATCCATTCTCCTTCCTTCAGTTTTTTTCTTGTTTTTGTTTTGTTTTGTTTTTGTGTGTACCTGTATATATACCCTTCATTGTTGGACTGTATATATTCTTTTGGCCCTGTAAATAAATCTCACTTTGCACAAAAGTGCCATTGCAGACTGAGCCATAATTTTTTTTTACATCTTACGGACATTCACTACGTCCCCAAGCGAGCTGGTGGTACTCACTTTATCACACTGCGTAATGTTGCTGTTTGAGCATGAAAAAGATCTGCAAAGTTACAAAGCACAGTCACTCCATAGGGAGTTATTCTCTATATCAGTGTGCACTGCTTCTGAACTCCCTGATACGCGTCCATTGTAGTCTTGAGTTTTCTTCTGGAAACGAACACATCAAAATATTTCTCATTTAAATAATTCCCACCCAAGATGTCTGCAAAATAAAGGGGCGGGGCCTGGTTGAGTTAGTAGTGTTTTGAAACCATAGACTGTATAAAACTATGGACGTACTGTCCGTGACGTCACCCGTAGGTTTCTGAAGAGCATTTTTGAAGCCCAAAGTGGGCGGAGCCAGCCGCCGCCATCTTGGCAGTGTGTCACCGCGTGTCACTCCCGGATAACCGAAAAGAGGCGGGATGTGGCTGGAGCTGAGGTGACATGATGGCTAACAGACAGCAGACAAATGGCAACCCATCTGCGCTCAAGTGGCCAAACCACTTTTTGTATCAGGCTGTAAACATATTTTTTTCTGCTGTAAAGTTGGGCATTTTAACATGGGGGAGATACAGATTCTCTAGCGGCCAGTCGATGAATTGCAGTTTAAGTCACTTCTGTGTTCGACTCAAGAGAGCCTGTGGGAGGTTGCCGCTTGGTTGAAACTCGTGGTTATGGTAAGAGGAGGGACATTTCTCAATCACACTCAAAGCATTTGACCAATCACAACACACATCAGAGCACATTGCGATTTTCAGGAGGGGCTGGAGACAGGAACTAAACAGGGGTGCGTTTCCCGTACAACAACGTAACTCGCTGCTTAACTACCGAAGTACGATGCATCATTGAAGAAATCAACTAGTCACGGCTGTTTCCTGAAACGTTATTGTTGCAAAGTCAGTTATTTTGCTTTATTTCCTGATTCAATCTTTTTTTTCAATACATTTTTACGTACTAGAGCACGTACGCACATGCACTCTTCAAAAACGGTGCTTTAAATCCCTTGACAAACTAAAAGACATAAATGACATTTGTATATAATCTAAATAAAAGATATAGATTGTACTTAATGTCAGCTTGCTTATTTTGCTGAAGATAAGGATTTATTAAGTTCACATGTGATGCAAACAAGAAACTATATGGGCCCTATTACGATCTGAGTGCATGGTCTGAAGCGCATGGCGCAGGTGCACTTAGGGCGTGTCCGAATACTAGTTTATATACTAATATATTTATTGTCCGAATTACTAGTTTAACGGCGGAAAGAACGGTCAGCGCGCCAGACGCATGGTCCAAAAGTGTTGTACCTAGTCTTTTAATGAGTCATGGGTGTGTTTCAGGTGTGACGTGCAATTATCAATCAAAGTCTCATCTCCCATTCCCTTTAAAAGCCAGTTGCGCTCGCGCCATGGCGGATTCGCTATTTACATGGCGGAATTTGTGAGTGGAAAGACTGAGCGCTTCTCCAGAGAGGAATCCTTTAATTTTTCATATTTAAAAATGTTTGTGTGCTGCTGCGTGTCCCTGTGTGTGTAATATGCAGAGTGTACTCATGTTGTGCACCTGCCTATAGGCGCATATTACTAACACGCTCTTTAAATAACACAAAAAATATTGCACTATTGGTCAATGGCACAGTCGTTTTTAGTTGCCTCAAAATAGCAACGCGCCAATAATGCGCCTGAACACACCTCGTTTTCAGACCAGCACACCCATGGGTGAACAGATGGGCGTGAGTGCATTTGCTATTTAAACAATGTGGCGCTGGATGTGAAAATGATAACTGCGTTGGGCTGAAACTAGCAAAAAACACTTGAGTCGTGCCTGGCGCCGAATTGCGCACAGTGTATGATTGGGCCCATTGCTTCTAACCATCTTGAGAGCTGTCGCTCCAACCACTCAAATTGCGATGCTGTTTGAAAATGTTTGTTGAAAGTCTGGTATATTGGCAGTCATGCTCTTTGCTCTGCCTATGAAAGGCTTGTGATCATTAAATACAGTACGTCCATTGAGAGACTAAAGATAGAAATAACTTCTTCAGATCCCTGATAAAAGACACACAAAAGCAGACAAATGAAGAAACTAAACAAAGAAATAGATTATGGGTGGCCAGATAGATCTGCTACATCTTCGCTACATTGCCTCCCAACACAGCAATGATTTTTCCTTCATTTAAAACAGGAAGAAGAGGGGAGACGCTGCCCCGTTTGCACAGGAAGATAAATCAATCACAGACATCTGCAAAGCACAGAGGGATTATTGATGTCTGATTTTCAAATGTCAAATGCTTAGTCATGAACACCACTGATATCACACCATTAGACAGAGATAGCTCTCTCACTCACTCACATCTCTCCTCCTGTCTATCTCTCACTTTCACTCTCTCTTAGCGGTGTTGGTAGACATGCTTAGCTGAGCAGAGAACTTTAAAGACAAAATTCAGGAAGATGTTATCTAGTTACCGAAGACATTCAATTATAAGACGCAGATTTTAAGGCTTTAAATACAAAGCCGACCATTAGAGATGGAGATGTGTGGAATTTAATGATTCCAATTCCAGTTTAAATTCTGATCCCTCTTAACGATTTTGGTGTCTTAACGGTTTCATTAATGATTCATTTAGTACTTTGGAAGAAGAAATGTTCAGAAAAAGAAATTAAAAACTTGTTTAGAAAAGTTTGGGAATCAGACTCCACTGTTTACTACACTGGCCATGATTTATGTTTCTGATTCACTAAAAATAACCAGTTTTGTTTCATTTTTGTGACGCGCTCCAGAAAAAAGTTAACAGACACCGATACAGCAGAAAGCACACCCTGTTTTTAGGTCAACCAAAACGCACCGGTGCGTTCATCAACCCTAGTGGGTTAAGAGTCATTCATTTAGGAATCAAATTAGTTTTGCTGTATGTTTTTGATTCACTGAGAAGAACCTGCTCATAAGAGTCATTCATTCATGAATCAGACGATAGTAGTTTTGCTTTATGTTTTTGATTTACTAAAAAGAATAGGCTAATAAGAGTTATTCATTCAGGAATCAAACTACTGAAGTCTCACTGTATGTTTTTGATTTGCTGAAAAGAACCTGCACATAAGAGTCATTTGATCAGAAATCAAACTATTCAAGTCTTGCTGTATGTTTTTGATTCACTGAAAAGAACCTGTAGGAAAATCTTGAACGAACTGGTGTGGCGAATTAGACTTCATGCTTTTTCATCTGATGTCTGAGAATGTAGATTGTTCATCAAGTTTTACCTCCCTCAAACTCATCATCTCTCTTTTCTGCTTCCCTGTCAAAAAAAAATTCTGATGTCCATCTACAGGAGCCAATAATATTAAAAAGAAAAAAAGAAAATAGTCAAAATAAGATCATCGGTATTATTTAGAAACTTACTTTAGTTTCGTTATGTTTTCATAGCCTACCTCAACTGCATGCAGACACTGGACTTCTGTGTGCACGTGCACGCACACGTCAGTTTGTGTTTTCTGTTAAACTGCGTTGATTTTACAAGCGTTGATTGGGTTACTATGTTGCATATACTAGATAATTTCTTATTTTGCAGGATTATCAATTTAAATACACTGACAAATAGAATAAAATGTTAAAATTCAAGCTTGAGATTTTAAGCATGCTTCTTTCTTTCAGTTGTGTTCAGTCTGGAGCCTACTATGCTTTGTATTTTCCTTGCCAAGAAAGCTAAGTCTGTTGTGTTTTTGGATTTGCCTTTTGCTCACCTTTTGTTTCTTTGATTTTTCTCTGAAAGCTCGGCTTCCTTTTTGTTGTACTTTTAAACTTGGATTCTTCAGTAAAAATACCTTCTGTTCAGTCATCTAAGTCTGCAAGTTATTCTTCTGCCCTTGGGTCCATCTGTTGTTTGTCATCCACAATAGCTCAGTGGTAAAGAAGCAGTTCAGTTGACTTGAAGACCAGAGTTCAATCCCAGCCTCAGACATCCATCACAGCAAGAATGAACCATGGAAGTGGACCCAGCGGAAGATGCCACTCCTAGCTCCAATGTTGATCATATTCTAGCTGCACTGTCTGGCCAAGCTTCCACCATTCACAGACATGAGCAGATCCTATCTGAGATCCTACAACTCTTAAGTGAGCAGACTGCATCTCAAGCCTCTCCAGTTTTAACCACCCAATCTGTG
This sequence comes from Rhinogobio ventralis, assembly GCA_039654625.1. Classification (NCBI taxonomy): domain Eukaryota; kingdom Metazoa; phylum Chordata; class Actinopteri; order Cypriniformes; family Gobionidae; genus Rhinogobio; species Rhinogobio ventralis. Next base: position 21,600,592 of record CM077216.1, read on the forward strand.
CCAGCTGGCAGACCCACACCTCCATTGACTGGCCTTCTACCTGAGCCGAGACTGCCAGCACCAGACAGATATGACGGAAATCCTGAGAGATGTTGAGGCCTTATCACTCAGTGTACTCTGGCATCCAGATTACAACCTAACAGCTTTCCCACAGAGAGCAGCAAAGTGGCATACATCATCACCGGAAAGGTGCTGGACTGGGCTACGGCTTTGTGGGAACAACAGTCCCTGCTTACTGACAGTTGTGACCTGTTTGTTGTAGAAATGAGGAGGGCCTTCCATCACCCTACCAGTGGGGGAGAGGTTGACCACAGGCTGCTTCAGATATCTCAAGGGACAAGGAGTGTGGCAGAGTTTGCAGTAGAGTTCCGCACATTAGCCTCAGAGAGCGGTTGGGACCAACGAGCCCTGAGAGCAATGTTTCAATGTGCCCTGTCCCCTGAACTAAAAGATGAACTGGCCTTCCGAGACCCGGCTCCTGACCTTGAATTTGACATTGCCATCAGGGTGGACATCCGCATTCGAGAGCACAGACGGGAATGCCGTCTTGGGGCTAGAAACTTGGGGCTGCCTGAGCCCCAAGTTTCTAGCAGTGCCATTGAATCCCCTCCACTTCCCATGAATTTCGAGGAACCCATGCAGTTGGGAAGGGCCAGACTGTCGCAAGCCGAGAGGGAACGACGCATGAGGGAGAAATGCTGCCTGTACTGTGGAAAGCCAAACCACTTCAGGTCCAACTGTCCCGAGTTGACAGGAAAAGATAACTCTCATCTAAGAAGAGGGAGGCTGGGACGAGAGTAATCCCCTTTCCCCAACCAGCAGCTTCTGGGGTTTCACTCAACGTTTCACTGCATTGGGGTAACCAGCATCACAAGCTTCTGGCCTTCCTTGATTCAGGGGCTGCCGGAAATTTTATGGACTTTACTTTGGCCAGACACCTGAGAGTTCAGCCCATCTCTCTTCAAGAACCCCTGACCATAACCGCATTGGATGGGAGACCCCTGGGATCTGGTCAGGTAAGCCAGTGCACTACACCCCTTCATCTCCAAATTGGTTGTCATAATGAGAAGATACAGTTTTTCTTGATCCATTCACCAGAGTTCCCTTTAATTAATCCCATGGTTATCCCTTCACAATCAACATATGGATTGGACCGCTAGGGTAGTAACTGCTTAGGGCACTAATTGTGGTCTCTCTCTCTGTTATTTTTCCAAGTTGCTGAAGACACCTATTGATTCACAACCAACCACCTCCAAGCTGCCGCCCATTCCTCTCAAGCCACCAGCCCATCACGGTAAAGAACCGCTACCCACTGCCACAAATGACCACGACCTTTGAACTTTTACAAGGGGTGACCATTTTCACAAAGTTAGACCTTCGAAATGCTTACCACCTTATTAGGATACGAGAGGGAGATGAGTTGAAGACTGATTTTAACACTCCAAATGGCCACTATGAGTATCAGGTAATGCCCTTTGGGCTAATCAATGCTCCAGCCGTTTTTCAGGTACTTATTAATGATGTGGTTACGTGAAATGTTAAACATGTTTGTAGTTGTTTATCTTGATGACATTCTCATCTTCTCTTGTTATCAAGAGCATGTCCAACATGTCCTATCTCAGCTGTACAACGTTTTCTGGGATTTGCCAATTTTTATAGAAGGTTCATTAGGAACTTCAGTGTTATTGCAGAAACCCTGACCACTCTTACCAAGAAGACATCAAGTCCATTTAAGTGGACCGAAAGGGCTGATCAGGCATTCGACCGACTCAAGCAGCTCTTCACTTCCGCACCCATTCTGACTTTTCCAGATCCCGAGTTGCCCTTTGTAGTGGAGGTGGATGCTTCGGACGTCGGGGTAAGAGCAGACTTGTCGCAGAGAGCAAGGAATGACCACAAACTTCATCCTTGTGCTTACACTTGGACTTTCCCCAGCCGAGAGAAATTACGACATTGGTAACCGGGAGCTGTTGGAGGTGAAGTGGCTGGAGGGTGCCAAACCCATTTTCCTTATCTGGACGGACCACAGGAACCTGACCTACATCCGGGAGGCCAAGAGATTGAACTCACATCAGGCTCGTTGGGCCCTCTTCTTTAACCACTTTGATCCAGGTTTAACCACATACTGTCCAGGTTCCAGGAACTCACAGCATGATGCCCTCTCAAGGCAGTTTGATCCACCAGAAGTGGAGGGTAAACCCGAACCAATCCTACCCAGCTCCAAAGTGGTGGCACCAGTCCAGAGGGGAATCGAAACAGTGGTGAAGAGGGCCCAACAACAACATCCCGACCCAGGTAACGGTCCTCCAGATCGCCTTTTTGTGCCTAACTCCATGCGTTCTGATTTGTTACAGTGGGGCAATGCTTCCCTTCCCTTGGGCCATCCTGGGAGCATATGAACATTGAAACTCATCCTCAGAAGATTTTGGTGGCCCAACATGCAACGAGACGTTTAGGCTTTTGTTGCTGCCTGTGCTGTGTGTGCCCAGAATAAGAAACCTAGTGTCTTGTGGACTGGGAGGGTTATGGCCGGAGGAGCGGTCTTGGGTGCCAGCTTGAGATATTCTAGACCCAGATCTCATCAGGGAGTTCCACCGCCATAAACAACACAGCTAGGAGAACGTCAGGAGCTGTTCCTAGAGGAGGGGCTCCTGTAAGGCTCCAGTTTGTAATGACTCTCCCTGCCTCTAGTTGGCGCTGAGCTGTAATGACTCTCCGTGCCTCTAGTTGGCGCTGAGCTGTAATGACTCTCCCTGCCTCTAGCTGGCGCTGAGCTGTAATGACTCTTCCAGCCACTAGGTGGCCCCAGCTTTTGTAAAATTCATTTTTGCCACTTCATTGTTGCCACTCATGAGTATTTAATTTCTCCCACCTGTGGGGTTCATTAGCTTGTTTGTGTTGGCCTATTTAAGCATGCCTCTTTCTTTCAGTTGTGTTCAGTCTTGAGCCTGCTTTGTATTTTACTTGCCAAGAAAGCCAAGTCTGTTGTGTTTTTGGATTTGCCTTTTGCTCACCTTTTGTTTCTTTGATTTCTCTGGAAGCTCTGCTTCCTTTTTGTTGTACTTTTAAACTCGGATTCTTCAGTAAAAACACACTTTTGTTCAGTCATCTAAGTCTGCAAGTTATTCTTCTGGCCTTGGGTCCATCTACTGTTTGTCATCCACAATAGCTCAGTGGTAAAGAAGCAGTTCAGTTGACTTGAGGACCAGAGTTCAATCCCAGCCTCAGACACCCATCACATGGTGAGAGAACATTGTGCCTTGTACATTTTTCGTCTTCAAACCAAACTTGGGTCTTTATCCGACAAAGTTTAAATTCCGTGTGGCTAGCGTGCTTCCCATGTTTACGCATTAGGTCAGTAGGCAGAGAATAGGTGGGCTATTGTGGCTGTTCGAATGCATCCGACCACATGAGCGTTTACACTACGAAAGCAATTTGGCCAAATGCGTTTTTGACTAACTCTGGAAGTGGTTGAAAAAGGACAAGCTCAAAACATTTTAGACCGTTTACACCTGCATTTAGTGTCGTCCACTTGTGATCCGATAGACCAAAATGTATCTTAATACCAAGTGTAAACAGGACCTCTTTTTTTTTTAGTTTTTGATTCACTAAAAAAGTGCCAGCTAATAAGAGTCATTTGTTTGTGAATCGTGCTAAATGTTGCTAGATTTGACCTCATCAGTGTAAGAATGACCATGCATGAACCGTTGATGTAACAAACATCATTCAGTTCTAGTATTTTTAAAGTCATGGAACCCAGTCTCATTCCAGACACCTTCCCATCTTGTTTGCCACATTGTCACAGGAAGTTCATTAAACTACAGCGACTACGGCACCAGCTGGTCTGTTCCCAACAATGAATCGCCCTGACCCCTACTTCACCACTTTCTCATGGGTGGGTGGTCAAAAGTCAGTGACCCCTGTGTAACTCCTGCAGTAAAAAAGGTCAAAGATCGTGCCCGGGCCAATAAACAAAGTTGTAATGCTCTGAAGAAATGGGAGCTAACCTCACAAAACAAATATCTGCACACCAGTTGGACAACTCAATCTAGAGAAGAGATATGGGTGAAAAGAAAAGAAACACCAGCTAATTTACAATCCTGAGATGGAGAATGTTTAGGCAATAAGAAATTGTCACCATCCATAATGAAGTACATACATTTGTAAATCGTGATGCTTGATGAAGGCTTTATAATCCATCATTCCCCCGCCATCGTCCTGTTTGTTATTGTTCTGATCCGGCCCCGATGCTCCAGGGTCATGAACTCAAATACTCAGCCTATTCTCCAGAGGTTCCACTCTTTGAAAAGCCATTCAACCACAATCACACAAGTGACTATAGGGAAAGACAGCGAAAACAATGTGTCGCCGGCAAAAAAATAGGCTGATAGTCCTTGTGGAGTCAGATATCTGAACTGGGGCATTTGCACATTAACCCAAGAGAAGGAAAAGAAATGAAAGGTAATTATTTAGTTTGAAGGCAAATGTGCCAGTTTCATTTAATGTGTGTGAGGAAAAGCACAGCATTCTGACTGAAAATTATAAATGCATATATATATATACACACACACACACACTCACCTAAAAGGATTATTAGGAACACCATACTAATAATGTGTTTGACCCCCTTTCGCCTTCAGAACTGCCTTAATTCTACGTGGCATTGATTCAACAAGGTGCTGAAAGCATTCTTTAGAAATGTTGGCCCATATTGATAGGATAGCATCTTGCAGTTGATGGAGATTTGTGGAATGCACATCCAGGGCACAAAGCTCCCGTTCCACCACATCCCAAAGATGCTCTATTGGGTTGAGATCTGGTGACTGTGGGGGCCATTTAAGTACAGTGAACTCATTGTCATGTTCAAGAAACCAATTTGAAATGATTCGAGCTTTGTGACATGGTGCATTATCCTGCTGGAAGTAGCCATCAGAGGATGGGTACATGGTGGTCATAAAGGGATGGACATGGTCAGAAACAATGCTCAGGTAGGCCGTGGCATTTAAACGATGCCCAATTGGCACTAAGGGGCCTAAAGTGTGCCAAGAAAACATCCCCCACACCATTACACCACCACCACCAGCCTGCACAGTGGTAACAAGGCATGATGGATCCATGTTCTCATTCTGTTTACGCCAAATTCTGACTCTACCATCTGAATGTCTCAACAGAAATCGAGACTCATCAGACCAGGCAACATTTTTCCAGTCTTCAACTGTCCAATTTTGGTGAGCTTGTGCAAATTGTAGCCTCTTTTTCCTATTTGTAGTGGAGATGAGTGGTACCCGGTGGGGTCTTCTGCTGTTGTAGCCCATCCGCCTCAAGGTTGTGCGTGTTGTGGCTTCACAAATGCTTTGCTGCATACCTCGGTTGTAACGAGTGGTTATTTCAGTCAAAGTTGCTCTTCTATCAGCTTGAATCAGTCGGCCCATTCTCCTCTGACCTCTAACATCAACAAGGCATTTTCGCCCACAGGACTGCCGCATACTGGATGTTTTTCCCTTTTCACACCATACTTCATACTTCAAAACGAAATCACCCGCTTTCCCCGGTTACATACTGATTTCACTACCCACAAAACCCTGACTCTTTTCTCATACAGCACCATCATCTCACCAAACGCCAAGCTTCGAAGATGGTGTCTGTTTACCTAAAGCACCTGGCAGGAAAGATAAGGTGAAATTTACTGTAACTCATTCACAGGTCCAAAGCCTTTGGGTGGCAGAGCAAACGCTGCTCTTCATGCGATTCTTCTCTCTTCCTTCAACAGACTGATGAAACTGATGCCTGTAGCACTGTTACTGTAGGGGAATACACACTTCACTGCAGTGGTTTATGTGTGGGATTTCATAGCACATGTCACCAGTGTTAACTACAATGACAACAAAGCCTGGATTTGAATGAAACAGTAGCGAACAGACGGTCAGAGAGTGAGATAAAGTACCCTAGTCTATATGAGTGGTGGTTTAAGGACAGAAAGCTCTAGCTGATAAAACCACAATGTCTATTCACAAAGACAAGTGTTTTCCTGCTTTAAAAGACCACATAAATGCAGATAATATGTGGAAGATAATAATAATGTAATAATTAATGAATTATAATAATAAACACATTATTTAATATATTAAATAACATTTTAATATATAATATTACTTAAATAATAAAACAAAAAATATGAAATAAAATAAAATAAATAAATGCATAAACATTAATAATTATAAAATAATTGAATTTATTATAATATTACTTAAATAATAAAAACAAGAATTTTGACAGTTATATTATGTATTATAAAATAAATTAAATAGATTAATTAATAATAATATTAGCAATAAACCCTATTAACTATTAAATAATTTAATATAATATAATACTAATATAAAAAAGGAATATTAAAATATACATTTATATTATGTATCATAAAATAAATAATAATAATTAAAAAATATTTAAAATTATAAAATTATTTAATATATTGTAATAATATTACTAAAATGATTTAAATAAGAATATATACATTTATATTAAGTATAGTAAAATAAATAATATAAATATAATATATAAACACATTTAAAAATGGTCAAAATCATAATAAAAGAGGTAATTTACATATCAGTGTCTTAAAGTTACAGCAGCAAAAACAGTTTAATACTAAGAGTCAGCAAGAGGATCAAAAAAGGTAATGTAAAACTATATTATGATAATATGATTTTTGGTACGACAGTACAGTGAATGCACTGTGTATTCTGACACCTTTCTATCAGAACCAGCATTAACGTCTTGAGCAATTTGAGCTACAGTAGCTTGTCTGTTTGATCGGACCACACGGGCCAGCCTTCGCTCCCCACGTGCATCAGTGAGTCTTGGCCGCCCATGACCCTGTCGCTGGTTCACCACTGTTCCTTCCTTGGACCACTTTTGATAGATACTGACCACTGCAGACCGGGAACACCAAGAGTTGCAGTTTTGGAGATGCTCTGACCCAGTCGTCTAGCCATCACAATTTGGCCCTTGTCAAACTCGCTCAAATCCTTACGCTTGCCCATTTTTCCTGCTTCTAACATCAACTTTGAGGACAAAATGTTCACTTGCTGCCTAATATACACTCACCTAAAGGATTATTAGGAACACCATACTAATACTGTGTTTGACCCCCTTTCGCCTTCAGAACTGCCTTAATTCTATGTGGCATTGATTCAACAAGGTGCTGAAAGCATTCTTTAGAAATGTTGGCCCATATTGATAGGATAGCATCTTGCAGTTGATGGAGATTTGTGGGATGCACATCCAGGGCACGAAGCTCCCGTTTCACCACATCCCAAAGATGCTCTATTGGGTTGAGATCTGGTGACTGTGGGGGCCATTTTAGTACAGTGAACTCATTGTCATGTTCAAGAAACCAATTTGAAATGATTCGAGCTTTGTGACATGGTGCATTATCCTGCTGGAAGTAGCCATCAGAGGATGGGTACATGGTGGTCATAAAGGGATGGACATGGTCAGAAACAATGCTCAGGTAGGCCGTGGCATTTAAACGATGCCCAATTGGCACTAAGGGGCCTAAAGTGTGCAAAGAAAACATCCCCCACACCATTACACCACCACCAGCAGCCCGCACAGTGGTAACAAGGCAGGATGGATCCATGTTCTCATTCTGTTTACGCCAAATTCTGACTCTACCATCTGAATGTCTCAACAGAAATCGAGACTCATCAGACCAGGCAACATTTTTCCAGTCTTCAACTGTCCAATTTTGGTGAGCTCGTGCAAATTGTAGCCTCTTTTTCCTATTTGTAGTGGAGATGAGTGGTACCCGGTGGGGTCTTCTGCTGTTGTAGCCCATCCGCCTCAAGGTTGTGCGTGTGGCTTCACAAATGCTTTGCTGCATACCTCGGTTGTAACGAGTGGTTATTTCAGTCAAAGTTGCTCTTCTATCAGCTTGAATCAGTCGGCCCATTCTCCTCTGACCTCTAGCATCAACAAGGCATTTTCGCCCACAGGACTGCCGCATACTGGATGTTTTTCCCTTTTCACACCATTCTTTGTAAACTCTAGAAATGGTTGTGTGTGAAAATCCCAGTAACTGAGCAGATTGTGAAATACTCAGACCGGCCCGTCTGGCACCAACAACCATGCCACGCTCAAAATTGCTTAAATCACCTTTCTGTCCCATTCTGACATTCAGTTTGGAGTTCAGGAGATTGTCTTGACCAGGACCACACCCCTAAATGCATTGAAGCAACTGCCATGCGATTGGTTGATTAGATAATTGCATTAATGAGAAATTGAACAGGTGTTCCTAATAATCCTTTAGGTGAGTGTATACCACCCACTAACAGGTGCCATGATGAAGAGATAATCAGTGTTATTCACTTCATCAGTGGTCATAATTTTATGCCTGATCGGTATATATTACAATAAGGAAGAAAAGACTATTGCAACGTTTAATGCCGACTTTAAAGGCATATTACAAAAGAGTGGAAAATGGTCATTAGAAACTATTTTTTGGTTAATAGGTGAACCACAGGGGGGAAAAAACTAAAATAATAAAAAAAGTGCATTATGACCCCTTTACGGGGGGAAAATGACAATGCTACAAAAGCAGCTCTGAGCCCTTTCTGTGCACTGCTGCAGAACGCTCACAGCGTGACTCCTAGAGCTCTGTCATTAGTCTATCTGCTAGAACATGCCGCCAGGGCAATTTCTCTCCGCTCAGAACCCAATTAAAGCTCTCTGTATGTTTCTCACTCCCAGAGGCCTGTTTGGCAGATGGTACAACCCATCAATGGGCACAGCTGCAGCCCAGACCCTAACAAGCCTGGCATTAGTGCGGGTATTACAGAGATCAGGGTGCTAGAGACCCTCATCTCCACCTCATTCTGGCCTGTCAGCCATGATTAGTATTTGAGCGTAGATGTGTAACTAAGGTCTATGTGCACATAAACACATTCAGATGTGTTTGTGTGGACTCATATATAGAAAAGGGTGTAGTGTGCCAGAGTCTCACAGAAGATTTAGGCCTTGGCAACCTGTCCAGGGGATTAGAAGCTCCATCCAGAACATGCATGGCCGGGCTGATCCGTCTGCTGCCCCTCTGTCCATCCCGATCAAGACCCTTCCATACACGCTCTTCCTTTCACCTCAGACATAAGCGGCCACACCTCAGTGTTTAAGTCGTTTCATCGCCTGTTAATAAAGACACGGGGTTGTTAATAAAGTCAGTCATGTTGCTAATAAAGCAAGTGTTAATGAAGCAAAAAAATCTGAGGCTCTTCCACCAATTATTACACAGCTCTCTGGAATACTCGATTCTGATTGGTCAGTCATGGCTGTTTATATTTTATAAAATTATTACATTATTTATATATATATATATATATATATATATATATATATATATATATGAAATATTGATTAGGGTTTGAAATTATTTTATTATATAGACTGATACAATAGACATGAAACAACTGGGACAATTCAGTCAATTTTAGAATTGAATTCCTATTATAAAAAAAAAAAATTATTTATAATAATTTATAATATAATATTTTTTAAATTTCATTTTAGAATATGTGACAGCAGAATAATAGGAATAATAGGAATTCAATTCTAAAATTGACTGAATTGTCCCAGTTGTCCCAATTTTTTTTTTTTATAATAGGAATTATATTAAAGATTTTTTTCAGATTTTTTTGCTTCATTAACACTTGCTTTATCGAGTATGAATTGTCCCAGTTGTTTCATGTCTATTGTATCAGTCTATATAATAAAATAATTTCAAACCCTAATCAATATTTCATATATATATATATATAAATAATGTAATAATTTTATAAAATATAAACAAATATTAAATAAATAAAATTAAAATTAAAATGTAAAATAAATGCATTATAAGTATTTTTTAATTATCTCACATAATAAAATCATTTAATTGCTTAAGTTAATGTTTCATAACATAAAATAAATATGCAATAATATGAAAAAAAATTAAATAAATATAAATATATACAAATAATAAATATAAATCATATAAATCAAATATTTGCATATTTATGCATTTATTACAAATAATAAATAAATACATATACATTTAATAATACATTTTAGTATGTTTATAATGGCATTAAATTCTAAAACTGCAATGTTGTCTCAGTTGTTTAATGTAATTTGTATCAATCCATAAAATAAAATAATTTCAAACCCAAATAATTTATTTTAATTACAATTTTAAATAATTGTAAATGTAATTTATTTAAAATAAATGCATTATAAGTGTTTTTTAAATATCTCACATAATAAAATTCTTTAATTAAGTCAATGTTTCATAACATAAAATAAATATGCAATAATATATAAAAATAATAAATATAAATAATATAAATCAAATATTTGTATATTTATGTATTTATTAAAAATAAATACATAAATAAATAAATATTACTATGTTAATTAGCTAAAACTAGCTGTTGTCTCTGTTGTTCAATGTAATTTGTATCAATCCATATAATAAAATAATTTCAAACCCAAATCAATATTTAATAAAATAAAAATATCATATAATAATATTATAATTAAAATAAATATATATATATATTATCATATTTTTTAATATCTAACATAAATAATTTCATACTCAAATCAGTATTTCATAACATAAAATAAAATACTGTATAATAATATCAAATATTTGCATATTTATGCAAATAATACATTTCTATAATAATAACAACATGTAGTTCAGTCACCGCTTGTCACAGTTGGTTGCAGAAAGGAAGAGACGTCGAGACAGGATCTAATCACAACAGTCACTTTGATAAACAATTCCAACAAAATAACAAACACGCAGGAGAAAAACATCCAACTAAACAATGATGAACTAAACTAAGACAAGAACAGACCAAGAACAACTCAAACTGAGGGCTATATACTCACAGGGATAGACAAGACAACAAAAGTGCTAAACAAGGAACAGGTGAATCAAATCAATCTATCAATGAATTGCCATGACAACAAAAGAGAACATTCTAGAAACTAGATAAAAAAGTTTGTCGAGACAAACTTTAAGTTGGCTTGAGAAACCAGAAAAAGTTTTAAAAGCTTAAAGTTTGAAGATTTTCAGTTTGAAGTAGTTTGAAGTTTGACCGTTTTAAAGTCAATACAGTCTATCAGAAGATAGATAGATAGATAGATAGATAGATAGATAGGATGCGGACCCATTTGTATTCTGCACAGAATGCTGTATTATAAAGCGATATGGAGGAGATTAGGAGGAGAAACGGTTAGAGATTAGGAGGAAACTGCAGCTTTACCAAGCTCAGCGGCTCTGGCTGAGCTGTGATATAAATGAAACGCTATTGGCTATTTAAAAAAGGGGGAGGAGCTGCTCGATATGTCCCGTCCTGTCTTCCTGTTTCAGTGGAAATTACGTCAACACATTGAATAATGCTGCGCCTTTCAAGTAGTAGTGGGAAGTCCGGATCATTTTACTGACTCGTTCAGCAAAATGAACAAATCTTTTTTCAAGTCATTTCGTTCCTTTCAGCAGAATATAATTAAATGTTAAATGTAAAATTTTCTAACACATTTAGTACTTTTGGAATTAAAATTAACTATAAGCTAATGCAACCATGGCCAAACTTTGGAGCGGTCACGTGACAAAAAAACCAGACTCGTACCCGAAGATTCCAGAGATGAACTAATCATTTTTGTTTCTGCATTCAGCCTATGGGGACTTGAACGAACGACTCAAACCCAAAGACTCGATAGATGAACTAATCTTTTCTGTTTCCGGTGACTGCATAGCATTGCCTATGGGGCTTGGACTTAATGAACGAATGACTCGAACCCGAAGACTCGAGAGATGAACTAATCAATTCTGTTTCCTGTACAGAACATATGGGATGTTGTGCATGCGCGGTCAACACAAAATGAACAAAAATCGCTCTCTGAGAAAACTCGTTGTTCTCGAGTCATATTAAAGATTCGTTCAAAATGAACAAATCGTTCATGAATGACACATCACTAGTTTCAAGCAAGGTTATTATAGTTTTGCATTTTTAAATTAGTTTTTATTTTAATATCGTTTTCAGTTTAGTTTTTTGTGAACACATTTCTATTTAGTTTTTATATATTTAGTTTCAGTTTTAGTAATTATAGTTTAGCAGAGTTACCAGAACACTTCCAGTGTAGACCAAAGCAAGGTTTTTAATTTCAGCAAAGTTTAATGTTTGCACAGATTAGAGTTAACTCTTGTGCAGACATCTTAATAATACAAATACAATAATGGTCTGAGAGATTGAACAAAGAACCAAATAAATGCAACTTTAAAATGTAAAAATGATGAAAATTCCAGACAAACTCATTCATATTAAAGATGAAATCTTGTTAAACATGCCTGTTTTTTGTTTTGTTTTTCAGCAGTACAATGAAGGCTAGCAGTGTGACCACTGGTACATCAAAAAGACAGCTAAAGTCATCTGACTACAGCCAACACAACCTGCTGTGAAGCAAGTGTGATTAAATAATTAGGCTAAGTGTATTTGCAGTGTGTCCTGGTATTCCCTACGTTGTGAAGAAATGTCTCCACATGGATAATAATGTTATAAGCAGTAAATGATTTGTAAAAACAATGATAATAACAGCACCTTTCAGCCTGTCACCATCATGCAAACATGATCTCAAACCTAGTAGTAGGCTACTTTACATGTTTTTTGCGCTTGACGGAGTTGTTTTGCTGTTGCACCCTCATCTCTTGTCGCACATGAAACGGCATTCTAAAAACGCTGTGCTCATTACCTTGTGTCATTTCCCATTTCAGTTCCACACACGCATTCTTTGTGAACAGCCGCGTAGGACTCCACGTTTCGGTCCTTCACTGAGCGCGTCACAGGACAGCGGTTAATCGCCTCAGCTCACGCTCAGCTCATTTCCCTAAACAGCCACAGCCACAGTAGGTTTAGTCTTAGTTTTAGTTTTAGTTTACGAAATTTACAATTTAGAGCCTTCCCCGGTAACACTTTACAATAAGGTTAATTAGTTAAAGGTGCACTAACTTTTGCCGTGTCCTATTCAAAACAAAGGCGTAGTTTGATGACGACTAGTTTGAGCGCAGAATCTTGGGACATGTTGTCTTCACCTCACAGCCGGTGGAAAAGAATCGGGATAGGACTCGAGCAGGAATCATGTTCATGGATGCGATTATTAACGTTACTGTAGTATGAAGCAGAGCAGGACCGAGTGTTGTGGGAGCTGAGCAAGGCCGCTGGAGCGATTGTTAATAAGATGAACGCAACACACGCCTCGCGAGCAGCGGAGCTTTTATTATGCCACAGTCGCCAGCGCCATTTCCGCTTTTCCGGTCATTAGTATGAGGTAACGCAGCTCTGTTTATCATATTAGATACATTTGAGTGTGTTGAAAATGATGTTATGATGTTACTCTGTGCATTCGCTCGGCGGCTGCTATGACACTTGTTGCACACTGCAGTAAGAGTAAAGCGTTTCTCCAAAATAAAACCGGAAACCGAGGGTAACGCAGATATGACGCAATTGACAGGCGATTCCCTCACACGTCCCGGTTCCTTGGTTAAAAAAGCAATTTTCTCACGATTTACAAATAGTTGGAAACATTTGGGATATTGTAAGTACTCAACTGAACAAAATATATAACACAGGCCTAGTGGTTTTTGGATATTTTACTGAAAAATTTTTACATAGTGCACCTTTAACATTAGTTAACATGAACTAATAATGAACTGCACTTATAAAGCATGTATTTATCTTTGTTAATGTTAATTGAGACATTTACTAATGCATTATTAAAATCTTGTTAACATTAGTTAATGCACTGTGAACTAACATGAACAAACCATGAACAGCTGTATTTTTATTAACTAACGTTAACAAAGATTAACTAATGCTGAACAGAGGTGTTGTTCATGGTTAGTTCATGTTAACTAATGCATTAACTAATGTTAACTAATACAACCTGTTACCACTTTCCCATTGAAAGTTTTTGAATTTGGTTTGTAATTGTAAATGTCAGCTGTTTTTGGGGTGGGCTGGTTCAGGAACTGCTACATGGAGAGGGGCTTTAGCAACAATATCCATCGCCCATTCCCTCCAGCCATCTGTGCCTGCATCTGAGCCCGGGCTGACAGGCTTCACACTTACCGAGTGTGAAATTAGCATGCGTGTGTACTGTGTGTGTGTATGTGAAAAACTGAGGGTAGGGGGAGTTTGATTAAATCTGTGTGGTACGTGTGTGTTCTCGTTGTGTAAAGGTGTCGTGACTCTGTGAGTGTGTGTTGGGTCCCTGTGGAAGGCACAGGTGTTCGGGTCGACTCTCTCAGTGGCCTGGAAAGCGTTCGAAGGGAATCCGATCTGTGATGGTCCTCCCCTGAATTATGCTAATTAACCTTCGCCCCAGATCATCACTCTCCAGTATCAGGGTGAGTTGTTCACGTCAACAAATGTCCGTAATTGACTATTGAACTTCGCTCAGCAGTTTGTGCAACCTGACCCTTTAACTGTGACCTCTGCTTTTGTGACCACGCTGACATCTGCCTTCCGTTGGGAATTAATCACGGGTTACTTTTGGAACGGAATGCTAGTGCACTTTTTTGTATGTAAATGTAATACTAAATTTTAATGTTGAAGTACTAAAATAACTAAAACTGAAATAAAAAATATTTTTAAAAAATATTACAAATATTTTTTTAAAGAAATAAAATAAAAAAACTAAAAATTACTAAAAATTAAGCTAAAATTAAAATGAATACTATAAAAAAAAATTATATATATATATATATATATATATATATATATATATATATATATAACTGGTCTGTGTGTATGAGAACTATTTTATAACTAAATTATACTGCCCTTTTTTAAACAATCAAAAAATATTGCATATCAAGATCATATCCGGCAATAACCATAAAACTCCAGATAAAGCATGCTATTTTTATTCATTTCTTAGCACTGTCATATCCCTAAGTGGAGATTGATAACATGTCACTTTAATCTCATTTCAGTCAAATTTTAAGTGTGTATGTTATAAGCGACATTAGGGTTCTTCCTTTTCTCTGACTAAAGCTATTGCCTATTTTATATAATTTTCTATTTTTAAAATGGGTCATTTGTTTAAAAAATACTGATGCAAACAATCTTCTAATATATGCTTAATTTATTCTTCAATATTTTGTAAGCCATTTGATTCAAGTACAGACATAAATGGTTTATCCCCTCAAAAATACTGATGATGTTTAAAATACATTTGATGTTAGGCTTGAGCTATCCAGGAAAATGAAAAATGATGAAATAGTAGTTTCTAGTTTCGTTTTTTTTTGTCTGCAAATGTGCCTGGAATTCATTACACTAATTGGTAGATCCACTAGGTGGCAACACTCACAGTTGGGCTGCTGTTTAAAGGTACTTAAAGGGGTATTTCACCCCAAAATTTTGTCATCACTTACTTAGGGCCCTATTTTAACGATCTGAGCACATGGTCTGAAGCGCATGGCGTGTCCGAATCCACTTTTGCTAGTTTAACGATGGAAAAAATGGTTGGTGCGCCAGGCGCATGGTCCAAAAGGGTTGTACCTAGTCTTTTAATGAGTCATGGGTGTGTTTTGGGTAACATGCAATAAACCAATCAGAGTCTCATCTCCCTTTAAAAGCCAGTTGCCAGCGGAAAGACTGAACGCTTCTCCATAGAGGAATCTTTTAATTTTTAATATTTAATAATAATAAATGATTAAATAATAATCAGTGTACACGTGTTGTGCACCCGTCTATAGGCGCATATTGCTAACGCGCTCTTTAAATAACACAAAAAATTCTGCGGTTTTTACCAGGTTTTTGTTGGTCAATGGCGCAGTCGTTTTCAGTTGCCTCAAAATAGCAACGCGCCCACAATGCGCATGAACACACCTCGTTTTCAGACCAACACACCAATGGGTGAACAGATGGACGCGAGAGCATTTGCTATTTAAACAATGTGGTGCTGGACGTGAAAATGATAACGGGTGTATGATAGGGCCCTTGGTCTTAGCCTCAGACGTCATGCCCACAGACCGTTGGCTGAACGCCTGATGCATATGACACACTTATCTGGAAACACTTCAGGAGTTTCGAAGTCGTCATCTGATTGGTTGAATTCTACAGGATGTTCACGAGACGTGTGTGTTGCATTCTTTAACGGTCCACCTGGAAACAAATGCTGTGATGCCAAACTCCCTCGTGGAAGAAGAAAGCCGTCGTGTTTACAACTGTAACAATGATCGCTTACCAGGATCGACTAAACGCTGGATTTTCAAAAGTATGTGAAGTTCGCGGCTCCATTGTTACAGTAAACAATGTTCTTGAATGAATAATTTATAGATATACGCCAGTCTGATATTTTTACAGCCCTAAACATGACATGGAACAAAACAAACTGTGATTGGTTGCGTTACATGTCAGGCAAACGCCCTCTTGGGCGGTCCTTAGCCAATGAAAGCTGCGATAGAGTCCAGACCTTCTGCTGTCAGTCTGAAGATCTGGCTACGCGAGACTATAACTTACTCACCCTCAAGTTGTTCCAAACCTGTATAAGTTTCTTTTCTTCTGTTGAACACAAAAGAAGATATTTTGAAGAATGTTGGTAATCAAACAGTTGACGGTAGCCATTGACTTCAATATAGAAAAAAAATACTATGGAAGTCAATGACTACAGTCAACTGGTTACCAACATTTTTCAAAAGTTTATCATGAAAATGCTAAATATTAAGGCGCAGTGATATGCACAAAATTCTGTAGGCAAAATAAAGTCATTTCAACAGGAATCCCCACGGTCTGGAATTTTGTGCGACGTTGACTGTTATAAAGCTGATTAGTTTGGAAGTAGGCTCTGAGTAAACAGTGCATAAATATAAGTTCCCATTCGAAGAGAACTCAATGCTGCGTCAGTTGTTGACACTATTATGTAAATTCACCCTAATACTATTGGCCGACGTAGTGCGATGACATCACACAGTGCTCTGGAACATATAAAAAGGGTGCTTGCCAACACGTCATCAGCTTCATTATCTTCAGGAAGCCGCTTGTGTGTGTGCTGTGTAAAAAGAAGCGGTGTGATTGGATAAAATAAAAATAAATAAAAAGCAAACAATAAAAAAAAAAGTATCCCTCCTTGCCCAGGTTATATTACGCCTGGCGATGGACACAAGTTGCTGCGTCCGAAAGCTTATGCAGCTGACTTGTCTTATCAGGCAATGACTTTGCAGACAGCGTTTGCGAAGATCCCTCATGAAGCTGATTTTCGGTCAGGCTTCTGAGGCAGCATAACAGTTTAATGATCTACAGCAAAATAGAGCGAGATTTGGTGAAAACTAAGCCAATATTTAATTATAATTAATGAGTTTGTTTGCCCATATAATCTTAAGATATTAAGTATAAACTTATTTGGCTTGCTGTCCACTGATGAGGGGCTCGATAAAGCAGCTTCAACTCGATCTCTGATATACCCCCCACAGTGACTAAATATAGGATATGATTATGTAGGGCAAGGTACCTAAGATAAAGGTGGAGTTTGGGGAGGTGGTGGGATGATGGAACAGGAGAGGAGAGGTAAGCAGCTGTTTATATACTCTGGCTGTTGGCTGTTGATTGGAGGATTAGATGGGCTCACTCCTCCCTTTATTTTACGCTTAGGAACTCCACTAATGGTAATTTCTCACTAGAAATAACATCAAAAGTGGAAAAAGTTGGTCAAAAACATACATTTACACCAACTGACCACCAACCGCAACTTTCAGATGCCATCTTTAATTTTTAGCTCAACTGTCATGGAATGGAACGCACAGGATTGTGGGATATCATAGGCAGTGAAGCATACATCTATGCTGCCTTCAAAATTCGATCAGATGAAGGTAAGTGAAGAGACAGGAAGTGAAGCTAACATTGGATTTCGGACATGCCTTGATGCCTTCCTACCTTGGAAAGCATCCTCCAAATGCAGCATGGGTCTATTGCCCATGGACCTGAAACAAGTTCTTGGAGAGAACAGCAGAAGGTAAGCATGGCTGCTCAAGCCCCTCCTCTGAGGATTAGGGGGAAGAGGCGCTGTGCTGGGAGGAAGCTGGAATCAGACTTGAGGGCAGTGATTTCGGCGAGAAAGAAGGGAAAGACAGGCGCTTTAGTAAAACATCTCTTTCCCTTCCTGGTTGCTTCAGTCTGGGTTTTCATTGGTTTCTTCAAATGGTTTGAGTTACCTTAATTTGTTGGGTTTTACAGTGAATCAGTTGAGATCAAAAATCTCAAAAGTGTTCAAAAGTCATAAGAAACTGGAATTATTTAATCATAGTGAATGGAGTCCCCCACCATTCTTAAAACATTAAAAAAGACAATTTGAATGCTCCCAGAATGTTCGGGAATAATGTTTCCAATATTTAATTGGAACGTTTAGAAAAAGTTCTTGGAACATAAAGGAGTATCAGAAAGCAGTTGTCAAACACATTCATGCAGGCTCATGATAAATGTAGTGCACTTTGAAAGGCTAGAACACTTGACTGTCCTCAAGATGTAAAAGCTGGTGGGAAAAAAACAAAGCTTTACAGTAAGGCATCTGACTCAGCGAAAGCTGATAACTCTCTAAATATCTATATAGGGTGTAAAAATGTATTGGATTTATGAGATGTTATCATGTATCATTTTAAGAATGTTATGAAAGCTCTATATTTGTGGTTAAGATAAAAAAAAATGGGCCTAACATCCCATCACGAGATCACGGTCCACAGGTCTCATAAGCAAGACTCCAGCTCAGCTAACAGCTCATCCATCAGCATCTCCAGCTGATTTCTATTAGGAGTAACCATTAGCCCCCTCAGTTCAGCCTTTTACTGCAGGAGTAAGTGAGTGCCGGTGAGATGTCATGTCAAAACCAATCTCAGAACAGCCTCCAGAAATACTTTGTTGTTAGCTTGTCTTAGCATTGAGCTCTAGAATACAAAAGATATGAGAGCATCTCATGAAAAGAGACCACAATTTATCCACATTTTCAGGCCACTTTATTTCATTTATGGGCTAAATTCAAGGTCAATTCACTCTGCCTTTTACAGGATTCATAAAACTCAATAAAGCAGTCTTTAATAATAACACAGGGAGATAGAAAACACCATAATACAATAGACGAGAACCGACGGGACTAAACACAACAGGGAGCTTAAATACAAGATGAACACAATGATTGCCAGGTGTAAAACATTAGAAATCAGACTTTAACAAGGAGATAATCATTAACCAATGAAACCGGAGCTCAACAGAGTCGGCAAAACAGGAACTAACAGAACAGAAGTACAAAATAGAAGTCCATAATCTTGATAATGCGCTCAAAAAGGCGCGTAGGGAGGGGGCTTTGGAGGTGGGCGTGGAGCTGGTGAAGGACAGGGACCAGGAGGAGTTGGAGACTGACACCATGGTGGAGCCGACGGTGGGAGGAGGCAGGGTGGAACTATGACTGAAGGGCTGGGTGGAACCTGAAGACTGACTGACGAAGGTGGAACCAAGGTGCATCGAGTATCTGGCAGAGCAGAGAGGCCGACGGACCAGGGCGACATCCACGGCCCAGAAGCCCAAGGTGGAGCTGCTGGGTCATTGGACTGAGGTGGAGAAGGGGGCTCAACAGACTGGGACGATGTTGGAGGGAGTGAGGACAACGGAGAAGCTGGAGGGAAGGAGAAGCCCAGTGGTGGGTCAAGGCGCAGCTGTAGACCCAGAAGTCCATGGCGGAAGCTGAGCGACGACTGACTGATGCTTCTCTGGAGGGGCGAGGGAGGGATCTACTAGCGTTTGGAAAACCGATTAATTTCTGTTCAACTGAACAGTTCAAAGTCATCTTAAAGTCATCATTAAATCAAAATTGACAATTCATGGGAAAATGATTGGATGGTTGTGGTTTTCTATTGGTCGATCTCATGTGAGTGACAGGTTGTCCCGCCCTCACGCCAGTAAACACGTCATAAGAGAAGAGAAGAGATGAGCTGCAAGAGGGAGGGGAAGTTATTTAGATTAAAAATTATTAGGGTAACTGAATTAAAAAAAATGATGTGCACGGATAAATCATATATTATAAATACTGCAATATTCCATAAGAAAACTTTAAATAAAATAGCTTCGCTACTGAAAAACTGCATGTTCTAAAAACTAGTAAGGCTGGTTGTTTGTAATTCAACATGTCATGTCCTTATCATTTTTATTGCCAAACTTTCACAGTCGAGCAATTCACAAAAGATTCCGTCAAATCAATAAATTTGTGCGAATCGGACATCATTTATCAGAACTCTGTGAAACTCAGTATCAATATATCAACTCTCAAATGTGTAACACTCGTAATTTTCCCTTGATAAATGTTATCAAGCTCAAAATGTATAAAATATCACATTATGATTATATTGTATTAATATTATATAATATTTAAATATGATGTTTAAAATACACACTGTAAAAAAATTTGGTACTCTGGATCCATATTTTGACACATATTCGCCTCTGATAATTATGTCCAGTCTTCAGCCACAAGTCACACATCTGTGTTTCCTGTTCTAATTGGCTCTTGTGGCCTCAGGTTTGTACTCTTGTCCAGGTGTCATAGTATACAGCAGTGAAGATGGGCTGAATTTGAGGCTAATTGGTGTTAATTCACCATCTGTTGAAAAATGAAGCAGAAGTTCTCTGGCCTGAGGCAACATCAACATCACGGTTCAAGAGGTCAGGAAAAATGAAAAAAAAAAATCTTCTTCTTCTGAGCCACAATCTCTTCCTAGAGCTTTCAAGCTACAACCACCTAACTTGGGTCAGACCTTCAGACTGTTCTGACTCAGGTTAATATATATTTTCTAATTGATCCGACTTAAGGTTTTCTTAAAAATGAAGATGAAAAATCATTAAAATCTCATAGACTTACATTGAGGGGGTCAAAACTTTAATACAATAATTCTAATAGTATATTTATGCTTCATCCACTACATATCTATAACTGGCAAAGCCTAGCAAGTAGCTTAGAACATGCTAATTCATGCTAGAAAATTGCTAAAACATGCTAGCAAAATGCTAATTCATACTAGCAAAGTGCTAAATAATGCTAGTGTTATGGGCCCAGTTATTGCTGGGCCTGTGTTTTTCCTTCTGTGTGTTTTTTGTGTGGTTTTGTTTGCAGGTGTGCTGTTTAGTGGGGGGTGTGGTTTTCCACCTGAAGCTTGTTCTCTGGCCTATAAGAACTGCAGCGCTATGATTGCAAAGGGGGGCCACGATGTGACTGCACTTGACTGAGCGGCTGATATTCTGTTGTTGCTTTTTTGTTTGTTATATTAATTTGGTTGCATCCATTCAGATCTCAAGCTTACAGTCTGATTCCATGCATGCTCTCACTTCTGACTTTCACTAATACTGATTACTGATTGTTCGAATACCTTCGTTGATTATGTTGTTTCATTTAATAAACTAGTACTTTCACTACTTGCTGGTCCAGGTTGCCTCTCGGTTATGTTACAATTGTGAGCCGGTTGTAACAGCTAGCAATGTGTTAAAATGTGTTCATGCTAACAAAGTCTTTCTTTCTCTTGCCACTTCACTAAATTTAAAGCTTATAAAACTTTAAAACTTTCATATGGCTCTGTCAAGCCAATATCAAATTCATTAATTCAGCTAGCAGCATGATAAAACATGCTAGCAACATGCTAATTCATGCTAACAGTGTGTTAAAACATGCTAGCAAAATGGTAATTAATACTAGCAAAGTGTTAAATATTGCTAGCAAAGTGTTAAAACGTGTTCATGCTAACAATGTCTTTCTTTTCCTTGCCACTTCACTAAATTGAAAGCTTATAAAACTTTAAAACTTTCATATGGCTCTGTCAAGCCAATATTAAATTCATTAATTCAGCTAGCAGCATGATAAAACATGCTAGCAACATGCTAATTCATGCTAACAATGTGTTAAAACATGCTAGCAAAATGGTAATTAATACTGCCAAAGTGTTAAATAATGCTAGCAAAGTGTTAAAACGTGTTCATGCTAACAATGTCTTTCTTTTCCTTGCCACTTCACTAAATTGAAAGCTTATAAAACTTTAAAACTTTCATATGGCTCAGCCAACATAAAATTCATTAATTCAGCTAACAGCATGATAAAACATGCTAGCAACATGCTAATTCATGCTAACATGTGATAAAACATGCTAGCAATGTGTTAAAACGTGTTCATGCTAACAATGTCTTTCTTTCTCTTGCCACTTTTCAAAAATTAAAGCTTATAAAACTTTCAAACTTCCATATGACTCTGTCAAGCCAAGTTCGTTCCAACGAACTTTACTCATCTATTTATTATTTTAATCTAGTGTTTTGCTGTTATAATCCCTTTCAGGTTTCTGTTCAGTTTGTATGTGTTTTAGTTTGCCCTGTCTACCTGTCCGTCTGTATTAACTAGTTATGCTGCGTCCCAATTCGCCTACTTGTACTACGACCTAAAAGTATGTACTCTTTTTGTGAAGAAAAAGTACATACTTTTGAGTGTGTAGCAGAAGAGTATGCAAGCTTTGGGACATATTACTTTGTCATCTATAACGGACTCTGTCGCTTAGTTACGTGCATCCCGTCACCGTTTAAACTGCCCTGTCAATCATCGTCACAGTTAACTGTTTGCAGTTTAAATATAATGATGCATTTAAAAGTTAATGCTCAAACCCCTTTATCTAAACCTCTCTACCCAACTGTCGGACTTGCACATCCGTCATTTTTGTAGTTTTTTAACACTTTTTATCCGTGTTATTCTAATCGAATTCTCGTCCAACTCGCAATGGGTTGTGGGCAATATCAGCCGTTACAGTGTGCGTCGATCTGCACTTCGAATTCTGACCAGAAATAGTAGACCATCCAGGTATCTTTGGAATACTCTTTTCAACATACTATGATTTGGGACATACTAATTCTGTTTTCGAATACTATTTAGTACGGATAGTATGTGAATTGGGACGCATCTTATGTTTCCTTGGATACTGATTATGTTACGCACCTGTTTCAGTTTCTGTTAATTAGCCTCTGTTACGTCTCATGTTGGCATAGAGGTATGAATGACGCACATAATATAACCCCCAACCCCCCCCCCCTTCCGTTCCACCAGGTGTCCTTTAACGTAAAGCACAGTTGATGATTGGTCAATTTCCATGTCCATCACAATGAATGATCTCAAGAAGCAACCAATCACAGCACCTACAACTGAGCGACAGAGGAGAACAAGAAAACAAGACACACAAAACATAGCAAAGGGGAGAAACACAGCAACCAATAACAAAAGGGGGGAGAAACCCCAATTAAATCACATAACACCCCTACCCTTAAAATCAAACATTATAGAAATTATAATGTTTGTACACAGAATTACACCCTCGAAAGGGCATCCGCGACCACATTATCCATTCCCTTCTTGTGCCAAATCTCAATATTATAATCTTGAACCACTAGAGCCCATCGCATTAGCCTTTGGTTTTGATTGTACATACGACCCAGGAACGTGAGAGGATTGTGATCGGTATAAACCACCACAGGATACGAAGTAGACCCAACATAGACTTCAAAATGTTGCAATGACAACAATAAAGCCAACGCCTCCTTTTCAATGGTAGACTAGTTGCACTGATGTCTGTTAAACTTCCTAGAAAAAAAAACTAATCCTCATCTTCCTGCAGCAGCACAGCACCTGCCCCAACTGCGCTCGCGTCCACCTCTAGCTTAAACGGCACTGAAAAATTAGGAGCAGACAACACCGGAGAGCTACATAACAAATGTTTGATGATGTCAAAAGCACTCTGGCTCTCAGCTGACCAAATTAATTCCTTCCCAGGGCTAAGCAAGTCAGTCAAGGGTTTCACAACAGAAGATAAATTCTTACAGAAACTTCTATAATACACTGCCATGCCTAAGAACCTCCTCAACTCGCGACGAGTAGTGGGGGCAGGGAATTCTTTGATGGCATCACCCTTTGCCTCCACCGGACGAACTTGGCCTTTGCCTACCTACTTACCCAAATAAGTCACTGTAGCTTTGCAGAACTTGCATTTAGCCAAATTCAAAGTTTATGACGCATCGACAAGTCACTGAAACACCATCGTCAGTACTGACACATGCTCAGGCCAGGTAGAAGTATAGACTACTAAATCGTCTAAATATGCACTACAGTTAGGTACGTTTGCCATCACTTTATTTACTAATCTTTGAAAAGTGGCAGGTGCATTTCTGAGGCCAAAGGCCATAACGTTATATTGCAGGAATGAGTCTAGGGTTACAAAAGCAGAGATGTCTGTTGCCCTTGGTGTAAGCGGCACCTGCCAGTAACCCTTGAGCATGTCCAACTTGCTCACAAATTTAGCAGAACCGACATTGTCAATGTAGTCCTCCATCCTTGGCAGAGGGAAACAATCTGGCACTGTTACAGAATTAACATGACGATAATCGGTACAAAATCGGACGGTTCCATCAGCTTTTGCAAATAAAATACATGGAGAACTCCATGGACTAACACTGGGTTTTGCAAGACCCTCCTGCAACAAATACTCAACCTCTCTCCTCATTGCAGCCCGCTTTGCAGAGTTTGCCCAATAAGGGTGCTGCTTAATAGGAGCAGCCTCGTGAACATCAATGTCATGGTAAAGTACGTCAGTTTGCTTGGGTACATCTCCAAAGATCTGAGGACAGCACTGAATCAGGTAACAATGTCTGCACGCTGATCCTCTGGCAAATGACACAACAACTTTGAAGGGTCAGCTAAAATCTCAGAATTAGACAGTGGTGTGAACGGCAACGGATCAACACGTAATCTCACCTCATCAGCATCAAGCTCAGCATCACCAAGAGACGATGGTACTAACTCACAACTCACAACAACAGATGAAACCACGGGCCCTGTGTTTTCCCCTGAACCGTGAGATGCTTCTTCCCTGGAATGATAAGCTTTGAGCCTATTAATATGACACACAGGTTTTTGTCGCTTGCGGTCAGGTGTTTTAATGATGTAATCAGTGTCACTTCTTTTACCCACCACCTCATAAGGACCAGCGAAACGTGCGGACAACGCAGAACCTAGAATTGGTAATAAAACAAGTACCTTGTCACCCACTGAGAACGATCGTGACACGGCAGCTTTATCAAAGTGTTGTTTCATGCTAAACTGAGCTTTAGAAAGGGCTTCTTTAGCACAAGCACAAGCTTCCTGTACCCGTTCCTGAAAACGAGCCACATACTCAAGAATGTTCCTTGTAGGACTTAAACTGTCATCCAGACCAAGCATTTGTTCCTTAAGAACTTTCAGTGGCCCATGGACACTATGTCCAAAGACTAACTCAGTTGGGCTAAAGCGCAAAGACTCCTGAGTGGTTTCACGAACTGCAAAAAGAACAAACGGCACACCCTCGTCCCACTCGTTCCCCGTATCTGAACAATACTTCTTCAACATAGATTTAAGTGTTTGATGAAATCTCTCGAGCACACCTTGACTTTCAGGATGGTATGTACTGGACGTACGGTGATGAATACCCAACGAGCACAAAGTTTGTGAAAACAACTTGGACATAAAATTTGTGCCCTGATCTGTTTGTACTATCTTAGGCAAACCAAAAGTAGAAAAAAAACTTAACCAACGCCTTAATGATTGCTTTAGAAGTAATTTTTCGCAATGGCACTGCCTCCGGGTATCGAGTTGCTACACACATGCTACACACATCTCGCAACACCCGTACCTCCACTTGATCGTCTCCTTGGCCACTGAAAGACACAACACCTTCTAACATAAATGGCTGGTAAACAGAGTCAACGGGAGCGGAAATGGTTTTTACCAATCCAAAAGGCTGTGCACTTGGAGTTTGCTGTTTCTTTTTCAGCATTATACAATCGGCAATTGCATAATTTTCCTATGATTACGAAACTTCTGTCTGTAAGCTTCCGGCACTAATTCATAAGCGCACAAGATAGCTGCTTTCACGGTCTCATAGTTCAGACTATCTTCCATAGACAAAGTAGAAAATACTTCCATAGCCTTCCCCACAAGCCTACACTGCAACAGTAACGTCCACACTTCCTTTGGCCATTTTAACGACCCCGCAATTCTCTCAAATGCACCAAAATAACTGTCCACTTCCATCTCTTTAAATAGTGGCACCAATGAAATATGTTTACTCACATCAAAAGCACTGGTAGACAAGCCATGCTCCGTCGAATTTTGGCCAGGTGACTCAGAAGCAGGCCGGCCAGTGGACCTAGAAGACAGCTTCCCCTCCTCTAACTCCAACTGGCGCAGTTGTACCTCTTTATCAGCCTGAATCTCAAGCCGCCGGATTTCAAGCCGCAGATCATATTCAGCGCGTCGGGCATGTGCTTTGTCTTCCGCCTCCATACGGAGTCGGGCAAGACGAACCTTTACTTGCGCGTTTTCTCTAGAACCCGGCGTAGACGGGGGAAATGGCTCAAATGGGGGTAAGCCTGTTTTAGCCTCCGCCTCAACAAGCCTAACCTCCTTAGCATCAGCCTCAGCGTGTTCACGAGTCGTCATTCCCCCACTGATTTGATCTGCATCTCTAACCGACTCAGGCAAATTCAAAACATTTAATTCCGAAAGACCGTCCAACACGACAGTTTTAATCATTCTCTTCAATGACTGCCGACTAACTGAGATTTGGAAGTGTTCAGCTATTGCCAAAAGATCATGCTTACGACATTTCTCAAGAAGATCTAATGACGGATTCTCAATAAACCCACATAAATTCAGTGACATAACGAAGCTTACAAACAAAAACCTAAGTACACGGCTTTCCGTTACACAAAGCTCAATGCTACGATACTTACTAGCCACTTGATTCACTCCACCACACACATCCCCAGAGCAAAACAAAAAGTTATGTTAACTACCGGAACTTCCCCGATACGGTGATATTATCCCGGATGAGCCCCCAAATTATGTTACGTCTCATGTTGGCATAGAGGTATGAATGACGCACATAATATAAATGTAAACACTCTTTTTATTCTGGTCTCTGGGGAGTAACTGAGGAGGAATAAACCAAGGTAGCGGTAACTATAAGTGGTTCGCTTTATTTACACAGACAAATTATTTACACCAAGGGAAACATAAACCAACCCATATTTACAGCTATATACAACCAAGCAAAAAAAAACAAAAACAAAAAAAAAACAGATATACTAAATTAAACCAGACCACAGAGAGAAGCGGGTGCTAAATAAATAAATAAACAAAACAACAAAACCAAAGCCCGTCACTAACCAATCCCCGGCCCTCTACACTAACTGAAAACAAAACAACAACAAAAAAAAAGAAATCTTCAGCGTTCAACGCGCCTTAACTAAAGCTTCACTGACTGAAACAAAACATACAAGGAGTTGCACCCGCTCCTTACCTAATGTGTTTAACAGAGAACTCTACGTGTGTGTAAGGTGTAAGTCACGTGACGTACTTCCCTTTTCTGTACTCTCCCGGCCGGCATCGAACAGGTACGACGTTCTCTGAAAGAAACACAACAAGCAAAGCGAACCACCACTAAGTCAGTAACCTCGAAAACAAATGGCACAACCAACAAACACACTCCAAGCTCCGCCCCACCCCCCCTTCCGTTCCACCAGGTGTGCTTTAACGTAAAGCACAGTTGATGATTGGTCAATTTCCATGTCCATCACAATGAATGATCTCGAGAAGCAACCAATCACAGCACCTACAACTGAGCGACAGAGGAGAACAAGAAAACAAGACACACAAAACATAGCAAAGGGGAGAAACACAGCAACCAATAACAAAAGGGGGGAGAAACCCCAATTAAATCACGTAACAGCCTTCCATGTGCATTTAAGCCTTAAATTCTCACAGGTTTATGTTCAGTTTGTTTACATTTTATTTTGTTTTGCCCTAGCTACTTGTTGGTCTGTATTCACTAGTTAGTTTAGAGTTAGAGTCAAAAATATTATTTAACATCACTGAATCATCCTAAATATATTAATTTAAACCAACAAAATTAATGTATATGGGTTAAATCAGAATAGCATTATATTATATTGTAACATGCTATTATATTGTATTATACACTCACCTAAAGGATTATTAGGAACACCATACTAATACTGTGTTTGACCCCCTTTCGCCTTCAGAACTGCCTTAATTCTATGTGGCATTGATTCAACAAGGTGCTGAAAGCATTCTTTAGAAATGTTGGCCCATATTGATAGGATAGCATCTTGCAGTTGATGGAGATTTGTGGGATGCACATCCAGGGCACGAAGCTCCTGTTCCACCACATCCCAAAGATGCTCTATTGGGTTGAGATCTGGTGACTGTGGGGGCCATTTTAGTACAGTGAACTGTCATGTTCAAGAAACCAGTTTGAAATGATTCGAGCTTTGTGACATGGTGCATTATCCTGCTGGAAGTAGCCATCAGAGGATGGGTACATGGTGGTCATAAAGGGATGGACATGGTCAGAAACAATGCTCAGGTAGGCCGTGGCATTTAAACGATGCCCAATTGGCACTAAGGGGCCTAAAGTGTGCCAAAAAAACATCCCCCACACCATTACACCACCACCACCAGCCTGCACAGTGGTAACAAGGCATGATGGATCCATGTTCTCATTCTGTTTACGCCAAATTCTGACTCTACCATCTGAATGTCTCAACAGAAATCGAGACTTATCAGACCAGGCAACATTTTTCCAGTCTTCAACTGTCCAATTTTGGTGAGCTCGAGCAAATTGTAGCCTCTTTTTCCTATTTGTAGTGGAGATGAGTGGTACCCGGTGGGGTCTTCTGCTGTTGTAGCCCATCCGTCTCAAGGTTGTGCATGTTGTGGCTTCACAAATGCTTTGCTGCATACCTCGGTTGTAACGAGTGGTTATTTCATTCAAAGTTGCTCTTCTATCAGCTTAAATCAGTCGGCCCATTCTCCTCTGACCTCTAGCATCAACAAGGCATTTTCGCCCACAGGACTGCCGCATACTGGATGTTTTTCCCTTTTCACACCATTCTTTGTAAACTCTAGAAATGGTTGTGCGTGAAAATCCCAGTAACTGAGCAGATTGTGAAATACTCAGACCGGCCCGTCTGGCACCAACAACCATGCCACGCTCAAAATTGCTTAAATCACCTTTCTTTCCCATTCTGACATTCAGTTTGGAGTTCAGGAGATGTCTTGACCAGGACCACACCCCTAAATGCATTGAAGCAACTGCCATGTGATTGGTTGATTAGATAATTGCATTAATGAGAAATTGAACAGGTGTTCCTAATAATCCTTTAGGTGAGTGTATTATAACATGCTATATTTTAACTGTCACAAAAACACAAAATATGCTTAATTTTCAATATGGAAAATATAATTTCTTGTTTGTTCTCTTCAGATTTCGGGTTGAAATATGACCTGTATATGTTCTTGACAGGTTTTGTGATATTCAAAACAGAACAAAGAACACAATGATACAACAACATAACATGAGACAGGACATGGTGTGCAACATGAAATATTCAGAACAATATTCAACATGACACAGTAAACATCATTATAAGATTCAACCTCATACACAATATGTATACGCCTTCACAAAGTACACACATCACAGTGTGACAGTACATAAAGTGTGCAAAGGACTTTTACAGGTCCATATGGTCCATGACTGTCTTGTAAACAGTTCTGAGCGCGCAGTGACCATTAGTCTGAGGTGGTGGGAGTAAACATGACAGCTGTTAGACAGTGCCTGAGAATATAAACATGACAGCTGTCACGCAGTGCTGGAGTATAAGCTGGTTAAATGTACAGTAGTTGTAATAAAGTGATTAGCGTGATGGCCACTGTTTGTAATGATAAAACTACAGGTCAAATCCAGGCTCAGATGGCACCACTATGATCTCTGGGAGAGGTCTGGGATCATTCGGATGGCCTTGTGGATCCTGCATTTGTGTTAGATGTGTTGTTGGACAGGATCCTTTTCATAAAGTTTTCTGTTTTAGGGTCTGCTGCAGAGAAGAACGGTCTGAGACTTTGCAGTTTGCAAGATGTGATATACATTATGGATGAATCTCACAAAAACACAACTTTCATAACAATAAAAAAACATTTCCTCTCAATTTTTTATTACCGTAACGTCCTAAAGTTTTACTTTTGAGTTTTCTTTGTAATTCTTATGATTCTCAGTGGCGATTCTTGTCAGATTAGCGTGTTTTTATGTTTATTATTATTAATAATAGTAATAATTAATCATTAATAATAATAAAATTCAGATAATATATAGTAATATATAATATATAATTATTTGTAATAATACTTTATCACTGATTTATTTAGTTATGTATTTCTACTTATTTCTTTCTTTTTGTACTGATCAAATATAATTGATTAATTATTAAAATATATAAGCAAAATTATAATAAATATTTTTAATGATTTGTTAATTAAAATGAATTATTATAAATGTATTTACCACAGTATAACTATATATATATATATGTACAAAATATATAAGATAATATATATACAAAATTTTGACATTACTATATGGTTTTCTGGTGTAAAATTATGTAAAACCTTAATATAAAAAAAAAAAATCAATAAATTAATACAAATAGTAGACAATTAAAATGTTTATATTTGCATTATACGGTAATAAATTATATGTTTTTTGGCATTTTTTGCAAAAGCTATTATAGCATTTATTAATATTAAGAATTCACTTTTATTATTATATTTTGAGTTTGCATTTTAATTCAATTTTAATTCGTTTTTTTCTTTTTGTAAACATAGTTGTAATTTATTTTTATATAACCCTCTGGTCCTTTTCGGTCATAAATGAATTTTTTTGCTTTGAAACAAAACGTTTTTAAATTTAAATTTTTTTTAAGGCCTTGGTTACTTTTGTCACATTAGCTATGTGAACACACAAAAAAATCATGGAGATGATTTGGTTATGTTAAAGGGTCGGGAAAAAAAGAGTCACACTTGGCTCCTTCGCGGTCATATAGGAAATTAATGGGAAATACACAAAAGTACAAAAACTCAGGGAATCTTTTGGTGATACAAACCACAAATCAGCCATGACGCCAAAAAAAATGCACAGCAATGTAGGGGTGACACTCTAAAATATCAAGAGTGCAAAATAGACACAACCACACACACACACATATGAACTAGTGTGACTATAACACAGAGCGCATTTTTGTAATAATAATAATTCAATAATTCAGCCACAATGCAGTAAAAAAAAAAAAAAAAAAAAACAGCAAGGAAGAGGTTACACTCTAAAACATCAAGAGTTCAAAACAGACATACACACTCAAACACACACTCAAGTAAACACACTCACAGACACACACACAAACCACAATATTCCATGCACACAAATGAACTGGTGTGGCTGTAACAATATGGTAAAATTGAGCCAAAAGACTCAAATAAGCGGTTAAAATCAGATCAGAACCAGATTTATTATGCTGTGATAAAACATACCTGTTCATTTTTGTTACATTTGTATTGAATTTTGATATTATATGTCCAAAATGTATTCCTCTCTACTCAGGTTTGAATGTAGCAAAATTAATGCAAAAACTGATACTTCAAATCAACATTTAAAAAAAAAAAAGTAGTCTTTGAGAATGTATAAATCCAAATCCACAACTTTCTAAAAACACTAGAGAATTTATAAGCCACTTTATATAGAGTTATATAGGAATCTAGTGGTTACACCAGGGCATTACATTCGTTTTTCTTTTTTTACTCCCACCAGATGGCACTAATCTACCTTCAAAAAATTGGATTTTGAATGCTTTGTCTCTATTTTAACATGGAATACAGCTTTAGTTTAAAAATAATTTTAAAATATATTAGATTTTTTTAAAATATTATTTTCAATGGGGAAAATAGCTAATAACAATTGTATAAATATTGCATAGTATCATAAAATACCCTCAAAGTTCTAAATAATAATCAAAAAATATTATTGAACTGAAATATATTAGAATTGGTTTTCCTGGGGGGAGTTACATTTTAAGTCTTTGGTCACTTTTGACCGTCAAGAAGACAAGCGTGACCCCTAATAGAAGAGGACCAGAGGGTTAAGTTAGTCATTCTAATACCTTTTTAAAAACTAAATGTAGTTATTTTTCAAGGCAAAAATTCTAATTCTTATTTTTCTAGTTTCTAGTTTTTCATCTAATATTTATATTTTAGTGTATTTCAGCTTTCAGTTAAAGCTGAAATAAAACAAAATGTTTAATGTTTAATAGTCAACGATAACAATCCAACCTTGACAGGTTTCATGAGATTGTGGATGCAATATTTGTTCCTCTCAGTAATAAATGGCATCATAAATAGGTTACGAGATGGTCACTGTGTGACTTTCTGCGTAACCAGCAAAAAAACATTTGTGCCTCTTACAATTTTATTTCAACACTCATATTATTATCATATCATCATATTATAGAATTGGCTCCATGTTTAAACCAAACTGCATTGAACAACATTATATGATTGCAGTGGTACCCAGATGACGTGATGTATTCCTGTGAGTGAACGCATGTGTTTAATCCTGTAAGAGCAGCTTCAGATAAGCAGGTCTCGAGTGTCCTGCACTGCAGCGTGTCACCTGTTCTCATAACAGCTGTCAGATTAGCAGGTAAAACACTAAAGTCATCACAGAGCTGCTGGAGAATCCTACACCTGTCACCAGGAGGGTCAAGGGTCATACTGTTGCTATTCTCAGAGTGATTGTTCATATTCCGCTTGTTGTTTTTTATACATTTGAATACTGGAAATACATTTTCTGTCCATGCAAAACTTTTCAGGAGTGGTTGCCAGAGTGTTGCTATGCAGTTGCTAGGTTGTTTGGGTGGTTGCTAGGGTGTTCTGGATGGTTTCTTTCTGTGGGTCATGTCAAAATGCACACCCAAGTCTCAGGTCCCACTTTGAGTGTAAGTCTATGACAAGTATTTGTCCGACTTTGAACAAATTTTAGTCAGATAAGTAAATTAGCACCACTCCTCTCCTCAAAAAGCCACATGACTTTGAGTATCATTCAGTGCCTTACACAATTAAGTTTTTTTTTTTATGTGCTTCATATGGTAACATAAAATAATACAATAAAAATAATAACAATATAAATGATTAATCTAAAATAATCTAATAAATATTTAATATAATTATTATTTAATATGATTGATTGACTACATTACACAATGAAAGTCATTTTATTTATAATGATATAAAATAATATAATAAATATGTAATTGACATAATCTGACAACATTAAGTTACACCAATGAAACGGTCAAATCATTTTATTTTATTAAATATAAAAATGATTATATTATTTTTTATTTTGAATCAAAATTAAAAGTAATATAATACAAAAATAATATAAAATAATGTCATAAATATTTAATATAATTTTTTTATTTTTTATTTGATTGACTGACTACATTACACAATGAAAGTCATTTTAAAGGTCAAATCATTTTATTTACAATGATATAAAATAATTTTAATAAATATGTAATATGACAGAATCCGACAACATTAAGTTACACCAATGAAAGGGTCAAATCATTTTATTTTATTAAATAAAAAATGATTATATTATTTTCATTTTGGAACTAAATTAAAAGTAATATAATACATAAATAATATAAAATAATATAATAAATATTTAATATCCCTGAATCAGTCACTATAAGAAATAAATAATTGTATTAATAAAATAAAAATAATTTATATTATTTTTAAAATAAATTTAAAATAATATAAATATTTAATTTAACTGAATCATATTAGTCATATTTATTATCTTATTCTAAATAATACATCACGTTAAACGAATTAAGAAAGTCACTTTAAGCATCAAATTGTTTTATTTATATATAAATAAATAAATAAAAAATACTTGTTATATTATTTTTATTTTAGAAAAAATATCAATAATATTATAAATATTTAATTTGGCTAAATCTGACTAAATTACACCATTGAAAGTCACTTTAGTGGTCAAATTGGGTTATCCTTAAGATAACAACTGCATTTGAAAAGAACTCTAAGACACAAGACTCTGAACTTTGACAGGAGGATGGAAACTTTCAGTATATTATGTACTGAACTCCAATTTCTTTTTGGAGAAAGGACAGAAAATACAAAGCCTTTGGTGGGATGATATTATACCTTCACACCAAGTCCACACAGAGTAAACCCACAACTTTGTCATTCAACGAAGTCCAAAGCCACGTCTTCTCAAAGCTCTCCTCTCTCAGCACTCGTAGCCTTTGACCGCACTATTGTTCTCACTAACACCAGATACATATAGAAACACAGGGCCTAAAGCACATCTGTGTACTTGCTTGTAAGTGCCGATATATGACACATAAACAGACAAGGCTTTCTCTCTAATATGCTGTTATTAGCCCAATCATTAATCCTCTGTTTAATTATCTTGCACACTCTTTCACGGGGCTGTGCACAGGAGCTGGTCTCAGAACGTGCGATCCGTGCCCACCTGCTGGCTTTGTGCCCCGTGCTGAGAGTGCCAATTGGCAGCGCTGGGCATGTAAAACAGACAGCAGATGGAAGCCGAACAGAGGTCAGTCAGTCCAGCAGTGGGAAACAACACAAGCAGCTGATCACCAGAGTCGCTCTCACGGACTCCATCATCTCAGGTGCAAACTAGATACATATCCAGATATCAGAGTTTCACACTAATACTAAATGTCCAGAATAGGATGCAAAATAGGGCCTGAAACTCTTACAAAATAGCCATAAGTAATTAAAACACAGTTTTAATTTGATTATTTTTCTTTACATTTATTCTTTGCCTTTATTATGATGGGATAGTATAAAGTGGACAAGACGCGAGGGGGACGGGATCGGGAAAGGCCTGCGAGCCGGGAGCGAACGGTGCTATATGTCGATGCGCTGCCCACGAGGCTATCGGCGCCAACATTTTTGTTTTGTTTTATAAACGATGCACAATTTTGTTTTATCCAAATTTGGGTCTTAAAAACATAGTTTGTTACTAAAACTTAAACTTAAAGTAACTTTGAAAAGGGTTAAAATGTTGATCTTTTGAATGTAATGTGTAAATATTGAAACCAAATGATGTTGAACAAGACTGCATCCAAATGTGGGATAAAATTAATAATTAATTAATATTAATAATAACATAATGAATGGATAATTATTTATATTAAATTCATTATTAATATTATTATTATTATTATTTATAACAAAAAAAATTAAATATGGCCATCAGCTCCGCAGAAATGGCCTTCAGCAATGTCAGCTACGCCCTGGCCTCCTGCACTACCTCCATCTCCAGTCCTTCCTTCACTCAATGGACATGGCCCTCCATCCCTCCCCCAGGTCTGCCTCCGCTCCACCTCCCTCCTGGACTTCGGTGACCCTATGGGCCCTATATTAACGATCTGAGTGCATGGTCTGAAGCGCATAGCACAGGTGCACTTTGCTAGTTT
Source organism: Rhinogobio ventralis (assembly GCA_039654625.1). Classification (NCBI taxonomy): domain Eukaryota; kingdom Metazoa; phylum Chordata; class Actinopteri; order Cypriniformes; family Gobionidae; genus Rhinogobio; species Rhinogobio ventralis. The sequence continues at coordinate 21,636,126 of CM077216.1, forward strand.
ACCGACGGAAAAAAACGGTTGGCGCGCAAGGCGCATGGTCCAAAAGGGTTGTACCTAGTCTCTTAATGAGTCATGGGTGTGTTTTGGGCATAATGTGCAATAAACCAATCAGAGTCTCATCTCCCATTCCCTTTAAAAGCCAGTTGCGCTTGCACCATGGCGGATTAATGGCGGATTCGCTATTTACATGGCGGAATATAGACACCCTCAACCTGACGGGTAAGTTTAAATACATGTGTGTATTGCCACGATTGGTTAAAGGTGCACTGTGTAAATTTTAGCGGCATCTTGCGGTGAGGTTGCGAATTGTATCTGCCCACCGCTCCCTGTCCCTTTTGAAGCACATAGAGAAGCTACGGTGGGACAGCAGAGAGTAGCTAGCGCTCTGTAGAGCAGTTTGTCCGTTTAGGGCTACTGTAGAAACATGGCGGCGCAAAATGGTGACTTCACTGTAAGGGGACCCGCGGTGTATGAAGATAGAAATGGCTCATTCTAAGGTAATAAAAACAAATTGTGGTCAAATTGGGTTATCCTTAAGATAACAACTGCATTTGAAAAGAACTCTAAGACACAAGACTCTGAACTTTGACAGGAGGATGGAAACTTTCAGTATATTATGTACTGAACTCCAATTTCTTTTTGGAGAAAGGACAGAAAATACAAAGCCTTTGGTGGGATGATATTATACCTTCACACCAAGTCCACACAGAGTAAACCCACAACTTTGTCATTCAACGAAGTCCAAAGCCACGTCTTCTCAAAGCTCTCCTCTCTCAGCACTCGTAGCCTTTGACCGCACTATTGTTCTCACTAACACCAGATACATATAGAAACACAGGGCCTAAAGCACATCTGTGTACTTGCTTGTAAGTGCCGATATATGACACATAAACAGACAAGGCTTTCTCTCTAATATGCTGTTATTAGCCCAATCATTAATTTGCGAATTGTATCTGCCCACCGCTCCCTGTCCTTTTTGAAGCACATAGAGAAGCTACGGTGGGACAGCAGAGAGTAGCTAGCGCTCTGTAGAGCAGTTTGTCCATTTAGGGCTACTGTAGAAACATGGCGGCGCAAAATGGTGACTTCACTGTAAGGGGACCCGCGGTGTATGAAGATAGAAATGGCTCATTCTAAGGTAATAAAAACATAACAGTTCATTATGTAAGGTCTTTATACACCACTGAAAACATAGTTACGTATATTATATTGCATTTCTGTCAATAGATCCTCATAAATATTACACACTGCACCTTTAAATAAGTAGTCAATTTCATTCGTCATTACTGCAAACAGGTAATTCTGATACATGCAATGACTATCATGACATGTAGGCATTTTTATCTTTATGTACACAATAATAATATTTTACATTTTAATCCTTTTATTTTTTATATTTGGCATGTTTGTGTGCTGCTGCACGTCCCTGTGTGCGCGCCCTCTAAATAACACAAAAAATACTGCAATTTTTTTTTTACTGCTGTTCTTAGGTGCCTCAAAATAGCAACGCGCCAACAATGAGCCTGAACACACCGCGTTTTCAGACCAGCACGTCGCCCATGGGTGAACAGATGGGCGCGAGTGCATTTGCTATTTAAACAATGTGACGCTGGACGTGAAAATGATAACTGTGTCGAGCTGAAACTAGCAAAAAACACTTGCGTCACGCCTAGCGTCGCATTGCACCGGGTGTATGATAGGGCCCCATGTCACGAATGCCAGCTGGAGTGCCCTGGATATCCATCACTCCTCCCAATCCATTGTCATCAATCACAAACTGCATTTCCCACAACCCATTGCCGGAACTCATTATGCCTGTTTACATCCATCTGTGTCCCATCACCTTGTTAACCCTGCCTATTTAAACCCTGAATCTGGCTGAATCCGAAATTGCCCCCTAAACCCTCAATCACTATTCCCTATTAGTCTAGTTCACTTAAAGGAGTGAATGAAAACGAGTGAGCAAATTCGGACAGCCGTTGAGTGTACATCAGTTGTACGCTCGTTACTGTGGGATTAAATGAGTGCACTCGATAACATCCACTATGGTTTCGGACACCACCACAAATGGTTGTCCCCTCAAATAATGCCCCATTTAAGTGTGTAGGGGGCGATTTCGGAGTCAGCCCCTGTGTGTTCATTCACACATTGCGAATTCTTGTGTGAGTGTTATCCTGGTTCCTGGATTTCTGAGTGTTATCCTGGTTCCCTGTGTCTTGGTTTTGATCTTCTGCTCATCTCCCTGCATGGATTTCCCTGTTTGCCTGTGTCTTGGACCTTGTTTTATGTTTGGACTGTGTTTTGTTTATGGCCTGTTTTATGGATTATGATTCTGGATTACCCCTTAATAAAGACTGCATTTGGATCCTCAACCTTTGTGTCTCCGAGCAGTACGTGACATATTGTTATTGTTGTTATTATTACAGTAGTAAATGATTTATATAATAATTATTATTAGAATTATTAATTACATAAATGAGAGATTTTCTACAATCTATTAAATGATTATTATTATTACTATCATTATCATTAATAATATTCATAAAATTGAGGACATAAAATTATTAGTGAATTAATTATTATTATAGTAAATTCATGCTTTTGAATTATTAATGTTATTATTTTAATTATAAATAATAGTAATTAAGTAATTAATTAAATGTATTGTTGTTATTATTAGTATATTTGTAATAGTAGTAGTAAATTATTTATAATATTAATTACAAAAATGAGAGATTTACTACAATCTATTAAATTATTAATATCATTATCACTAATAATATTAATAAAATAAGTGAGCACAACAAAAATAATAATTATTATTATTAGTGAATTAATTATTATAGTAAATTAATTATTTATAATAATAATAATAATGCTTTTTAATGATTATTATTATTATTATTATCATTAATGTTATTATTTTAATTATAAATAATAGTAATTAAGTAATTAATTCAATAGCATTTATTGTTGTTATTATTAGTATATTTGTAATAGTAGTAGTAAATTATTTATAATAATAATAATAATGCTTTTTAATTATTATTATTATTTTAATTATAAATAACAGTATTTAAGTAATTAATTAAATAGTATTGTTGTTGTTATAATTATTAGTGTATTTGTAATAGTAGTAAATTATTAATAACAATAATACAAATAATAATCATTCTTGTTACAAAAATGGGGAATATTTTCTACAATTTCTCTAATAATAATAATAATAATAAATATTATTATTATTAATTACAAAAATAGAAGGATTTTCTACAAGTAATATTGTAGTATATTCAATGTTGGATGCCGTTGAAAAGGACAAAACACAAGACCACTATTAAACTTGCTGTTTTTCATCATTTTTATTTTATGTTAAGACAATTACTCATAAGAACGTGGAATTTGTGCCGTTATTTATTTACTTATTTACTTACTCACTTATACTGGATGCCAATTTGTAGGCCACCCTATTCATGGAAAGTGCCTTTTATAGATTTACTGTGGTAAAGACCCATAGAACAGCAACCATAAAAAGCTTAAGGCAGAAAGGAAAGGAAATGATTGTGTTAGAGTAATTAGAGCACGAGCGTTCTGGCTACACTGTTCCTTTCAAAAGACACACTGGCCCTCAGGAAAAAACACACACTAAAACACAACACAACAGCAAATCAGCTGGATGTAATGGAGCTCAAACATATGAACCAGCCAAACCTGTAAATCCACCACACAGACCAAATCTAATAACCATTTTATCCAGCATATATTTCTATTAAATATGCTTTCTGTTTTTAGCGCGGATGGTGTGATTTAGAAGACCTGCATACACCTAATTACCTCAGTACTACAGAAGAGCACAATAAACCAGACCGCCGCTGTCACAACCCATTACACCAGCCATTTATCAGAGAAGCCAATGAGCAGCAATACAACGCGTCCTCAACTCCTGCCATCTTGTGGAAATTATATGAACTACATTTGGATAGAATAATAATTATATAAAGTAATTATTATATATTAATATAATATTTTGTTAATGAAATAATTGATTTAAATAATATTTTAATCATTATTATAAATTATATATATATATATATATATATATATATATATATATATATATATATATATATATATATATATATATATATATATATATATAATTAAAATACAATTTGACATTATTATTATTATTAGTAGTAGTTGTTGTAGTATATAAAATATATATAGTATAATAATAATTATTATATATAACATTATTAGTGCTGTCAAATCGATTAATCACGATTAATCGCATCCAAAATAAAAGTTTGTGTTTACATAATATACAGTATGTGTGTGTACTGTGTATAATTATTATGTATATATAAATACACACACATGCATAGTAAGTCAATTTTATTTATAGAGCACATTTAAATTCAGCTTACACTGACCAAAGTGCTGTACAAAACAATCATAAAATACAATAAAATAAAATAATAATAAAAAATCTAAATCAAAATAGAGTAAGAAAAACAAGAAAACAGTTACTAATCCATAATTTAATAATCAGGAAAGGCTAAAAAGTAAAGATTTGTCTTAAGTCTAGATTTAAAAACAGAAACAGAAGGAGCACTCTTAATGTCAGGTGGCAACTGATTCCATAATTGTGGAGCAGCAAATGCATGTATATATTTAATAAATATTTGCACGTGTATACTGTATACATATTTATATAATTTATATTATATATAAATATATATACTTTTTTTCTTAAATATATACATGCATGTGTGTGTATTTATATATACATAATAATTATACACAGTACATATATTATGTAAACAAACTTTTATTTTGGATGCGATTAATCGCAATTAATCGATTTGACAGCACAAAATATGATAAATTATTGTAAAAAAAAAAAAAAAGCTGTAATATTGTGAAATATTATTAAAATGTAAAATAACTGTTTCTATTTGAATATATTTTAAAATGTCATTTATTCCTGTGATGTAAACCTGTATTTTGAGCATCATTACTCCAGTCTTCAGTGTCACATGATCTTCAGAAATCATTCTAATATGATGATTTGATTATCAAGAAACATTTATTATTATCAATGTTGAAAACAGGTGTTGTAAACATTTTTTTAGGATTCTTTGATGAATAGAAAGTTCAAAAGAACAGCATTTATCAGAATTAGAAAGCTTTTGTAACATTGTACTCAAGTTTAAAAGATAAGTAGTTCGGTAAGATTTAAAAAAAAAAATACATTTATTCAGCAAGGATGCATTAAATTGATCAAGTGACATTTATAATGTTGCAAAAGCTTTATATTTCAGATAAATGCTGTTCTTTTGAACTTTCTATTCATTAAATAATCCTGAAATTTTTTTTTACACAACTGTTTTCAACATTGATAATAATCATAAATGTTTCTTGAGCAGCAAATCATCATATTAGAATGATTTCTGAAGGATCATGTGACACTGAAGACTGGAGTAATGATGCTGGAAATACAGCTTTACATCACAGGAAAAAATTGCCTTTTAAAATATATTCAAATAGAAAAAAGTTATTTTAAGTTGTAATAATATTTCACAATATTACTATATTTGCTGTATTTTGGATCAAATAAATGCAGCCTTGGTGAGCAGAAGAGACTTCTTTCAAAAACAATCAAAATAGTACAGTTTCCAAACTTTTGACCGGTAGTGTATGTATATATATATATATATATATATATATATATATATATATATATATATATATAATATACACATAAATGTCTGTGTAATATGAAATATAATAGTTTTGGAAAATAATTATATATATATATATATATATATACTTTTTTTAATATAATATAAATAATATACCTTAAACACTCATAAAAACTAATAATAAAGACAACAATTCAATTATTTATTGATGACTTAACATACAATCAATCACACAATCAAATGTTATAATTTAAAAAAACTGATTAGTTCAAAACATTCACTACATTCACTAGACGCAATGTTACATTTGTTTAGGACAGTGTACAAACAAATTGTCATGTTTTAAAGAATATAATTTAGTGAGTATGTCGTCTATTCAGCTGGGCTCTGGATGACGATCATCAGGAATTCTTTATCTGGAGGAAAATGGGGAAAAAGTGAGAGCTATATAAGCGTTTAACAGCCTGATAAGTAAGACGGGCTGATAATGCGCTGACCCACCTGGAGCCACTATGATCTCGTGTTTCTTGGACCTGATGCGCAGAAATGTCAGGTCATTCTGGGGGTCGATGTCTCTGACCGTACTCCTGGCTTTCATAATCAGCTGATGCAGCAGTCCTACATACTGCACCGTCGTCGAGTTGTCTAGTGTCGTTCTGATGGGAATGCCTGAAAATGACCAAGATCAATGGAACTATGACTTCTATAAAACAAACTTTACAACAAACAAAGTTTCAGACTTCTAGCATTTATAATAAAAAAAACAGCAGCCAAACGTATTTAGAAGCTATTATATTATTATATTATATTATATTATATTATATTATATTATCCATTCTCTATACCAGTTTATCCTATGTAGTTTTATAAACTAATATATTCTATTCTTTTATATTACATTATATTAATTATATCATATTATATTAGGCCTATATATGTAGGTTTGTAAAGTATTATATTATATTATATTAATTATATTATATCACATTACATTTATATTATATTATCCATTCTCTATACCAGCTTATCCTATGTTGTTTTGTAAACATATTATATTATATTACATTATATGTTTTTATGTTATATTATATTAATTATATTAGGCCTATATATGTAGGTTTGTAAACTATTATATTATATTATATTAAATTACATTACATTATATTGTATTATAATATATTACATTATATTATATTATATTAGGCCTATATATGTAGGTTTGTAAAGTATTATATTATATTATATTAATTATATTATATCACATTACATTTATATTATATTATCCATTCTCTACACCAGCTTATCCTATGTAGTTTTATAAACTAATATATTCTATTCTATTCTATTACATTATATTAATTATATCATATTATATTAGGCCTATATATGTAGGTTTGTAAACTATTATATTATATTAAATTACATTACATTACATTACATTGTATTATAATATATTATATTATCCATTCTCTATACCAGCTTATCCTATGTTGTTTTGTAAACATATTATATTATATTACATTATATGTTTTTATGTTATATTATATTAATTATATTAGGCCTATATATGTAGGTTTGTAATCTATTATATTATATTACATTACATTTATATTATATTATCCATTCTCTATACCAGCTTATCCTATGTTGTTTTGTAAAGTATTATATTATGTTATATTATATTAGGCCTATATATGTAGGTTTGTAAACGATTATATTATATTATCCATTCTCTATACCAGCTTATCCTATGTAGTTTTGTCAAATATTATATTATATTACATTACATTATATTATATTACATTATATATGTAACAGTTATGTTTACTACAGTACAACCGTGTTAAATTGTGATTAGGCCTAACGTTACCTTCTCCGTTAACGACTATTGTGCCAATAACACCATTATAGCCTTGAATCCTCTTTAAAGTGTCTTCGACTTCAGCCTGGACAACATAGTATGAACAGGACAGCAGATATGTACAAAACAGTTAGGCCAATTATTTGTAATACATGATTCTAAGAAATAGATATAATTTCTACGAATAATTTAACAAAAATATAGCTCAAATAAAGTAGTTTACCATCGTAGCACAGGTGAGTCGTCCGGTTGTTCCTTGTTGCTATGGAAACAGAAGTAAATAAAGATGAAACATGATCAACGTGATGAACTACAACACGTCTTCAAGATCAAACTTTTTTATTTCGTTATTATATCGTTTCTGTTAATGTTACTGACTCACTCGACAAGCTGAAAATATGTTAAAATGTGTGTACACAGTCGTGTTACTTTTCTGATGACGAACGATAGACCAGCAGTCGTTTGTGGTTGCAGGATATTGTGCAGTAATCACTTTAAATGATTATTTAAATTTTAATGTGTTTTAAATGGTACCAAACAAATTTTGATAGACAAACTTATCAAGTGAAACAAAAATAAAAAAAATTGTATTGTACTTTTTAGCTGATTAGCGCCCCCTACAGGATGATATTTTTGACCGAATAACACACAAAAACAACGAATGCGTTTGAACAATTTAAAACTGATATCTACAATGTTGAAACCTATTCATTGCTTTATGTTTATACTCGTATCCTTTTTTGTAACTGAGATGAAATCCAATAGTCTGTTGTCTCAGTCAGAATCAGGTATTTTATTAAATCATTTGACCGAATAAAGTAGATGGAGTAATATAGCAGCAAAGCGTCCGTTTATGAACTCATTGGGCCTTCAATCCTATCATTTATTTGATGTGTAGGCGAATCTTACTTTTTTTCAGTCATACAAATTTATTTTGGTCCCAACGTTATTTATTTATTTGTATGTTTTTTTTTTTACAAGATGGCTTATTGGAGACGGACAATATAATTATTTGAGAAATATCATATACACAAAACAAAACAAAACATGCATACATACATACATACACATATTATTTACAAAATTAATTTCCCTAGCCTTATGATTTCCTCCCCAAGATTTAAATTTCTGCTAGTCACAGTTGCGCATATTTCACCAGCAGATGTCGCTAGCGTGCGGTATGGGTATTTCGAGACAAAATATCACAAGAAAAATATTCTTTCTCTTTTTATATTTTTTGTTGTTGCTTTTAAACCTAGCTTTAAATATTTTAATTCAATTTTATGTACAAATGTAAATATTCTCGCTAACCAATGACGTCAAAAGTGCAGCGTGCGGCGTGAAGGCGTCACGTGAAGACGCCCAGGCACGTGTCACGCAGCGAGCGTACGCACCAGAGGAGCACTGCAGGTGACTGACTGACTGACAGCAGTTGTTGTTCGGTGATGATGTAATGTTGCTACGGATGGCGGTGTGTGCCAGGCTCTGTGGAGTGGGTCAGTCGCGGCGGTGCAGGAGGCGGCAGAGGCACAGCCAGGCTGATCAGGATAGCGACTCCGAGATGGACATGGACGAGGAGGAGGAAGAGGAGAGGGTCGTAGGCAAAATGAAAGACGAGCCCGATGGCAGCAGCTGTCATAACAGCCGCGGCGCGGGGCCTAGCGGAGCCGGTGGACTCGGCTGTGCGGACTCTGCTGGGCCACCACACCCGCAGTCACTGCTGGATCTGCCGCCGGAAATTCTGGTGGAGATCTTCTCTTCTCTGCCCGGCACTGCGCTGCCCAACCTGGCGCTAGTGTGCAAGAAATTCAGGCAGATACTGAACACGGAAACAATCTGGAGGAGGAGATGCACAGAGGGTAATGATGTGTAACACCATTTGGGTTTTATATAGTGGCCTTCTTCTTTACAGACGTGTGTGTGTGTGTGTGTGTATATAAATGTAATTCAAACAGACACTGACTATTATATTATATTATCCATTCTCTATACCAGCTTATCTTATGTAGTTTTGTAATTATATTATATTATCCAGTGAATAGACATCTTCTATGATGAGCATTTTCTGTTTGTTTGTTTTGTTTTTTTTTTAAATCAAAAAATTAATTGGGATATTTTTTGTGGGACCTAAAGTCAGAAATGTTTAATATATATAACCTATAACATTCCTGAAAATGTTTTATCATTGGGAGTTTGCCTTAATTTATTATTATTATTATTATCGTTATTATTTCTTAATAATATTATTACAAAATGAATTATTAATTATTATTTATTATTTAGAATTATTTATTATTTATACAATATTTGAAAAACTTTTGTCTGCTGGAGGCCATTTTGCATCCATTTCATGTGATCAGAAAACCTTCAAATTTGGTTTATATTATATTAAAACCATATTATTATTATTATTATTATTATTTTTTATTTTTTTTTAGATATTTTGACCTTTTCACATAATGATTGAGTCAGGTACACTTCTTATTTGTCCTTCATCCTTATATTCTTATGGCGAAATATATATATATTCAGGAGATAAAGTAGCAGAGTTTTAGTGCTGCTTGATCCATGCAACATAAAATCGGAAAGAGACTGTGACAGTAATGTTGGGCGTCATGGCATTTAAAAGGCTGTCTAGAAAGGCTACTTTTTGAGATATTTCAGATGCACGTAAAAATGAATTATATGCAATAAAAATTAACTAGTTCATATGTTTACCTGTCAGTGTGAATGGAATGAAATGCATTATTTGCATACTGGACTGGTGCAGAAGTCAAAGGGATTGGCCAGAACTATGGGTGGGAAACTCCTGATAAAATATTAAGACGTGTTATTGATATTTAAGTGACCCTGTGAGGGTGTCACTTCTCTTATCTCAGCTCTTACAGTTATTACATAACCATTTGTTAAACAGGCCCTAACACCACTGCAATAATAGAATAAAACAGAGTTGAATAGAGTGCAGAGGGACAATACTGTAAACTTGTGTATTATTTTAATCATCAGCTTAACAGTTTGCACAGTAAGTATTTGCTTTGTTATTCTGGAGTGAAAGATACTAAATAGACCAGTAAGTTAGTTAACATGTTTTTGGTCTAGATGATTGTTTTATTGTGCAGTTTGTCATGAGTTTTTCCTCTTCTTTCAGAATTCGGGATGAGAGATGACCTGCGGAAAATGGAGATTGTGGGTATGTCGAGCCGAGATCTGTATGTGAAACGTAAGTACATCTACTGGAACCACAAAAAACAGTCCCTATGAATTTTAAGTAGTTACATTTATTCTTTTTTTTTTTTTAAAGTAAAACAAAAAATTCAGCAAAGGGGACAGTAATAAATAAATAATGCTGTTGAACTTTCTATTCATCAAAGAATCCTGAAAAAAATCTATCACTTTTCCCACAGTAAGTTATTTATTTTTTTAAGTAATTTTTTTTTTTCAGCAAAAGTGACAGTAAAAACAGTATAATGTTACAAAAGATTTCTATTTGAAATAAATAATTCTGTTCTTTTGATTCTATTCTATTCATCAAAGAATCCTGAAAAATTAAGAAGCACAACAGTTTTAAACATGAATAATAATGGCAATATTTTAAATTAGATTTTATTTTTGTATTTTCTGTTTTCATTTTAAGAAAAAAAAATGTAATTATTGTTTAGGTTTTAGTCATTTTGTTATTTCCTTTTGTCAGTTTTATTAGTTTTTGTTTTGTTTTTTAAATACAACTAGGGGTCAATGACGTGGCGTGTCGATTCTGGTGTCCAAAGCATATTCATAATATTAAAAATATATTCATTTTTAAATACACTACATTCAATGACTTGACTTACCCCTTGACTTACTCATGTGAGTATTCATTACAAATAATTCATCTTTATTGAGCTCAAAAGTCCCAAAATGTCATTCCGGGTAACTGTCCTGAATACAAAAGTACGACAAAAATAAAATAAAAAAATATGAATAAAAGTATTCAAAATGTACTTGGGCGTAATTGTATTGATGTTTTCAATGATACACTACAAATATAGTTATAATACTAAGCTTATTTACATTTTTATGACAAAGACTTTTGTCTCCAAATTGTGTTTTCTCTAATGTCATTCCTGGATAACAGACATCAATGACCATTTTTGACCATAATGCATTTTGGTATGTCATGTGACATAATATTGTGTCAAAAAGAAGACCCTGAAGGAGCCCCAAAAGTGCCAGTAAGTGTCTCTTAAAATCATATTTAATCTTTTTACACTGGTGCACTTTGTAGCAATATCATGATAACGCTAATAAAATATTTATAATGTTTTTATTAGAGCCTGACTGATATGGGTTTTTGGGGAACGATGCTGATACCGATATTAGAGATTAAAAAATTCTGATACCGATATATCGGCCAATATTCTTTATGTGTATATTATAGTACAGTACCAGTCAAAAGTTTGGACACACTTTCCCATTGATGTCCAAACTTTTGACTGGTACTGTATATAGTATACGGTAGGGTGCGCTATTACACATCTCCTGCACGAGTGTAGAATCTGATCAAAACACAGGTGAAGAAGAAGCAGAAATGCGTAATCTCATATAAGAAGATGCATATGTAAAATAACGTGATCATCAACATTAAAAAGCATATAAATCAAAACTAATGTTATTCAATGAAATGTTGACCCAGGACTGTGAAGCTTTGAGATGTTGATGGACTCGATCTGTTACTCCATCTGTGTTTTGATCACTAATCTGAATCCCATCTGTATGTACGTTAGATTTGTTAAAAACGTGATTTTATCAGCTTTTTCCTAAATTTTTTTCATGAATCTTACCCACATTCAAGTGTTGATAAAAAAAGAATGCATGAAGCTAGAATAAAACAGAGGCTCTGTTCTTTCTTTTGATATATTGCATGTTCAGATATTCATACAACAAGATATTCTGTGGGCCATGAAACGTAAATGCTGGTGGTGACCGGCAAATTTAAAGTTTACGTTCACTTAAGACATAACCGACTATGTTTACAGTGATACTCGCCAAGACCGGCGGACATGCTTGGCCGCGCATTCATATCGGTGGCATATCTGCGTCATATACGGCGATGCCGATATATGTGCAACAGGCTCATATCGGCCGATAAAATTGGCAGACCGATAAATCGGTCGTGCTCTAGTTTTTATATTAAGAAAACTATCTATTTGATCTAAAATATTACCTTAAAGTGATGATAGCTAAGTTGTAGTTTTCCACAGTATATGACTGTAATTTAAACATAGCCTTTGTACGTTAGTGCCGTATTATAAGAAAACAAATTTGTTTTGTCATTCCTGGATAACAAAAAAAACTCTGTTAGCCAGGACATGTCATCCGGTATCCAGAATAACATCTGTATAACAATCTAGTTTTTAATTAATATTTGTAAACTTTTAGGCAAAGTTGTTATTAGAGATGTGTGAGACTAGCCAACTAGTCGATTTAACAATAGTACTGCTGCTAGTCGACTTGGACTAATGTTTTGCTTTATATTTTTACAAAGGCTGTTTAAATTACAGTCATCTTAATGTTACATCAATGTTACAATTAATATATTATTTTGAAAATTGTATATATATATATATATATATATATATATATATATATATATATATATATATATGAGGATAGTTTTTATGGTAATCCTGAAAAATATTGCAGAATGCCCTTCCATCTAACAGTGATTAATTTAACCCATATTTGTGTGTTAGATTACACAATTCTGTTTTTTGTTGAATTTAAGATAAAACAAGTCTTATTTACTTTATTGTTTTCAAACATTTTCCAGCTTTTTTTTTATTTGGTTCTGAATTTTGAGTTATCAGCAGCCAAAAATGAGCCCATGTCTATATAAAATCCCAAATTGATTAATTGTGATAAACATTTAGTTTTTCAGGCACTAATTGTTTGTTGGGCTTCAATTATGGATATCAGCAGTACATTTGTATATGCCAACAATGGTAGAAATGTAATTAATTTCATTAAATTCATTACCGTTACCCAGGAATTACATTTTCATAGGGAAAAAGGGGATTCACAAAAAAAATGGTTAATTACATTCTTTAAATGAGTACATGTCATTGCATTACATACACAACACTCTAATAAGTATAGAAAGTCCTTTTCCCCCCCAAATTTTAAATCCTTATCGCTTTAATTTATCCTTATTTCAGTGTCTTTTATTAATTTTAGCACCTATTTTATTTCAGTTCGTCGTTGCAATAGAAACATTTTTAAGTTTTGTTTCAAGTTTGTTTTTCATGTAGTATCTACACTCACCTAAAGGATTATTAGGAACACCATACTAATACTGTGTTTGACCCCCTTTCGCCTTCAGAACTGCCCTAATTCTACGTGGCATTGATTCAACAAGGTGCTGAAAGCATTCTTTAGAAATGTTGGCCCATATTGATAGGATAGCATCTTGCAGTTGATGGAGATTTGTGGGATGCACATCCAGGGCACGAAGCTCCCGTTCCACCACATCCCAAAGATGCTCTATTGGGTTGAGATCTGGTGACTGTGGGGGCCATTTTAGTACAGTGAACTCATTGTCATGTTCAAGAAACCAATTTGAAATGATTCGAGCTTTGTGACATGGTGTATTATCCTGCTGGAAGTAGCCATCAGAGGATGGGTACATGGTGGTCATAAAGGGATGGACATGGTCAGAAACAATGCTCAGGTAGGCCGTGGCATTTAAACGATGCCCAATTGGCACTAAGGGGCCTAAAGTGTGCCAAGAAAACATCCCCCACACCATTACACCACCACCACCAGCCTGCACAGTGGTAACAAGGCATGATGGATCCATGTTCTCATTCTGTTTACGCCAAATTCTGACTCTACCATCTGAATGTCTCAACAGAAATCGAGACTCATCAGACCAGGCAACATTTTTCCAGTCTTCAACTGTCCAATTTTGGTGAGCTCGTGCAAATTGTAGCCTCTTTTTCCTATTTGTAGTGGAGATGAGTGGTACCCGGTGGGGTCTTCTGCTGTTGTAGCCCATCCGCCTCAAGGTTGTGCGTGTTGTGGCTTCACAAATGCTTTGCTGCATACCTCGGTTGTAACGAGTGGTTATTTCAGTCAAAGTTGCTCTTCTATCAGCTTGAATCAGTCGGCCCATTCTCCTCTGACCTCTAGCATCAACAAGGCATTTTCGCCCACAGGACTGCCGCATACTGGATGCTTTTCCCTTTTCACACCATTCTTTGTAAACTCTAGAAATGGTTGTGCGTGAAAATCCCAGTAACTGAGCAGATTGTGAAATACTCAGACCGGCCCGTCTGGCACCACGCTCAAAATTGCTTAAATCACCTTTCTTTCCCGTTCTGACATTAAGTTTGGAGTTCAGGAGATTGTCTTGACCTGGACCACACCCCTAAATGCATTGAAGCAACTGCCATGTGATTGGTTGATTAGATAATTGCATTAATGAGAAATTGAACAGGTGTTCCTAATAATCCTTTAGGTGATTGTATATTTTATATTATTTCAGCTTTACTTCAGTTAACAATTTTTAATAATTTTAGTCTTAGTAAACACTGGAACTCTCGCCTGCCATTGGTCGGTCAAACAGGTAATCGACTACAATCAACCTAGTGATCTGCAAAAATCCTGACAAATCAGCTCAAAAACAGATCTGTTCATGTAATGTACAGTCATTGCTCCACCTCATTCCATGTCATTTGTCATGTCATTTTTCTCAATTAAATTTAGCTCACAAAAGACAGATTTATGGTCAGTTAAAACCACTTTGTATGGCTGGTTTGTTTAAGTTTAGTATCAATGTTGGTTTAAACCAAAAATATTTCAGCAAAACATGCATGCTTGGTGCTTATAGAGAAAGATTCCTCAGAAGTCAGTGTGGCGTTTGTGTATAATTCAGCTGATTTAAGTCTAAATATACCACGTGTATTAACATAAAATAAATATTATCCTCCAAGGTGGCAGACGAAGATATAAAAGAAACACTTATCCCTCTCCCGGCCATGTAAACATAAATTTTCCCTTGCATATGCAAGTGACATTTTCACACTGTGTCAGCTGCTGTCCTCCTTTGCCTCTCCTCTCTTCCTGTGGCGCACTTACCTGCGTACCTCTGCAGGTGTGAACCCGCAGGTGAAGTCGGGACGCTTTATGAAGCTCCTCCCTGATTATGAGCATATGGACTATCGGGACGTGTACACACACTGTATGTACTGGCTGTGTGAGAAGGCTTTGTGGTGGGGGATCCAAATCACTGCCTGTGAAGGTGCTGGTTGAAGATGCTCTTTGCTAATGATATTTTGTTCCAGGTTCAATTCAAGTTAAACTATCTGAACATGATATCCATCAAGAAAATATAATAATATTCCTTTATTGTGTTATTCCAAAGGTTCCTAATTTAGTTTTGGAGGACTCCTACAATAGGTTTACATACATCCAAGGTCAAAAAATGCTTTAATTTTCTCATAATATACACTGCAGCCTTATTGCAATCTGAAACTGCAATCTCTTTTCTGAGAGCCTACCCTGCTTTGATTTGTCAGATGGCCCAGTCTGTTGTGATTGGTCTACTCTGCTCTGATTGGTCAGATGGCCCAGTCTGTTGTGATTGGTCTACTCTGCTTACAGCACGTGTCAGAAACCAAACACCCATTACCTAAATTAATATCTAAATTTCAGCTCTGGATCTTCCTCAGCACTTTGATACACAGTGATACGAACAGTAATTATGGCAGCAGTTTTACTGTAGCAATTCTAGCCAGAGTCCGATAATAAAATATTGCAAGAAGTAGCTGAGGAAGAACCGCCATCGCAAGCACTTCTTAAGCAGGACGTTTCTAAGTAGTAGCCTACATTTTTATTTAGTTTGTTGTACATAGTAAATGTGATTTAAGGGCAGGTGAAAAAAGATGTTGTTCACAGGCCAGTGAAGACCACAGGCTGGCATTATGCAAATTTGTTACAAACCTACGCAGGTTCATGAAGAAAGACTGGAATTACTGACGACTCTTTTCAGGCAGTTCAGAACCGGTTCTTTTGGAGACAATAACTCTATGCATCTGCACTTTGATCTTTGAAACTTTGCAGACCTTTTAAATTCACAAACAGCTACACTATATTGCCAAAAGTATTGGGACACCCCTCCAAATCATTGAATTCAGGTGTTCCAATCACTTCCATGTCCACAGATGTATAAAATCAAGCACCTAGTCATGCAGACTGCTTCTACAAACATTTGTGAAAGAATGGGTTGCTCTCAGGAGCTCCGTGAATTCAAGTGTGGTATCGTGATAGGTTGCCACCTGTGCAATAAGTTCATTCGTGAAATTTTCTCACTACTAAATATTCCACGGTCAACTGTTAGTGGTATTATAACAAAGTGGAAGCAATTGGGAACAACAGCAACTCAGCCACAAAGTGGTAGGCCACGTAAAATCACAGAGCGGGGTCAGCGCATGCCTGTTATTTCCATTGAAAGGAACTCTTAATGCTTCAGCATAACAAGACATTTTGGACAACTTCATGCTCCCAACTTTGTGGGAACAGTTTGGGGATGGCCCCTCCTGTTCTAACATGACTGCACACCAGTGCACAAATCAAGGTCCATAAAGACATGGATGAGCGAGTTTGGTGTGGAGGAACTTGACTGGCCTGCACAGAGTCCTGACCTCAACCCGATAGAACACCTCTGGGATGAATTTGAGCGGAGACTGTGAAATTGCCATAAACACACTCCTAAACCTTGCGGAAAGCCTTCGCAGAAGAGCTAAAGCTGTTATAGCTGCAAAGGTTGGGCAAACTCCATATTAAACCCTACGGATTAAGAATGGGATGTCAATAAAGTTCATGTGCATGTAAAGGCAGGCTTCCCAAAACTTTTGGCAATATAGTGTATATTACACACTACATGAAAGGTAATATAAAAAAAGCATAATAGGGGCACTTTATTAATAATGCAAATAATAATAACTCGTTCCTTTAGTTTGTAAAAACAAGTAAAAGTTGTTGCAGCATGAGACTAGTGTGATAAAATCTTAAAAAATTCCTCATGATGACAATGTAGTTAGGAAACCTGGTAACTTTCTCACACATATGCACAAGTATACCAGAATCCAAATGTAGGAATTTTCAGTAACCAAAAGTTCATCCATCCTGAGAAATAGTCCCGCCAAATAACAAATTAAACAACTTTAGATTTCAAATAATACCTTTTTGTCTGGAAATATTAATATAAACTCCTCAGGAGGATGTCTTTAGCCAATCTCAAAATGAATATCCATTTTTCATTCTGTACTTTATAATGTTGTGATGCCTAAATTTAAAACGGTTGTTTTTTTGTTTTTTGTGATTTTTTTTATTTGTATTTAATTTTGAAAAAAATTATAGAATTTAATAGCCATTTTATCTGTTATCAGCCATAACATAACATCATAGTTTTAGTAATGTTATGTGCTTTTAGGGTTTTTTTTATTTCCGATTTAGTAATTTTAGTACTTCAACATATTCATTTTTAGATAGTAGCCAAGGCAACTTTTAGAATTTGTGTGTTTTAAGTTTTTTATTAATATTTATATTTAATTTCAGCTGTATTTCAATTACCGAAAACCATTTTTAATCGTTTTAGTTGTAGTTATTTGACAGTGTGTCACAGATTCTTAACTTATTTTGAACATGGAACATTCCTTTAAGGCTGAATCTCAGTGTGCATAGTTTTACTACACACTAAAAGTGTTTACTTTCAAAAAGTACATACTTTTGAGTGTGTAGTAAGACACTTCTTATTATTACCGTCATACATATTGTTACCTTGTTACATTATTCATTCATCTAGCTAAATTCATTACATTAAGATCCATTATTACTTTTTTTATGTATTTAAATTCTATTTTGGCATCACATTTCCTGCCATTCGTGTTTTTACACCTGGAAAAGTTTTCTGTAGCACAAGGATTTGTGGGTAATATTAGCTACATGCATATATTATTCCACTGGAAATAATACTGCCTGTGTCTTTGGCATATTATTTGCAATGTACCGATTTGAAACGCACTAATGCTAATTTCGCAAATTATTAAGTATGGATAATATGCGTATTGGGACACAGCCTTGTTTGGGACAAATTGATCTGATAGCAGCACAAGGGCAGCTTCTGTCGAGCACGTGTGTGTCCTGCATGCGTGTGTGATAGACACTGGGTGGTAAAGGCTGCGCTAACATGAGCTGACTGTGTGAGATGCAGATGAATTAAAGGTGACCAAACATGGATAAGTTTTAGCCCTCTAACTCCCAGAATTTTGCATGGCAAAACAAGTGGCATATACTCACACACTCAACATGCATTCATGAGTTCATGCACCATGCAAAAATGACCTTGCGGTGATTTCACCTCATCTAACGTTCTTCTGGGTTCGTTCTGTGTGTATTATGTGGATGTCATGTTTTGTATTTGTTTTCCAGTGTTACATCCCTATAGACACATTCTGGGTCTCTGGCAGCCTGATATCGGCCCCTATGGAGGACTGCTGAATGTGGTGGTAAGACTAAAATCACAAGATTTAAAGTTTTTATTGTTGTTTATGTGTCTATGTGGTGTTTTTAATATCCTTTAAGACAAGCCATGTGTATATTCATCATTCAACACCATTGCTGAGTATTTTCTCCTTAAAACTGCAGTGAACCAAAGACAGCCAAAACACAGTTTTGAAATCGTCCCTGTTCTCTACGTCACAAATATGTTGTAACCAATCACGTCAACATGTGGGCGGGCTTTAGCATCTTAATAACTGCTGTGAAGCAGGCGAGTCTTAAGAGAAGCCAGGTTATCCCGGTATATTTTTCTGTTGATATGAAAAAGCAGGTACATTTAGCAATAATGAGGGTGAATTATGTATATGATGTATATTATGATGTTATGATGAATTATATGCCTTTCTCCACTGATGTTCTGAGTTGTTCAAAGCGTTTCTAAGGATACTGATTTTTAGAAGGCAGACTGAGATGGCGAACGGGAACATGGTTTGTACATTAGCAATACATTATTAGCTGTTTGATAATCATATTTATCATTATGTGTCCGACATTGTAGAGAGTGATACATAAAACACATTACCATTCTGATACTGAGCATGTATAATTCACTCTTCCACTTCTTTCTTTTGAATTAAACATGTATTTACTTCGTAACAGTCAAAATAAAATGTTTACTTTAAAATACTTTTTAAATAATTCAATCAAAAAAATTGTTTTAGTGATCTACACTTTAACCATAGACAATAAAACTGAAATTATATATAAAGATGTACTTAAGTCCCAAATAAGTTGGTAAAAAAGCGCTTTAAGTAAATTTAAATTTAAACTATAATACATTTTAATGCAATTGCAATTAACATTGTCTGAAAACATTACAATTATTTCACACTTAAGTATATTTTTTTTTTACTGCTGGACACATGTTTTGGTTTGTGCATTTCATACTTGCCCTGTTGAGGCTGCTCTGGCCAAGCATTTGTCCATTTTAGCCCAAAAATCATTTATGGTTGCATATTTTGAAAATTCACTGGGAATAGGATCATATTTTTAATGTACGATTTGGGACACACTAATCGTAATTTGCCATACTGCATAGTGTAACTTACCCAATAGCTTGTCAAATATAAAACTGTAAATTGTATAAAAAAATCTCTGAATTAAATACAATTATAATACAATATACACAGATCAGGCATAACATTATGACAGGTGAAGTGAATAACACTGGTTATCTCTTGCACCTGTTAGTGGGTGGGATATATTAGGCAGCAAGTGTACATTTTGTCCTCAAAGTTGATGTGTTAGAAGCAGGAAAATTGGCCAAGCGTAAGGATTTGAGCGAGTTTGACAAGGGCCAAATTGTGATGGATAGACGACTGGGTCAGAGCATCTCCAAAACTGCAGCTCTTGTGGGGTGTTCCCGGTCTGCAGTGGTCAATATCTATCAAAAGTGGTCCAAGGAAGGAACAGGGGTGAACCAGCGACAGGGTCATAGGCGGCCAAGGCTCACTGATGCACGTGGGGAGCGAAGGCTGGCCCGTGTGGTCCGATCAAACAGACGAGGCTACTGTAGCTCAAATTGCTTAAGAAGTTAATGCTGGTTCTAGAAAGATGTCAGAATACACAGTGCATCGCTGTTTGTTGTGTATGGGGCTGCATAGCCGCAGACCAGTCAGGGTGCCCATACTGACCCCTGTCCACCGCCAGGAGCACCAACAGTGAGCACTTGAGCACCAGAACTGGACCACGCAAAGGAAGAATGTGGCCTGGTCTGATGAATCATGTTGTCTTTTACATCACGTGGATGGCCGGGTGTGTGTGCACTATGGGAAGAAAGCAAGCCGGCGGAGGCAGTGTGAGGCTTTTGGCAATGTTCTGCTGGGAAACCTTGGGTGCTGCCATCCATGTGGATGTTACTTTGACACGTACCACTTACCTAAGCATTGTTGCAGACCATGAACACCCTTTCATGGAAACGGTATTCCCTGGTGGCTGTGACCTCTTTCAGCAGGATAATGCTCCCTGCCACAAAGCAAAAATGGTTCAGGAATGGTTTGAGGAGCACAACAACGAGTTTGAGGTGTTGACTTGGCCTCCAAATTCCCCAGATCTCAGTCCAATCGAGCATCTGTGGGATGTGCTGAACAAACAAGTCCGATCCACCTCGCAACTTACAGGACTTACAGGATCTGCTGCTAACATCTTGGTGCCAGATACCACAGCACATCTTCAGGGGTGGAGTCCATGCCTCGACGGGTCAGGGCTGTTTTGGCAGCAAAAGGGGGACCAACACAATATTAGGAAGGGGGTCATAATGTTATGTCTGATCGTTGTATATGAGACCACACAACTTAAATGTACAAGTGTACCATATTGTACCATATTTTTATTCTCTTTCTTGCTTTGATCATTTTAGGTTGATGGTCTATTCATCATAGGCTGGATGTATTTACCACCCCATGATCCCCGTGTGGAGGACCCCATGCGTAGACGGCCCCTTTTCCGTATACATATGTGGGAGAAAAACAAAGCCACAGTAGAATGCATGTACGGACATAAGGGCCCTCATAAAGGAGACATTCAGGTAAATTGTACCATATCACATCTAACATAAAGGCCCAGTTTTGCCACATTTCCACAAAATGTTGACCTTTTATTTCCCCAGACTGTGAAGAAAGATGAATTTTCCACCAAATGCAACCAGACCGATCACCATCGGATGCCCGGAGGAAGGCAAGAGGTAGGAAACTGGTGCTGGTCAGACAGATTTTGAGGTTTATGACGGCAATTAAGCTTTTTTGGCAATGGCTGGATGATGTAGTGCTGCACGAAATATCAGAATAAAGTCGATATTGTCGAAGTTTGTATCGTGCCTCCCATCCAATAAATCTCAGTAATCTTTGTGCTTTGTTACTTCTAACATGAAACAAAGTCTCAGCTTTCAAATTCTGTCAATTTTATTACGAAAAAATTCAAACAATACATAGAATTTTGGCAGTCTTTATTGTAGCGTGACAGATCGCTGTAGTGCCTCAGTTCAAGAGAAGCGGCAGCACACATGAACTGATCATCTCTTCCGCTTAACTACTTGTTACAGCACAAAATGTACTTAAATGAACATCAGTAGGTATGTTTAAAGATACAGTACAACCTACCGAAATCCTCATCGTCACGTCACAATTGCTTAATCAGAGTTTAAACCATGGAAAGAGGTCTGTTTTAGCTTGTAAACAATGTAATGTAATGTAACCTCAGAAAAGCCATTAAATGGCCAAAAACGTGTTAGTCAGCTAGAATGAACTTAGAGAGCAGCATTTTGCTAAAAATATGCACTGTATTGCATATTCCAGGGCTTTTTTTTCTTTTTTGACACCGCCGCGTTGCCCAACTGATAAGAGCTGGCATTTCTGTTGCATATGAGAAACATCAAACAGAGAGCGAAGCAAAAGTTAAACGAAACCGTGCTTCTCATTTGAGCTGCGCAGACGGAGACCTTTTATCAGCTCGGACCAATATTAGACAGCGCAGTGCGAGCTCAGAACAGGTTCTTTCAGGCCCATCTCGATCACCTGACACCATTAGTACACAGCACCATTACTACACCGTTTAAATTTGCTGCAGAATTAATAACATCGCAGCGAAATCTAGTGAGAAGCATTCAAATTCAGCGCAGAATTCTCTGTTATAAACCTCAGATATCAGATCAAACAGAGCAGACGTGGAAACCAGGAAAAACGCTCTGAGAGACGACAGTTTCCCCTGGGACCTCAGGAGGATCTGGTGTGCCAATCTGCATAGAGGGCTTGACCTCAGACCCCCCTGATAATGCAGATACAAAACTACAGACATGTCTGATCGGATAAGGACATGGTGGCCGCTGAGGTCAGGGAAAAAGCTCCTCAGAGCTTTGTAGACTGCCAGCATTTCCAGGCAATTTATGTGCCAGGAGGAATGCCGGGCCTCCCACAGACCTCTCGCAAAGTGGCCGTCCATGACTGCGCCCCAACCAGTGAGGGAGGCATCTGTTGAAACCGTCTTCCAGCAACATGATGCTCCCAGCACTGGCCCTTGGGACAGAAACCAAGGCTTCTTCCATATGACGAGGGAACGAAGGCACCTGCACGTTACCCTGATCATACGGAACGGATTTCCCCTCGAGGAAAACCCCTTGGTTTTCAGCCACCATTGTAGAGGTCTCATGTGCAGCAGGCCAAAAGGTATTATGTTGGACGCTGCTGCCATGAGCCCCAGTAGTCTCTGAAACTGCTTCACAGTGAGGCTGCGGCCTAGCTTCACTTTGGAGACCATCGCCCATATGGACTCGACGCGTGCAGGAGACATTTGTGCCTGCATCGTAGTTGAGTCCCATACGACTCCCAGGTAAGTGATTCTCTGAGAAGGCGTCAACACACTCTTCTTTGTGTTGAGTCTCAACCCCAAGCACCGAATATAGGCCAGAACGACATCTCGATGCCGAACCGCCATCTCTCGCGACTGGGCCAATATGAGCCAGTCGACGATGTAATTGAGTACACGGATGCCCTGGAGTCTTAGTGGAGCCAGCGCTGCATCCATGCACTTGGTGAAGGTGCGAGGGGAAAGAGCTAGGCCGAAGGGAAGAACCCGATATTGGTACGCTTCGCCCCGAAAGTGACACGGAAGGATGGATACATGGAAGTATGCGTCCTTTAGATCTATCGTGACGAACCAGTCCTCGAACTGGATCTGACTCACGATGGCTGGAATTGTGAGCATCTTGAATCTGAATCTCCTCAGAGAACGATTCAAGTGCCTCAGATCTATTATTAGACACAACCCCCCCATCCTTCTTGGGAACTATGAAGTGCCGGCTGTAGAACCCGGACTCCCTGTCTGGCGGAGGAACGCGTTCTATGGCCTCCTTTACCAACAGAGAGTGAACCTCCTGTTCCATAACCCACACCTGCTCTGGGACCACCACAGTCCAGACCACCCCGTTGAACTTTGGGGGTGGGGAACTAAACTGCAGTTTGTATTCCCTTTTCTACAGTACGCAGGGCCCATGCAGATATATTCGGAAGGCATAACCATGCGCTAAGATCTACTAAGGGAACCAGCTTCTCGGGGCTGGTCTCGGGTGTCTCATCCCCAACAAATTCAGCCACAAATCTCTCCACACACACCATACCAGCCATGGAGCGGCCGATAGCACGGCCATCTCCTTGGTGATGCGGAGTGACAAATCAGTGGCTTTCCGCAGCTCCGTGATTTCATCCAGAGACGGACCCTCCCCCTCATCTAGTTCCTTAAGGAGGTCGGCCTGGTAAGCCTGCAAGACTGCCATTGTGTGCAGACAACTACCAGCCCACCCAGCCGCCATATAAGCCCTGCCCACCAGCGTTGATGTATCACGGATACGATGCAGAGTCAGGCGAAAGATAGCTCGCGAGAGCTTCCTCCACCCGAGGCATCGTCCCATAACCATATTCAGACGCCCCCAGCACATGACTGAAGTCGAGCACTGGGGGATTTGATAACTTTGCTGAATATGGTTTGTCCCATGACTTGCATAACTCATTATGCAAGTCTGGGAAAAATAGTAAGCCCCGGCGTGGAGGTTGAGCCCGCCACTTGAAAAAGCGTCCTTCCAGCTTGCTTGTTGGCTGGACTTTATGCTTTTCCTGTGGCCAGTCAATACTAAGCTTGGCCACAGAGCGGGTCAAAACCTCCACAAGCTCCTCTTGAGCGGGTGAGTGAAGCTGTGTTTCAATCTCCACTTCACCCACCTCGATGCTGAGTGCTCTGACTCCTCAGAACCAGATAACTCTAACATCGGGTTCTCCACCCCGCGGGCTTCCACACGGGCGGGAGAACATCTGAATCATCAGACGAGGAGTGAGAAAATGCCTTGGCAGTCTCATGTCCCGCTGACAGATCCTTTTGTGAGCCCCATGATCTGCGCTGCCTCAACAGACGTGGGACCAGAACCACGGGGCTCGCGAGCTTGGCCGGCCTAAGCGCCAGCCTCTCGCACTCACTGCAGGCAGCCCCCTCGAGAGCTGCCAGAGCGTGCTGCACGCTGAGACATTGCACGCACAATTGGTGTGTGTCCGTGCTCGTAAGGAAACAAGGACATGGGTGCACAGACCTCTTGTACTGCTCACTCGCCATCTAGATAATGCTTGTGTAACAGTAGACAAACAACACCAAATAAGACAGACAAAACACAGAATGCCTCGCTGAAGAGCAAAAAGCTGTCTGTAGTATGAGCCGGCGTCCCCTTGGTAGCTTCCGTGTATGCCGTCACATACTACGTCACGACGCAGCACCAATCAAGATTGGAGTGAGATTTCATTCATGCTTCAGACGCGCTATGCTTAGGGAGCGTCCCCAAAGTGTCAATAGACACAGTGCGAGTTCCCTCGAAAGGGAACATTGTGCTACTAACAAACAAGTTGTAGAAGTCTTTTCAATTCACAAATCACCAACATTCACCATGGATTTAATGTAGCAGCGCTAACCGCTAACCATGGTATTGTGGCAAAAATAGTCAAATGTTTTTTTTACATTATTCATCTCAGGGTTCGTACAGCCTTTTGAGAGTGAAATTCAAGCACTTTTCTAGTGCTTCACACTTTTTCCAGCACTCCAAATATTATCCAGTTTTAATGCTATTTTTAATGTGGTGATTTGTTAAACTAAAAGTTTAAAGATTTAGGAAAACTAACACTTCTTTGCAAACAAACACTTTTATTTTTTAACCAGTAGATGGTGGCAGAGGAGCACTTATTGACTTATTAGCCATTTTCACTCGAATATATGGGAAAGTAGAAAGTCACATACTCATGAAAAACAAAAACGTTTCTTCAAATTGTGAGTGAATTACACAGAAAGCAAGTAAATAGCGCTCATTTTATGCCCGTGAATGCCCGTGCGGCCGTGCTCATTTTAGTTTCGGTTGCTTGAATTGTGGGTTCATGAAAACACAACAACAAACGGTACAATGACAAACTCACTTAAATAGGCGCATTTCGCTTTGAAACCAAATCTTCCGCAATCATCTTGTCTGTCAGCTCCTCACTCTCTGATTAATGAAATCTGACACTTGTCCTGCTGCGTTTGTGCTGCGACACTCATTTGGCTCGTGCTGTATTAGTCAGACACGTTCAGTTCTCTAACTGAACTAAATGATTTTAATTCTATAAAAATCTAAACGACAGTGGGGTGGTGCCGCGGTGGGCAAGAGATGTAACCGGTAGGCGTGGCTTGGGAGTGGCCTCATTGGGCAGCTCATTGGGCACTCCCATTCTGGGAGTTGTTGTCTTTCATCCATTTGAGCCAAAAATACATTTTCTGGCTTTTCTCAGTTAATTAACAATTAAAAAATAATTTCACATTTCTACTACATAAATTACTCAATTTAAAATACACATTCATCTTTCCAGCGGTGAAGTACCCCTTTAATAAGAGTAGAATATTTAAATTTTCCCTATAAAAATTAGGCTTTTGCACGTTACTGTTGTTAATAAAAGTTATTTTTTATCTGCATATCAATTCAAGCTCAGTGAATTGAAAATTTACAATAAACAAACACAAGTAATATTATTGGTAACTGCACTTATTAATGCAAAACAATACTAACTGTACAGGTGCTGGTCATATAATTAGAATATCATCCAAAAAGTTTATTTATTTCACTAATTCCATTCAAAAAGTGAAACTTGTATATTCATTCATTACACACAGACTGATATATTTCAAATGTTTATTTCTTTTCATTTTGATGATTATAACTGACAAATAAGGAAAATCCCAAATTCAGTATCTCAGAAAATTAGAATATTGTAAAAAGGTTCAATATTGAAGACACCTGGTGCCACACAGCGTCAGAAGCGTCTCGCCTGGGCTAAAGACAAAAAAGACTGGACTGCTGCTGAGTGGTCCAAAGTTATGTTCTCTGGTGAAAGTCAGAAATCAGAGTCTGGAGGAAAAGAGGAGAGGCACACAATCCACGTTGCTTGAGGTCCAGTGTAAAGTTTCCACAGTCAGTGACGGTTTGGAGTGCCATGTCATCTGCTGGTGTTGGTCCACTGTGTTTTCTGAGGTCCAAGGTCAACGCAGCCATATACCAGGAAGTTTTAGAGCACTTCATGCTTCCTGCTGCTGACCAACTTTATGGAGATGCATATTTCATTTTCCAACAGGACTTAGCACCTGCACACAGTGCCAAAGCAACCAGTACCTGGTTTAAGGATCATGGTATCCCTGTTCCCTGGTATGCCAGACCCAACAATGCAGAAGAGCTGAAGGCCACTATCAGAGCAACCTGTGCTCTCATAACACCTGAGCAGTGCCACAGACTGATCGACTCCATGCCACGCCGCTTTGTTGCAGTAATTCAGGCAAAAGGAGCCCCAACTAAGTATTGAGTGCTGTACATGCTCATACTTTTCATGTTCATACTTTTCAGTTGGCCAAGATTTCTAAAAATCCTTTATTTGTATTGGTCTTAAGTAATATTCTAATTTTCTGAGATACCGAATTTGGGATTTTCCTTAGTTGTCAGTTATAATCATAAAAATTAAAAGAAATAAACATTTGAAATATATCAGTCTGTGTGTAATGAATGAATATAATATACAAGTTTCACTTTTTGAATAGAATTAGTGAAATAAATCAACTTTTTGATGATATTCTAATTATATGACCAGCACCTGAATTATTAAAAAACCCCCCATCACTACCAAATAAGGTGCTGGTGCCACCATCTGTAGAACTGCTACTGTGTACTGTCTATTCATTGAATTTTAATAAATCCTTCATGTTTTATGACAGCCACCATTTAAATATTTATATATATATATATATATATATATATATATATATATAAAACCTAAAACATAATTACGTTTATAAGATTATTATAAAAACTTCCTTGTGTGTAATTTAAATGCAAGTAGCCTACAAATCGGTTAATTTTAACCTTTTTACTGAAAGAGGTTTGTGTTCATTCATAAAGAGTAAGTGTGAACGCACACACACACACACTCAAAATCCTCATATCGCATTATGTATCGCAGTAAAAGTAAATATTGCAGTGTCAGTTTTTTCCTCTTCCGTGTGCTTGTGCAGGAATTCAGAACGTGGTTGGAGGAGGAATGGGGACGAACGTTGGAGGACATTTTCCACGAGCACATGCAGGAGTTGATCCTCATGAAGTTCATTTACACCAGCCAATACGAGTAAGTCTTCTTCATGACCTGTTCTCAACCAAAACTAACAGTTTCATCTCCCCAGTGAAATATTCCAGCCAGATGACAGCTGGTACCAGATGTGTTTCGTGTGTTTTATATACATGTTTCTTGGTTTCAGTAATTGCCTGACATACCGGCGGATTTATCTGCCCCCGTGCCTCCCTTCAGACCTCCTGCAGCCGGGCCTCTTCAAAGGGACGTATGGCAGTCACGGCCTGGAGATTATTATGCTGAGCTTCCATGGCTCCAAGGCCAAAGCCACCAAACTTACTGTGAGTTTCATATCCATAGGTATAGATTACTGTTGCTCAACTGCTAGAGCAGTTTGATACCCTGGAAACACACAAACTGATCAAACTATTAAACACAAGTAAACACCTGTGTGGTGACTTCTATCAGGCTTTCATGATGCAAGGCAATCATCACAGGAGTAAATTAGATTTTTTCTTTTGTTAATTTGCTGTTGACTCTAATCATGGAAACATAATGAAGATTCAATTTTCTGGGCATAATGTTAAATCCATAACTAAGAATCCATCAAATCACTGAATTAGCACAAGCTGTCGAAACACTATGGCTGCATCCAAAATTGCATACTCTCGAGTTGGTACTTATTTTGAAAGCAAGTTACTCGCAAGTAAATTACCTTGCAACCGCCAAGAAAGTTTGTTCTATGTAGTATGAATGTAATCCTACATTCACCATGTTGTCATTGTCATGTGACCTATCAGCATCAGTTGTGTCACTTCACTGTCATTCATAATTGACAATAATCCTTTCCCGTGGCCTCATTGGATAGTAATGTGTCCATCGTATGTACACTTCAAAATTTCGCTGGCGGTAGTAGGTCATCTGGGTACATTTTGTCTACTCTTCTATGAGTACTGTGAATTCGGACAGACTTGTCACATACTGTTTTTTTCCCCTATAATATAGTAGGGAAGTATGCGATTTCGGATGCAGCCTGTGCCTCTATTGAAGTTATAATGACAAACATTTTTTTGATATGAAAAAGCATTCTTAATTTAATGAGAACAGATTGCATTAACTACTTGTATCTTTGGGGATACAATTTCACATTTATGTAATTAAGCAATAAATTGTTAACATTTGATGCATAATTTTATTACTAAAAATTCAATAATGCATATTCATTTGAAAATACAGTTTTTCATACTATTACTACTACTAATAATAATAATTATTATCTAAAGTAATATTATTTTTATAAATGATGTATGGTTTATAATTTAAATATTAATAAACAGGCATTTTATATATTGAATTAATTTATATAAATTTGATATATTATAATTTAGATATTTCATTATTTATTATATTAAATTATAAATTATATATATATATTTTTAACAATAAATTAAGACAAAATAAATAAAGCATTTTAATACATTTTAACATTTTATCATTATTATTAAAATATATTTTATACATTATTATAATTTATAATTTTAATAGTTAATTAGTAATTATGTTGTTGTTATCATTATATATATATATATTAGACATAAGTTATAAGACATATATTAAATACATTATTTGTTAAATTTAATACTTGCATATACAAAATAAATAATTTGATTTAAAAGATTATTTATAATTATAAAAGTATTTATTACTTTTCCACAATATTAGTGGTTCAAATAGTTTGAATAGTTGGAAATTTGACCTTTCAGGAATTGCAGGAGAAAAAGTTGAGTGCCAGTGCTACCAGATCTTACCAGTAGGTGCTACAATCAGGTGTTTATTTTTTTTATTTTATTTTTTTTATTGAAATGATTTGGTACATTTTGCCAAATCATTTCTTGTTAGGCCGTCTCTCTCTCTCTCTCCTAGTTTTTTTGGTCTTCAACACTCAGTTTATAAGTGAATGTTAATGACAAAATTATGTGTGAAATGTTTTCAACTGAATGCTTAAATATGTGAAATGAATACAAGCACTGTATTTTCAATGTTCACTTTTATATTTCCATATTGTCTCTAGAATAATACATAATAAATAAGATAAAACAAAGACAACATTTTTCCCCAAAGTATCCATTTCTAGCACTGCAAAGGTTCAAGCTGAGGCTCGAACAACACCTAGCCTATATTATGTTTCATTTGATCTTGTTGATCACCTCACTTGTTTGTTTTCTAGGGAGATCCCAATGTCCCAGCAGGTCAGCTGACTTTAGAAATAGACCTGAACCGCCCGGTGCGTCTGCCAGACCTGGAGCACCAGCGCAACATGGAAGAGGTGTCTCGTCTGGTGCGGGGGGTGCATGAGGAGGCCCAGAGCGATTCACAGGGCCGGGACGCCCCATCGGAGGCTGCAGAGGTGGCCCCCCCTCAGGGGGCAGAGGGCTCAGATTCAGTGCCCCCTGCTGGAGCGGAGGGTGTCGAGCTGGGAGCTGCTGCCTGCAGCGACGCACCTGAACCTCAACCTTTTGTGCTGCCTCTGGGAGTCATGGCCCGTAATGAAGTGTACCCTCGTACCTGCAAGATGTGGTGAGTGCCGTATCGTAAGTAAGGAAAGTCAGAGAGCCTCGGTTTGTGATTTACGCTAGCAATCTATTTTACTGTACATTTTCTAATTTAATTCAATCTAAATGAAACATTAAATATTCTAAACATTATATAATGATTATTAAATCAGGCATACATCAATATATATATATATATATATCTATCTCCAAGTTTTGCATTTACATTTTTATTAAAAAAAAATGATTTATTCATTCATTTTATTATATTTATATATTGTAAATCATTATATTGTATAAAATAGGCAAAATAAACGATTTAAATCAATTAAGAAATGTAACTTGTTAAACTGAAAAATTATATATTTAAATTTATGTCTAAACATTTTTTTATATTAGGCTATTTATATGGCACAATTATATTATTATATTATATATTTCTGTACAGAAAAATAAATAAATTAAACAATTAAAATAATTTAAATTGTTAATGGATAATTATTATATTATATATTAAAGTAATATAAAATAGAAAAGAAAATTATTTAAAATATTATATTAAATTAATTAGTATATTATATTAATTCATTTTTGGATAATTTATATTATATAATATTTTATTAGTTTGATAAAGTGAATAATTCTATATTTTTATTTTGTCTAAATTATATTAGTATTTCTGATAAATTATATTAATATTAGTTTGTGTGTGTGTGTATATATATATATATATAATACCTGAATTAAACAAGTATAATAAATGTGAGTTGTAAATGGATATCTATTATATTCCATATTAAAAAAATATATAAAATCTAAAAGAAAATTAAAATGTTTTAAGTTTAATTAAATAAAAATATTATATTAATTAGTATATTCTTATATTAATTATTTTTTAGATAATTATATATATATATATTAATATATATAAAAATGTATTTCGTGTATTTTATATTACATTATACTGTATATAAAAATGGGTAACAATTTTACAATAAGGTTTTAACTAACATGAAATAACCATGAGCAGTACATTTGTAACTGTATTTGTTAATCTTTGTTAACGTTAGTTAATATAAATACAGCTGTTCATGGTTTGTTCGTTAGTTCACAGTGCATTAACTAATGTTAACAAGATTTTAATAAATGTATTAGTAAATGTTGAAATTAACATTAACAAAGATAAATAAATGCTTTATAAGTGCAGTTCATTATTAGTTCATGTTAACTAATGTAGTTAACTAATGTTAAATAATGAATCTTATTGTAAAGTGTTACCTAAAAATGATATACATTTTTAAAAAGTTACATTTTTAACTTGTTAGATTTCTTGATTTTATATTAAATGCGTATATATATTAAATTAATTCTTATATTCATTTGTATTAATTAAATTGAGGCAATCATTTTAATGTTTCATTTTAATCTAGATTTTCTTTCTTCCCTTCAGTTTTTATGGCACAGGCTTGATCGCTGGCCACGGCTTCACGAGTCCAGAGCGCACGCCGGGTCTGTTCGTCCAGTTCGATGACGACCGATTTGGCTTCATTTGGCTGGAGCTCAAGTCCTTCAGCCTGTACAGCCGGCTGACCGACCAGCTGGCCCACGCTCAGGCCCCCAGCATGGAGCGCTTTGAGGCCATGCTCCGCAACATGCAGTCTTGGACATCCTGATAGCCAACCTCACACTACTGTCGCCATCAGGCACATGCTCTGGTATTACGCTCTCCACCAGACAGACACCGCCAGGGACCTCCCTGTTGAGACACACACACACACACACTCCTGCTTGCATCCGCACAGCTGTATTTACAGCCACATGCCCATACGGTTGTATTATATTAGGCCTTTCTTATCAGCTTTTTAATTAATTTATTTTTGTAACCTGGAAATGGCGACGAAGATGACGACAATGTGAAAATCCACCCGTATACTCTGCTGAGCGTGCCTCTGATACCTTTATTCAAACTCTGAAATCCTGTGGTTTTGTGCTTTAGAGAATTACTTTAAGCGTTTGTCCTCAATGTGGCAACAACTGCGGTTGCTTTTAATCTATTTGAACCATTATTTAGCCATAAAATCCACTTTGTATTTACAAATGCTTACATTTTTTTCGCTGACTTTCATTAAAAACGAACGACTTCCAGCCTCTTTGTCGCTGCAAATATTGTCAGTTTCATCACCCCATAATGCGTCTATTAATACGTATAACATTCAAGAAAACAGCCAGAATCTCTTATTTAATTTATATTTATCATACTGTTAAAGTTCCAAGCGAATTGCTGATTGGTTATCCGCCAAATTTTACGACCATGTCGACTGTCTCATTTTCACATGATAGTGATTCTGTTCATCTAGCTGTGCAGCTCTCTTCCAAGTGCTCTTCCCTACGCAGCGTAGACGTTTATCGGAGGCAGAATTCCTCCGACTATACTTTTGTATTTGACTGCAGCATTACTAGCAATTGAAAATGGAAAAAAAAAATCACTTATGTAAAGTGAATATATATGTAAATGCATTGAAAATATTTAAACATTTATCAATATATTTCAGCTTTGTTTTAGGGATGATTGTATATATGATCGATGAACTAATTTAAGTATTATCGCCTGTGTTTACAAGTTGAGTGATAATTGTTTTAAGTGGAATGTTCTCCTAGAATTGGACGTTTATGTGGACTGATAGTACAACTATTGATTTTATTCCAAATAAGAATATAAGAATTATATTCAAATTATATTTCAAAGTGTTTGTGGAAACATGCCAATTGAATCAAACAATTTATCCTGTTACCTCAGTATCTCAATTCCCAATGGAAAACATCATTTTCTTCTTGTTCAGTGTCCTGATTTATTGATTCACAAATTGATTTTATTCTAAATGTCATTTTTAAAAGGCTTATGTCAGCCAAGTATTTAAATTATATTTCAAAAGCATTTGTGGAAACCTACCCCGATTAATACATTTCTCAATTCCCAATGCATAAAATCAAGTTGGAAACTTTCCATGGGAATTAACAGGAATTAA
This sequence comes from Rhinogobio ventralis, assembly GCA_039654625.1. Lineage (NCBI taxonomy): Eukaryota > Metazoa > Chordata > Actinopteri > Cypriniformes > Gobionidae > Rhinogobio > Rhinogobio ventralis. Next base: position 21,669,975 of record CM077216.1, read on the forward strand.
TGGGGATAAACTGGTAATTTGCAAAATTGCAGGTTAGTCTATAACAAGGAAATTTTAAATGTAGTTGGGGGGAAAACAGCAGCATAATCTTGGTTAAAACAACTAGATTTAATCCAAATTCAGTTGAATTTCTACTTACTGTAGGGCTATTGAGGCAACACCCTTGAATCTGCTTTTTAATAGGAAGTTTTGTGGGGGCTTTGGGGAATGCTTTAATTTTATGTTTTGAATTTTGTTGTTCAATGAAAGAATAGAACTCACAAATAACAAAGTCAAAAATTGTATTTTTAAAATTTGTATTAGTTTGCATGCATATCTGCTTATGACCATACAAAATGTTTATATACATGTTTGTATAGGATACAGTTTGTATAAATTACCCCAAATTTCCAATTAATTCTCATAATTCCCGTTACGTTTCCAACTTATATTTCCAAAAGTCCCCAGCTTAACTTCCCATGGAAAGTTTCTGGAAATTTACCGGAAATTTGCGACCCTAGTTCTGACCCCATTTTTATCATTCAGTGTCCAGATTCACAGATTGGATACGAATGCCATTTCACGTTGACTTCAATTTAGAGTTTCCCTCCAAATTTAATGACAATTTAACAAAGCACTGTGCCTAAAATGGCAATTTATACATTTGTGCAAATATTGATTTTATTCTAAATAATGTCATTTAAGATGCTTATGTTGGCTTCTAACTATATAAATCATATTTCAACGCATTTGTGGAAACATGCTGATTAATATGTCCAAATTTACCCTATTTACTTCAATTTCAAGTTCTCTGAATGTTGTTTCATGTAATTTATACATTTGTGCTGTTCTTTAATTTCCTTATTTTTAAATTCATAATTATATTGACAGTAAAAATGTGATGTCAATAAGTGTGATCATTTTATGTGTATCAAAAACAGCTCCAGAGTGAGTCAAGCGTCCGGTACGGGTGATGCTAATCTGGTAATATGGAAAACATTTACTTATTTGGCAATATTGTCAGTAGTTGGATTATTGTCGTCTATGTAAATTTGCCAGTTACAAAGTCTCAAAGCGCAAATTCATGACTAGTTTGCACCCCGTTGCATTCAAATTCAGGGAGGTTTGCAGCTTTAGCCTTCGTTTGTTCTCAATAAAATGGAGGAAAATCTTAAATGTTGTCCAACTTTTATTTTTAAGTGTAAAACAGATTAAAGTTACTTGGTCAGTTATTTCTTTCAAATTCAAACATTAGCATAAAAATTTACTCAGTGCTTATTTGATTTTCTCAGGTGAACTATTTAAATTCCTAAATCACAGTAATTTTTTTTATTATTCATACATTTAAGTGCTTTGTGTTCATTTTTTTTTTACAGTTCTAAGTGCTCTGTTTTCTCTCTGCCTTAACGCATTAGATCTGGAAGCGTCTTGGTCATGAACTTGTAGCGTTTTCCCTTCAGGTTCTTGCCGGGTTTCTGTTCCAGTCCAATACCGAGATACTCGGCCTTATCCTCATATTCAGGCCAGTGTGTCAGACCCGGACCATTCGGAGACCTGCCAATCCAAGAATAGACCTATTAGAGTGCAGAAACATACTTTTGTTCTTCTACACAGAGAGAAATCAGGACGGATTTTACCCAGTGTGTGCAAAGTTCCCCCAGTAGGCCATTACAGTCCTGCATAAGTCTTCCTCTTCCTTTGTGAAAGGAGCTAAAGGGATTGAGCCGTTAGATGAAAATGCCAGTGTTGGTAAAGAATGCATTTTTTTTTTAAATCATGAGTCGTACCGGTTACTTTGAGATGAGCTTTAGCAAAGCAGGTTCCCTGAATAAAGAAAAGTTCGTCCTCATGGTCGACACCAACAAAGCTGGGTCTCTTCTTCTGGATCATACTGGGAGGATGCTGGAACTCGTACAGGTAAACCGGCACTCCTGAGGCTAAAATCACAACAGGGTTCCTTGTTTTACAGACATTTGAAATAAATGAAAATAAAGAGTAGTTCACTGATTTTGGGGAGCTAAAGGATAATGTAAACATGCACAATAGACTAGTTTTCTCTCTCAATGATTCAGTTTGGTGATTTGGCTGCATTCAAATGACTCTACAAATATTAGATCGACAGTTTTGCAATAGTTAAATATCAATAAATGAGTAATTCATTGCTTCTCACCGCTGTGGTATTTTGCCAGTTGGAGGGTGGGGATATTAAAAATCACGTCCCCCATCATCTCTCTAAAAATGTCTCTGATTTGAACAGGGTCATTTGTTTCACCCAGATACTCTTTTGCCACCAGGTCAATGATCCATTGGTCACAGGGCTAAAGGGAATTGCGTTCAAAGCAGAATTCAAAGAAAAACAAGTGAAGAAAGGTTTCCAATATACTTCTCACTGAAAGGTTAATATTACATAATGTAAATGTGCATTGTATTGAGTTGTATCTTACGTCAGGATAAGTCAGGGTCAAAGATTTTGTGGCTTGCTCTTTATCCATCCCATCAATCCATCCAGGACCCAAAAGATACTATGGCGAAATAAAACTAAAGTTATGCATCAAAAAATAAAACCTAAAATATGAATATACTGTAAATGCATCTGAGATCTCTGTATGTGCGTTGACATACAAGTTGACACTTTTTATTTTCAACACGCATTTGATCAGTTTGAATTTGTGAATGTTCTATTTTTAAAGTGCCCCAATTATGCTTTTATCTTTCATGTAGTGTGTAAGATAGCTGTTTGTGAATGTAAAAGGTCTGGAAAGTTTCAAAGATCAAACTGCAGATAAATCTAGTTATTGTCTCCCAAAAGAAAGAACCGATTCTGAACTGCCTGAAACGAGTCGTCAGTAATTCCAGTCTTACTTCCAGCTTGAACCTGCGTAGGTTTGTAACAAATTTGCAAAGTGCCAGCCTATGGTCTTTGTTGGCTGCCTATGAACAACGCCTACTTTGACCTGCCATTAAACACTAGTTGTAGCTGAGACTGGAAGACTTTTGTTAGTGTTGACAACGTTGAGAAGACGCTGTTCCCTTTCAGTCAGTACACTACGAGTTACGTCAGTTACTGACGGAATGGGGGTTTCGCTTAGAAGCCAATCGCCTTCGAGATCTACAAAACGAGCCAATGAGATGCCATGGGTCTGCGGAATTTGCATAGAGCAACTCCGCCCCACTTTGTGGGTATAAAAGGAGCTGCGCGGCAATCTCGCATTATGTTTCTGCTTCGGAGCCGAGTGTTGCTTGCCTTCCTGAGCTTTCTACTCTTCAAAGACGAACGTCTCTCCAGAGTGTTGGTGTTACGGCGCGTTCCGCTTTCTGTCTGATCTGTGCAGTGATCTAGCACAGCGTGTGTGTTCTCCCTGGGCGCTTCGGCATTCCTGCAGAGCTTTCTCCTCTCTAAAAGAGCTACACGTGGCACGTCTTTTTTAAGATGTCTCGCCCGTGTGTTTCTGGGTGCGGTCAGCTGGTTAGTCTGTCTGACGGACATGATCACTGTTTGGTGTGCTTGGGCCTCGTGCACGCCGAGCGTGCGTTCATGGATTCGTAATTTTCCCACTGTTGTGATCGAGACTCCATGATCTCCGTCAAGGAGGGAGGGTCCCCTCTACCACACCCCAATCTATCTCCTCCACGAGAGGGGATACTTTGGCTGGTGGTCAGGGTGATCTGAGGGTTACGGTGTGGGCCAATCTGACGAATATTCCTTGGGCCACACCCCCCTCTAGTACACTGCAACCTGTGGTGTTGCTGGATGAAGGCGCTGGTGTTTCCCGTCCTGGGCCCAGCGTCTCATTCGGGGCACCGGCAGATGACGCTGTGTTGATCACCGCATCACAAGGTGGGCTGGATTCCTCCGGAGATGAGGATTCTTTTCACGATCGCTCGGCAGCCTTCGCTGCTCTCGATGGCGCCGCGGTGAAAGGATACACTGGGGTTTCCCCTGTTGAGCGTTCTGTTGCGATGCATCTGTGTCCGCAGAGCACTTCAACATTACGTGGTGACCCAAAGCACCCGTCCAGGCCTGTACGTTTACGTCTACCTATAGAGCTGCGGGCCAAGCTTCTGCCCTGCATGCTATGGCCATCCTTCAAGTCCATCAGGCGAAGATGCTCAAAAACATGCACGAGGGCAGTGCTGACACTGCTTTAATGCAAGAGCTGCGTACGGCTACGACCTCGCCCTATAGGTGCCGTGGTCCAGGAACGTCATCTGTGGCTCAACCTGGCTGATATGTGGGAGTCTGAGCGGACACGTTTCCTCAACTCGTAAGTATGTTTCCCCCAGTGGATGGGACGCAGCAGGTTTGAATTGCCTATGCGTTGAAGTGGATCCTCTTCAATCACCTGGTGCTCTTCTCGTCGAGAAGACTCTAGGAAATGCCGGTTGACGAAGCATGTCTGGAATTCGGGCCGGCTAACTCTCATGTGATCTTGAGACCCTGGCCTGGATACGTGCCCAAGGTTCCCACCACTCCTTTCAGACCAGGGGGTGAACCTGCAAGCGCTGCCCCTGGAGGAGGCAGACCCAGCCTTGGCACTGCTCTGTCCAGTATGTGCCCTTCGCACTTACGTAGACCAGATGCAGTGCAGAGCAGAGTAGGCCAATCACAACACACTGCTCCATCTGACCAATCAGAGCAGAGCAGGCTCTCAGAAAGGAGGGGTTTAGAGAAACTGAATTCTTTATCGAACCGTTTCAGACACTGAGAAAAGAGCTGATGCTGCAATGTATATTATGAGAAAATTAAAGTGTTTTTTGTCCCTGGATGAATGTAAACCTATTGTAGGATACCTCCTAAAATAAAAGTAGCATAATAGGGGCACTTTAAGGTAAAAAAAAATTTAGGAAGAAAATATACACATTTATTTCAATTGATGTAACCTGAACTATCCCTTTTTAATAATAAAACTACTTAACACCTTTTTTGTTTAATTTATGTAAAAATAGTCAACTTAAAATAAATCAAACCAGGTAAAAGATAATAATAAAAAAAATAATAATAAAAAAACTATCTAGTGGATACTAATGCATTTCTGTTGCTTTCTTTATTCAAATAATAGATGTTTGGAGTGTGATAATGATTATAATAAGAATTGTAATATTTACTCACTGTGGGCAGTAAAAAGCCAAACTCATCATTAGTAATACCAGTGATGAGAGGAACTTTACTGAACTCTTGTTTCCGGACGATCTCCTCTACAGACTTGTGAAGGAAATGAGAATCCACAGCAACACTAAAGTGCATCATCTCGAACTATAAACACAGTGCAAACAATCCTCATGAATGACAAAAAATATATTCTAAGCTTTAGTATACTTTATATTATTATATTATATTACTATATATTATGATGATGATGAATATATGATAGATAATATCATGCTTTATTATCACTTGTGAAAAGTAAGTGTGCTTAATTGTATTGAATGTGCTCTTGTAGTGTACTTCAAATCGTAAAAATGTATATAAAAAAAATTTACTTGCAGGAAATGTAATATATTATTGAAAAAAGCCACTTAAGTGTGCTTAAAAAAAAGATTACTTTCATGACTTTATTAACACACTTGAGTACAATTTTAAAAAGTGAAATAAAGTTTTACTTTAATGTACATTTTTAACACATTTAAATCGTTTTAAAAATCATTGTTTTAATAAGCTTTAAAAGAAGTACACTAAAATACTAAAGCACATTATAATTTTAACTAGCGTGTTATTCAATATTACATTTTAAGTTAATATACTTTAAATGTACTAAATTTTAACTTCATAATTACAAATATATTTACATGTATGACTCACAAGTATATTTAAGTTTATCATAAATGCTTGTCAGTACACTTTAACCATATTTCAAAGTCAATAGAAGTAATTATGAAATTAGATATAAAGATGTGTTTAAGTCCTACTTAAGTGGGTCAAAAAGCACTTTTTAGTTTAACAAACTGCATTAAAAATAAATTTAGACTATAATAAATGTTAATTTACTGGTAAATAAAATGCAATTAAGTGTCCAAGAACATTACATTCAGTTCATACTTAAGTATATTATTTGCGTATTAAGTACTTGTTTCAAAAGTAGTGTACGTTTTCACAAGGGACTGCTTTACACAGTATGATTTCAAAAACATTTTTCTTAATGGCTTATTTTTATGAAAAAAAAAAAAAGAAAAAAAAAAACTTCACACCTTTTTGGAATATTCCACAACTTCCTCATCAGACCAGCCCATGATGCAGTCAACGATCTTTGATGAACTGCTACTGTCACAGTTGCATGATTTGGCTGCATTCTGCAATGACGATCAACATGAGGACTTGAGAAGCCTTTTAAATAACAAAATTATGAAAATATAAGAAGATTATGAAAGGAAATGAAACCTGGGCTATCTGTAAAGGATTAGCCATCACTAAACCATGCCAAATGGCAGTTCCGCTTTCTGCAATGGCACAATGAAACAGACCAGAAGCCAACGGTGAAAGAATCTTAAAGACATAATGACACAGAAAATGACTCAATCATTCAATACAAATCATTTTACAATCATTACGGCTGAATTACGGTTTCTACAGATACTAAATAGATGCACACCAGCGTGGATACACTGACTCCTCCTGCAGACTCTCCAAAGATGGTCACTGATTCAGGATCTCCACCGAAACTGTGGATGTTCTCCTGGACCCATTGAAGAGCAGCCACCTGGTCCAGAAAACCATAGTTTCCTGGCGCGTGTTCATCTCCTGTGCTGCAAAAAGAAAATGTAGTGATGCACCAAAATTAGTTCCCTTTCAGTTGGTCACGTTCAATGTCACATCAGAACGTACCAACGAATTGGGATCTCGTCTGAGGGCCCAATCATCTTCGAGTGTAAACTAAACGAGCCAATGCACATTGGGCGTGCGAGATTTGCCTTTCGTGCCCCGCAGCGCGGGTATAAATACGGAAGCAGATGCAAGGCACATTCCGCTTTTTCGCTTCGGAGCAGTTCTTTTGTTCCTGCACTAATCAGTCACCAAGAAGTCTGTTCTACGAGTCTGCGAGTGTTCTTGGGGAAGAAGCCTCTGTTCGAGTTGTGTTCAACCAACTCTCTATGTTTCTTGAACAGAACAACCTCCTGGACAACAACCAATCCGGCTTCAAAAGCGGCCACTCAACAGACTGCCCTGCTCTCAGTTACTGAAGCACTGCAACTTGCAAGTGCAGCATCCAAATCCACAGTACTCATCTTGCTAGATTTGTCTGCTGCTTTTGACACAGTCAATCACCAGATCCTCCTGTCAACTCTCAAGAAGAGGGGCATCTTAGGAACTGCTCTCCAGTGGTTCAAGTCTTACCTCTAAGGTAGGTCCTTCAGGGTATCATGGAGGGGTGAAGTGTCTAAGTCACAACACCTAGCTACTGGAGTTCCACAGGGCTCACATCTTTTCCAGCAGCACCTAACCAATAAAGACTAGCACTTAACTATTCTATTCATTTTTCTGTTTGTTTGTTTGTTTAAAAAAAATAAATAATAATAATTATACTGAAGCCTACTATGTGTACTCCACTAGATTAACTGAGACTTGTTATTGCACTTGCACACTGTTGCCCCTTGTTTGTTTAGTTGCTTCTATTGCTCTCCTCATTTGTAAGTCGCTTTGGATAAAAGCGTCTGCTAAATGATTAAATGCAAATGTTTCCGGTATTGGTGCGACAGTGGTGGTCGCAATCTCACAAGAGCATTTCCTGCTGTTTTCATACAGCTAAAAGAGCTTTGAGAAAGGGCGCCTTCAATTAGATATTGCTGTGTATACAGCGTGAAAGAGTTTAAGTTGCGCCTTCGATGAGTTTGCTGTTTGTACAGCTAAAGGAGTGAGGGCACACTGCAGGCTGCACTATTTCCTGCCAGTTGTGCAGCGGCCATTTCCCCTGTGTGCTTCAGCACTACTAAAAGAGCTTATTTCCCTAAAAGAGCAAGAACAGGTGTGACACTGCGTCTTTTTAAAGATGTCATTCCACCTGTGTGTTTCTGGACACGGTTGTTAACAGTCACTATCGTTGCCTCACGTGTCTGCGCGTCAAGCATGCTGAGTTAGAAAAAATCCAGGGTTACCTGAGGAGCACAGTGGGGGCTCCCCGAGAAACCAATCGGACACTGAATGTAATGTTTTTGGAAACTGGTCTGGTTGCCTCGCCCCTTCATGCCATTCACATTCCAGGCCTGCTCAATCGTGCAGCCGACAAGCTCTCACGACAGCCTGTGCTTCCCGGAGAGTGGAGCTGGCAATCCAGCTGATTTGGAGGCGCTTCCGGGCTGCACAAGTAGACCTGTTTGTCGCCCCGTACAAACCTAACACTCGTAAGTACAGCCAGTGGTTGACCCCTGTGCTAGGCTAGGTGCTTATATGCTGTGATCCCTACAGTGATCCCATGTGTGTATTCTTCCACGGTACGGCTTCCCCGACGGCGAGCCCATGCCTTTCCCTTGGCAGAGTCCGCGCTGCTGTCCCTGCCGGTGTTGATTTCTCCTTAAATAGGATGAAGCCACCTCAGAGAACTTCCATATATAGCACTGCCCTAAATGGCCAGCCCATATGTGTAACTTTCACATGACACCTCCCGACGGGTAGGATGTGGCCTCCGTAACGTTCCCTTCTGTATGGAAAGGGCATGCTTTCCCAATGTTATCCAATAGTCTTACTGTATGGGTCAAGCGGAACAACAGTAATCGACCCTCGCTGCGTAAGCCGAGTGCTGGAAGGGGCAGCAATAGTGCCGCATTGTTAGGGATCCCAATTCATCAAATTGCTGTCAGAGCAAATGTTCGCACCTCATAGTAATAATAAATACATGTAAATAAATCAATATTGATAATCGTTCCACTTTCATTAAGCATGGTATGATCTGGGGTAACTGCAAATAATTTATGGTACCAACCTAAAGAACCCCAGCAGTCCCAATCTGTACTGAATCAGCACCACGACCACATCCTGATACGCTGACAGAACAGAGCCATCGTACATTGAAGCTGAACCAAGGGAAAGTCCTCCACCATGAATCCAAACCATGACCTAGGAAACACAAGGAAACATTCTCTACCCAAATTCTATGAGGACGTTCGATCACAAAAAAGCTGTTGTTGAACTTACTGGTAACTTGGTGTCTTCTTCGCCAGGTTTGACTTGAGTGTAGATGTTAAGATACAAACAGTCCTCTGAGACCTCAGGAACCTCCACATCCATAGAGAGAAACTCTAGCTTAACGATACATATTTGCCGATCCTGAATGCACCTAAAGAAACCACGGTACATTAGAAACTGGAAATGTCTAAACGCATTTGAATTTAAATACTGTTGTGTGGCATCTTACATGGGTGGCTGTTTGGTTGCGTCTCTCACTCCTTGCCATGGTTCTGCAGGTTGGGGCCAAGCCAGTCTCAGGGGGCCCACAGGTGGCTTTGCAAACGGTACACCTAGATAGCTATTGATGACAGTTTCCTTGCCCTTCACAGTCATAAAGGAACCTCTTAGAGATCCTAATTTGGTATGTACTACAGGTCCTGTCAAAAACAAAGTAACAATTTTATGCAGTGAGCCTTTTTTTGAAACAATACTGACTCTGATAACTTGCCTTCCTTTCGCTCATTTATTAATCGTGGGAGGGTTTGAGTCATGAAAGTAAAGCGTTTTCCCTTCAAGTCCTTTCCAGGTTTCTGTTCCAGTCCAATGCTGAGATACTCAGCCTCAGCTCCAAATTCAGGCCACGATGTGAGGCCTGGACCATTCGGAGACCTGAAATTTTTTAAATGCATGTGCCAAACTCTTAGAAATTCATTATTTTTATACATATTTGTTTAGTATAGTTTTTATTTCATTTTCAACAAAAGCTTGAATTTTTTTTACCTTTCATGTATTGTAACCATCAAGTAAAAAGTAATATATGTGACCCGGCCTGGCAAAATGAGTCACAATGAGCACATTTTCAAAAATGAGTTATTGTTAAAAGTGCACTACGTAACTCTCAACACACGCCTCGCGAGCAGCGGGACTTTTATTATGCCACAGTCGCCGGCGCCATTTCCGCTTTTCCGGTCATGAGTATGAGGTAACACAGCTCTGTTTATCATATTAGATACATTTGAGTGTGTTGAAAATGATGTTATGACGTTACTCTGTGCGTCCGCTCGCCGGCTGCTATGACACTTGTTGCAGACTGCAGTAAGAGTAAAGCGTTTCTGCTAAATAAAACCGGAAACCGAGGGTAACGCAGATATGACGCAATTGACAGGCGACTCCCTCACACGTCCCGGTTCCTTGGTTAAAATAGCAATTTTCTCAAGATTTACAAATAGTTGGAAACATTTGGGATATTGTAAGTACTCAATTGAACAAAATATATAACACTGGCCTATACTGTTTTTTGGATATTTTACAGAAATTTTTTTTACATAATGCACCTTTAATTTCACATTCTCTATTAAAAGGAACTTCAAAATTATGTATGATTTCCCAGCAAGCAATAGCCATCATTTCACTGTCTTGTCTATATACTCAATATAGTCCGGCTATGAGTAAACCACTTCTAGCCAAAATAACCTTGAATTTGGTTACATGTCGACTTTTAAGCAAAGTTTGGTTTCATTTCTTTGGTTAGATGTCTATAAAATTTTCACTGACAGCCCAAATTTCTTGGCACACTTTAGGCCCCTTAGTGCCAATTGGGCATCGTTTAAATGCCACGGCCTACCTGAGCATTGTTTCTGACCACGTCCATCCCTTTATGACCACCATGTACCCATCCTCTGATGGCTACTTCCAGCAGGATAATGCACCATGTCACAAAGCTCGACAATGAGCATGACAATGAGTTCACTGTACTAAAATGGCCCCACAGTCACCAGATCTCAACCCAATAGAGCATCTTTGGGATGTGGTGGAACGGGAGCTTCGTGCCCTGGATGTGCATCCCACAAATCTCCATCAACTGCAAGATGCTATCCTATCAATATGGGCCAACATTTCTAAAGAATGCTTTCAGCACCTTGTTGAATCAATGTCACGTAGAATTAAGGCAGTTCTGAAGGCGAAAGGGGGTCAAACACAGTATTAGTATGGTGTTCCTAATAATCCTTTAGGTGAGTGTATATATATATATAATTTATTTATTTTTTATTAAGACCTACTGTACCGCACGGAACAAATATAATGTTGCACATCAGATGTTTTTTCCCAACAGTCCGTTAACCAAACGTTCACTTAACGAATAACGAATAATATTTGCTTGAATACCCACCAAGACAGATATTTTGAAATACTGTAATTCTGTGTATATCGGGATTGCGCACTGCCTGAGGCTTCTTTGTGCACACGCTTGTTTACATTAGCATGAGTTTGAAAATCACATTTCATTGGTTCAGACTCATGCCATCGAGAATTCACTATGAATATTCACAAATTTGGAATGATTCGCTTTAAAACTATACCAAACTTTTGCTGAGGGGAAGCACCAGTGGTTGCGAAGCGAGCAGAGAAAAACTGCATTTTTCATGGACAAAGGAAAGGTACTCTCAGAAAACGTACAAATGAAGATACTTTTAGATGTTTAATTGCTATTTGGAGCATTGGGATCGCTAGATGAGAACCAAAATTTAAATTTTTAACCCGTTTTGCCTGTAGCTCGTAATTAGCCCGTGCGCATTCCAACTCGTTTTGCCAGAACAGGTCACATATTTTTCTTACAATTTACAGTAAATACATGTGACTGCACAGATCTTGTACAAAATATTGAATATTTAATTTCATTTATTTAATTTACAAAATATTTAATTTCAAGGTAAAAAAGTACTGTTTTTATGGTAACAATAAGTTGTAAAATGTCACATGGTGCCATGCGACTCCCCCAAAAAACATATTTATGAATTAATACTGTATATGTGACAAATACCACTTTATTTTACAGTCCTGTACTCCATATACATATTATAGTAATTACAATAGCTAGGTAATAACTAGGTGCTAATTCTGAACCTACCCCTGAACCTAACCTTAACCCATGTTACCCAGTACTTTCTTAGGCAAGTACACTGTAAGTGCACAAACTGTAAAATAAAGTGCAACTGTAATAACTATAAATTATGCATAATTACATGAAAATAGCCCTAAACCAAACTAAAAACCAATCCTAACCCTATAGTAAGTACATGTTGTTACTAAATATTACTCAGCACTAATATGTATAATTACAGTTTAACAAAGACACCTTAAGATTAAGGGTTACACTTTATTTTAAGGTGTCATTTTTACAGTGTAATTATATTTAAGTACTGAGTAATATTAATTAACTACATGTACTTACTATAGGGTTAGGGTAGGATTAGGGTTTGGTTTATAGTTAGTTGCATGTAATTATGCATAATTACATGTATCATGTGTAACAATGACACTGTAAAATAAAGTGTAACCAAAAAAAATATTGCACATAGTTAACTAATGCACTCACTTGTGTTAACAAATTAAACCTACTGTAAACTGTTACCTTTATTTGTGATTTTTTTGTGAGCTGCATCACGACTTTTTACAATCTTAACTGATTGACTCGAGAGCTCTAAAGGGCTCTTCACTATAATAAAAGGAAATTATAAGTTTGCAACATGCATTTTTCTGCATGTTGGTTGCACCACAAGATTTGATTTGGCAGACATTTGATTTGAACATTTTAACAATCTGCTTCAAAGATTATGCCGAACTTCTTGGCAAGGTTTTTATAATTTCATTCCTTTAACAAAGCTTTTTATTCATGATATCCATCTACCACCCTGAAATTGTTGTCTTTATCACTCCAAAAAAAATTCAACTGGACTTATGGCTTGTCTGCAGAACCTGATTTCACCAATTTTCACCAATATTGCTGGGGGGTATTCCAGAAAGCAAGGTTAACTTACCGTCACATATACCCTGAACTCTTGGTTGATTAACCCAAACCTTGCTTACTCGAGGTATGCTGGTTCCAAAAACGAGTCCGGGAGTAAGTTTAGACAACTTAGAGTGTGTTAACCGTGAACACACAAGACGAATCGATGATTCACCATGGAAACAGACGCTAAGAAAGAGCGCGCCATTCTACTTCCTCCTTTTGTTTAATGGCGATTTACATAACCTACTTAGTGCACATCGCCACCTATTTGGTGGTTGTGCAATCATTTTTTCAATGTCTTCGTTTAATAAGTAATCTTTATTCACTGAGCATAAGGATTATATTGTTTGTTGCTAATTAATTGAATGCAGATCCATGTGTGAGATGACAATAAAATAAATATATTTGAATTGAATTAACATTTAAACATGACCTTGTTGTAATAGTGCTTTAGAATTAGAATTGTATATTATAACTGTAACTATATAATACATTTAGATATATTAATTATATAAAACACATCTGAATCCCTCTTAAGCAAACTAACCCTGGAACTTAACCTGCTCCGGAGTTGCTATGGCTACTTAGATCCCCTGAAAGTTACCTCCATTTTTGGAACCAAAAATGTTATCCGCTTACTTACTCTTAAACATACCCAGGTATGTCACATAACCTGCTTTCTGGAATACCCCCCTGGATTAACATCTTTGTTGATCCTAGGACAACATTCCAGTCAACCAATCAGATTTGAGGGACAAGTTTACAGTTTTTGTCAAGTTTAGGCTTACAACCAGGGTTAGGTTCTTTCCACATCAGTGTTATGCACTGCAGTTATGCAGTGTCATTTTCCCTCTGATTTCAGAGGATAAGTTATCGGTAGGGTTAGGACTAAATTTTCGGACAGAAATGTTGTTCCAGAATTAACAAAATATGTGACCCTGGAGCACAAAACCAGTCATAAGCTGCACGGGTATATTTGTGGCAATAGCCAACAATACATTGTATGGGTCAAAATTATCCATTTTTCTTTTATGCCAAAAATCATTAGGATATTAAGTAAAGATCATGTTCCATGAAGATATTTTGTAAATTTCCTACTGTAAATATATCAAAAAGTTATTATTTAGTAACATGCCTTGCTAAGGACTTCATTTGGACAACTTTAAAGGTGCACCCTCAGATTCCAGATTTTCAAATAGTTGCATCTCAACCAAATTTTGTCCTATCCTAACAAACCATACATCAATGGAAAGTTTATTTATTCAACTTTCATATTATGTATACATAATAATAAATAAATAAAAATCAGGACGTGCGATTTGTCTCACTTACCCAGTGCGAGCAAAGTTTCCCCAGTAAGCCATGGCAGTTCTACAAAGCTCATGTTCTTCTTCTGAGAGTTCACCTAAATTAAACAGGAAGACGTCAAATAGAAAAACTAAGAGAGACACTGTATTGATTGTCACTACCTATAAAATCCTTACTTTGAAAACTTTTGTGGTTAATGATATCAATGTGGTGTGATCACATTGTGAATGAAGTGCCAGGTTGGTGACCACTGCACTACGCCATGCTGACCAACGCCTGCCTATGCGCTGTGAAGGTCACCAAGCACAACCTCGATGGGCCTCGACCCAGAGAAACCTAAATGCGTCAGCAACAAAATAAAACGCACCCTGTGACACCACAGCCTTGCTACCTAGAAGCTCAGTGTCATAGGCACTAGGGAAAGAAAAAAAAAAAAAAAACAGTACGTAGAGGCCAGAGTGTGAGATCAACATCAATGAGAAAGTTTTTCTAATTTTCCTCGTCACAGATGCCTCTCAGTGGTAATTATAGCAACCACTGAATGACCAACCAATGCACAGCCCCTCCTTACATGAATAATTTATCAACAACTAAATAGAAATCTAGAAGAAATAAAAGGCTTTTATTAATAACACCTACTCTCTCTCCACATCTAATTCCTCATAACTAGACACGTCACATTAAAATGCTCTCAGCCAGGTCAGAAGCACCCTTCTACATGAACCTACATGAGAGCAACTGAACTAGCAAGAGATGCCCAAAAAGGGAAAAACTCCCATCAGACTCCTCCCTATGCTCCTCCTACATTGAACCCCATGGTCAATCCCACCCTGCAGCCTTGGTAGCTGTAGGACCCAAACCATGAGGTGCAGACTCGACTCTCATCCCTCAAGAGAGAGTCAAGCAAGGGTGGAGCTTCCCACATTGAACGCTTCAGAATGAATGCATTCATACCCCTTTTCCACCAGCATGAACCTGGTGCTAATTCAGAGCTAGTGCTATTGTCGGTTCAGAGTTGGTTCAAATTACGAGCATTCTAAGAACTGGTTTGCCTTTCCACAGGCTAGAGAGACACCACAGAGCCAGGTCTTACGTCACTGTATACGTCTCAACCTTCCCAGCAACGCTAGCGTGACAGCGCCAAACACAAACACACAGGGCTTGTTCGAGATGCATTGGCTTCCCGCAGACCAATCGGTGTATGACATCGAAGTACTGCAAAGGAAATTCAGTTGTATGTTCTCCAAACGCTCTCGCAGTACTTTGATGTCATACACCGATCAGTCTGCGAGAAGCCGATGCATCTCAAACAAGCTTTCCATCAACAATGGCGGACGCTGCATTACTATTGATGCTCATGGCTTTGAATCTAACGTGTTTCTGCAGCTTGCCGTAATTTGTATAGACGGACATTACAATCGAGCTGCTATTAGCTTGATTACCTACTATTTCAAAAATGGCGGTCACAAGTTTCTGTTTGTCTTGTTGGTCACGGTAACCCCGCCCCCAGTCCCTGACCCAAGCGGGTCTTCCTTCTAGACCAGCAATGTTTTGGTGCTACTTACAAACCACTTTTCCTGGTTCAGAGCTGGTGTTTTGGGTGTTGAAAGACAAAAACCCTAATTGAAACTAGGCTCTGTGCAAATGCTTAATTCTTATCACTCTGAACAGAACTTCCTACTGCAAATGCATCGCCATGAGTGCCTCCAACTCCCGAGCCGCTCCATGCAAATGCTATTTTCTATCCTTCATGAGAGAAATCAAGCAAGAACAGAGCTTCTTACCACAAATGCATTTCAATGAGCGCATCCAGCTCCCTCAAGAGTTGAATGCACTCCAACAGACTCTTATCTTTACACGCGCATTCAAATGTGTTCCCCAGGTAAGTGACGCACTTGCACCCGGCCATCCACGTGATGTAAAAGAAAATGTGCTTCATCAGACCAGGCCACCTTCTTCCATTGGTCCATAGTTCAGTTCTGATGCTCACGTGCCCACTGTTGGTGCTTTCGGCGTTGGACAGGGGTCAGTTAATGCTTTAGCACAACCTTCCTTGGACCACTTTTGATAGATACTGACCACTGCAGACCGGGAAAACCCCACAAGAGCTGCAGTTTTGGAGATGCTCTGACCCAATCGTCTAGCCATAACAATTTGGCCCTTGTCAAACTCGCTCAAATCCTTACGTTTGCCTATTTTTCCTGCTTCTAACACATCAACTTTGAGGACAAAATGTTCACATGCTGCCTAATATATCCCACCCACTAACAGGTGCCATGATGAAGAGATAATCACAAAATTATTCACTTCACCTGTCAATGGTCATAATGTTATGCCTAATATATAAATCCTTACATGTAAAGACACACTGACTCCTCCCGCAGACTCTCCAAAGATGGTCACTAATTCAGGGTCGCCCCCAAAGCTGTGGATGTTCTCCTGGACCCACTGAAGTGCAGCCACCTGGTCCAGAAGACCATAGTTTCCTGGCGCGTGTTCATCTCCTGTGCTAAAGGGCAGAATATCATCATACAAATCTATCAGAGACCTTAGACCTCAATTGCACTGAATCAGTTACACAAATCAGAAATTCTAAAGCATCACAATCATGAACTAGTAGGACTTTATGGCCATTCAAACAGATTACATAAGTCTGAAGTCCAAAGGCACATGGCCTGCTGAATGAAACACTGACTGGTTCTATAGCAACTTTGTTTAAATGACTATCAATCAGCGATTGACTCTTATTTAGAAGGCGGACTTATTCCACCATATTACACATTGCACTTTCTCCCATTCATAACTAATACGAGTACACATCTTTCTATAATAAAGGCTTTACGTTAATTTAATGGAAATTACATTCATGTCCTAGCATGTTATTTTCATTATCATGTAGTTAAAAGTTGTTAACATTTCTTGCATGTTTTAGCTTGTTGCTAGAATGTTTTAGAAAATTGCTGACATGTTGCTAGCATGTTTTAGATTTAACTGAAACTATTTTGGATTTTGTTAGATCTTTATGTTGGTAACAGTTTTTACCTGAAAAATCCAAGTAGACCAAGCCTGTATTGAATCAGGACCACAACTACATCTTGATAGGCAGCCAAAACATGTCCCTCAAACATGGATGCAGAGGCCATCGATAAACCCTCCACCATGGATCCAAACCATAACCTTTTGCAACATCAAAAAAACAATATTAAAATACAAACATATATGCATAAAAAAGCAACAACGCTCAACCAAATCATTCACACTTACAGGCAACTTGTCATTTGCTCCAGGTTTAGAAGGTGTGTAGACATTGAGGTAAAGACAGTCCTCTGCTGAATCAGGAACCTCTATATTCATAGATATATTGGCTACATAGTCTTTAAGTATCTGCTTATCCTGCAGACATCTGGGACAGACAGAGTAGCACAATTGTCACCACTTGATGTCCAGTGTAAAATCTAGGACCTGAAGCAAAAGCATTGATCTACAAGTGGATTAGATTTGTTTTATTCTCACATGAGCGGCTGTTTTGTAGCATCTCTCAGACCGTCCCATTTCTCTGCAGGTTGGGGGGGAGTGAGTCTCAATGAACCCACGGGTGGCTTGGCAAACGGAATGCCCAGGTAAGAATGGACGACTGTGTCCTTTCCCTTTGCTTTCATGTGGGATCCTTTCAGGGCCCCAACTTTGGTTTGTAGGATAGGTCCTGTATAATTCATTTTTAAAAAATAGTTAAGAGCAATTTTTCACAGTATGATTTGCTATTCATATTCAGTTAAACTAGCATAGAAATACAAAAAAGTGAGTTGATTGTCCTTAATTTCGTATTGATATTTCGTATTGATATATACACACACACACACACACTTGAAAAAAATAATAATCAGGGAGTCCGGGGAACCACGGCAGTTCAGGGAGACCTCACTGGACTGGAGACAGGAGGCGGAGTCCTCACTGGACTGGAGACAGAGTCCACTCTGGACTGGAGACAGGAGGCAGAGCCCCCTCTGGGCTCTGGTCGTGGGCTGGAGCCCCAACTGGACGCTGGTCAGGGGCTGGAGCCATCTCTGGACACTGGTCACGAGCTGGAAGTGGCTCAGACCAAAAGTCTATTAGCCAGTGACTCTCCACAGGGACAGGAGTCATAGCTGGACTCTGGACGTGGACGGGAGATGTCACTGGACTCTGGACGTGGACAGGAGCTGTCAACCAGTCAACCTCTGGCTTTGGCGTTGCTGAGGATGCTGGCTGGTCAGGAATCACCTCTGGAGCAGCTGTGGAGGACTTGGGGTGAGCTGGAACACTCAGATGTTTTCGGGATGGGACTGGATGATAATGGGAAAGGTCCTCAGATACTTCAACCACGAAATCCGAACCGTATAGGCAGAGGACAAATGAATAAACTCGACTAGGGGTACTCGACTCACAAAGTGCTCCAGAGGACATCCATTCTGCCGGAGGGTGAAGAGGTAATTTTCATTTACATTTATGCATTTAGCAGACGCTTTTATCCAAAGCGACTTACAACTGAGGAGTACAGGAAGCGATCCGTTATGAAGAGGCGTAGAAACGCAAGAAGTGCCTTAAATACTAAGTTTCGGGCATTGCTCAGAGTAGCGTAAACTAGAATAGGGAGGGTGTAGAGAAAGATAGAGGAAAAAATATATATATATTTTTTTATGATGAGATTAAGTGCTCGCGGAAGAGATGGGTTTTTAGCTGTTTTTTGAATGATGTTAGTGATTCTGCCATCCGGATGGAGGTGGGAAGATCGTTCCACCAGCTCGGAACAGTGAATGGAGGGTGAAGAGGTAATTTTCAGCCATTTTAGATGTTGGTCTAGTCATTTGTAACAGTGGAGGGTGCAGGAACAGGCTGAAGACTCAGAAGATCCAAATATAAACTTAAATTTTCAATAATGGCATTCAGAACAAACAGAAAAGGCAGGGAAACAATCCACATAGCAGGCTAACATAACAAGAGGAACAACAAGAGTGAACAAGAGGAACTTAAATAGGAGACAGAAACAAGATAATTAACTAAACACAGCTGAACAGAACTTAACTAACGAGGGTAACCTAGGAAACAGACAAGTGGCAGGAAACTAAGACGAAGGAACATGTGACAGGATGAAAACAACCGAAAGATCAACTAAACATTTTCATTTATATATGCCATCCTTCACTTCATTTTTACACTAATTATTTTATAATTTGCATTTATTTTATATGCATTTATTTTATTTTTAAATGCACCATACTTAATCTGAAACTATTTTTGTCAGGATCAATAAGGAGGAAACTTAAATTTTCAATAATTTTCAATAATGGCATTCAGAACAAACAGAAAAGGCAGGGAAACAATCCACATAGCAGGCTAACATAACAAGAGGAACAACAAGAGTGAACAAGAGGAACTTAAATAGGAGACAGAAACAAGATAATTAACTAAACACAGCTAAACAGAACTTAACTAACGAGGGTAACCTAGGAAACAGACAAGTGGCAGGAAACTAAGACGAAGGAACATGTGACAGGATGAAAACAACCGAAAGATCAACTAAACATTTTCATTTATATATGCCATCCTTCACTTCATTTTTACACTAATTATTTTATAATTTGCATTTATTTTATATGCATTTATTTTATTTTTAAATGCACCATACTTAATCTGAAACTATTTTTGTCAGGATCAATAAGGAGGATTCAATAGCGTTTATTGAACAGAAGTCCAATAAGAGCAGTAACAGTGGGTCAGATGAATCGGGGTGCAGAGATGGTCCACCCTTGGCAGCGCAGGGACGCGAATGGGCAACCAGCCTTCCGTGAACACATGGAACCAGACGACCAGGAAGACAAACACTGGATCCAGACACGAAACACAGGAACACAGAATCAGCCAGGGCCAGGACATGCACACAGGAGAACTCCGAAACGATCTGACAAACACAAGGTGGATGATGAGACATTATAGGCACGTTGATCAGCTGCAGCTGGAGGTGATGATTAGCTGCAATCAGCGACCACGCCTCCAATACAACCACACACACACAGAGGCCGTTTCTCAATATGCGTTCTTGTCTGTACTTGTATTCTCATGGACTTGTGAAACGTCATCAGTCGCTGGCCAAGTACTGTTCCAATTCAAAGTTCACATCTAGCCAAGTACAGTTCAAATCCCCGGATGTGTCCTTGATCCGCCCCTTTTATGGAGGATGCATCAGAAGGTGACTTGAGCAGACTTGAGAAAGAAAGGTATCCCAGAATGCATCTCGCACCAAGCAGCAAGCGTCAATAGTGGATGAGAAACCCTGCATAATTTAAAAATACTACTGTTAATGTGTCACGAATTGTAGTTTTAAGACTTTTTCAAGCAAGAATGTACTTGTTTAAAGATTAAATCTGTGGTTTATTTAAAAAGAGAGTGACTCTGTATGTTTGACTGATTTGTTTGCTTTATTTATTGTATAGCTTCTTATACTTTTATAATGGCTAATATTGATCACACATAAACTGACATTTAACAAAAAGAGACTGGGTTCTGTTTTATGTCATATTTAATTTGATTACAGTCAGTGATAATCATATGCACACTTATTGCCTGAACCACATAATAATATGTTTAATATTTTTTTTTATGTAAACGAAAAGAGGCAGGGTTGTGTTTTATATTTTTTGTTATAAATATACATGCATTGAAGATAAGGTATGCTTTGCCTAAACCATATTTGTATCGCTTTTAATATGTTTAAGATTTTTATTAATGAAAAAAAGAGACAGAGACTGGTGTTTTATGACATATTTCGTTTTATTGTAGCATAAAATATAGCTAAAGATAGAAATAACCGGAGTGAGAGCAGGCTGAGTGACGCTATCAAAAACGCTGCTGTTCCATTAGCAGAGTACCGGACTTATGTCCACCCATCATCAGGAGTTCATTCTCCTGAGTCGAACTTGGCAAGTTTGAACTACCGCGTACCTGGTATTGAGAAACGGCCAGACAGAGAATGAATCAGTGAATTCATGAACCGTGACAGTACCCGTCCCCCTAGGAACTCCTGCGTCCCCTTCGTCTCGAGTCCAGAATACGATTGACCGCATATGTTGGTTCCCCGTCTACGAGTCACAGCAGAGGAGGAACCGGGGCAGGCGGATTAATATGAGAATGAAATACGGGTTTCAATTTGGACACATGAAAAACGGGATGAATCCTCCGGACTAAGGATCTTGGTGACAGGGAACGGACTAATGAATTTGGGAGCAAGCTTGTTATATACGGAGCGGAGAGGAATATTCTTGGAGGAAAGCCACACTTTTTGACCTACGACGTAGACGGGAGGCTTAGACCGATGCCGATCGGCTTGAGCCTTGGTGCGTGCTCTCACTTGGAACAAAGTCTTGTGCGTTCTGCTCCATGTGCGGCGGCACCTCTGGACGAAGGCGTGAGCGGAGGGGACCGCAACTTCGGATTCCAGACTAGGAAAAATTGATGGCTGGTAACCTATGCTACACTCAAATGAAGAGAGGCCCGTGGACGACACTGGGGTGGGCCACCAGGTCGGAGGCGTTACCCCTTCTAAGGCCGACTTGACCTTCAACTCGATCTCCCATGTGAGTGTGGAGACAATGAGTCTCTCTGGTAAAATGCACTCGGGAGTGGAAGAGTGTTCGGAGCAGTCAAAAACACAAGACAAAGCATCGGGTTTGATGTTTTTAGAACCTGGGCGGTATGAGAGAGAAAAGTCAAAACGTCCGAAAAAGAGAGACCACTGAGCCTGCCTGGAGTTGAGTCTTTTGGCGGATCTGATATATTCCAAATTCTTGTGATCGGTCCAGACAATAAAAGGTACCCCCGACCCTTCTAACCAATGACGCCACTCTTCCAATGCTAACTTGACCGCCAACAATTCCCTGTTACCAATGTCATAGTTACGGTCGGCTGGTGATAACTGATGGGAAAAAAACGTGCAAGGATGTATCTTTTCATCCGAGGAAGAGCACTGGGAAAAAAACGCACCTACCCCCACCTCTGACACATCGACCTCCACCACGAACTGACGTGACAGATCAGCGGCAATCAGAATGGGAGCCGAAACAAAGCAGCTCTTAAGTTTGGAAAATGCAGCTTCGGCTGCACCAGACCACCTAAACGTCGTTCCGGAGGAGGTCAAGGTTGTCAGAGGAGCAGCTAGTTGGCTGAAATTATGAATAAAATGTCTGTAAAAATTGGCGAATCCCAGAAACCTCTGTAGGGCCTTACGGGAATCTGAACTTGGCCAATCTACCACAGCCTTAACCTTGTCGGGATCCATATGCATTCCCTCGGATGAGATGATGTACCCTATAAAAGGAACAGACTGTGCATGAAAAGCGCATTTCTCCGCCTTGACAAAAAGCCCATTCTCTAGCAACCTTTGGAGCACTCATCTGACGTGCTGAACATGCTCCTGGAGAGAAGAAGAAAATATCAGTATGTCGTCCAGCTAGACATAAATGAACTGATCTACCATGTCTCTCAGCACGTCATTGACGAGTGCTTGGAAGACCGCAGGGGAGTTGGACAGCCCGAAGGGCATGACCAAATATTCAAAATGGCCCCTGGGGGTATTAAACGCAGTCTTCCACTCATCCCCCTCCCTTATGTGAACCAAATGATAGGCTTTACGTAAATCCAGTTTTGTGAAGATGGATTCTCCCTGCAACCTCTCAAAGGCTGAAGACATCAACAGCAAAGGATAAGTATTCTTTACTGTGATGTTGTTCAGCCCTCGGTAATCAATACAAGGTCGCAGAGAACCATCCTTCTTCTCCACAAAAAAGAACCCCACTCCCGCTGGAGAAGAAGAAGGGCGGATGAACCCGGTGGCTAGAGAATCAGAAATGTAATATAACTTGCCCTTAGGCGGAGACGTACCTGGCAGTAATTCTATAGCACAGTCATAGGGACAATGCGGAGGTAGAGAGGCAGCCCAGGACTTACTGAACACTTCCTTCAGGTCAAGGTACTCATTGGGCACGTTTGACAAATTGACCGGCTCATCCTGCAACACAGAACCAGACACAGACGAACAGGCAGACACAAGACAAGAGACATAGCACTGATTGCTCCACACATAAATGGAACTGTTGCCCCAGTCAACCCTTGGTGCAGCACTAACCAGGGATGATCAAGGACGATGGGAACCAACGGAGAGTCTGTGATCATAAAAATTATTTCCTCCTTGTGGTTCCCTGACGTGATGAGAGTAATGGCACCGGTAGTGAATGAAATGTCAGGGAGTTTCTGTTCATTGAGTGCACTGATGGAGATCTTGTGAGTGAGGGGAGTGATTGGGATCTGAAGGTGATGTGCAAACATTCTGTCCATGAAATTACCTTCAGCTCCCGAGTCCAATAAGGCCTGGCATTGGTGAAACTTGGTTGCCCATTGCAGTCTTACCAGGAGGAGAGTTGATGATGAGGATTTCTCCACGGTGAGTCCGCCCGACAGTAACCTCAGCCCTACTGCCGGGCTTGATCTTTTACCGGACAGTCTCTCAGAAAGTGCCCCTGTCCACCGCAGTACAGGCAGAGTCCTCTCATTCTCCGCCGTTCTCTCTCCTCCCGGGAAAGCCGAGCTCTGCCCACCTGCATGGTTTCGTGATCTAAACCAGCGCTACTTTCGATTGTTCCGTGGCAAACGTTAACGGCTGAAGAGAGAAAAATAACGAGCATTTCGTTAAAAAACCTCTACACATATTAGGCTCACCAGCATATGTCTCTGGGGTGGGTAGACGTGGCTCCTGCTGGTGATCCACTCGGAGGGTTGGGGGAAACGGACGGTGTTTGGGTGGCGCAGTGGGAGCTCTCAGTTGTTGCAGTTGGTTGGTGAGCTCGGACACCTGCGCTACCAAAGCTTGCACCGCACGACCCGTAACTGCCATCTGCTCTTCTTGATGTTCCATGCGAGCCCTGTTGCTCACAAGAAATTCTCTTAAGTCCATCGCACTCGCTGAATCCATGAGTGGTCAGATCGTTCTGTCAGGATCAATAAGGAGGATTCAATAGCGAGTGTGAAACAACAGGGTTTATTGAACAGAAGTCCAATAAGAGCAGTAACAGTGGGTCAGATGAATCGGGGTGCAGAGATGGTCCAACCTTTGGCAGCGCAGGGACGCAAATGGGCAACCAGCCTTCCGTGAACACAGGGAACCAGACGACCAGGAAGACAAACACTGGATCCAGACACGAAACACAGGAACACTGAGACAGCCAGGACCAAGACATGCACACAGGAGAACTCCGAAACGATCTGACAAACACAAGGTGGATGATGAGACATTACAGGCACGTTGATCAGCTGCAGATGGCGGTGATGATCTGATCAGCTGCAATCAGCGACCACGCCTCCAACACAACCACACACACACACACACAGAGAGAATGAGTCAGTGAATTCATGAACCGTGACAATTTTATACATTTTAATACTAATTATTCTATATTGATCTATTTATTTTATTTTAAATATGCTATTCCTCCTATACTTTATTTGATACTTATTTTATCATTTGCATTTATTTTATATGCATTTATTTCAATTTAATTTAAATGTGCTATACATGCTATATGTCATCTGAAAGCATTTAAAGCATTTTACACTATTTTTTTTATTTTGATTTATTTATTTTATTTTGATTTACATATGCCACACCTGCTATACTTCATCTGAAACTATTGAATACTAATTTTATAATTAGCATTTATTTTATATACATTTATTTTATTTTAATTTAAATGTGCTATACTTTATCTGAAACTATTTTATAAGCCTACCTATTATTTTATATTGATTTATTTATTTTAATGTACATATACTATGCCTGCTATACTTCATCTGAAACTTTTTTATGTTTTAAAGACAAATTGTAATTGTATTTATTTTATATGTACTGATATCATTTATTTTAAGTAATTGATATGTGCTATAGGCCTACATGCTATCTGAAACTATTTTATACATCTTTATACTAATTATGTTGTCATTGTTTATTTATAGTTATTTATTTAATTTATATACGCTATACTCCATCTGAAAGTATATAACACACGCCTTTAATAGTGTTTTCTTACCTTGACAAGAAAGCAGTTAGCGTACTGTTGTGCAAGTAAACGCACTCATTATGACACTTTAATCTGACTTACCATCCTTTGCTTTCAAAGTGTTTCCAAGAGTCAGTGCGATCACCATGCAGAGTGAAAACACGACAGACTCCCTCATTGCCATGCCGTAAAGACAGTCCTGCAGCAGAATGAGCATTCACAAGCTCTGCACGGTTATTTACACAAATGGGCATAGGGTTGCCAACTTCAGTGTGGCAAAATAAGGGACACCCATTCACGACACCCAGACCCACCCCCTCAAAAACAAAAACAATTGCTTCAAGGACTTCAAGGACAAAAGAATAAGTCATGAACTGATTATTTCAACAATGACAACTTGACAGCTCAACAATAAACCATAAGAAAACATGAGATCAATTATGTAAACTTGCAACAGAACACATTTTATATTATTTTACATTTTATTATTTTATTTATTTCTAAAGAACTCTTTAGTAGACTATTTGGTGCACTTTAAAGGGATAGGTCACCCAAAAATGAAAATTCTGTCATCATTTACTCGCCCTTATGATGTTCCAAACCTGTATGAGTTTCTTTGTTCTTCTGAACACAAAAGAAGATATTTTCAAGAAATTTTGTAACCAGGCTGCTTTGGAGGCACCATTGACTACTCTCCATAGTAGAAATCAGGGCTAGACTGGGCTAAAATTCGGCCCTGGTAAACCCAGCCCATCCGGCCCATGAGTTCCCACAACTAGGACAGGGAAAACTAATGATGGATATTATTGAATACTTAATATTGCACTTTTGTCAAACAGAAATGCACTTGACAGTAAAGCACTGATTTTGAGCTAGGATGCAGTAAAGTAAATGTACTGCTTTTAAATACTGTCATCATTTACTCACTCTCATGTCGTTCCAAACCTGTATAACTTTCTCTCTTCCGTGAAACACAAAAGAAGATATTTTGAAGAATGTTGGCAACCAAACCATTTTGGTTAGGCTACCATTGAATATTGTATGGACAAAAAAAACAGACTCAAATGATTTTCTTTTACACAGAAAAAAATTCATTCAGGTTTGGAATGACGTGGGTGAGTAAACGATCACATTTTTGGGTTGAACTACCCCTTTAAAAACAATAAAAAATTTAATTTCTTATTTATTTAAGACACTGATATCTATCATACTGTCACAATCACCAGTGAGAGTGCCCCGTGGTTACCACCAGAGGGCACTCCACCCCTGACTGTCACTCCATCAAAGACTACATTACCCATAACCCTTTGCCCGGACTCATCATCACTCATTGTTTACACCTATGTCTCGTTTACCTTATTACCTCTGCCTATATCTTCACTCTGTCATTCTTTGCTAAGTCTTGTTTAGTGTAACAACTGCATTGCAGATAAGCAATGTCTCTTGTCTCTTGTGTCTTGTGTCTTGTGTCTTGTCTCTTGGTCTTGTCTCTTGGTCTTGGATTATTTGCCTTTTCCGTGGATTACCCTTTTGCCTGTCTCTCCTGCCTTGTTTGCCTGTTTGGACTGCTTGCCTGTGTATGACCTTCTGCCTTGTTTTGACTACGATTGTGGATTACCCCTTCAATAAATACTGCATTTGGATCCTCAACCTTCAAGCCTCAAAGCAGTTTGTTACAGAAGACTTAGCCAAGCATGGATCCAGCAGTATGTCTCGTCCGTCTATGCCAAGGAACTCACTCACTCAAGGACCACATCAGAGACTTTCTGAACATTGCAAACATCACCAACCTCCCGGACTTTATGTTGATTGATTTTTTTTGCCATGGACTCAACAAACAGTTACAAACCAAACTCGTCCGTGATGGTCCTCGAGGGTCACTGAATGAGTTCCTTGATTATGCCCTTCAGGTAAGCGGCTCTGCATTCACTGTGGGAGTTGCAGAGGACAAATGTAGCAGTTCCGTCATGGCCGCCATTCCAGAGTCTCGTCCCATCAGGGCTGCCGCCACGCAAGAGTCCTCTGCCAAGATGGCCGCCACCACACCAGAACTCTCTGCCAAGATGGCCGCCACCACACCAGAACTCTCTGCCAAGATGGCCACTGACCAGCATCCAGAGATGACCCCAGCCACGGACCAGCGTCCAGAGATGGCCCCAGCCACGGACCAGCGTCCAGAGATGGCCCCAGCCACGGACCAGCGTCCAGAGATGGCCCCAGCCACGGACCAGGCTCCGCCTCCTGTCACGAGTCCCGAGAGGGCTCCGCCTAATGTCACGAGTCCCGAGACAACATCAAACGTAAGACAACAATCCAGCCCAGGACTGCAGACACGACGGGAATATAAAGGGTGACAAATCAGGCAGGTGATGAGGGAGAACAGGTGGGGCAAATAATCAATAATGAGATAACAAGAGGGGCGGGGTCAGGACAATAGGCCAGAGACATGATGTAAGACCAAAACATGACAAACCAAAGCACATGGCTAGAAAATAACAAAAACACCACATGTGCTAACAAGACAAGACAGACATGTGACACTGATAATGTATGGAATATTATATTAATATATTATCTATTAAAAAAACAATAGGCAGAAGCACGGATGTCTCTGTCACCGCATGCTGCTTTAAGTCAGACAGTCTGAGCCCCTGAAATGCTTCTCTGCAAAAGTGTGCAGTTCGCCTGAGGTTCATCATGAGTCACTGTACAGACCCAATGATACCTTTCTCTATATCTGGAGATCCTTTTGCGTTCAAACGGTGGACGCGAGCTCGGCGTGTTTTTAAAAAATGGTTCCCTGAGAGGCGGGAACGAGACACTGCGTAAAACACTGCGGGAAATCCCTTTCCTTACAAATTCTTGAATATTATAGCCTAACGCCAGTTAGAAAAACTGGCCAATTGCCGCGCAATACGCAAATCGCATGCAAATACTGACGGGGTAACCTGGCAGTATAAAAGGCGAAGACAGCGACTGAACGCAAAACTGAGTGAGCGGCGAGCATGGCGACTTACACAGTGTCTCGTTCCCGCCTCTCAGTGAACCGAGGTTACGATAGTAACCAGAGACATTCCCTAAAAAAAACGCTGCGGGAACTGAATACAATCCCGCCGTGAGAGCTGCGAGGTAGCAGAACCCAATAAGTTGCACCAATCGCAGAAGGTAACAAGCCGCCGAGGGGCGGTGCCGCCAGACACTCTTATGATAGGTGAAGCCAAGCCAATGAGAGACGAGCTAAAACCTATCCAAACTTGCATATGAGACAGAGAAAAGTGCAGACTGCACTGATAAGGGCAGAACTAACACCACTAACGCGCCTGTGACGCGACTGAATGTGAAAGTAAGCGTCCTTTAAATCCACCGATGCAAGTCCCCGGGGCAGATTTGCGCCAGGATCTGCTTCAGCATTGTCATCCTGAACGCGTGCTTGTGAAGGGCTCGGTTTATAGGTCTCAGATCGAGAATTCTGCACAACAAAATAGCGGCTGTAAAAACCGCATTCCCGCTCGCTCAGAGGGACGTGTTCTAGCGCTCCTTTCGTGAGCAGGCTGTGAACTTCCTGGCGTTTTTGGGTAGCGTTAGTGACGTGTCTGAACTGAAGAGAATATCCGTGTTGGACTATATTCAGAATCCAGCGCGATATGCCCAGAATGGCTCTCCACACGTCGAGAATAAGAGACAGCGGCTGAATACTGTCCTCAACAGTAGCTGCCGGCGGCGGCGTAGCAAAAGCTAGATCTAACCCCGGCGAGACTGAGAGCGCTGGACGGGACACAACTTGTAGAGGCCACGTTGGCCGCCAGCTGGTCGTGAATGACGTTGCGTGCGCGCAGGCGCCCCCGCGATGATGGGAGGCTCTCATAAGTATATGCCGCGGCTCTGCACTGCTCTAAGGCAGGGCGAGGGATGCGGTGTAAAGAGGATAACGAGGAAAAAGCTCTTTTTGTACATTTAGAACACAATTTGCATTGCAAAGAACAGAGGGGACATAGTTTTGAAGAACATGTCGCTTCCTCTTGGGGGCGGGACCCTCTGCGAGCTCTCTTCTCCTCTTGGCCGGCCCGTCAGGACGATGGCTTGGCGGCCGTAAACGATTCGCCGCCGCAGCGAGGGCTCCTCCTCAGTCCGTGACGCTTCTTGCCAGACGCCACCCAGTGTTTGCATCGGACATCCAGCTCGGGGCGGGCAGCCACGGTAGACGCCGCTGGCTGCTTAAAAGGTCTCTGCTCAGGGCGATGCGCTGATGAAGAACGGGATCTAGGCTGGGTCTGTAATGAGCGACGGGGCATCACGTGGCTCATAGCTTTCGCGCGCTTTTGCACCTCAGCAAAACGCTCGACCACCGAATCCATGGTGTCACCAAAGAGGCCGGAGGGAGTAATAGGAGCATTGAGGAGGGTCTTACGGTCTGTGTCCTTCAGGTCAGCTAAGGTTAGCCAAAGGTGCCTGTGGAGGACTACCATAAAACCCATAGCGCGGCCAATGGCTTGGGCGGAGCGCTTGGTTGCCATGAGGGCGAAGTCCGTCGTTGCACGCAGGTCTCTGACGACGTCTACGTCGACACTGCCGTCATCCAGGGACTGCAGGAGCTTCGCCTGGAAAACTTGCAGCACTGCCATGGAATGCAGTGCAGACGCTGCTTCTCCCACAGAGGCGTAAGCCTTATCTGCAAGATGGGCCGTGAACCTGCATGGCTTTGAAGGCAGACTGAGGTCCGCCCCTAAGGAGGTAGCAGAAGGGCACAGGTGCGCGGCGACGGTCTCCTCGACGGGGGGCAAGGCCTCTCCTGTGAAGATAACTGGTGAGCGGGGAGAACGGCAGGCAAGCCACGCAGTGAGGATGGGTATCCGGCGGGTCAGCAGGGCCCGCGAAGATGCTGCAGATGGTTGCCATCAGATGCAAAGAAGAACGTAAATCCTCAGGTGCAACTTCGACGATGAGCGTAAAGGAAGAGATTCTGAGGTAATTTTCGCTCTCTTCGCCTTTTATACTGCCAGGTTACCCCATCAGTATTGGCATGCGATTTGCATATCTCGCGGCAATTGGTCAGTTTTTCTAACTGGCATTAGCCTATAATATTCAAGAATTTGTAAGGAAAGGGATTTCCTGCAGCGTTTTACGCAGTGTTGAAGTGACCGCTCTCGAAAGGGAACCGCAAGTTTACAGCGCATGTTCTCGAGACTCTGTCGCTATGGCAACAAAGCCGCTAAAACGCAATCAAGCACAAATGAGCTTCTGTACTACTTATTGTGAAATTGATTTCTTTATATTTGCTATTAGTATTCTCCACACTGCAAAATCCTTATGTGTTTATTAAACTATGTGTGGACCTATGTAAAATACTGGATAAATCGCGTCCCGTATTGATTTGATATGGGATGCGTAATTTTGCCTGTAAATACGGGACGATTCCGTATTTCACGGGACAGGTGGCAAACCTAGGGCAGGACTTTTAACTTTGCTATGAGAACTGTGGTTGACAGATTCTTTCAAATATAAAACTTAAAAAACAAACCATTCCTGAACCATTTTTGCTTTGTGGCAGGGCGCATTATCCTGCTGAAAGAGGCCACAGCCACCAGGGAATACCGTTTCCATGAAAGGGTGTACATGGTCTGCAACAATGCTTAGGTAGGTGATACGTGTCAAAGTAACGTCCACATAAATGGCAGGACCAAAGGTCTGAACCCCAACTTTCAGTTCCAAAGACGGAGATAACTTTCAGGGTATGTAAGTAGCCATAGCAACTCACTCTCTGAACATAACCTGCTCCAGAACAGGTTATGTTCCAGGGTTAGTTTACTTAAGAGGTATTCAGATGTGTTATATAATTAATATAGTTATATTAATATAACTAAATTTGTTATATAGTTACAGTTATATAATATACAATATTATATATTAATTCTAAAGCCCTATTATAACAAGGTAATGTTTAAATGTTAATTCAATTCAAATATATTTATTTTATTGTCATCTCACACATGGATCTGCATTCAATTCTGCATCAAACAAACAATATAATCCTTATTCTCAGTGAATAAAGATTACTTATTACGATTACTTATTACTTATAAACAAAAAGTTTGAAAAAATGATTGCACAACCATCAAATATGTGGTGACGTGCACTAAGTAGGTTATGTAAATCGCCATTAAACAAAAGAAGAAGAAGGAAGTAGAATGGCGCGCTCTTTCTTAGCGTCTGTTTCCATGGTGAAACATGGATTCTTTGTTCTGTTGAGGATGTCTTGTGTGTTAACCGGGAACATACTCTGAGTTGTCTAAACTTACTCCCGGACGAGTTTTTGGAACCAGCATACCTCGAGTAAGGAAGGTTTGGGTTAATAAACCGAGAGTTCAAGGTATATGTGAGTTAACCTTGCTTTCTGGAATACACACCAGGGCATTATCCCTGGATAATTTTTGATTAGTTTGAGCTGTTTACATTATATGCACTTACGCGCCGATTGCCAACAAAACACAGACATTTGATGCAGTTTCATTCACCATCTGCGGTTTCGACTCATTACCGGAAACAAACAAACACACTTGCAGAACTCCGATGCTGCTGAAGAAAAACAAACTGCATCCACTGTTCCCTTAACACTGGGTTATTTGAGAAGCTGAACAAGGTTATCTTTCCCTCACAACCAGAAACACACTTCTTTAGTGACATTGTTGATTTTGTGGTCTAAAAACAAAATGACAGTGCTGCCGATGGCTTCTGTAACCAAATGAAGCTTGTTGATGGACGTGCTCTTGCTCTCGATCTGCTTGACGTGCACACACGCTCATCTGGGAGAAGTGCCCATACAAGGAATTCCACCCTTTATGACGTCATACAGGCCCATACTCAGAAAAAAACTTTCCAAAACTTATTTGAATCTTGAAGGAGTGTATTTGGCACAGAAATACTCCGTCATACGTCAACTCTTTACCAAGCACAATGTTCTCTCACCATTCCTGATTTCTAACACGCACTCACAGCGTTCGGCTGGTCTTGCGGCTGTCAGAGCAGAAATGAAAGCTGCTGCTCTCCGTGTGTTTTTCTGTCATCTCTGATCACGTTCATATGTTAATAGCACTATTTTGTCCATTAGATCGAAAGATCTGAAAAAACATACATTTACCCACCCATAGACCCTCCCCTTGAAAAAATTAGGACAGAAGTGGTTGAAAGTGAACCAGGTGTAAACAGGGCCTGCGTGTCAGGTTGTCCCGCCCTCAACAACAGAGAAGAGAAGAGGGCTGTGTCCCATTTTTTAAAGGTCTTGGTCTTGTCTTTGTCTCAGACTAAAGCCAGGTGCACACTGTGCGATGATTTTGCCCACGATTTGGCCGTCTGGGAGAAATTTGGCAAATCCTAAAAGATTCCTCTGATCCTAGGCTAAAATCTGAAGTCTTTGATCGTTATTTTGACATTTTCACCGGCAGCCGATTAATGACAGCTGCGATCAAATTTTACCTCAGACGAAATTCTGGCAGTGTCAGAAGATTTGGCACACAGTCCTGCAGTGTGACTTCTCCTTTGACGACCGTCAAAATATCTTCGTTTTTCAAGACAAACTATGACCAAAATTAGCGCTAGAAATTTCTTTGTAGCCATCATTTCAATCCCGCGTGTAATGCAGCTCACCGCCACCGAACGTGTCATTCATTGATGATATAAAACTCCGGACGAGTTTTCTTGCGTGTGTCCATTTTTAGCGCGCCTTGAATATCGTACAGTCTGACATTAATGACAACTTCGATCTTACAGTGTGACATGGCTTACAACGAGGATCATGTTCGTACAGTCTGACAAGGAACAATCGAAAAGGACTATTATAAATCGCACAGTGTGGACCCGGCTTTAGAGGACTCTGGATTTTGTGTCAAGACCAATCAAGACCACAACTGCTGGGATATTACTAAATTGCTGGTGCATTGTCTAATTTATTTATGCAAGCGATAACTTATTTCTAATTTGATTTATTTATTGTGCCGGTTCAGAAATTAATGAGGGATTGTGTCAAAAATGTCATCAAAATTAATACAAATGCTTACAAAATTCAAGATATTGTTGCAAAAAAGTACTTGTATGAGATCTGGATTTTGATATTATAACATGTGATATAACTAAGCAATATCACAAGAGCAAGAGAACCGTTTTCACAAATTAAAGCATGGCTGCAAACATTATATTGCTTTTATACAAACATTCAATAATTAAAAAAAATGTATGCATTTGTAATTTACCAATTCAGAGGCATCTTCAGTACCACCTCTGCAGTGCAAAGATAAATTTTATTGTTAATGATTTCATTTTATTGGTTATGTGTCTTATTCTAATTATATTTATTGATTAAAAATAAGTCATTTCTCAGGCGGTAACGTGGATCTTTATGAATATAAGGAGTGCTGGTCTGGTCTTGGTCTTGTTTTGGTCTCAACACACATTGTTCTTGGTCTCGACTTGGTCTCGGATTAGGTGGTCTTGACTACAACACTAATGTTCACCTTATTCCATTTCTGTAAACAATTTTTTTTAAAGAGAATCGCATCTTAGTAAGATATGTCAACATTTGAACCGCTTTAAAGTTTTTTTTTTTTTTTTTTTTTTTTTTTTTTTACATTTGTTTTATTCGATATTTGAGTAAGCTGAAACCCAGTACTTGCACACAATGATTTCTGGGGTAGACAAGGCCGCAAATGATCCATCTGTTGTAGGGTTGTCACGATACCATAAACAAATGTTACAATACTATACCAGCTGAAGTATCACGATACCAAGTAGTATAGCGATACCATGCCATATTGTATTAATTTAAAATTCAGATCTACAAAATTAAGCAAAATATCAGAAATACTAACTTTTGAATGGTAGTGTATAATGTTACAATAGATTTCTATTTCAGATAAATGCTGTTGTTTTGAACTTTCTATTTATCAAAGAATCCTGAAATAAATTGTACACAACTGTTTTCAACATTCATAATAATAAGAAATGTTTCTTGAGCAGCAAATCAGCATATTACAATGATTTATGAAGGATCATGTGAAACAGAAGACCTGCTGTATTTTGGATCAAATAAATGCAGCCTTGTTAAACAGAAGAGATTTTTTGAAAACATTAGAAAATCTAAAACTTTTGAACGGTAGTGTATATTTGGATTTATACATGTAGTTGGGTAGGAAGGGGGGGTTCACCTGCACCCGAAAGGTATATTTTTTTAACCAATTTTTTTGTAATCCTTAAGGTGTCTAGAAAAGGGATTTTGATGTTCCCTACGCAAATTATTGTCCCATATGTGATTTTTTTGTATCATCTTTTGTGTCCGTGCTTGATTTTCGGCTGTGAAAAATTTAAACTTTAAATCTACATAGAATCTGAACAATACTTTCTACAGACACAATCCACCCCATTTTCTCTTCATCTTTGCATGGTGAATTGATAGATATGAGGATTGTCATGATTAGATGATGTATAGTGCATAAAAACTCAAATAAACCCCAAACATTTAAAAAAAAATTGTAACATTGGATCACTGGAACTCCTCCCCTATGGACCCTATTGAAATATGTTTTCTAACTTTTGTATTGTATTTGTATTTTTGACAAATGTCTTTTTCAAACTGTTATATATTTGTAATGCTTTAGGTGTCTGATAAACATATTCCCCACTTTAAAATATTGTGCCAAGTTTTTAATTTAGATTTAAATCAATTTGAAACTTAGAGCAATAAGTGTGGTTGAAAGTCAATAACACTGAAGGCCATCAGAAAGTCCAGACTTAGCAAGCCCAAAATACAAAAAAAGCTGTTTGGAGAAATCCAGTGCCACACTGTATCAGTGCCGGCCCATCAGTCCACAAATTATTACTGGTGAGGGAAACTATGTGTATCTCAAGTGGGACAATCTGAACAAAATAACGACAAACATTCATGGCTCAAATGTGGTGAACTGGACCGGTGGGATCATGATACAGGAGGTGAAACCTGGATTTGATGCCCCCAACTCTCTGGAAATTCAACAAATGCTCCCACTCTACGAGCGGAACGCTCTCTTAAGGTAGACATACCTGAGACCCTAAACACTGTCCATATCTATGGTCGAGTCGGCCCCAAATTTCCTGAGGGAGCAGTTTTTACTACACCCACAGCAAACAACAAAGTCTACTCAAACTGCATCCAAGAGTATTGTGTCTGGCTACTTGTCCAAGTGGTGGGAAGCAGTAGATCAAAGCAACTTGTTGGAGGATTTGCTGGCTTTGTATCAGCCACTGGTTACAAGCCCCCTCGAACATCTACCATCGACTACTTCACCCCAATCAACCAACCTTTTACAGAGTACTCAGTCATAAAGGAGCTGCTAAAACAGTCTGAGGAGGCCACCATGGAGGTGGGTCAGGTGTACGTCCTCAACACCTTTGACCTCGGTGGTTGCATGAAGGCCCTGCCTCTCATTTGGAAATTTCCAGATGAGTATGAAAAGCATGTGGTCACCCCAGGACCCTTCCACACTGGGATGAACTACATGGGCATGGTGACAGCCCACAAATGCAAGGGCTCAGGCTACGCTGAAATTCTCATTGAGGCAGAACTTGTCACTAGTGGCTGTCTCGAAGGTGTCCTGAAGGGGAAGGCATATGCAATACTTTGAGAAGATGCTGGAGATCTGTGACCTCACGGACCCCACAGCTTGAAGGCCGGAAAACATTGAGAACTGGAGAGAGCTGAAGTCAAGAAATCCGAGGAGGCAGTTCAGCGTACTATCTCTGCTATTCAAAACTTTACCAATCCTTTCTCCTTGGTTGACAAAGAGCACCTCTACAGCCTCGCATCTGGTGCCCCAGCTTCCCCAGAGGTGGAGTTTGATGTCCTACGTGCAGAGACAGTTGGTAAGGAGTCCAAGGAAGCTTTCATCCAAGATCGCTTTGTGAGTGGCTTTTCTGAGGAGCTGTTCTTTGAGCCAATCAAGAAGCTGAAGACTATGGATGCCTCAAACAAAACAGTCAAGCTCACTGGCTCCCAAGGAAAGGTATGAGACCCCATACTCCTAATATAGAAAATTAATAATTGTTGCCATATTTTATATATATATATATACACTCACCTAAAGGATTATTAGGAACACCTGTTCAATTTCTCATTAATGCAATTATCTAATCAACCAATCACATGGCAGTTGCTTCAATGCATTTAGGGGTGTGGTCCTGGTCAAGACAATCTCCTGAACTCCAAACTGAATGTCAGAATGGGAAAGAAAGGTGATTTAAGCAATTTTGAGC
Organism: Rhinogobio ventralis; assembly: GCA_039654625.1. Classification (NCBI taxonomy): domain Eukaryota; kingdom Metazoa; phylum Chordata; class Actinopteri; order Cypriniformes; family Gobionidae; genus Rhinogobio; species Rhinogobio ventralis. The sequence goes on from CM077216.1 coordinate 21,706,504, forward strand.
GTGGCATGGTTGTTGGTGCCAGACGGGCCGGTCTGAGTATTTCACAATCTGCTCAGTTACTGGGATTTTCACGCACAATCATTTCTAGAGTTTACAAAGAATGGTGTGAAAAGGGAAAAACATCCAGTATGCAGCAGTCCTGTGGGCGAAAATGCCTTGTTGATGCTAGAGGTCAGAGGAGAATGGGCCGACTGATTCAAGCTGATAGAAGAGCAACTTTGACTGAAATAACCACTCGTTACAACCGAGGTATGCAGCAAAGCATTTGTGAAGCCACAACACGCACAACCTTGAGGCGGATGGGCTACAACATCAGAAGACCCCACCGGGTACCACTCATCTCCACTACAAATAGGAAAAAGAGGCTACAATTTGCACGAGCTCACCAAAATTGGACAGTTGAAGACTGGAACAATGTTGCCTGGTCTGATGAGTCTCGATTTCTGTTGAGACATTCAGATGGTAGAGTCAGAATTTGGCGTAAACAGAATGAGAACATGGATCCATCATGCCTTGTTACCACTGTGCAGGCTGGTGGTGGTGGTGTAATGGTGTGGGGGATGTTTTCTTGGCACACTTTAGGCCCCTTAGTATGGTGTTCCTAATAATCGTTTAGGTGAGTGTATATATATATATATATATATATATACACTCACCTAAAGGATTATTAGGAACACCATACTAATACTGTGTTTGACCCCCTTTCGCCTTCAGAACTGCCTTAATTCTACGTGGCATTGATTCAACAAGGTGCTGAAAGCATTCTTTAGAAATGTTGGCCCATATTGATAGGATAGCATCTTGCAGTTGATGGAGATTTGTGGGATGCACATCCAGGGCACGAAGCTCCTGTTCCACCACATCCCAAAGATGCTCTATTGGGTTGAGATCTGGTGACTGTGGGGGCCATTTTAGTACAGTGAACTCATTGTCATGTTCAAGAAACCAATTATAAATTATTCGAGCTTTGTGACATGGTGCATTATCCTGCTGGAAGTAGCCATCAGAGGATGGGTACATGGTGGTCATAAAGGGATGGACATGGTCATAAACAATGCTCAGGTAGGCCGTGGCATTTAAATGATGCCCAATTGGCACTAAGGGGCCTAAAGTGTGCCAAGAAAACATCCCCCACACCATTACACCACCACCACCAGCCTGCACAGTGGTAACAAGGCATGATGGATCCATGTTCTCATTCTGTTTACGCCAAATTCTGACTCTACCATCTGAATGTCTCAACAGAAATCGAGACTCATCAGACCAGGCAACATTTTTCCAGTCTTCAACTGTCCAATTTTGGTGAGCTCGTGCAAATTGTAGCCTCTTTTTCCTATTTGTAGTGGAGATGAGTGGTACCCGGTGGGGTCTTCTGCTGTTGTAGCCCATCAGCCTCAAGGTTGTGCGTGTTGTGGCTTCACAAATGCTTTGCAGCATACCTCGGTTGTAACGAGTGGTTATTTCAGTCAAAGTTGCTCTTCTATTAGCTTGAATCAGTCGGCCCATTCTCCTCTGACCTCTAGCATCAACAAGGCATTTTCACCCACAGGACTGCCGCATACTGGATGTTTTTCCCTTTTCACACCATTCTTTGTAAACTCTAGAAATGGTTGTGCGTGAAAATCCCAGTAACTGAGCAGATTGTGAAATACTCAGACCGGCCCGTCTGGCACCAACAACCATGCCACGCTCAAAATTGCTTAAATCACCTTTCTTTCCCATTCTGACATTCAGTTTGGAGTTCAGGAGATTGTCTTGACCAGGACCACACCCCTAAATGCATTGAAGCAACTGCCATGTGATTGGTTGATTAGATAATTGCATTAATGAGAAATTGAACAGGTGTTCCTAATAATCCTTTAGGTGAGTGTATATATAGTTGACATACATGGCATACTGAGGATAACAGTATTGTTCACCTGTTCATCTTTGCAGGTATTGCAGTACCGTGAACAAAGTGACCTCGCCTTCATGCTGCTCATCAAGTCACAGAACCTGGATGAACCCCTCAACCTTGACGAGCTGATTTCCCTGATACAAACTCACTCTTCCCAGTTCCTCCCAGCCTAGGCACAGCTGATGGGTTCTTCAATAAGACCAACAAGGCTGCAATGTTTCACTACTGAAGATGTGCCTTATCCAAAAGATGCTTTCTACATCCAGGATGGCAATGCACTCTTCCATGCCTTGATGAACCTCCCACCAACGTTCGAGGGAATTTGTCTCCAGCCCCTTGACCATATGGTGGCTAAGAAGCATTTTGTGTTCTCAACGGACTCCTACCACGATAATTCTGTCAAAGCTCAGGAGAGATTGCATTGTGGCGTGTCCCAGCGGTACATCATAGGTGGTCCTGCAACAAGGAAGCCGAGTGACTTCAAACTCTTCCTGGCAAATGATAAGAACAAGACACAACTCTGTAAACTGCTACTTAAGGTGTGGGGCAGCAAAGCATCTGCATCACGGCTGGAGAATGTGGAACAGCACTGGTAGTCGTTGAAGGCAAAGCATATCAGTTGGAGTCATCGGGTGGCAATATGAGTATTTTGACAGTCTTTCTCATTATTCTTCTTTATTAGAAACTTTTGGAAAATATTTAGCCAAGCCCAGTTATACATGAGAAAGTTATAAAATTGTGTCTTACTATATACTATCACACCCTACTCAATAACTTGTTTCAGGTGACCACATGTGAAATACCTCAGCTGGAGTCAACCCAGGAAGAGACTGACACCCGGGTTGTTCTGTACCTGCTGTATGCCGCTCAACTGGGGCACAAGGTGGCTGTGGTGAGGACTCCAGACACAGACATTTTCTTCATCCTCCTACACCACGCCCAATCCGTCCCGCTGACCATCTATGTCGACTTTGGGACCGGAAAGCACACGCGGATCCTAGAATGTAAGGGGGCAGACTACTGCACAATAATACTCGGCCTATACGTCTTCACAGGGGAAGATGTTACAAGTACCTTTAGAGGCAAAGGGAAGGTTGAGCATCATGCTGAAAAAAATGATCGGACAGGATGAGACGCTTATCACCAGATCCAAGGTGGATCTGTCCCGGCTTCCTCCCTGCAGAGACAACCTGGTCCCACACATCAACTGTGTCAACCACCGTCTGGCCATTTACAAGAGAGCAGCCACACAGATATTCTGGTGTCCCAAGCCCCATGATCCTGGCCAAGGCTGGGAAAAGACTGAAGAGGGTACCCTGGAACCAGTGTGGTCTTGTGGACCTATCCTCCACACTTCACTCACTGACTTTCTGGAGGAAACAGACGAGGAGATGGATGGAGATGGGGAAGAAGACGAGGAGCAAGAGATTGATTATGAAGACCTGCTGTATGATGAATAGACATCATTGCCCTTGACCTTTTGACCTTTGATTAGAATCACTTTTTTCTATCAGTTTATTCTAATGGGGATTTGTTATACCCTATATATACACATGTTTGACTATATGAGTGGTTTTCTGTTTTGTTTCAATAAATGTAATACAAATATAACGGTGTGAATAGTAACTCCTTATTATGGGAGATGTTCATTTGGACCAACATGTGACAATATTTCAAGTAGGGATCATCAACATTTGCTTTGACATCTTAAAGACTGTAAAAATACAAAAGTTAGAAAACATATATCAATAGGGTCCATAGGGGAGGAGTTCCAGTGATCCAATGTCACCAATTTTTTTATTTGTTTGTGTTTATTTGAGTTTGAGTTGACATACATCATCTAATCATGACAATCATCATATCTTTCAATTCCTCATTCAAAGATGAAGAGACAATGGGGTGGATTGTGTCTGTAGGATGTATTGTTCAGATTCTATGTAGATTTAAAGTTTTCAATTTTCACAGCCGAAAATCAAGCACGGCCATAAAAGAGGGTACAAAAAATCACATGTGGGACAATAATTTGCGTGGGGAACATCAAAATTCCTTTACTAGACACCTGGATTACAAAAAACTAGGTTAAAAAAATATACCTCCCATCCCCCTTCTTACTACCAGACTAATGAAACAACACATAGAGCAGTGGTAAAAAAAAAAATACAGTGCAAAAGAGACATTTAGGGCAAAAGTGCAAACAGGGACAGTGCAAGATGAACGAAAACTAATTAGTCTCTCTATTTGCGCGCCCTTGTCGCGCGTCTACTTTTAAAATAACAAACTTGAGCGCGCAAAAGACACAACATATGTGAACGGCCCCTTAGTCAGTGCATGGAATAAATTTTTTTACCTTAAAAATTCTCATGTTAAAATCGTGTTCTTCTTCTTCTTGCGTGTCTTCCGAACTCAATGAAAATCAGAAGAATGATGAAGCTGATTCTTTGTTTTGAGGTGATGGGGGCGATTACAGGTTTGCGTTCCTTCCTCGTGGACGATTTACATGTGAATCGCTTTGCGCGCATGGGTGTGGTCACATAAAGATAATTAGGCTCCGCTGGAGGAACTGTACCTCTCGCTGTTTTCATACGGATTACATAAACAGAGAATATTTGTTTTTTTATATAAATGACTTAATTTAAAAGTAGACATTCCAAGCTTTATAAAGAGATATCTGTCGTGTCTGTGTGGCAAGTTCTCTCTGAGTTCTGAGTTCATTTTCAGACGCATTTCAGAATAGACATCACAGGGAGACAGACGGGAGAACGTGCATCCTGTTTGTTTTTTTTATTTAGCGAAAAGCACAACATTTAGTTTTTATTTTGAGTGTACATAAATAAAAGTAGACACTTTAAGCTTTGTAAAGACATATCGTTCATGTCTGTGAGGCCAAAAATGACGGAGTATTTTAAGTTGTTTTACATGGTCATGAGGAAAAATCCAGCAAAATGTGCGGGTGCATTCTTCGGGGTCAGAGGGTTAAAGGCCACCGCAGAAAGATGACAGGAAGACAAAAAGACGCTATACTGTTTATTTGCAACACAAGTGTTTGAACGTTTTACTGCCCCACAAGCCACATACAACAGTACTTACGGTAGAACCGTAATGGCGATACTACCGTTTAAAAAATACAGTGGCACCGGCAGTATTTTGGACCCTTAGTATCACGATACTACCGTAGTATCGGAAAACTGTGCAACCCTAATCTGTTGTGACCTTCATTTCATGGAAAATGAAGGACGCATTTGTAGGAGCCTTCGAATTAGGACAGCCTTTGTTTTGCGCCCCATGGAAGCAATCAGCCTTCGGATGCAGCCTTCAAAGAATGCAGCCTCTTAATTGGGACAGCCTTTGTTTTGCGCTGCAGGGAAGCAATCGGCCTTTGGATGCCGCCTTCAAAGAATGCAGCCTCTGAATTGGGACACAGCAGAGATGTCGCTGCAAGAGGGAAGGGAGAAAAACAAAAGAATAAGACAAAACAAGCATTAAAGTCTTCAAAAACCTGGATATATGCGGAAGCCTCATTTTAAAAGTCTGATTTCAAGACCTAGAAAAGTAATGTAAATTAATAAAGTGTAACGCCATGGGCATTTTTATAATGAATATATATTTTATTGTGTAAAAAAATATTTTTTGTAATCCTTATCCAGTAAATAATGAACACCTGGAAAAGTCACAGGGCCTTCAAATTTGGGTAAATATCAAAAAGGTTTGTCAAGCACAGACAGACACTAAAGGAGATTGTGTAAACTAGTGTAGTTGCAAAATTATTTATTGGTGTGTTTTCTTTCAATCTGGCAACACATTGAACTTTATGAAAGAGTGGCTGTAATTCATCTGAGACTCCCTTTAACCTAGTGGCTACTCATAATGACGAAGTGATGAGGATTTTGTTAATTACCTTACATGGACCTACCTACAGATCACATAAATGGATGTGTATGTATTTCAACCTACACACAGAACATGTTAGTTCTAATGTGCTATAACTTTGCTTTAAAATTTAGCGATGGTTAGCTTCACTCACCGCGATTCACTTCAGGTACATGAATGACAACATTTTTAGTTTTTCACATTTGAGTACCTTGCAGAGTTATAATACAACCATTTGCTTGGAGTTCTATGTGCAAAATAATTCACGTATCGGGCCACGTATATGGCTGGCTTGGTTATTTTGAACTTTGATTCTCAAGTTTGTTTGTGCCGTTTTTAAACAGGTTATTGCAACAAACAGATACAGGACACACCTACGGTGTATGTGAAGTAGAGGTGTAACGATATTCAAACCGAACCGAAAAACCACGATACACCACCACAGTTCGAACCGCGATACTCTCATGTCGAACCGAACGTGCCCCGCCCCCTACTGCCCCAGCCCAGCCAAGTATAGGTCTCTGCAGGATAGTAATAGGATTTACTAGATCAATGGGTGAGGCCATAAAGAGAGGGCCGTTTTTCACTGCGTTACCTGATTTGCCCACATCACAGTGTGGGTAGGGTTTAGGGGTGGGGTCGGGTGAAGGGGATAATTTTCATTGCATGGTTTATAAACAACCATCAGTTTGAAAACACCCACAGAGACCCCATACTCAGCCCAGCTCTCACTTCACCTTATGCCACAACATTATTTTTTTCTTCCTTGATATTTGATTAAATAGTAATTAGTACACTTTTAACAACTAACAAGAGCTGTATTTTTACTAAATATTATTATAATAATATTCTTCCTTAAATATACACTAAGTGCATGTCACGTGACTTGGGTGATCGCTCAAGTTGCATGGTGGAAGGACAAAGAAAGCCAGTTTCCCTGTATCTCTATAGTTCTGAGTGGGTCGTGGAGTGCCTGAGAAAAATGTGTTGTGCCGATTCAGTATCTGCGGTCAGATGATATGTGGCTATATGTCAGTGACATTTTTGTAGCTTGTTACGAAATAAAAAGTCTCTTTCACCTCGGGTCTCGGGTTATGACTATAACCCTTGTTCCCTGAGAAGGGAACGAGACACTGCGTCGTAGAACGACACTTTGGGGACGCTCCCTTAGCGTAGCACGTCTGAAGCATGAATGAAATCTGTCACCGATCCTGATTGGTGCTGCGTCATGACGTAGTATGTGACAGCATACCTGGAAGGTACAAAAGGACGCCAGAGGAGGTGAAGTCTGGCTCCCTCTGCCGTTGCGTGAGGCGGAGGATGGAATGCCTGAAGAATCACTGACCTCACCCCGCTGGAAGGCACCGTGGGCACATAGCCCGGCCTGGGGTATAAGATGGCTTTCACCCCGCCAGGGGCAAACTTCAGGCAGGTTGGCGACACCGCCAAGGCCTGGAGATCCCCCACTCTCCTCAGAGAAGTGATGGCGAGGAGCGCTATGATGTCAGAGAACCATACTCGGGTTGGCCACCGGGGTGCTACTAGGAGAAGGCTGATGCCCTCCTGGCAGACCCGCTCCAGAACTCCCGGCAGCAGAGCGATTGGGGAAAATGCGTACAGACGCAGCCTCGGCCACGTCTGAGTCATGGTGTCCAACCCCAGCAGGGCTGGATGCCTGAGGGAGAACCACAGTGGACAGTGGGACGTCTCTCGAGACGCGAACAGATCCACTTCCACTGGGCCAAACCTCACGCACATGGCCTCCACCACCTCGGGGTGGAGTCGCCACTCCCCGGGTCTGCTCCCTGGTTTTGGTCCCCTGGGACATACATCGCTCTGAGAGACGACAGTTTCCCCTGGGACCACAGGAGGATCTGATGAGCCAACTTGCACAGAGGGCGCGAACTCAGACCCCCCTGGTGATTCAGATACGATACCACAGACATATTGTCGGATCGTATCAGGACATGGTGGCTGCGGAGGTCCGGGAAAAAGCTCCTCAGAGCTTTGTAGACCGCAGCATTTCCAGGCAATTGATATGCCAGGCAGAATGCCGGGTCTCCCACAGACCTCTCGAAAACTGGCCTTCCATGACCGCTCCCCAACCAGTGAGGGAGGCGTCTGTTGAAATAATGTTCCTACAACATGACGCTCCCAACACTGGGCCTTGGGACAGGAACCAAGGATTCTTCTATATAACGAGCGAACGAAGGCACCTGCACGTTACCCTGATTATACAGAACGGATTTACTCTCGAGGAAAACCCCTTGGTCCTTAGCCACCACTGGAGGGGTCTCATGTATAGCAGGCCGAACGGGATTACGTTGGACGCTGTTGCCATGAGACCCAGCTGTCTCTGGAACTGCTTCACAGTGCGGCTGTGGCCTAGCTTCATTGCTGAGGCTTCCACCTGTATGGACTCGACACACGTGGGGGACATTCGGGCCTGCATCGTGGTCGAGTCCCATATGACTCCCAGGAACGTGGTCCACTGGGAGGGCGTCAACACGCTCTTCTTCGTGTTCAGTCTCAGCCCCAAGCACCTTATATGAGACAGGACAACATCTCGATGCCGTATCGCCATCTCTCGCGACTGGGCTAGTATCAGCCAGTCGTCAATATAATTCAGTACACGGATGCCCTGGAGCCTGATGGGCGCCAGTGCTGCATCCATGCACTTGGTAAAGGTGCAAGGGGAAAGAGCTAGGCCAAAAGGAAGAACCCAATACTGGTACGCTTCGCCCCCAAAAGTGAACTTCCTGTGGGCAGGAAGAATGGAGATGTGGAAATATGCGTCCTTCAGATCTATCATGACAAACTAGTCCTCGAACTGGATCTGACTCACGATGGCTGGGATGGTGAGCATCTTGAACCTGAATCTCCTCAGAGAACGGTTCAAGTGCCTCAGATCTATTATGGGACGCAACCCCCCATCCTTTTTGGGAACAATGAAGTAGCGGCTGTAAAAGCCGGACTCCCTGTCTGGCGGAGGGATACGTTCTATGGCCTCCTTTACCAGCAGGGAGTGCACTTCCTGCTCCATAACCTGCCGCTGGGCTGGGGACACCACAGTCCAGACCACACCATTGAATTTTGGTGGTGGAACACTGAACTCAGTCTGTACCCTTTGCCCACGGTACGCAGGGCCCAAGCAGATATATTCGGGAGGCATGACCATGCGCTGAGATATTCTACTAGGGGAACCAGCCTCTCGAGGCTGGTCTCTGGTACCCACCGAGCCTCCTTCCCGACCCCCTGAAGCGGTGGACCGGCAGGGATTAGTCGAGAATGATTTTCAGTGTGCGTACGCGTTTGCTGCTCTGCCGCAGGTCTTTTTCGAGGCGGCTGGAGTGGCGTACGTACGTGGGAAATCGATGAGGCCCGAAGCGTTGTTAACGGCGGTAGCACAACATCGATTTCCCCAGAGCTGCGGGACAAGAACGATCATTGTGTAAATCAGGGAAAAAAGGCAAGCCCCAGCGTGTTGGCTGAGCCCGCTTTTTGAAAAAGCGTCCATCCAGCTTACTTGCTGGCCGGATTTCAACTTTTTCCTGTGGCCATTCGATGTTCAATTTGGCCACAGCGCGGGTCAGCGGCTCTTCCTGAGCGGGAGAATGAAAAGGTGAATCCACCTGCATTTCTCCCGCCTCAGCACTGAGCGTGTCTGACCCCTCAGAATCAAACAGCTGCAGCACTGGTTCATCCACCCTGCGGGAAGAAGCCACTTCGCAGGCTTCTGCACGAGGTGGGAGAGCGTCTGAATCCTCAGACGAGGAGTGGGAGGATGCCTCAGCATGCCCAGCTCCCGCCGAGAGATCCACTTGTGAGCCCCATGATCTGCGCCTCCATGCTGCCTCGGCAGACGCGGGACCAGATCTACGGGGCTCGCAAGCTTGGCCGGTCTCATTAAACACGGCCAGCCGCGAGCGCAGCACTCTGAGCGGCAGCCTCTCACACTCGCTGCAGATGGCGCCCTCGAGAGCCACCTGAGCGTGCTGCACGCCCAAACACTGCACACACAGCTGGTGTGTGTCCATACCCGTAATGAAACGTGGGCACGGGTGCACACACCGTCTAAACTGCTCGCTTGCCATGCTTTTATTTGCTTTGAATAAAGGGACAAACAACACCAAATAAGACAAACAATGTTTAGTACACACAGAGCGCCTCGCCTCACCGAACTTTCATGTCCTAACGCGGCGGCGCGCACGCTGTATATCACTTCATATATAAAACGCAAGAGAAACTACTATCATGCAAAATAATCATGAAATAAAAGTAAAGTACCAATAAATCACGTAACAGATACGCTGTGTGTTAGCTGGGAAGGATTTGCATGTAGTTATGATGTCCATTCTGTTCATCAGGAGCAGTATTCATCTTTCATTAACAGTTCATGATGGTATTGTGTATTCGCCATGGTAACTGTTGTTTCCATAACCCCAAAATGCCACTTTATTTTAACTTTGTTATTTTGTATATTTTTAAATGAGTGTGGTGGCTACTTTATTGTGTTACAAAAACTGCTATTTAATAGCTTTAACTTATAGGCCTATTTATTCATCAGTAGCCTATAGGCCTATTAGTCATATTCATACAATTTATGTGTTTAAGTAGGCTAAAGTGGGACATTACTTGTGTGTGGTCATTCATTTTTGTGGAAAAAATTTGCTTGTTTTTTTTGTTTTTTTTTACTAGTCTAGACTAGTCTACAGTGGAGGCATTTATTTCATTTTAGTTTAGGCTACTCAGGTATGCTAACTGCTCTAAGGAAAACGTGAGCCAATGTATAAAGTTAATAAAGATAAAGTTAATAAATTAAATTATTGTTGTTGTTGTTATTATTAAGTTAAAAGTGAATCTAGTGTTATTATTGCTGGTGCCCTGCCATGAACCCTGCCTCCACAGCAAACAGAACCGAACCGTGATGTGAACCGAACCGTGGCATTAGTGTATGGTCGTTACACCCCTAATAAAAACCCAATAGGATTTTCTCATAGGCTTTTGGATTATCGCAAAAAACAAGCTCTGTGATCAACAAAAGTTTATGATACTTGCATGTTTTGTCCATCAAGATCATTATCACAGATAAACACAACTTTTATTAATTTTGAAGTCTAAATACAGTTGCTAGAGGTAAAAAGCTAAAGGTAAGCTATAAATGAACTACACCACAGTCCCACAAATTCAGCGTCAACGTTTTTCAATGAAAGAATAGAACTCACAAATACATCAAAGTCAAACATGTAATTTTTATTAATGTGCATTCATATCTGCTTACATACATAATGTTTATATACATGTCTGTATATGATTGTTTGTATAAATTACTCCAAATTCCCAATTAATTCCCGTTAAGTTTCCAACTTGGAATATTTCCAAAATTCCCCAGCTTAACTTCCCATTGAAAGTTTCCGGAAATTTACCTGAAATTTGCGACCCTAGTTCTGACCCCATTTTTATCATTCAGTGTCTGGTGTCTGCTAATCTGGTAATATGGAAAACATTTACTTATTTGGCAATATTGTCAATAGTTGGATTATTGTCTTCTATGTAAATTTGCCAGTTAAAAAGTCTTGAAGCGCAAATTCATGACTAGTTTGCAACCCGTGGCATTCAAATTCAGGGAGGTTTGCAGCTTTAGCCTTCGTTTGTTCTCAATAAAATGGAGGAAAATCTTAAATGTTGTCCAACTTTTATTTTTAAGTGCAAAAAAGATTAAAGTTACTTGGTCAGTTATTTTTTAATTCAAACTTTAGCATAAAAATATACTCAGTACTTATTTGATTTTCTCAGGTGAACTATTTAAATTCCTAAATCACAGTAATGTTTTGTATCATTCATACATTTAAGTGCTTTGTGTTCATGTTTTTATTTTACAGTTCTAAGTGCTCTGTTTTCTCTCTGACTTGACGTATTAGATCTGGAAGCGTCTTGGTCATGAACTCGTAGTGTTTTCCCTTCAGGTTCTTGCCGGGTTTCTGTTCCAGTCCAATACCGAGATACTCGGCCTTATCCTCATATTCAGGCCAGTGTGTCAGACCCGGAGCATTCGGAGACCTGCCAATCCAAAAATAGACCTATTAGAGTGCAGAAACAATATACTTTTGTTCTTCTTCACACACAGAGAGAGAAAATCAGGATGGATATTTTACCCAGTGTGTGCAAAGTTCCCCCAGTAGGCCATTACAGTCCTGCATAGTTCTTCCTCTTCCTTTGTGAAAGGAGCTAAAGGGATTGATCCATTAGATGAAAATGCCAGTGTTGGTTAAGAATGCATTTGTTTTTGTAATCATGAGTCGTACCGGTTGCTTTGAGATGAGCTTTAGCAAAGCAGGTTCCCTGAATAAAGAAAAGTTCGTCCGCATGGTCGACACCAACAAAGCTGGGTCTCTTCTTCTGGATCATACTGGGAGGATGCTGGAACTCGTACAGGTAAACCGGCGCTCCTGAGGCTAAAATCACAACAGGGTTCCTTGTTTTACAGACATTTGAAGTAAATGAAAATAAGGTTTTACTCAAAGAGTAGTTCACTGTGATTTTGGGGAGCTAAAGGATACCGTAAACATGCACAATAGACTTTAGTTTTCTCTCTCAATGATTCAGTTTGATGATTTGGCTGCATTTTTAAATTAACATATATATATAAAGAGTATTTTAATATAAATATAACTACTTAAAATATTTAAATTCATTGCAAATATTATGACACCCTTTCACACACACAGTCTACACAGTTTCAATAGTTAAATATGAATAAATGAGTAATTCATTGCTTCTCACCGCTGTGGTATTTTGCCAGTTGGAGGGTGGGGATATTAAAAATCACGTCCCCCATCATCTCTCTATAAATGTCTCTGATTTGAACAGGGTCGTTTGTGTCACCCAGATACTCTTTTGCCACCAGGTCAATGATCCATCGGTCCCGAGGCTAAAGGGAATTGCGTTCAAAGCAAACAGAATTCAAAGAAAAACAAGTGAAGAAAGATATCCAATGTACTTCTCACTGAAAGGTTAATATTACATGATGTAAATGTGCATTGTATTGAGTTGTATCTTACATCAGGATAATTCAGGGTCAAAGCTGTTGTGGCTTGCTCTTTATCCATCCCATTAATCCATCCAGGATCCAAAAAATACTATGGTGAAATAACTCAACTTTATGCATCAAAAAATAAAACACAATATGAATATACTATAAATGTATTTGAGATCTTTGTACATGCATAGACTTGTATACTCTTGAATTTGTGAATGAATGTCCTATTTTTAAAATACCCCAATAGACCCTTTTCACATTTCCGGGTTTCTCAGAAGCGAAAGTCGTCATAGTTGGGTTAACTTTTATAGCGGTGAATGACAGTATACAGGGAGTGCAGAATTATTAGGCAAGTTGTATTTTTGAGGATTAATTTTATTATTGAACAACAACCATGTTCTCAATGAACACAAAAAACTCATTAATATCAAAGTTGAATATTTTTGTATAAATATTTTAAGTAGTTTTTAGTTTTAGCTATTTTAGGGGGATATCTGTGTGTGCAGGTGACTATTACTGTGCATAATTATTAGGCAACTTAACAAAAAACAAATTTATACCCATTTCAATTATTTATTTTTACCAGTGAAACCAATATAACATCTCAACATTCACAAATATACATTTCTGACATTCAAAAACCAAACAAAAACAAATCAGTGACCAATATAGCCACCTTTCTTTGCAAGGACACTCAAAAGCCTGCCATCCATGGATTCTGTCAGTGTTTTGATCTGTTCACCATCAACATTGCGTGCAGCAGCAACCACAGCCTCCCAGACACTGTTCAGAGAGGTGTACTGTTTTCCCTCCTTGTAAATCGCACATTTGATGATGGACCACAGGTTCTCAATGGGGTTCAGATCAGGTGAACAAGGAGGCCATATCATTAGATTTTCTTCTTTTATACCCTTTCTTGCCAGCCACGCTGTGGAGTACTTGGACGCGTGTGATGGAGCATTGTCCTGCATGAAAATCATGTTTTTCTTGAAGGATGCAGACTTCTTCCTGTACCACTGCCTGAAGAAGGTGTCTTCCAGAAACTGGCAGTAGGACTGGGAGTTGAGCTTGACTCCATCCTCAACCCGAAAAGGCCCCACAAGCTCATCTTTGATGATACCAGCCCAAACCAGTACTCCACCTCCACCTTGCTGGCGTCTGAGTCGGACTGGAGCTCTCTGCCCTTTACCAATCCAGCCACGGGCCCATCCATCTGGCCCATCAAGACTCACTCTCATTTCATCAGTCCATAAAACCTTAGAAAAATCAGTCTTGAGATATTTCTTGGCCCAGTCTTGACGTTTCAGCTTGTGTGTCTTGTTCAGTGGTGGTCGACTTTCTGCCTTTCTTACCTTGGCCATGTCTCTGAGTATTGCACACCTTGTGCTTTTGGGCACTCCAGTGATGTTGCAGCTCTGAAATATGGCCAAACTGGTGGCAAGTGGCATCTTGGCAGCTGCACGCTTGACTTTTCTCAGTTCACGGGCAGTTATTTTGCGCCTTGGTTTTTCCACACGCTTCTTGCGACCCTGTTGACTATTTTGAATGAAACGCTTGATTGTTCGATGATCACGCTTCAGAAGCTTGGCTATTTTAAGACTGCTGCATCCCTCTGCAATATATCTCACTATTTTTGACTTTTCTGAGCCTGTCAAGTCCTTCTTTTGACCCATTTTGCCAAAGGAAAGGAAGTTGCCTAATAATTATGCACACCTGATATAGGGTGTTGATGTCATTAGACCACACCCCTTCTCATTACAGAGATGCACATCACCTAATATGCTTAATTGGTAGTAGGCTTTCCAGCCTATACAGCTTGGAGTAAGACAACATGCATAACGAGGATGATGTGGTCAAAATACTCATTTGCCTAATAATTCTGCACTCCCTGTACATTAATATTTTTTTTTTGTGTTACCATTTGCTCAAATAGCAAAACAAAAACTCCACAATAGTGATTTCACAACTTTCAAAAAGAGGGAAAAAATAGAGTGAGATTGATAAGTAAAAAGAGAGAAATATGTTAATTTTTACCATCACTCCCATTGACGCTGTATTAGAAAAACCCTCACAGCAGCGGTAACTTTTTTTTGTAATTTGATGCGAAAGTAATATAATACAAAGTATTAGTGTTATAAATGTACATATCTTTTTAAAAAAAAAAAAAAATAGAAAAAACTGCAAGATTTACGATATTGATGACCGTTAAAACGCGTCATCACAGTGTGTGAAAAGGGTCTATTATAATATATATATATATTTTTTTTGGATATTACCTTTCATGTAGTATGTAATATACACTATATTGCCAAAAGTTTTGGGCCGCCTGCCTTTACATGCACATGAACTTTAATGACATCCCATTCTTAATCCGTAGCGTTTAATATGGAGTTGGCCCACCCTTTACAGCTTCAACTTTTCTGGGAAGGCTTTCCACAAGGTTTAGGAGTGTGTTTATGGGAATTATGGGAACTTTCTTCTAGAAGCGCATTTGTAAGGTCAGGCACTGATGTTGGACAAGAAGGCCTGGCTCGCAGTCTCCGCTCTAATTCATCACAAAGGTGTTCTATCAGGTTGAGGTCAGGACTCTGTGCAGGCCAGTCAAGTTCCTCCACACCAAACTCGCTCATCCATGTCTTTATGGACCTTGCTTTGTGCACTGGTGCGGAGACATGTTGGAGCAGGAAGGGGCCATCCCCAAACTGTTCCTACAAAGTTGGGAGCATGAAATTGTCCAAAATGTCTTGGTATGCTGAAGTATTAAGAGTTCCTTTCACTGGAACTAAGGGGCCATGCCCAACCCCTGAAAAACAACCCCACACCATAATCCCCCCTCCACCAAACTTTTCACTTGGCACAATGCAGTCAGGCAAGTATCGTTCTCCTGGCAACCGCCAAACCCAGACTCGTCCATCGGATTGCCAGACAGAGAAATGTGATTCGTCACTCCAGAGAACACGTCTCCACTGCTCTAGAGTCCAGTGGCGGCATGCTTTACACCACTGCACCCGACACTTTGCATTGCACTTGGTGATTTAAGGCTTAGATGCAACTGCTTGGCCATGGAAACCCATTCCATGAAGCTCTCTACGCACTGTTCTTGAGCTAATCTGAAGGCCACACAAAGTTTGGAGGTCTGTAGCTATTGACTCTGCAGAAAGTTGGCGACTTCTGCGCACTGTGCGCCTCAGCATGTGCTAACCCCGCACTGTGATTTTACGTGGCCTACCACTTTGTGGCTGAGTTGCTGTTGTTCCCAATTGCTTCCACTTTTTTATAAATTTACATTTACCTGTGGTCATGGAAGTGATTGGAACACCTCAATTCAATGATTTGGATGGGTGTCCCAATACTTTTGGCAATATAGTGTAGCTGTTTGTGAATGTAAAAGGTTTGCAAAAATTCAAAGACCAAATTGCAGATAAATTGAGTTATTGGACAAGTTCCAATCAGAAGTGAGCATCCCTATGCCCTATTCACTCCGTGAGTGGAGGCACCTGTGTGTCATAATGAAGCTGTTTGGAACACACTTGGCGAAGGGAGCAATGAAAGACAACGTCATTTCCTCATTAGCTTCACATGTTACCACAACAAAGCTAGACAGCGACATTGTTGTTAATATACAAATACATGTACATTTATAATGAAGTTTTAAAATAGGCTTTAAATGTGTGAGTGTGTGTTCCCGATCTGCTCTTTATAAGTTAAGCATTAAACACATAAAGCATTAAACACATTTCTTACTTATTAAACTTTTTAAACTTATGAAATGTGTTTAATTCTGTTTATACAGTAGCTCCAACTCCTGCCATTTCTAGATTTGAAATCAATCACGAGGGCTTGTCACCCTGGGTCATAAGCAGGCCCACACGGAATCTGCGTGCACAGACTTCCACAGATTGTAGTGCCCGTCATTTGAGAAAAATTGCATGCTATTTTGAGTGATATTTTAAAATGTCTAAAATAAAATTGACCCCGGAGTTAAGGAAACGTCACTTGTCTGCAAAAACTTATTTATTTATAGCTATTAAAAATAGTTAATTTATTTACTTCGGTAGGTATCTATTTATTTAGCGCTATTGTTGAATGAAATGAAATAGTTTATTTAATGATTTGTGTACAATACAATTGATAAAGTAATATTTTCTTTTAGTGGATGTACTATAAGAGAGATCTAGCTTTGTTTAAAAAACAAGTTGTTCTATTTGAATTTGTATTGTAAACCTTAAATAAAAGTTAAGAAGTGAATATTTTATATTTTGTTTGTAATGTTTTCAGTTCCAATATTCTTAGATCTTTTTAACACATTTAAAACAATTCTGCATAATTCTGCAGATTTTTTTAAAAAATCAGCGCAGAAATCACAAAAAAATCCACAGATTCTATGTGGCCCTGGGTAAGCATCAGCTCTTTTCTCAGTGTCTGAAACGGTTCGATAAAGGATTCAGTCCCTCTAAACCCCTCCTTTCTGAGAGCCTACTCTGCTCTGATTGGTCAGATGGCCCAGTCTGTCGTTTTATTTGTCTACTCTGCTTTGATTGGTCAGATGGCCCAGTCTGTCGTTTTATTTGTCTACTCTGCTCTAATTAGTCAGATAGCCCAGTCTGCATTTGATTGGTCTACTCTGCTCTGATTGGTCAGAGGAGCCATTGTGATTGAGAGTAGACCAACAGGCCCTTTAGAGGTCTCCTACAATAGGTTTACATTCATCCAGAGAAAAAAACACAATATAATTTCCTCATGCATTGCAGCATCACCTCTTTTCTCACAGTGTCTGAAACAGTTTGATAAAGGATTCAGTCCCTCAGACTGGGCCATCTGACCAATCAGAGCATAGTAGACTAATCACAACAGACTGGGCCCTCTGACCAATCAGAGAAGAGTAGACCAATCACAACAGACTGGGCCATTTGACCAATCAGAGCAGAGTAGACCAATCACAACTGACTAGGCCATCTGACCAATCAGAGCAGAGTAGACCAATCACAACAGACTGGGCCATCTGACCAATCAGAGCAGAGTAGACCAATCACAACAGAATGGGCCATCTGACCAATCAGAGCAGAGTAGACCAATCAAACGACAGACTGGGCCATCTGACCAATCAGAGCAGAGTAGGCTCTCAGAAAGGAGGGGTTTAGAGGGAATGAAACCTTTATCGAACCGTTTCACAAGAAATAATAATAATATCATGTGGATACTAATGAATTTTCAGTTGCTTTCTTTATTCAATTAATAGCTGTTTGAAGTGATATTGATTATAATAATAAATTTAATATTTACTTACTGTGGGCAGTAAAAAGCCAAACTCATCATTAGTAATACCAGTGATGAGAGGAACTTTACTGAACTCTTGTTTCCGGACGATCTCCTCTACAGGCTTGTGAAGGAAATGAGAATCCACAGCAACACTAAAGTGCATCATCTCGAACTATAAACACAGTGCAAACAATCCTCATGAATGACAAAAAATATATTCTATATACACCGATCAGGCATAACATTATGACCACCTTCCTAATATTGTGCCTGTCCCCCTTTTGCTGCCAAAACAGACCTGACCCATGGAGACATGGACTCCACTAGACCCCTGAAGGTGTGCTGTGGTATCTGGCACCAAGATGTTAGCAGCAGATCCTTTAAGTCCTGTAAGTTGCGAGGTGGGGCCTCCATGGACCGGTTTGTTCAGCACATCCCACAGATGCTCGATTGGATTGAGATCTGGGGAATTTGGAGGCCAAGTCAACACCTCAAACTCGTTGTTGTGCTCCTCAAACCATTCCTGAATAATTTTTGCTTTGTGGCAGGGTGCATTATCCTGCTGAAAGAGGCCACAGCCACCAGGGAATACTGTTTCCATGAAAGGTAGGTGAACAATGCTTAGGTAGGTGGTACGTGTCAAAGTAGCCTCCATATGGATGGCAGAACTCAAGGTTTCCCAGCAGAACATTGCCCAAAGCATCACACTGCCTCAGCTGGCTTGCCTTTTACCCATAGTGCAATCTGGTGCCATGTGTTCCCCAGGTAAGCAACGCACACGCACCCGGCCATCCACGTGATGTAAAAGAAAACGTAATTCATCAGACCAGGCCACCTTCTTCCATTGCTCCGTGGTCCAGTTCTGAAGCTCACGTGCCCACTGTTGGCGCTTTCGGCGGTGGACAGGGGTCAGCATGGGCACCCTGACTGGTCTGCGGATATGCAGCCCCATATGCTACCAACTGTGATCCTCTGTGTATTCTGACACCTTTCTATCAGAACCAGCATTAACTTCTTGAGCAATTTGAGCTACAGTAGCTTGTCTGTTTGTTTGGACCACACAGGCCAACCTTCGCTCCCCACATGCATCAATGAGCCTTGGATGACCCGCCCTCTGACCCAGTTGTCTAGCCATCACAATTTGGCCCTTGTCAAACTCGCTCAAATCCTTACACTTGCCCATTTGCTTCTAACACATCAACTTTGAGGACAAAATGTTCACTTGCTGCCTAATATATCCCACCCACTAACAGGTGCCGTGATGAAGAGATAATCAGTGTTATTCACTTCACCTATCAGTGGTCATAATGTTATGCCAGATCGGTGTATATGCTAAGCTTTAGTATACTTTATATTAAATGATTATATTATGATGATGATGAATATATGATAAATAATAAAGTATGATATTATCCCTTGTGAAAAAGAAGTGTGCTTAATTGTATTGAAAAAAACTACATGCAGGGATTGTAATATTAAATGAAAAAACGTTCATGACTGTTTCTTAACACACTTAAGTACAATTTTAAAAAGTGCAATCAAGTTTTACTTTAAAGTACAATTTAAATCATTGTGTTTTAATAATATCCTCCAAAAGTCCTACTTAGGTGGGACAAAAAACACTTAGTTCAACAAACTGCATTAAAAATACATTTAAACTATAATAAATGTTCATTTAATGGTAAATAACAGTGTCCGAAAACCTTACATTCAGTTCACAATATATTATTCTCGTAATAAGTATTTGTTTCAAAAGGGATCTTGCTGCTTTACACAGTATGATTTCAAAAACATTTTTCTTAATGCCTTATTTTTATTAAAAATTTCACACCTTTTTGGAATATTCCACAACTTCCTCATCAGACCAGCCCACGATGCAGTCAACGATCTTTGATGAACTGCTACTGTCACAGTTGCATGATTTGGCTGCTTTCTGCAATGACGATCAACATGAGGACTTGAGAAGACTTTTAAATAACAAAATGATGAAAATATAAGAAGATTATGAAAGGAAATGAAACCTGGGCTATCTGTAAAGGATTAGCCATCACTAAACCATGCCAAAAGGCAGTCCCACTTTCTGCAATGGCACGATGAAACAGACCAGAAGCCAACGGTGAAAGAATCTTAAAGACATAATGACACAGAAAGTGACTCAATCATTCAGTACAAATAATTTTACAATCATTACGGCTGAATTATGGTTTCTACAGATACTAAATAGATGCACACCAGCGTGGATACACTGACTCCTCCTGCAGACTCTCCAAAGATGGTCACTGATTCAGGATCTCCACCAAAACTGTGGATGTTCTCCTGGACCCATTGTAGAGCAGCCACCTGGTCCAGAAAACCATAGTTTCCTGGCGCGTGTTCATCTCCTGTGCTGCAAAAAGAAAAGGAACCTTTTATCTGAATCTGTAATTAAATACAGAAACATGGATTCATAAAATAGGGCTTAAATCATGTGTACTAGTGATGCACCAAAATTAGTTTTTGTAATGAAACACTGAAATCAAACCTAAAGTTTTTACAAAAATAGTCAAAAAACAAAAATAATGATGAAAGTTTGTCAGTGATTTCAGCCCTTCAGACTTTTTCCCCGATTTATTTTTTTCCCCTCTATTTTTGTCACAGGATGTTTTTGGTTATGTTTCATGTGTTTAGTTTGCCATGTTCACTGTCATGTTTCTAAGTTTGCCATGTTCACTGTCATGTCTTGCCATGCACTTCCTGGCCTTGTCATGTGATTCCCTTGCCCTCATGTGGTCCTGCCATGTGCTCCTTTGTCTTGTGTTCTGTTGTCATGTTCTCATTGGTTATTGCTTAATCATTGTTCACAGGTGTGTCTTGTCTAGTCATTAGTCCTTGTGTATTTATACCCTCATGTTTGCCATGTGTCCTTGTCTGATATTGAATGTGTAAACCCGCTTGTTGGGGAGTCTTTGTTTTTAGTCAAAGTCAAAGTCAAAGTCAAAGTCAAAGTCAAAGTCAAAGTCAAAGTCAAGTCAAAGTCAAGTCACTGCACTTGGGTTCTGAATCTCGCCTCCAGTGGACTGTATTTTTTTTTACCTTGTAGTAAAAATCCTTTAAATCAAGATCCCAATCTTGTATTTGTAATCCAGTTACATTTGCATATTATATAATTAATTATTAAAAAATATTTTCTTGTTAATTGTTAATATACTGGCTGATTAGATCACAGACTCAGAGCAACAACACCCAGACTCTGTTATTCTATTCTTGGTGACTTTAAATCAAGCAAAGCTCACCCTTTAACTGCCAAAATACCCTACCAGAGACAAAAATATTTTGGACCACTTCTACGCCACAATAAAGGATGCATATCGTGCCATCCCAAGAGCAGCTTTAGGTCTCTCTGATCACTGTCTGGTTCTAACCTTAATTTTATACCGACCTACAGGCACAAACTGAAATTAGCTAAACCTGTCATAAGGACTAAAAAGACAGACTAATGAAGCAGAGCGGGATTTACAAGCCTGCTTCGAATGCACTGATTGGAGTGTTTTTGAGGCTGCTGCCACCGATCTGGGCAAGCTCGCAGATTCTGTCATATCAGTTTCTGTGAGGATATGTGCATTCCTACCAGGACTTATTTAACATAAAACGACAAACCATGGTTCTCAGCGAAACTCAGACACCTAGGCAACCCCAAGTTGTTGCCTATAGGATTGGGGACAAAATCTTGTACAATCAGGCCAAAAACACACTGACAAAAGAGATTAGAGTGGCTAAGAAGAGCTACTCTATAAAGCTGGATAACAGGTTTTCAGGCAACGACCCTGTGTCAGTGTAGAAAGGCCTGAAAGACATCACAAACTACAGGACACCATCCCCCAATTCTGTAGGGAATCAACAACTGGCTGACGACTTGAATGATTTCTGCTTACTACACATTTGAAAATCCCAGTCTTACACCTCTGTCTCTGTGCAACCATCAACACCTCCAGCAACCCCACTCTCATCACCAAGTGCAATGCAAAGCGTTGGATGCAGTGGTGTAAAGCACGCCGCCACTGGACTCTAGAACAGTGGAGACGTGTTCTCTGGAGTGACGAATCACGTTTCTCGGTCTGGCAATCCGATGGACGAGAACGGTACTTGCCTGATTGCATTGTGCCAAGTGTAAAGTTTGGTGGAGGGGGGTTATGGTGTGGGGTTGTTTTTCAGGGGTTGGGCTTGGCCCCTTAGTTCCAGTGAAAGGAACTCTTAATGCTTCAACTTTGTGGGAACAGTTTGGGGATGGCCCCTTCCTGTTCCTACATGACTGCACACCAGTGCACAAAACAAGGTCAGTTCACACTGTACACTAATGAATGTACATGCAGTACCGCTAACAACTACATGATTAAATTCTCTGACAACACAGCTATCCTGGGTCTCATATCAGACACATCTGATTTAGTGGCATATAAACATGAGGTTCAGAATTTTGTCCAGTGGTCTTACAATCAACATTAAGGAAACAGTGGAGATGGATGATCACTCAGCAGTGGTCATCAATGATCAGAATATAGCCCAGGTTGACTCTTACAGATATCTGGGCATACACATTGACAGTAAACTGACATGGAGTGTTCAGGTAAAAAAAAAAAATGTCTGTACAAGGGTCCAACAGCGACTACATTTTCTTCGTTGGCTCAGGGTCTTTGGTGTTAACCAGAAAGTGTTGCTTCTCTTTTACCATGCTGTAATTGAGAACATTCTGAGGTATGGCATCGCAGCTTGGTTTGGCAACCTCAGTGTACAGCTGAAAGCCCAGATTACACGGCTAACACAGAGAGCCATGAAAATAATGGGAGCCAAGCAGCATCCCACACTCCAGGCTGTCTTTGACGAAACAATCATCAGACAGGCCCAAAAAATTATCTCAGACCCCACCCACGTCCTTCACCCTGAGTACCAGCTTCTTCTCTTAGGAAGACGCTTTAGAGTCCCCAAGTGCTTTAAGAACTAATTTGTCCCCCTGTCCATCAAAGCTCTAAATAATAAGTCAGCAAGAGGTTTACCTCTGTAATGCTGTTTTTAATTTAAATTTTAGGTGTGTAGTACGAAGGGCAGTGTGCAATTGGTTGGTTGATGGTAGTCTGTGTATGTATTGCAGGTATTGTGTGTGTAGTGCGTGTGTATGAGTGATAGTCATGCATGTACTGTATATATTATTTTTATGTTTTTAAACAGCAGACACTGTATGTGTCCAAGACAAATTTCCTTCGGGATAATAAAAGTCTATCTAATCTAACATAAGCACGTCGCCACCTATTTGGTGATTGTGCAATTATTTTTTGGTTTAATAAGTAATCTTTATTCACTGAGAATAAGGATTATATATATGCAGATCCATGTGTGAGATGACAATAAAATAAATAAATATATTTGAATTCAATTAACATTTAAACATTACCTTGTTATAATAGTGCTTTAGAATTAAATGTATAATATTGTATATTATATAACTATATAGCACATTTATTTATATTAATATAACTATATTAATTATATAACACACATCTGAACCTCTTAAGCCAACTAACCCTGGAACATAACCTGTTCCAGGGTTGCACTCCGAGAGTGATTTGCAATGGCTACTTACATACCCTAAAAGTTACTTCCGTCTTTGGAACTGAAAGTTGAGGTTATCCGCTTACTTACTCTTAAACATACCCAGGTATGTCACATAACCTTCTTTCTGGAAGACCCCCTTGTACATATGCATATCTTATTCATATATATTTATTGTTTTATTTTATTATCTGTGTACTGTTGTTGTCTCTGTGTACTGGAAGCTTCTTTTGTCACCAAAACAAATTCCTTGTATGTGCAAACATACCTGGGAATAAAGCTCTTTCTGATTCTAAATTGAAGTTTTTTTGCATAAAGCCTTTATGTTTGAACTGCCATAATAAATGTTTTATGAAAATATTATAAATTGTACTATGACCAATTTTCTGATTTCATTATGCACCACAATTAATTATTGGCACCTCATAATAATACATCATTATTGGTGATATTAATCTTTCCACTTTAATTAAACATGGTATGATCCAGGGTAAAGCTGCAGCTTTATGGCACCGACCTAAAGAATCCCAGCAGTCCCAATCTGTACTGAATCAACACCACGACCACATCCTGATACGCTGACAGAACGGAGCCATCGTACAATGAAGCTGAACCAAGAGAAAGTCCTCCACCATGAATCCAAACCATGACCTAGGAAACACAAGGAAACATTCTCTACCCAAACTCTATGAGGACATTCAATCACAAAAAGCTGTTGTTGAACTTACTGGTAACTTGGCATCTTCTTCACCAGGTTTGACTGGACTGTAGATGTTGAGATACAAACAGTCCTCTGAGACATCAGGAATCTCCACATTCTTAGAGAGAAACTCCAGCTCAACGACACTCACTTGCCGATCCTGAATGCACCTAAAGAAACCACGGTACATTAGATACTGGAAATGTCTAAACGCATTTGAATTGAAATACGGTTGTGTGGCATCTTACATGGGTGGCTGTTTGGTTGCATCTCTCACTCCTTGCCATGGTTCTGCAGGTTGGGGTCGAGCCAGTCTCAGGGACCCCACCGGGGGCTTGGCAAACGGTACACCTAGATAGCCACTGACAACAGTTTCCTTGCCCTTCGCAGTCATGAAGGAACCTCTTAGACTTCCTAATTTTGTATGTGCTACAGGTCCTGTGAAAAACAAATGTGTAACAATTCTTAATTTTATGCAGTGAACCTTAGCTAATTTTGAAACAATGCTGACTCTGATAACTTGCCTTCCTTTCGCTCATTTATTAATCGTGGAAGGGTTTGAGTCATGAAATTAAAGTGTTCTCCCTTAATGTTTTTGCCGGGTTTCTGTTCCAGTCCAATGCTGAGATATTCAGCCTCAGCTCCAAATTCAGGCCACGATGTGAGGCCCAGACCATTCGGAGACCTGAATTAAAAAAAGTTTTTAAAAAAAAGTTTAAAATGTATGTGGCAAAAATGTATTCTTTGTATACATGTTTGTTTAATATAGTTTGAATTTAATGACTTAAAATGTCATGTATTGTAACCATCAAGTAAAAAGTAATATATTTTCTTACAATTTAAATACATGTGCATGTACAGACACAAAATTTTAAATGTATTTTTATACAAAATTTTATGTTTTTCAAGGTTTTATGGTAACACTTTACAATAAGATTTCATTTGTTAACATTAACAACTAACAATAAAAATACTCCTAAAGCATTCATTAATCTTAGTTTAAAATAAAAAAATGTATCTGTTAACATTAGTCAATGAACTGTGAAGTAACATGAAGAAACAACTATTGTGGCAAGGTGGGCGAGCGAGAGATGTGGGAGGAGCGAGCGAGACCGGTGCGTGATCCCTCTCATGAGGGAGCCCGGAGGCATATAAGGAAGAGCAACAGTGAAGGACAAGAGAGGACCAGGCCTGGACTTTATTTTATGTTTTGTTTACGTTTTGTTATGTGTGTGTGCGGCAGTCGTCCGTGAGGGGCTGTCTGTGTTTTTATTATCAGTTTGTTTATTTTGGATTAAAGAGTGTTGAACGTTCACCGGTTCCCGCCTCCTTCTTCCCTGAACTAAGAACTACATTACAACTATATTTTTAATATCTAACAATAACAAAGGTTAATAAATAGTGTAAAAATATATTGCTCATAGTAAGTATATAGTTCATGTTAACTAACGCGTTAACTGATGTCAACTAATGAAACCATACTGTAAACTGTTACCGTTTTTACAACTAGACATATACAGTATTAATTCATATTGTATGTCACATGACATTTTACAACCTGAATTTATTGACTCAAGTGGTCTTCACTATGATATCACTTACTGTTTTAAGGCCCCTCCCCCCCAAATCATGCACCACATGATTTGATTTGGCAGACTTTATTTTTTTTTCTTTAAACATAACATTTAACAAACTACTTCAAATATTATGCCAAACTCTACTTGTTAAACTTTTAATTTCAAGAATTTCATCCTTTTAATTAAGCTTTTTTTATTCATCACGATATCAGTCTACCACCCTGACATTTTTGTCTTTATCACTCCAGAAAATATCAACTGGACTTATGATGTCTCAATTACCCAGTGCGAGCAAAGTTCCCCCAGTAAGCCATGACAGTTCTACAAAGCTCATTTTCTTCTTCTGAGAATTCACCTAAATTAAAACAGGAAGAAAGACGTCAAATAGAAAAACTAAAAGAAACACTGTACAGATTTTCACTACCTACAGCAGGTGTTCAAAACTCAGTTCAGAGTTTAGTTCTAACCCTGCTCCACATAAGTTTGAAGGACTTGGTTAGCTAGATCAGGTGCGTTTAACTAAGGTTAAAGCTAAACTCTGCAGGCTCTCCAAGAGTTTTACACCTCTGACCTATAGAATCATTAAGGTGAAAGTCACACTGCATCGACATACAGATGGCAACACTTTGTCGAGTTCTGTCGGATCAGTGTTTTACCCCTTTGTTGTTTGTTGATGTTGGTCAGCTCTTGACTTTGCCGAATGACGCGACTGCCTGTAGAAGGTCTTTGAGGGAGGTCAGCTCTTGACTTTGCCGAATGACGCAACTGCCTGTAGAAGGTCCTTGAGGGATCTTTGCTGATCATGTGGAGTAGGTGCTCTGTCGGTGCAGATCCCTATCCACGGTTGGTGAGGCTGAGGAGGATCCCGCCAGCCCCACGCCTGCCATTGACCCAGAGTCTGAGCCGGCAACAGAACCTTAACCCGAGCCAATGCCCAACATGGACCCTATGTATAAATCCACTCCCACTACGGAGCCAGAGCTGACCATCATGTCCAGAGCGTACAGCCAGGTCCATCCCAGAATCAGCGCTGGCTACCCAGAGAATTTTTGTATAATTGATCTGTGGTTTGCAGATTCTGTTCCCATCCATGTCCCCACCCTTGAAATTTCTCTTCCTCTGCCAGTTCCATCTGTCTATACGGACAATCCGGTCCAGTCCAAAATCCTTCCCTCTCTACTGGGCTCCCTCCGGCTCTGCCTTGGTCCATCGTCGCTCTGGTTTTGCTGTGAACTTCTGGGTCTCCGGCTGTGCTTCAACCCTTCAACCCTTCGGCTCCACCAAGCTCCTCCCCTCCAGCTTCTCCTTTGTTCCACCAGCATCGCCTCTGCGAGTCCCAGCTCCACCTCAGTCCCGCAAGCCAGCAACTCCACCTTGAACCTCCAGACAAGATGTGTCACCCTGGGTCTTTGCTCCTTCAGCCCTGCCTGGGTTTTCTGTCACAGGTTAGTGTTTGAGTTGCCATGACCATGACAGCAGTTACATTCACTGTTATTCTGTGTATGTAAATTTTCACAATACAAATCCAGTAATTTCAATTGTAATACGCACAATCACAAATGAGGACGGAAGTATTCTCTTGCAGTTTTCGGAAAAGAAAGCGTTAAAGTGGATTAACAAAAAGCTGCTTGGTATGAAAGTGACTTCTGTGTGAGCTGTGCTTCATACATCGCTACACTATACAACAATTCACCATGATGTCACAACAATAATAGACGTTCTTCCGGGTGGCAAAAGCCGAAGCGTTCCTATAGCAACGCTAGTAAATTGATTGGAAGGGAGACCCACCGTCGGCACTCAGCAGTAGCCTAATTTACATTTCAACAGTTGATTCAAAAACAGACGTGGTGGAAATTCAGACATAGTTAACATAATCATTGAGGGACTGATTAACTAATTCAGGTGATAGCAATACATGAAATGCCTAACCTTGGTCTAGTAGATGTAGCGCTAGTCTACTACCATAATTTTTAAATGAGCCTCAGCCTACCATTGAGTAGTTATTTTAGTGACTGTTGCTGTTTGACTTACAATATGTTAGGCTATGGTAGATGATCTATTTCCCTGTTATCTAACTAAAAAGGCTATGATCGTTTTCTGTTGCTCGAATCGGATGGCACAGACGTGAGCTTTTGACGGTGAAAAGCGCGCGCTGTAGACTAGCGCTACTCAGCTAGGCATTCACTCAAACTAAACTCGCGGTGATGATGAAACCAATGTGGTACACGCATCAATCATCCATCAGCAGTAGCCTACAACTATGTTTTGCTTTTCCTATTTCTTCCATTGACATTTGATTAGTAGCCTACATGACACTAGAAGTTCTGTCTCTTCCTTGTATAATACTTTTACTTCAGGCAGTGACTACGTTTACATGTGCACCAATAATGTGACTATTTATAATAATCAGAGTAAGGTCTTAATCGCAGTAAGATGTTTACATGACATGAGCAGAACTCTTCACTCCAGCTTACATGCAATTTTCATTATTCTGATTATTCGCTAATAAGTACACTCAGATAGGCATACAGTATGTTACCGGCCATTGTTTTAATCTATTTGCATCAAATTCAAAACACATTTTATGGACGTAGCTTACTGGATATTATCGGTGCCGTGATGAACATCGCAATGCGTTTGCCTATGCTGCCGTCGCGTTATTCGCCGTCTAGATGAAGATACGGAGCAGAGACTGCGCAGCGAGTTGTGTTGACAGAGTTTAGTGATTTGGAGAAGAGAAAACTTCAGAATAATGTCACAAAGTTCATTCATGAAGTTGCGTGAACAACACATGGTATCCGTGTACGTTAGTGCACATGCACACTTTGGTCAGAATGGTAATTATGCAATTATGGTGTTTACATGCCTGTTTATTGTGATTAAAATCGGCGTAAGCCACCTAGTTTAATGTCAGTGACTGGCAACGAGTTTGATCTTAAAAAGAGACCTTAAGTTTACTAATATTAGTCTCGAATTTCCCCAGCTGAAGATAATTATGCTCTGCATAATGTAGATGTCCATGTACACTCACCTAAAGGATTATTAGGAACACCATACTAATACTGTGTTTGACCCCCTTTCGCCTTCAGAACTGCCTTAATTCTACATGGCATTGATTCAACAAGGTGCTGAAAGCATTCTTTAGAAATGTTGGCCCATATTGATAGGATAGCATCTTGCAGTTGATGGAGATTTGTGGGATGCACATCCAGGGCACGAAGCTCCCGTTCCACCACATCCCAAAGATGCTCTATTGGGTTGAGATCTGGTGACTGTGGGGGCCATTTTAGTACAGTGAACTCATTGTCATGTTCAAGAAACCAATTTGAAATGATTCGAGCTTTGTGACATGGTGCATTATCCTGCTGGAAGTAGCCATCAGAGGATGGGTACATGGTGGTCATAAAGGGATGGACATGGTCAGAAACAATGCTCAGGTAGGCCGTGGCATTTAAACGATGCCCAATTGGCACTAAGGGGCCTAAAGTGTGCCAAGAAAACATCCCCCACACCATTACACCACCACCACCAGCCTGCACAGTGGTAACAAGGCATCATGGATCCATGTTCTCATTCTGTTTACGCCAAATTCTGACTCTACCGTCTGAATGTCTCAACAGAAATCGAGACTCATCAGACCAGGCAACATTTTTCCAGTCTTCAACTGTCCAATTTTGGTGAGCTCGTGCAAATTGTAGCCTCTTTTTCCTATTTGTAGTGGAGATGAGTGGTACCCGGTGGGGTCTTCTGCTGTTGTAGCCCATCCGCCTCAAGGTTGTGCGTGTTGTGGCTTCACAAATGCTTTGCTGCATACCTCGGTTGTAACGAGTGGTTATTTCAGTCAAAGTTGCTCTTCTATGAGCTTGAATCAGTCGGCCCATTCTCCTCTGACCTCTAGCATCAACAAGGCATTTTGGCCCACAGGACTGCCGCATACTGGATGTTTTTCCCTTTTCACACCATTCTTTGTAAACTCTAGAAATGGTTGTGCGTGAAAATCCCAGTAACTGAGCAGATTGTGAAATACTCAGACCGGCCCGTCTGGCACCAACAACCATGCCACGCTCAACATTGCTTAAAACACCTTTCTTTCCCATTCTGACATTCAGTTTGGAGTTCAGGAGATTGTCTTGACCAGGACCACACCCCTAAATGCATTGAAGCAACTGCCATGTGATTGGTTGATTAGATAATTGCATTAATGAGAAATTGAACAGGTGTTCCTAATAATCCTTTAGGTGAGTGTAGATGGACAGTTTTGAGAATACACGTCCACTTGCTTTAACCTCCTCAGCACCCACAAGTTTCACTAGATATATTTACTTTTTTCTGAAGGAAATCGATAAAATCCTACACCTTTTGCTGTATATCTGGCAGCACAACCCCAAACACAACACGTTTTCGTCATAGTTTCAACTTTGATCAACAACAATGTTGTGTAACTGTAACTGTTTACTGGATCTCTTCAGTTGGTCAGTAGAAGCCGCTTGTGTTCTGCCACCCGGAAGTATCTTGGTGCCTATTGTTTACAAACATTCTGAAATGCCGTATTGACAATAGACAACTGACCTTTTTACCACAGAATTTTGCAGAAATTTTGTTCTTATGAAGACTAAAACCATTTGTTACACTTTATAATATGATTTGGGTTTTACCTTTCAGCTTTATAATTCCATCTCCAAAGCAAGAACCAAGAACAAATGCAGTTTCATCTCCATGGTCACTTCCAACAAAACTGGGTCTTTTCTTTTTAACTATACTGGGAGGATGCTGGAATTCATACATATATACTGGTGCACCAGCATCTAGAAATAGATTAATAATTATCTTTGAGTATCATTGAAACAGCATTCAACGAAATTAATCATATTTCTACAGCACATTAAACAAACTCTCACCTCGGTGGTAGTTCGCTAGTTTGCGAGCTGGGATGTTGAACATAAAGTCTCCTAACATCTCTCGAAAACCATCTCGGATTTTGATCCTGTCAGGGGATGTGCCCAGATACTCATTTAAAACAAGCTCAAGAATTGACTGATCTTGAAGCTAAAGGGGATCAAATTAGACCAGAAATATTACATAAAATTTGTAATAATATTTTTTTTAAATATTTTTATATTTATATTATAATTTTAAAATACAAACAATAACCTAGAAAAAATACATATGCATGCTATGCAGATAAAATGTAAAACCGAAGATAAAAGTATTACATTCTCTTACAGCATGATTAAACATTGTCAACAATGGCACGATCTGCTCCATATCCATCCCATCTGTCCATCCTGGAGGTGAAAAGTACTATGGAAAAACAATTGCTAAAAATTAATATTATTGTGAAATTCTAACTAAAATTCAAATTTTTGGAGAAACAAATCGTATGTTTGTATTTTTACAGATTTTAAAAGTGAAGAAGTCTGTCTTTACATTAGGCAGCATAAATCCACACTCATCATTAGTGATTCCGGTGATCAGAGGCACTTTATTAAATTGGTGCGATTGAAGAAGCTCTGCTGCAGGTTTTGGAAGGAAGTGGCCATCCACTGTTACTCCAAAATGAATCATTGAATGCTCCTGTTTCACAAGACAAACATATGCAAACACACTGTTTAGAACATAGGTGGACTGTTCGCTTTATTTGTGAGTGTTGTTCACATAGATTCTATGAGAAAATACAGTATTTGGACGGACAGGCAGACAGACAGACAGACCTTAGTAATTGTCAAGATGTCTTCTTCTGTCAGCTGCATCACACAGTCAACAATCTTTTTTGTGCTGGAAATATCACAGCCGGATACATTTCCTACAGCCTAGAGAGAAACAAGTGATGTTTACACTC
Organism: Rhinogobio ventralis; assembly: GCA_039654625.1. Classification (NCBI taxonomy): domain Eukaryota; kingdom Metazoa; phylum Chordata; class Actinopteri; order Cypriniformes; family Gobionidae; genus Rhinogobio; species Rhinogobio ventralis. Next base: position 21,738,265 of record CM077216.1, read on the forward strand.
AATTTCTTAAAAATTTTTTTTTTACAACAGACGGATTCATTTGTTTAAGGTTTCTTAAGAAAAGAACAGGTGTAACTGACCTGAGCTAATGGCAGAGGGTTGGGAATCATGAGAGAATCCATTATTGCCGTACCACTCTCTGTGATAGCATGATGGAAGAGGTTTGCAGATAATGGTGAAAGAACCTATGAAATTTTTTTTTGATTCAGTGACATTGTAATATGTTGGCATTGGAAAGAAACATGCATGACAAAAGAATGGAGAATCAAGATGATATTTAATATTAAATTAAACAAACACTCATAGATCGACAATAACGGACAAATAAACTAGGGAAACTCCAAAGACATGAATAATTATGGAAGCCACAGCAATGAGTGTCTGAGGTGGAGCCAGGGTACCAGATGACTAAGGCGCAGCCGGTGGGCCTGAGAAACAAGGTGAAGCTGGAGGGAAGGTGGAGCCCAACGGAAACGGTGGAGGGACGAAGCATAGTTGTAGGCCTGTAAGTCTGTGGCGCAGGCAGAATGATGTCTGACCAAGGTGGAGGTGGAGGGACGAGTGAGCCTGGTGAAGCCATGGGGTCAATGGTCTCTGGTGGAGCTGAGGGAGAGAGGAGCCAAGGTGGACGGACCGAGGTAGAGTGACGGGATCAGCAGCTAGAGGCGGAGCCAGGGGATGCTCTTGCCTGGGCGACACAGGATACAGGAAGACCTGAGGTAGGTCCACACAACTGAGTGGTATTAGTGAAGAAGTTGTGGGGCTGAAGGGAACCAGTGAAGGCGGGGCTGATGAACTGGCTGATTTTGGAAGAAGAGGCAAGAGGGAGGTTGGGGGGGAACTCTAGAGACACAGGAGACTTTGAGGGACCAGAGAGACACAGGAGACTTCATACTGGGTGGGACCAGCAGGGATGGGAGACATTGGTAAATATCCCTTTCCAAATACTCAAAACATCAACTAGAGGTCAGCAGCAGCTCACCCTCAGCATTGGGAGTGTGGGCAGGGTCTTCCTCCATTCCCTTGTACTCCCATGATAACGGATGATGTAGCCGGCTCATACACCTGGCCAGACTCACTGGCTCAGTCCTCTTTTCTGGTACTGGCTCGTTCATTGTGCAAGACCTGAGCACCCCATCTATGGTGGACTCTGACATCCGCTCCATGCAGCGGGGTGAAGGCTGGCTGGTCTCTGGGCTTGGAGTGTATGCTGGGATAACGGGCTTCTCTGCCTCCTCGCAGATGGTGAGAGGGGAATGCCATGCAGCAACATCCTCCCCAAATATTCCACCAGAGCTCTTGGATGGAGGAGGAAGATGAGGAGGAGACGCACAGCTGGTGAGTCCATCATTTTTCCTCAATTTTAAGGGTCCGTTATTCTGTAACGAATTGGTGTTCGAGAGAAATGTACACGACAAAGGAATGGAGAATTAAGATAATCTTTAATATTAAACTAAACAAACACTCATACATTGACAAATGAACTAGGGAAACTCAGGGCTTAAATACATTGAGGATGATTAGCGTAACTTAGGGGAACTTATGGGAACAAATGGCACTTTTCCACTGCGTGGTACGGCTTGGTACGGCTTGAGTCGGCACGGCACGGCGCGGCTCTGTTTGCTTTGCACTGCGTGGTACGACTCGGCTCGGCACAGCACGGTTTGGCTCAGCTCAACTTGCTTTTCCACTGCAGTAGTACCGCTTCAAGTGGGTGGGATTACGTTGTAGACATCATCGTAAACGCGACACAAAAACAAACGCACGAAACAGGAGCAATGAAGCCTATCGTAGGAATGGTGTTCTTGATTCTCGGCATGTGGATGTTTTTCACCGCACAGCCACACAGGCTGATGGCAGCAAAACAAAATACTGCACAAAAAAACAAGAGAATATGGGAACTCCTACAACAAAGCACAGATGACGACAGGCTTGCTTGACGGCGCACGAGGGTAAGCTAATCTTGCGTTTAGCAATCTAAGGTCTCAATCGCTATATCACTGTCACAAAAGCATATAATGAACTTGGCTGCTAAAATTATGTTTTAAAATGCGTATTCTGTGTATTCAGATTTTGCAAAGTCGCCGCCACAGACCATCTGTTTGGACATTTAACTGAGCTTCTAAATGGTGGGATGTGATTGTTCCCGGTTTTACAAACAGTCAGTGGCTGGAGAACTTTAGAATGTCAGAAGAAACGTTTGCCTACTTGTGCAACAAAGTGCGTCCAGCAATGGAAAGACGGGACACAAACTTTCATGTTTGTGTACCGCTAAAGAAGAGACTAGCCATTGCCCTGTGGAAGCTTGCAACCGGCTCTGAGTACAGGAGTGTTGGACATCTTTTTGGAGCAAGCATAACAACTGTTTGTCGATGTGTTCAGGAGTTCTGTGCTGCAGCAGAGACTTTTTTGGTACCAGAACAAATTAGTTTTTCCAGATCAGGAGAAGTTTCAAGAAATGGCTACCTACATTGAGAACAGGTGGGGGCTCCCACAGTGTATTGGTGCTATTGATGGATCACACATACCCATCATAGCACCACAGGGCTATCACTGTGACTATTTAACCACAAGGTGTTGTGGATGGAAAGGGACTTTTCTGGAATGTTTTCACAGGACTGCCTGGAAGCCTGCATGATGCTCGTGTTTTGAGATTGTCCACACTGGGAGTTGGCAAGTCATGGAAACCACATACCAGCTTACACCAGAAACACTGGTGGGGTGAATGTTGGCTACTACATCCTAGGAGATTTTGCCTATCCCTTGCAGCACTGGCTCTTAAAACCATTCGTTGACACTGGACGGCTGACAGCAGAACAGCAGGTGTACAACATGAAAATCTCCAGAGCACGTGTAGTGGTGGAAAATGCCTTTGGTAGATTAAAAGGAAGATGGCGTTGCCTTATAAAAAAGAATAACTGTGCGGTCGACCTTGTGAAATCTATGGTCCTGACATGCTGTGCTCTACATAACCTTTGTGAGAGTCATGGAGAGACTATGAGAGTGTATGGGATTCACCTTCAGCAGCAGAGCCTGTGGTGGCACTGGTACAGGCTGTAGAGGAGGAGGGCCGGGATGTACGTGAGGGTCTGTTGCGTTACTTGAATAGTTAACTATTGTTGTCTGTCCTGTCAAGTGTATTATCGATAAACTAAATATTTCAAAGTATAATGTCTCGCTTTTTCTTTTTTTTTATTAAACAGGCTTTAATTATTATGTTATTTATAATTCACATTTATCCATTGGTACAGTACATGCAAATGAAATATTAAATCATTAAGAAAGTAATGAAGCACACGTTTGTCCAGTACCTTTTTTTATTGAAGAAAAACAAATACAAAGTTGCAAAGAACATATTAAACATATTACACTTTAAACAATGTGGAAATGTATGTAGTGCAAACAATATATACATAAGACATAATAAATATTAAGTACAAGTGTAAACAGAGGAAATGTAAACAATGTGCAAATTGTATGTAGTGCAAAAAAATACGTAAAACAAATAAAAAATGAAGAAAAGTTAGAAATGTGTGGTTTTTTCAAAAGGTTTTTACTGTGATGAACAATTTTTTGACAATTTTTTGAGAGTATATATATATATTTATGGTTGCTGGTTTTGGTGGTCGTGCTGCTGTTGGTGGTCGTGCTGGTGGCGTCACTGCTGCACCCAGTTGTGAAGTTGAGGCGTCATTGCATTGCATGGAGAAAGTGCATCCTCCATCATGTTCAGGGCACCCTCCCTTCCATTACTCGCCGGTCTACTGCCGTAGTTAGCGGCCATTTGGTCGAACCACTTCCAATTTCTTCTGTTTGAACCACTCTGGCTGTTGTGGTCCTTTTGGTTCTGTAGTCGCTTTTAAGTTTTTTTAGCTTGTCCCTACACTGTTTGGACAGCTGAGCGACTTCCTGAAAAACGTTTTCATTCCGTGTCGCCCCATCCAGCTCTCGCTGGATCCGCTCCTCGGCTACCAACGAGAGGAACGTCTGCACCTCGTCTACCCAACAAGATTCAGCCATTTTTTTGTTTTTTGACTAGTTTTCCTTTCAAGCAAGTCGTGCGAACGATACTGCAGTGGCTGTTACTACTAGTGGGTTTGGTGTTGCAAATCCAATGACGCTAGTAGTGACGATTCTCTCTGACCAATCAGTGATCTGTAGTGTTTAAACGTCACATTTTAGTATCGGTACGGCACGCATGGAACCCCAACCGAGGTGGTACTGTTTAAGCGAGCCATACCAAGCCGTACCATGCAGTGGAAAAGCGCTGCGTACCAAACTGTACCGAACCGTACCGAGCCATACCATGCAGTGGAAAAGCGCCAAAGCGAACTATGCCGAGCCGTACCATGCAGTGGAAAAGCGCCAAAACTAGCAATGGGAACACAGGCAAAACAGGAACATAATATATCCTTACATGTAAAGACACACTGAGTCCTCCAGCAGACCCTCCAAATATGGTCACTAATTCAGGGTCACCCCCAAAGCTGTGGATGTTCTCCTGGACCCACTGAAGTGCAGCCACCTGGTCCAGAAGACCATAGTTTCCTGGCGCGTGTTCATCTCCTGTGCTAAAGGGCAGAATATCATCATACAACTCCATCAGAGACCTTCTTATCAATTACACTAATCAGAGTTCTAAAGCATCACACACATGAAATAATAGGACTTTATGGCCGTTTAAACAAATTAAACTGATTCAAACTGATTAGACATGAACGCTCTCTCAGGTCATGTTTACCACTGGGAAACTCTTTAAACATGTCGGAGGGGAAAATTATTGCTGCTGTGACTGCTATTATTTATTAGTTTTTTCCACAACAGCTACATTGCCTTGTCTTGTCGTTAAAGTAGTGCATATTTACACATATGAATAATCATTTGAAGCATATTGCATGTTTTATACACAGCGAAAATAGCCTGTATTTGACAGAAGTTCCAGAATCGTCAGCAATCTGCTTAATATCTAGACTGTGAATGTTATTTGGTTGTCAATGGAACACTAAATATAATTTTGGCTTTAATACAATTTTCCCTGGTGTCCTACATGATTCCTGTTATTTCTGACAACAAAGAACTTGAAAGTGACACGCTTGTAATCACAACTTCAACTTCTTAAAACATGCTAGCAAAGTGCTAGTTTATGTTAGAAATATGCTAGCATTGTGTCAAATCATGCTAACATGTCAAAATGTTGGCAATGTGCTAAATCAGGCTAGAAACATGCTAGCAACCTGTTCAAACATGCTAGCACTATGTTAAACCAGGTTAGCAAAGTACTAAATCATGCTAGCAGCATGCTAAAACATTCAATGTGACAATTTATACTAGAAACGCGGTGAGGGTGTTGCGTCCAAGGACCTATTTGTTTGTATTTTTGTTCCCCCTTCTTTTTCCCTGTTTCCCTCTCTTTACTTCCAGTAAGTAGGAAGTATTGTCATCTGGCTACAATGACTGTCTGTCTGCTGTGATTGGAGGATGAGAGGAAGCACTGGGAATTTTAGCAACACCTTTCCCCAGAGCAGTGTGTGGACAAGTAGTACGGTTGGTGTCGAGTGAATATGGCGACAAAAGCAGTGAAATCAATATACAAATTACAAATATGAAAAGGAATGTGGATGTTAAATTAAAATTATATAAACAACAACTAGAATGTGTATATACTGTATAATTGTCACAGATCCGCCAGGCTCCCACGTCACTCAATCACAGCGCACGCCTTCCCCTGAGTATTGATCACGCGCACCTGCACCTCATCAACACACCAATCACCACCAGTACTTAAGGCACACACACACTCACAGTCACTGTCCGGTCTCGTTTGTATGTTGGTACATACCTCTATGCTAAACTTCAAGGACTTGCTTTATGCTACTTACCTTCTCCCGTTATTCCTTAAAGCCTCCAGCGTTCCAGCCTTGTGTGTGTGCGTGTCTCCATCTTCACTTCAGCTCCAACTCTCTCTCCAGCGATCTCCTCTCCAAACCTTCCCAACGATCACCTCGAGATATCATCATCCACCACTCACGATCACCTCGAGATATCATCATCCACCACTCACGATCATCTACACTCTTCACCTGCACATCCGTCAGCCGCTGCTCTGCTCAATAAACACTACTTCCCCTTATCCTTTGTCTCTGTCCCTTCTGTACCGTAACAGAAGACCGGACCACAACCGATGAGCACCAGCATGAGCACCACCGACCCATTCCAGGAACTCGTGGACGCTGTCCGTCGATCACTTCCATTCATTCCACCAGCGAGCACTTCCGCAAACAACACCGCATCTCCCTCTGCACCCGTCTACGCCAGTCCCATGGCCAGACCAGCGCCCTACTCTGGCCTGGCGGAGGACTGCAATGGATTTCTGCTACAATGTTCGCTGGTCCTGGAGATGCAACCGCTCCTCTATCCTGACGATAGGTCCAAGGTGGCATTTATCATCTCGCAACTAAGAGGTAAGGCCTTACAGTGGGCAGAAACCTTGTGGACCCAGGATAATCCCATTGTCCACACTCGGGCAGGCTTCATAGCCCATTTCAAGGACGTCTTCGGGAAACCTGCTTGGGATGCCTCCATAGGTGAGCAACTTTACCATTTGAAACAAAATAAGATGCCGATCAATGAGTATGCCCTCCAGTTCAGGACCCTAGCTGCCGCCAGCGGATGGAATGAGCAATCGCTGCTCACCACCTATCGTCAGGGTTTGGATCCCCGTGTGCGGTTGCATCTCGCTGCATACGAGGACACCATCGGGCTCGAACGCTTCATCCAATTGTCTATCCGCTTCGCCACTCGTATGCAGTCGTGCCTCGAAGAGCACCAGGGCCAAGAACTACTCCTTTCCTCCTTCCGTCAGCCAGAGTCCGTCAGCCCTCCAGAACCAGCCCCAGAACCCATGCAAGTACAGCAAACACGACTAACCCAGGGGGAACGTCGGAGACGGCTGGTCCAGGGTCTATGCCTGTACTGCGGTACTATGGGGCATCCCATTACTCAATGCCCTATTCGTCCTAATCGTCCTGTGGTGAGTGCTATCGTTCCATTTCCACATAATATGCAGCCTCTCACCACTATTGTGAACTTAACTGCTGCCGGCGTTACCCTTCCAGTTTCTGCCCTCCTCGACTCTGGGTCAGCCGGCAACTTCATCTCGGGCGCCCTCTGCCGTCAGCTTCGCCTCAAGACCACAGCTACACCCACAACTTACCAGATCCACTCGGTAACGGGGAAACCCCTCAGCCGACGGCAAGTTCGGTCCATTACCGTCCCCATCCAGCTCCAAGTGGGGATATTACACACGGAACAACAACAACTGCTGGTTCTGGAGGACTCCACCGCTGACGTGATCCTAGGGCGTCCCTGGTTAGTGCAGCACAATCCCATCATCTCCTGGAAATCAGGCGAAATCCTGAAGTGGGGCGATAGCTGTTTCCGGGGTTGTTTTCGGGCTCTCCCTGTTCCCCCTACTCCAAACTCTAGGAAGATGTCCGTGTGTTCCACCTCCATCGAGAGCCCGGTTGAACAACGTTCGGTAGATATACCATCTTGCTACGCCCCCTTCAGCGATGTCTTCTGCCCTCAGCAAGCATCCAAGCTGCCTCCACATCGGCCATGGGACTGTGCCATCGATCTGCTTCAAGGTGAGTCAGTGCCCCGTGGGAAGATTTACCCATTGTCACTCCCGGAGGAGAAGGCCATGGAGGACTACATCAAGGAGGCGCTCGACCAGGGTTACATCCGACCGTCTACATCCCCTGCTGCTTCCAGCTTCTTTTTCGTGGCCAAAAAGGACGGAGGCTTGCGGCCCTGTATCGACTACCGAGCACTCAATAACATAACTGTCAAGTTCCGTTATCCCGTTCCTCTCGTCCCAACGGCGCTAGAACATCTCCGAGGTGCCACTGTCTTCACCAAGTTGGACCTCCGCAGCGCCTACAACCTCATCCGAATACGCGAGGGGGACGAGTGGAAGACAGCCTTCGTGACACCTACGGGCCACTACGAATACCTCGTCATGCCCTATGGATTAGCCAACGCCCCCTCCGTATTCCAGGATTTCATCCACGAGGTGCTCCGGGAGTTTCTCCACAAATTCGTTCTGGTCTACATCGACGACATCCTGATCTACTCCCGGAGCCTGGCCGAACATCTCCACCACGTTGCGGAGGTCCTGCAACGCCTGAGGGACTTCCAACTTTATCTCAAAGCCGAAAAATGTTCCTTCCATCAGCCCTCAGTGCAGTTCCTTGGGTATAACATCGATAGCAGTGGCATCCGGATGGACGAGGGGAAGGTGGAGGCCATCAGGAACTGGCCTATTCCCACCACCATAAAGGAACTCCAAAGGTTTCTGGGATTCGCAAACTTCTACCGTCGTTTCATTCTTAATTACAGCATCATCTCCTGCCCTCTCACGCAACTCCTCCGTTGCAAGCCCAAGTCTCTGTCCTGGACTCCAGCGGCCACGAAAGCTTTTGACGCCCTTAAGGATGCATTCACTTCGGCTCCCCTCTTAGTGCATCCAGACCCCACGAAAGCCTTTGTAGTGGAGGTAGACGCCTCCACCACAGGAGTGGGAGCCGTTCTCTCACAGCAGCAGGGAACACCCAGCCGCCTCCATCCATGTGCCTTCTTCTCCCGGAAACTCAACCCGGCGGAGGTAAACTACGACATCGGTAACCGGGAACTGCTGGCCATTAAGATGGCCCTGGAAGAGTGGAGGCATTGGTTGGAGGGTTCCCAGCTCCCTTTCTTGGTCCTCACTGACCATAAGAACCTGGAATATCTCAGGGATGCTAAGAGACTCAATCCCCGGCAGGCCCGGTGGGCCCTGTTCTTTACACGATTCAATTTCACAATTTCCTATCGACCAGGACCCAAGAATATAAAGGCAGACGCTCTCTCCCGTCTCTACAACCCAGAAGAGTACTCCAAAAAAGCCGAGCCCATCATCCCTGAGAAACTGTTCGTGAGTCCCATCACCTGGTCCGAGGAGACCTTGCCCTCCTCCAATGTCTCCACCAATGCCCCGCTGGGTTGTCCACCAGGCTCACAGTATGTCTCACGAGCACGGCGCACTCCCCTCATTCACACTTCCCACTCGTCTTTGGGCACTGGCCACCCGGGGGTCAATGAAACCCTCTCGTTGCTGAAGGAGCGCTTCTGGTGGCCCAATATGGCATCGGACGTCAGAAGGTACGTGAGGGGATGCCAGGAATGCGCCATCTCCAAAAGCCCAAGACATCTTCCCTCCGGCAAACTCCATCCTCTGCCCGTTCCCAACCGTCCGTGGTCACACCTAGGGGTAGACTTCATCACAGACCTTCCCGTATCCGGAGGTCAGACTTGTGTACTAGTGGTAGTGGACAGATTCTCCAAGTCCTGTCGACTGATCCCGTTAAAAGGACTACCCACGGCCATGGAAACGGCTGAACTTATGTTTAACAAGATTTTTAGATATTATGGTATCCCAGGGGACATCGTCTCCGACAGAGGACCTCAATTCATCTCCCGGGTATGGAAAGCGTTCTTCTCTCTCCTAGGTGTGACAGTCAGCCTCTCTTCCGGCTATCACCCACAGACCAACGGGCAGACGGAGAGGAAGATTCAGGAGATCGGTCGCTTTCTCCGTACCTTCTGTCACGGCCACCAGGACTCCTGGAACCAGTTCCTGGGCTGGGCCGAGTACGCACAGAACTCCCTACGGCAGTCTACCACCGGTCTAACTCCATTCCAGTGCGTGCTCGGGTACCAGCCCCCATTGTTCCCTTGGTCCGGGGAACCGTCGGATGTTCCAGCCATAGACTACTGGTTCCGGGAGAGCGAGAGGGTCTGGGACTCTGCACATCACCAGCTTCAACGGGCCCTGCGCAGACGCAAGATGACAGCCGACCTTCGGTGGACTGGGAGGGCTACGGTCCCGAGGAACGCTCATGGGTACCTAGAAACGACATCCTTGACCCAAACCTGCTCGAAACCTTCCATGCTTCTCACCCCAACGCGCCTGCACCCAGAGGCAGAGGCCGACCACCACGACGTCAGGATCCGCGGCCCTCAGGAGCAGGCCGTGGAGGGGGGGGTAATGTCACAGATCCGCCAGGCTCCCACGTCACTCAATCACAGCGCACGCCTTCCCCTGAGTATTGATCACGCGCACCTGCACCTCATCAACACACCAATCACCACCAGTACTTAAGGCACACACACACTCACAGTCACTGTCCGGTCTCGTTTGTATGTTGGTACATACCTCTATGCTAAACTTCAAGGACTTGCTTTATGCTACTTACCTTCTCCCGTTATTCCTTAAAGCCTCCAGCGTTCCAGCCTTGTGTGTGTGCGTGTCTCCATCTTCACTTCAGCTCCAACTCTCTCTCCAGCGATCTCCTCTCCAAACCTTCCCAACGATCACCTCGAGATATCATCATCCACCACTCACGATCACCTCGAGATATCATCATCCACCACTCACGATCATCTACACTCTTCACCTGCACATCCGTCAGTCGCTGCTCTGCTCAATAAACACTACTTCCCCTTATCCTTTGTCTCTGTCCCTTCTGTACCGTAACAATAATAAGATTTATTGGTTTGATAGCAGATTAACATGAAGAGAGCATAGATGCAAGCAAGTAGTGAATGATAAGGTGTATTTCAGGACAGGAATGGGGAGCAGATAGTTTGGCTTTAAAAACATATATATATATATATATATATATATATATATATATATATATATATATATATATATATATATATATATATATATATATATATTGGCGATTAAGACAGATGTTAAATATGCTCCTAAACAAATCCTTAGGGCGTGAGACTGAATTCTTATATAAGAATTCATTCTCAAGCCCTAAGAATTTGTTTAGGAGCATATTTAACATCTCCAGTTACAACTCTTAAAGTAGAGATGGGTAAAGTGCCTTTGCAGATAATTAATGGGGTCTTATTCTGAAAATCTAAGAAGTCAGAGTGGGGATAATTTCTTTATCTCCATTGCTGTTTATGCCCCCAACCAGAAGTTGGTCTAAATGTATTAGAAAGAAGGCAAAAGGAAGGTCCATATGAAGCCAAAGTATATAAGGTAAGGGAGTATGTGGAGTCAAGATATGGGGATTATATGCAAATTTTCACAGATGCTTCTAAAGATCCAAAATCTGGTCGTGTGGGTGCTGCAGTCACAATTCCAAAGCTAAAAGTGTTTAGGAAGAGCAGGATATCAGATTAGTGTTAGGGTTAGTGAAGTTGAAAGGCATCAAAGGCAATAATATGCTCAGACTCTAGTTCAGCTCTAATAAGTCTTAGTAGTGGGTAAGGGAAGAGTATCAGGTGGGAGCAGAACAGAGGAAAACATAATAACAAGATTAAGATTTGGGTAGGTTGAACAGTACAACGGACTTAATAGGCAAACATCCGACAGATCTATGTGAGGTATGTGGCTAAAACAGCACAAACATGCATTTTAGTCTGGACTAGTCTTAAGCCTTGTCTGTGAAACCAGGGAGACTGTTGAAAGGAATGAGTTGAAGGATGAACTAGTGAAAAAGGTAAGCAGTTTACAATTATAAATTTACTAAATTCAGAAGTAGGTAGAAACATAACATCATTAATGTTGCAATATTTGGGAAGTATAGGTTTGTATAAACGTATGTAAATAGCCTATGTAGGTTCAGCCTCCATGGGGGCTGAGTGTGGAAACGGAGGAGCTGAACACGCAGCGCCAGGTGAGGCTTCAGCCTCTATGCGGGTATAGGAATGTAAGGGCATATTACAGGTTAGAGATCCCAGTGAGTCAATGTAAAGAAAAATAATAGAGGAACTAGATTTTTAAAATATTTCAATAAAATATACGTATAAATATGCTACTAAGGCTTTTGGAGTCGTTTTTGTGAGAAAATTTTACTTCCACATCTAAAAATGCCAAAACCGGAACTGACGTAATGGGAGGGAGTGCGATAAATTTCAATGATAGGAAAACAATGGATTGCAATGACAGTTCGGACGCTGAGGAAATTATATATGTTTATTAATATTCATATGGCATACCACAGCCATACAATTATGACACACAATTAGGGACAGGCCAGGATTAGACAGAACAACAATTAGAGGAGATATATTGAGTTGTTGTGTGAGGAGAAACAGTGGAAAGAAGAGGAGGTGTCTAGGAGTATTGATACTTACCAAGAGCAGAAACTAATAAAACAAGGAAATACTCAGGAAATATCATATTAATAAAGTATACTATGTACAAAAAAATCAGATGAGCCCAGAATATGAACGCAGCGCGTTTAATTGTCACGGAACGTGTGGTTGAAAAGGGAGCGAGGACTCAAGTGCTAGAAGACGGATGGATTTATTGAAAAAATAAAAATAAACATAACAAAAACAAACTACCAGGGTCGGGAACAAGAAACATGAAACCAGGAGACGTACCACGATTAGAAAACCATTATAAGAAAATGCTTAACGTGGCTTAATGTACTAAGACACTGTTATTAACAGACTAAACTCAGGAAACATCATATTAATGAAGTATACTGCGTTTCCTTATAATGGTTTTCTATGGGAGGAAAATGCTTAACGTGTAATTAAACGCTTTGCGTTCATATTCTGGGCTCATCTGATTTTTTGTACATAGTATACTTTAATGATATTTCCTGAGTTTGGTCGGGTAATAACACTGTCTTAATACATTAAGCCACGTTAAGCGTTTTTCATGTAAATCGTTTTAGAATGTCCCGCGCATGGCATGCGTTGTTGTACACGCATCGTCCGCGTGGTCACAAAAGAGAAACCGTCTTTTTTTTAATGCAAATTTTGAAAAGCCTCTATTGTGTTGTGTGAATAAACACCTCTTGTTAAAATGATTGGGGTCCAACCTGGCCACCTCTTGATATGTGGTGGCAGAGACTTGTTTCCATGGAGAGAGATAGAACTCACACACACACATACACATACTCACTCTCATTAAATATAAATACTTGTTTTTTTGTGACATGTTGGTACTGTTTAAGGCAGGTCTTAGTTTTGCTACTGTACTACTGTTTGCATTTTATTGATCACTGAGATAGCATTGATTGCAATGAAGTTGGTCCAATATAAAAATTAAATTAAAAAAAAAGCTTAGATGTAGTAAACTACTTTTGCCATGTTGCTGTAGCTTAGCCTGCTACATTTCCCAGGGGGGTAGCTTCAGTGTAGTGAAACTTAATTTAATGTAGAGTAACTGCTAGCTTAACTCACTACATTTTCCAAGTAACTTGCCCAACACTGATGATTTAGAACATTGCTAGCATTTTGCTAGCATGTTTTAGATTTAACTAGAATGTTGAAAATTTTGGATTTTGTTAGATCTTTATGTTGGTAACAATTATTTTTTACCTGAAAAATCCAAGTAGGCCAAGCCTGTATTGAATCAGGACCACAACTACATTCTGATAGACAGCCAAAACATGTCCCTCAAACATGGACGCAGAGGCCATCGATAAACCTCCACCATGGATCCAAACCATCACCTTTTGCACCATAAAAAAAAAAAAAACAATATTAAAATATGCAATGTATGCATGAAAACGCAGCAACACTCAACCAAATCATACACACTTACAGGCAACTTGTCATTTGCTCCAGGTTTAGAAGGTGTGTAGACGTTGAGGTAAAGACAGTCCTCTGCTGAATCAGGAATCTCTAGAACCTCTTTATTCATATCTATACTGGCTAACATGTCTTCAAATAACTGCTTATTCTGCAGACACCTGGGACAGACACAGAGTAACACCATTTGAAGTCCAATGTAAAATAGGAGCTGAAGCAAAACCATCAATTTACAGGTGGATTAGCTTTGTTTTATTCTCACATGAGTGGCTGTTTTGTAGCATCTCTCACTCCGTTCCATTTCTCTGCAGGTTGGGGTGGAGCGAGTCTTAGTGAACCCACAGGTGGCTTGGCAAACGGAATGCCCAGGTAAGAATGGACGACTGTGTCCTTTCCCTTTGCTTTCATGTGTGATCCTTTTAGGGCCCCAAGTTTGGTTTGCAGGACAGGTCCTGTGTAAATCATAAAAAATAGTTTCCATAAGTCACCATAACAAAGAAAAGAAAAGAAAATCAAAGTAATATTTGCTATTTTGTAGAAATACAAGTTAAGTAAAAGATGGCTGTCCTGAGATTTGACATATTTAAATAATATTTAGTAATACACTATATTGACAAAAGTATTGGGACACCCCTTCAAATCATTGAATTCAGCTGTTCCAATCACTTCCATGGCCACAAAGTGTATAAAATCAAGCATTTGTGAAAAAATGGGTCACTCTCATGAGCTCAGTGAATTCAAGTGTGGTACAGTGATAGGTTGCCACCTGTGCAATAAGTCCATTCGTGAAATTTTCTCACTACTAAATATTCCATGGTCAACTGTTAGTGGTATTATAACAAAGTGGAAGCAATTGGGAACATCAGAAACGAAGTGGTAGGCCACGTAAAATCACAGTGCGGCGCACAGTGCACAGAAGTTGGCAACTTTCTTCAGAGTCAATAGCTACAGACCTCCAAACTTCGTGTGGCATTCAAATTAGCTCAAGAACAGTGTGTAGAGAGCTTCATAGAATGGGTTTCCATGGCCGAGCAGCTGCATCTAAGCCTTACATCACCAAGTGCAATGCAAAGTGTCGGATGCAGTGGTGTAAAGCACGCCACCACTGAACTCTTGAGCAGTGGAAACATGTTCTCTGTAGTGATGAATCACGCTTCTCTGTCTGGCAATCCGATGGACAAGTCTGAGTTTGGCGGTTGCCAGGAGAATGGTACTTGCTCGACTGCATTGTGCCAAGTATAAAGTTTAGTGAAGGGGGGATTATGGTGTGGGGTTGTTTTTCAGGGGTTGGGCTTGGCCCCTTAGTTCCAGTGAAAGGAACTCTTAATGCTCTTCAGCATACCAAGACATTTTGGACTATTTTATGCTTCCAACTTTGTGGGAACAGTTTGGCCTCAACCAGATAGAACACTTTTGGGATGAATTAGAGTGTACCGAACCCTCCACATCCCTCGACTTCGGACCATCTCATCCATCTCTCCAGTCTTCCCTCGAGCCCGAAAGATGGTTTCGAACAGCGCCGACCATGGAGCGAATGTGGCGGATCCTGTGGTTATTTCCATCGGGGTGAAGAAGAAAGCTTCCCCTTTCCAGTCCCCACATCCAGAGTCCGCTCCCGAGTCTGGAGTCCAGAGTCTGTTCCAAAAACTGAAATTCCCCTACAGTCCACCCTAGAAAGTGAAAACCTTGAGCCTGTTCCAGTGATTGAAATCTCAGCATCCGCTCCAGTGAGAGAAATCCCTGAATTCGTTCAGGTGAGATAAATTCCCAAGTCAATTCCAGTGAGAGAAATTCCAGAGTCTGTTCCAGTGAGTAAAATTCCTGAGTCATTTCCAGCCAATGAAATTTCCGTGTCTGCTCCAAAGTGCATCTGCTCAAGAGAGGGAAACTCTAGAGTCAGCTCTCACCGTCAGTCCTGACATGATCGAAGAGGTGGTCATTTTACTCTATGTTGCTGTCTCTGAGTCTGCTCCTGTGTCAGCTCCAGCCCCTCAGTCCACTCTAGACTCCGCTCCAGCCCATGAGCCTACTCCAGAGTCTGCTCCAGCCCATGAGCCCTCACAACCCCATAGCTCCTCCCAAGAATTTTTTTTCTCTCCAAAACGAGAGGAGGCCTTGTTAACTCCAGTGCCTGACACAGCAGAACGCTATAGAGCGGAGGTCACAGCATGATAGCTCTCAACAAAAACAAGTGGAGACCTAGGAACACTCTTTGTTAAGGAGGCTCACTTAGAGCCAATCTACCTAACATTCAAGGTAACAGAGCTGTAGAGCGATGTACTCTTCATACTGATCCCCAAAATGAGAGGGGAGTAACGTAACAATAACAATATAGGTTTGTCAAGGAGGCTCAGCAACAGCAATACAACTCGACTAGTTTTTTTAAAATAAACCAATACTGAGGTTGTCACGGAGGCTCCAACAGCTTGAGCCGAAAATAGCTCTAGGGAGTGGAGTACTCAGCATGACAACCCTCTAAAACACGATGGGAGCACTAGGAATGCTCAACTGAAATAAACGTATCAAGGAGGCCCTCAGAAAGTCACTCACTTGAGCAAGTACTCCGTATAATGACTCTCGGCACGAGGAGAGTACTAATAATGCTTAACAATGATTATGCTTGTGAAGGCTTACATAAAGCGACTCAACTGATAACAGAACTCTTGGGGAGCGGGGTACTCGGTATGATGACCCTCTGATGGGAGTGCTACCAATGTTTGACAAAATGAGACTGTCAAGGAGGCTTAGCAAAAGTCGTTCAACTTAAACACCCCAACCACCTATGTTAAACACACCTGAACAAGCTAATCAGTGTCTTACTAGGCCCTAGTAAGACACTGATTAGCTTGTTCAGGTGTGTTTATTTGGAGTTGGAGCTGAACTCTGCAGGACAGTGGCCCTCCAGGACCGAGTTTGGAGACCCCTGCTTTAAGAGATAGCTAGTCTCTTCAATGGGGGGGCATACATATCCGCAGTCTTGCATCCCCTAGACATTCGCATTAGAATGCTCACAGTGCACACATACAGGCCCCTCTAGGACTGAGCGTGCATGCTCTTTGCCCAAACAAAAAACACAAAGGCACCCTTTTATACTCACAATAGCATTGAGAGTGGCATCATAGGCTGGTGCTGGCCAATACAATTGTCGCGTTTAGACACACGCTTTAGACACCAGTCATGCTGAGGCTCCCCATAGCTTCTTGTTCAGACACTGTACTGTGAAAGTGCACTTTCGAATGGAAACTCGCACTGTTTTGGTCAGTTAACCCTTCCCTGAGTACCTAAATTCAGTACTCTGATTTTTGAAAACTTTCACAGTACAGTTTGTCAGTTAACCTTTACTTGAATCCATAACTTCACTATTCTGATTTGTGAAATATTTCACAGTACAATTTTGGTCAGTAAACCCTTTCCTGAGTGCCTAACTTCACTATTGTGATTTGTGTAATATTTCTCAGAACAATTTTGGTCTGTTAACCCTTTATTGAGTTCCTTACTTCACTAACTACACTGAAACCTGTGATTTATATATCATCCAAGTAGCCTACATAATTTTAATAAAACAACTTGTCTTCTCTATGTAATAATGATAGACATACATACAAGCCCTGAGATATTTAGAATCCATTGTTTGTTAAAGTGTCTTTACTTGGTGTCCTGGATATTGACATTTTGTTATGTATTTTTAATTATTTTAAAAATGTATAGATGATTACTTTGTGGTAATGCAACTGTTTTGCATATTCATGAACACAAAATGTGTATGTGAGGCCATATATCAAAAACTATTCATGGGCTGTTCCTAAATATTAAACATTTAATGTAATACTTTGATCTTAAGCACATTGCGGCTCACTCTTTTCAGGAATTAAAACATGAATTTCTGTTATTCATAATTTTTTAGGAAAATAAAATAAACTAAATCATGCTGCTAATTTTTTATTGCCTATTATTTTGTATTATTTTGAAACAATGCAGACTGATAACTTGCCTTCGTTTCGCTCATTTATTAATCGTGGAAGGGTTTGAGTCATGAAAGTAAAGCGTTTTCCCTTCAGGTCCTTTCCAGGTTTTTGTTCCAGTCCAATGCTGAGATACTCAGCCTCAGCTCCATATCCAGGCCAAGATGTGAGGCCTGGACCATTCGGAGACCTGCCGTCATGCAAAAAAACATTTTAATCTTAATTTTAAATATTTTTTTTCAAGGTAAAATGAACTGTGAACTAACGTGAAAAATGATAAATTGTATTTTTATTATCTAACATTAACAAAGGTTAATAAATGTAAAAATATATTGCTCATACTCAGTTCATTTCATGTTAACTAATACAATAACTATTGTTAACATATGAAACAACTGTAAACTGTTACCTTTTTTTTTTTTTTTTTTTTGCAAATGTCATGTTATATCATCACATATACAGTATTTATTCATAAATAATATGTTTATTATTAGCTGCATCATATGACTTTTTACAATCTTAACTGATTGACTCAAGAGGTCTGAAGCAGAGCCGTTGAAAAACAGTTACGACACTCCCATAGACTTCCATAGGAATTGAGGAATGCGGAAGTAAAGTGTGTCACGGAGCGACCAATAGTTCCAAACAACCAATAGTTCCAGCTAGTGATGGGGAGTCAACTCCCAAAGAGTCGATTCCTCGACTCTGAATAGCCCCAGAGTCGGGGTCAACTCCAGCACAGGAATTGACTCTCGGTGTCGACTGTTGCTGTGTCCGAAATCGCTCACTTGTTTACTGATTCTCTAATCCCTATAAAGTGCATGGTAGTTGAGTGCACTATAAGGAGTGAATGAAATGAAGTGAGGAATTCAGACACTGACGTAATACACCGCGTCAGAGAGCTGTCGCAGAAACTTGTCACACACATTTATTTGAGTGCTTACTTTAGAAATAGAAAACAGTCACAGCGACTTCAGTTTGTAATTATACATAGGCTTCCTCCATGCTAGCTTTAGTTTAACTGATGGTATTAATGCAATAAATATAGATTTGGTTTTCCATGGTTAACCTTGTGTTCATAATCATTAAACCAACCATAAATCATAAAAAACTCACATCAAGAAGAAACACAATAATAAATGTACATCATTGTATGTATTTTAGTATTTAGCATTTAGCACTATTAATCGACAACAGCTTTTTTCCGTGACTTTTTCCTCTGTAAAATTAGGTATCTGCAACAGCTAGGTAGAAACGTGATAGCCACTCATCAAGTCATCGCTAAATTGGACTAATTTGGTCGGTCATGCTAAAAGTGTGAGGTTTTAATAAGAGGATTTTAAGGCTTTGTGTCGGGGGGAAATAATTTAAGTGTGTAACAACCAGAGCATGTGAGCTCCACTCAATCGCTCACTGGCCAAGCGAACTCCACTCATGAACCGCTCACGCTCACTGGTAAAACGATGTTCGCTCAAATCCGCTCCGACATGATATTTGATTCCCTGTATTGCACTATACTTGTAGCCATTTAAAATTTTTTTTTTCAAATTTATGTTTAAATATTATATTATTTTTTTATATCATTTAATTTAATTCTTTAAAGTGAATTTCGTTTTGTATAAATTGTATCTTAATTTTGATCAATGTTTCAACAACCAATTGCCTAGATTTAATAAATAATAAGTAAATATTGCAGACAATATAATCATGGCGCTAATCATGGACTAGAGCGCGTCTAATAAATGAACCGAAACTCAAGAAATATGTCTATAGAAAGCTTGAAATGTCTGCTTTTAAACAAAACAATTCAAAACGAAAAGAAATAGTATCTGTATGACATATGCATTTCTCTCTTGGTGCGTCCACTACTTCGGAGATGGCGAGTCAGCATCAACTTCATCTTTGCAGCCGGTAATGACAAAGAAAAAATCTAGTTTATTAATAAACAATTGATGTCTCCTTGCTATTTTTGACACATTCATAATTATTACTTTTGCTGCTCTTTGTAGCAAGCTTTATGCGTGCGCTTGAGTGCGGAATAGCCTAATGTATAACGTATACACTCGTTTAGAATTATGCTCAGGGACATGCACGAGGGTAGAGCTGACCCAGGGCTCAGAGATGAGCTGTGTGCCGCCACCGACCTCGCCCTCCAGGCAACGAAGGTGACCGCACGCTCCCTGGGCCAGGTGATGTCCACAGCAGTGGTCCAGGAGAGACACCTTTGGCTCAACCTGGCTGATATGCGGGATGCCGAGTGGACTCGTTTCCTCGACACTCCCATAACCCAGGATGGGCTCTTCGGCGGCGCGGTTGAAAACTTCGGCCAACAGTTCTCAGCTGCCCAGAAGCAGACTGAGGCCATCAAACATATACTGCCCCGGCAGCCAGCTGCTGCCTCCACCCCGCCGCCGGCACAGTTGCCTCAGCCTGCTCGTTGCCGAAGGCGCCCTCGTCCGCTCCAGCCCCACAGACCGTGCCCCCACACCGGGATGCTATGCCTCCCACGTCTGGGCCGGTCACGCCTCCTTGATGCCCCACCCGGGGTACATCTGTGGTTCCCATGACCCCACTGGTGCAGTTTTTGGGAGCCTGGCTAGAGCTTCCCGGACTCTCCCGCTGGGTCGCAAAGTTCGCTCAGGCTCCTCCCCGTTTCCGGGGAGTCCGATACACCATGGTGGGGCCCAACGCCCCTGTCATTCGTGCGGAGGTCACTACCCTGCTGGCGAAGGGTGCGATCAAGCCTGTCCCTCCAGCCGAAATGAAGTCCGGCTTCTACAGCCCTTAGTTCATTGTACACAAGAAAACTGGTGGGTTATGACCGATCCTGGACCTGCGCGTCCTGAACCGATCCCTTCACAAGCTTCCGTTCAGGATGTTGACAGCGAAACGCCTTTTCGAATGCGTTCGTCCAGCAGATTGGTTTGCAGCGATCGACCTGAAGGACGCCTACTTCCATGTCTCCATCCTTCCTCGACACAGACTGTTCCTACGGTTTGCTTTCGAGGGGCAGGCATACCAGTATGCGGTCCTCCCATTCGGGCTAGCTCTGTCCCCTCGCGTCTTTACGAAGATTGTCGATTTGCCTCCATCTAATCGAGAGCAAGAGTGCGGTTCCACTGTTATTTCAGAGGCTCCTGGAGCATATGGCATCTGCAGCCGCGGTAACGCCGCTCGGATTGCTTCATATGCTTACATTTTTTGTAAGGTTTCGCGAGTACTCAACTGAACAAAATATATAACACTGGCCTAGTGGTTTTTGGATATTTTACTGCAAAAATGTTACATAGTGCACCTTTAAGTTTGCAACATACATGATTCTGCATGTTGGTTGCTCCACATGATTTGATTTGGCAGACATTTGATTTGTTTCAAATATTTATAACATTTTAACTAATTGCTTCAAAACAAAATGCCAAACTACTTGTTAAGGTTTTAATTTCAAGACTTTAATTCTTTTAATGAAGCTTTTTTATTCATGATATCCACCTACCACCCAGACATTGTTTTTATCACTCCAAAAAATATTAACTGGACTTATGATGTCTCACTTACCCAGTGCGAGCAAAGTTCCCCCAGTAAGCCATGACAGTTCTACAAAGCTCATTTTCTTCTTCTGAGAGTTCATCTGAAATAAAAAAAGGGGAAGAAATATGTCAAATAGAGAAACTAAGAGACACTGTACTGATTGTTTTTTGATTGAAATAGATTTTTTTATTACCTATAAAATCCTTACTTTTTACAACTGTTGTGGTTAGAGATATCAATGAGACTTTGTCACATTTAAAAAAAAAAAAATTTTCATGATCTAAATCCAGTCATTTCAAAAGTATTGCATGCGACTGGAAATTTTGTGTGAGGATGAAAGATTTCCCCATGCAGATTTCACAACGTGTTAAAGCAAATGCATTGTGTTGACCAACAGAAAGCTGCTTGGTCTGAAAGTGATTTCTCTGACAAAGTACAATGGAATTTTGCGAAAGTTTGCTAATGTGACCGTACTTCTAAAACAAAAAAAATTTTTTCTAATATTATTTGGGTTTTACCTTCCAGCTTTATAAGTCCTTCTGCAAAGCAAGAACCAAGAACAAATACAATTTCATCTCCGTGGTCACTTCCAACAAAACTGGGTCTTTTCTTTTGAAGTACACTGAGAGGATGCTGGAATTCATACATGTATACTGGTGCACCAGCATCTAGAAATAGACAAAATGGATAATTATCTTTGAGTATCATTAAAACAGCATTCTACTAAATTAATCATATTTCTACAGCACATTAAACAAACTCTCACCTCTGTGGTAATTCGCTACTTTGCGAGCTGGGATGTTGAACATAAAGTCTCCAAGCATCTCTCGAAAACCATCTCGGATTTTGATCCTGTCAGGGGATGTGCCCAGATACTCATTTAAAACAAGCTCAAGAATGGACTGATCTTGAAGCTAAAGGGGATCAAATTAAACCAGAAGTTTGTAACAATAAAAAAACAATTTCTGCAACGCACCTGCAGCACACATCAGAGTTCATATAAAACCCTCCACCTCAAGCTCAAACCTGCCTAGATCTATTACAGAAGTTGTGTATGTCTATTCATGCAGCAGCATATCTTACAGACTCAAAGCAGCATGTCTGTGTATCTATTGGCAGTAGCAATCCATTGCTCTGCAGCAGCAGCAGCAGCAGCAATTATCAAAAGCAGAATCAGTGTAGCAGCCCTAGTCCACCACAGCAAAACTATTTCGAAAATGGTCATGATTGAAATATATGTAATACCTCAGGTCCCACTCTGTGCCAGTGGCGTAGCCAGAATTTTATTTTTGAGGGGTCCCATCTAAAAATGAGGGGGCCACTATATATATTAGGGATGTTCCAATACCACTTTTTCCAGAACAAGTCCAATACCAACACTTTTATTTTTAGTACGATACCTGTATTTTCATTGCATTTTTAATTTATTACTAATATTTGGCAGAGGAACCAAAATAATATGAATCAAATGCGTTGGCTTAGCAAATAGATATTTCCTTCAGTTATTTTCATGCCTAATTATGCCTGTTAAAATGTATTGGAGCTACTGCTACTTTCACTGTTCAGATAATTGCTCTATCATATTTTATCTTTAATTTAATAGCACAGTGAATATTTAGAGCTGCTCCAGCAGGGCTCAACCAGTCAAGAGCAGTGAGTGATTTTCTGTCTTTTGTTGTTAGATTAATATTGAGGAAAAATACAGCAGTTATCTGCTCGTATCCAACATACTGGTACAAACACATTTTCTTTCACTTGAGACATAACCGACTGTATTTCACAAGGATATGCCTATATGGGCATTTTTACATCATTTTGTGTGACATTGGAGAGAAAACTAAATTCAGTAGGCTCAGGCCCGTCGCAAGGGGGGTGTGAGGCCCTGTGCGAACGTGATGTGCGAGGCCCGGGGGGTTTATTAACGGGGTCTACTGTTCAAACTATAGTGACAAACAATTTGTTGTTTATGTGGATATTTAAGAAAACTGTACTGAACTGCGCAGTGCGCACATTTTTGACGCTTAAATGTTCTAAATTATGAATGGGTAAACACGTTTGCAAAACGGCCTGAATCCACTTGAATGAGTTTGGACTGCTCTCTCATTGAATCATCTGAAACGATTTCTCAGTCAGTGAAATAAACAGACAGTATTGAGAGAACTATGGCTGTTTTTAAGTTGTTTTCCTCTGAACATGCGCTAAATGGATGTCTGACTATTTCGTTGCTTTTTGCAGTTTTCAGACTTAAAAACGTTTAAAACGTCTAGAAACAGAGTAGGCTTTACTCGTTCTGCTGTGCCATTGCTCTCACTGATGCTCCGAAAAGTGGGTAATAGTTAGGTTATATGCGTATTTAACTTTAATAGTGTTAAATAAAAAACCTTTTGTGCGAACCGTCAGATGAAATGCAGGCGTCCATGCTTTCTCCATCCATGCAATAAATGCAAATCCTTGAATGAGCGTCGATTTCTAGCATATTTACTTGAACTTCTTAGGTAATATCTATGGTTTGACCCATTTCAGAGGCAGCCAAAATCAGAATTTGAATGAACTGTGAATAAAGCTCTACGAGCCTGACGTGCGATGCACGCTAACTGAGCGACATGCATGTGCATGAATCACTGTCACACAGAGAAATATTGTAACTGTTAAGTTACAGCAAAAAGCAGAATAATACAGCATCACGATACAGATTTTAGCTATGTCTTTTAACTATTATAGTATTTTGAAGGACAAAAACATTAACTTTAACTATTGGCTTTACATCAAGTCAGCTGCCACTTTTCTTTTGTGCTAGGCCCTGGTGAGGCGCGAGGCCCTGTGCGGTTGCACACTTGGCACAGCCCTTGCGACGGTACTGAGTAGGCTATCCGCGGCAAAAATGAGGCGTGCGCTTTGGATTTTTTACGCAAAGAAAACTTCTTGAAAACATTGTTTGATTACTGTACCGCTTTCCTGTAATAATGTAGGCAACCACTTGTTATACATAAATCATGTAACAGTTCATGTTTTTACTTGCACATACGATTTAGTTTTAATTCAAATGACGCATGTGCTGAGTGAATGATTAGCAATCAAGAGCATGCAACAGAAGTGTACGCTCTCTTTTTACCGTCAGACAGATTAGTAATATGCTTCTTATTTTACTTTCTTTGCTATTATATCCAACAGAACTACAAACTTCCTGCTCTGTGCGGGCCTCGAACCCAGTTCACCGGTATGGGAGGCAGGCACTAACAAGGATGCTAAAGACCACAGTCTAGCATCAGTCACTAGTGTGCCTCTTGAGTCCAGGGGAGTTTACTCGCACAGCTCTTGCTAGCTGGCCTCTGTTGTCTACGTCTGCCTTTACATGCACATGAAATTTAATGACATCCCATTCTTAATATATAGGGTTTAATATGGAGTTGGCCCACCCCTTGCAGATATAACAGCTTCTACTTTTCCGGGAAGGCGTTCCACAAGGTTTAGGAGTGTGTTTATGGGAATTTTTTACCATTCTTCTAGAAGCACATTTGTGAGGTTAGGCACTGATGTTGGACGAGACGGCCTGGCTCAAAGTCTCCGCTCTAATTCATCCCAAAGGTGTTCTATCGGGTTGAGGTCAGGACTCTGTGCAGGCCAGTCAAGTTCCTCCACACCAAACTTGCTCATCCATGTCTTTATGGACCTTGTTTTGTGCACTGGTGTGCAGTCATGTTGGAACAGGAAGGGGCCATCCCCAAACTGATCCCACAAAGTTGGGAGCATGAAATTGTCAAAAATGTCTTGGTATGTTGAAGCATTAAGAGTTCCTTTCACTGGAACTAAGGGACCAAGCCCAACCCCTGAAAAACAACCCCACAGCATAATCCCCCTCCTCCAAACTTTACACTTGGCACAATGGAGTCAGGCAAGTAACGTTCTCCTGGCAACCGCCAAACCCAGACTCATCCATCGGGTTGTCAGACAGAGAAGTGTGATTTTTCACTCCAGAGAACACATCTCCACTGTTCTAGAGTCCAGTGGCAGCATGCTTTACACCACTGCATCCGACGCTTTGCATTGCACTTGGTAATGTAAGGCTTAGATGCAGCTGCTCAGCCATGGAAACCCATTAAATGAAGCTCTCTGTGCACTGTTCTTGAGCTAATCTGAAGGCCACACAAAGTTTGGAGGTCTGTGGCTATTGACTCTGCAGAAAGTTGGCGACTTCTGCACACTATGCGCTGACCCCGCTGATTTTACGTGGCCTACCACTTTGTGGTTGCTGTTGCTATTGTAATGGACTTATTACACAGGTGGCACCTATCACGGTATCACGCTTGAATTCACTGAGCTCCTGAGAGCGACCCATTCTTTCACAAATGTTTGTAAAAGCAGTCTGCATGCCTAGGTGCTTGATTTTATACACCGTTGGCCATGGAAGTGATTGGAACACATAAATTCAGTGATTTGGTGGGGTGTCCCAATACTTCTGGCTATATAGTATACACACATATATATTACAAACTACATGAAAGGAAAACGGAAACCAAAACGGAAAGCAATGTTTAGGTTTAAGGCTGGGTTAAGGTGTAAGGAAAGGGTCAACAGGGTAATTACAATGTAAAAACATGTAGGCTATGTACACAATAACTGCATTGCAGACTGCTTCTACAAACATTTATGAAAGAATGGGTCGCTCTCAGGAGCTCAGTGAATTCAAGCATGGTATCGTGATAGGTTGCCATCTGTGCTATTGCTTTGGGATCAATTAGAGTGGAGACTGCAAGCCAAGCCTTCTTGACCAACATCAGTGCCTGACAAATGCACTTCTAAAAGAATGGTCAAAAATTCCTATAAACATATCTCTAAACCTTGTGGAAAACCTTCCCAGAAGAGTTGAATCTGTTAAAGCTGCAAAGGGTGGGCCAACTCCATATTAAACCCTATGGATTAAGAATGGAATGTCATTAAAGTTCATGTGCATGTAAAGGCAGACGTCCCAAAACTTTTGGCAATATAGTGTATATATACACACCGATTATGACCACCTTCTTAATAGTGTGTTGGTACCCCTTTTGCTGCCAAAACAGCCCTGACCTGTCAAAGCATGGACACCACTAGACCCCTGAAGGTGTGCTGTGGTATCTGGCACCTAGATGTTAGCAGCAGATCCAATAAGTCCTATAAGTTGCGAGGTGGGGCCTCCATGGATCAGACTTGTTTGTTCAGCATGTTCCACAGATGCTCGATTGGATTGAGATCTGGGGAATTTGGAGGCCAAGTCAACACCTTAGACTCATTGTGCTCTTCAAACCATTCCTGAACCATTTTTGCTGTGTGGCAGGGCGCATTATCCTGCTGAAAGAGGCCACAGCCACCAGGGAATACCGTTTCCATGAAAAGGTATATGTGGTCTGCAACAATGCTTAGGTAGGTGGTACGTGTCAAAGTAACATCCACATAGATGTCAGGACCAAAAGTTTCCCAGCAGAACATTGACCAAAGCATCACACTGCCTCCGCCGGCTTGCCTTCTTCCAATAGTGCATACGGTGCCATGTGTTCTCCAGGTAAGCAACACACACGCAACCGGCCATCGACATGATGCAAAAGAATATGTGATTCATCAGACCAGGCCACCTTCTTCCATTGCTCCGTGGACAAGTTCTGATATTCACGTGCCCACTGTTGGCACTTTCGGCAGTGGACAGGGGTCAGTATGGGCACCCTGACTGGTCTGCGGCTATGCAGCCCTATACGCAACAAACTGCGATGCACTGTGTATTCTGACACCTTTCTATCAGAACCAGCATTAACTTCTTGAGCAATTTGAGCTACAGTAGCTCGTCTGTTTGATCGGACCACACGGGCCAGCCTTCACTCCCCACGTGCATCAATGCTTCTTGGCTGCCCATGACCCTGTCACCGGTTCACCACTGTTCCTTCCTTGGACCACTTTTGATAGATACTGACCACTGCAAACCGGGAACACCCCACAAGAGCTGCAGTTTTGGAGATGCTCTGACCCAGTCGTCTAGCCATCACAATTTGGTCCTTGTCAAACTCGCTCAAATCCTTATGCTTGCCCATTTTTCCTGCTTCTAACAGGATATATATATATACATATATATGTATATTATATATTTGGTTTTGACTTGGTGTGTGTCATATGTTGGTGTTATTACCAGGGATTTTAAGGTAGCCTATGGTTGCTAGGTGATTTTGTTTTGGAACCTTCAGAAAACTTTAACTCGATTAACTCCAAATTAACTTTGCTGACTCTATTAACTTCTAACAGGTGTAGCTCAGTCATTTTCTGTCTAATTCTAACAAATCATACATTATTTATAGAATTATATTTTATATATTTATATATATATATATATATATATATATATATATATATATATATATATATATACACTCACCTAAAGGATTATTAGGAACACCATACTAATACTGTGTTTGACCCCTTTTCGCCTTCAGAACTGCCTTAATTCTACGTGACATTGATTCAACAAGGTGCTGAAAGCATTCTTTAGAAATGTTGGCCCATATTGATAGGATAGCATCTTGCAGTTGATGGAGATTTGTGGGATGCACATCAAGGACACGAAGCTCCCGTTCCACCACATCCCAAAGATGCTCTATTGGGTTGAGATCTGGTGACTGTGGGGGCCATTTTAGTACAGTGAACTCATTGTCATGTTCAAGAAACCAATTTGAAATGATTCAAGCTTTGTGACATGGTGCATTATCCTGCTGGAAGTAGCCATCAGAGGATGGGTACATGGTGGTCATAAAGGGATGGACATGGTCAGAAACAATGCTCAGGTAGGCCGTGGCATTTAAACGATGCCCAATTGGCACTAAGGGGCCTAAAGTGTGCCAAGAAAACATCCCCCACACCATTACACCACCACCACCAGCCTGCACAGTGGTAACAAGGCATGATGGATCCATGTTCTCATTCTGTTTACGCCAAATTCTGACTCTACCATCTGAATGTCTCAACAGAAATCGAGACTCATCAGACCAGGCAACATTTTTCCAGTCTTCAACTGTCCAATTTTGGTGAGCTCGTGCAAATTGTAGCCTCTTTTTCCTATTTGTAGTGGAGATGAGTAGTACTCGGTGGGGTCTTCTGCTGTTGTAGCCCATCCGCCTCAAGGTTGTGCGTGTTGTGGCTTCACAAATGCTTTGCTGCATACCTCGGTTGTAACGAGTGGTTATTTCAGTCAAAGTTGCTCTTCTTTCAGCTTGAATCAGTCGGCCCATTCTCCTCTGACCTCTAGCATCAACAAGGCATTTTCGCCCACAGGACTGCCGCATACTGGATGTTTTTCCCTTTTCACACCATTCTTTGTAAACTCTAGAAATGGTTGTGCGTGAAAATCCCAGTAACTGAGCAGATTGTGAAATACTGGGACCGGCCCGTCTGGCACCAACAACCATGCCACACGGAAAAAATAGCTTAAATCAACTTTCTTTCCCATTCTGACATTCAGTTTGGAGTTCAGGAGATTGTCTTGACCAGGACCACACCCCTAAATGCATTGAAGCAACTGCCATGTGATTGGTTGATTAGATAATTGCATTAATGAGAAATTGAACAGGTGTTCCTAATAATCCTTTAGGTGAGTGTATATGTGTGTGTGTGTGTCTTGATTTAACATGGTCAACTCTTACAGCTTGATTTAACAAGGTCAAAAACGGCACAATCTGCTCTAAGTCCATCCCATCTGTCCATCCTGGAGGTGAAAAGACCTATGGAAAAACAGTTGCTAAATGTGAATATACTGTTAAATTCTGACTGAAGTTTTATTTCTTTGGAAAAAACAATCTTATGCTAGCTTGTATTTTTTTTTTGGTACAAATTTTAAAAGTGAAGAAGTCTGTCTTTACATTAGGTAGAATAAATCCAAACTCATCATTAGTGATACCGGTGATCAGAGGCACTTTATTAAACTGGTGGGATTGAAGAAGCTCCGCTGCAGGTTTTGGAAGGAAGTGGCCATCCACTGACACTCCAAAACGAAGCATTGGATGCTCCTGTTTCAAAAGACAAACATATGCAAATAAACTGTTTAGTATACAAGAGAACTGTTTGCATATATTTGTGAGTGTTCTCATACATTCTATAAAGAAATTCCAGTATTTGGACAGACAGACCGTAGCAATTGTCAAGATGTCGTCTTCTGTCAGCTGCATCACACAGTCAACAATCTTCTTTGTGCTGGAAATATCACAGCCAGATACATTTCCTACAGCCTAGAGAGGATCAAGTGATATTTACATTAAATTACTACAGAAAATTCTAAATTAATTTGTTTAGAATTTGAACAGGTGTATCTGACCTGAGCTAATGGCAGAGGGTTGGGACTCATGAGAGGATCCATTGCTGCCGTACCGCTCTCTGCGATAGCATGATGGAAGAGGTTTGCAGATAATGGAGATAGAACCTATCAAATTTTTTTTTAGAAGTGATTTGGTTTAATGACATGATGCAAATTTTTGGCCTGAAATATACTAGAATACAATACTTTTTAAAACACTGCTTTAATACTTTTAAAAAGAGCTTGTGACTAGACCTTGTAACTCCATTGGCTCCTCAAACTGTCGGTCAAACCTCATAACTCCACCCCGCCTCTATCAAGAATAAAGTGCCAGGTTGGTGACCACTGCACTATGCCATGCTGACCAATGCCTGACTATGTGCTGTGAAGGTCACCAAGCACAACATTGTCAGGCTTAAGCACTGAAGGACTCGAGAGGCCTAGACCCAGAGAAACCTAAATGCATCAGCAACCAAATAGGACGCATCCTGTGACATAACAGCCTTGCTAACTAGAAGCTCAGTTTTATAGGCACTAGGGAAAAAACCCAAAGTCTCCATGCTCAGCCGTTTCTGGTTTAATTGTATTAAACCAATCCGAACCACAGCTACATGACAGATACAAACCGCGATACAAGCATTCCAATACAGCATCTTCAAGTAGCCTGGGGACAGGTATCAACCTATTCATGAGGAGCATAACCCTGCTTCAAACCCAATATGACAATTTGGGGAGGAAGACAAGCAAGAAAGAGAATTGTCATACTCAATCTCAGCTGTCAAGCTCTACTTGTGCTTCCCCTGCTAGGAAGCTCAACCCTACTTCAACTCCCAGTCACTCAAGCTCAACTCACTATCACCTCCTACTCTGGAAGGGGCTACTGATGACAAGTGGGGCTTTTACAAAAAATCCATTACATTGTATCAATGTGCCCATCCTCACAAACTTTTAGGAAGTGTGCCAACATGGTGAACAATGGAGAGGGAACTGAACTATCAAACCCCCCTTTCTTGCGGACACATTCTGCCTAACACCACCAGATACGCTGGAGGGAGGGAATCCTATAGAAGTGAATGGGTTGCATCATCTCACCATGACCAACACCTTCAGCTGCCCTCAGCAGACCTTACAGAGGAGCATGCTGAACAACAGCATTGCTCTGGAACAGATAAGATAACAAATAAAAGACAGATACGCTGTACCGATTCTTTCCGAAAACAGCCAAACTCCTGGAGGTGTGCAGTGGGCAGAGCTAAAGAGTCACGAGCACATTCAGACACACTACATTATTGCATTATCCCTGGATAACTTTCAATTCACTATATGTTGATGTTGTTGACACATTCGATTGCCCTGGAAAAACAAACTGCATTTACTGTTCCCTTAACACTGCGTTATTTGGGAAGTTGAACAAGGTTATCTTTCCTTCACAACCAAAAACACACTTCTTTAGTGACATTTTGATTCTTTCTCAAGCCTGTGTCAAGTCCTGTGCAGTGCTGCTGCCAACGACTTCCGAAACCCGAACAAAGCACGTCTTGCTCTCACTCTGGTTGATGTGTGCGCACGCGCTCATCCTGGAGAATGACGTCATACAGGGCCATACTTGAAAAAAAATATTCCGAAACTTATCAGAACTTAACAGAAATACTCCGTCATATGTCCAACTCGTTTTTTGAAACGTTGGCCATGTTTAGCATGAGAATCCAACTCTTTAACAGTGTAAATAAGTCAGAATGCATGAAATAGCATTAGAAATAGCAACCCTGCCTTTAAGCAGGGTTCTCTTAGAAAAGTGAGCAGACATAAACGTCTCGGGTTACGACTGTAACCTTTGTTCCCCGAGAAGGGAACGAGACACTGCGTCGTGATGATGACACTTTGGGAACGCCCTCAGCGTAGCGCACGTCTGAAGCATGAATTAAATCTATTCCAATCCTGATTGGTATTGCGTCAACACATTAGCTTTGCGATGAAGCAAGCGCTCTGCCCGTGATAGGTGTGGCGGCGAGACGCAGTGTCTCGTTCCCTTCTCGGGGAACAAGGGTTACAGTCGTAACCCGAGACATTCCCCTTCGAGGAAACTCGCACTGCGTCGTGATGACAACACTTTGGGAACGACATACCCACTATGCCACACCGCAATCACACCCGCCCTAGTGTGAAGCTGGAACCCAGGCACACTTAGGGTGCGAGCACTCTGGCACCAGGCGTCACAGGGAGTTGCAGACTATAAAACCATATGAAGGTGTGCGGGGTGGCCCACCTGGCCGCCTGGCAAATCTCCTGAAGCGAGACTCTAGAAAGGAGGGCCACCGAGGAGGCCATGCCCCTGGTGGAATGAGCCCTCACAGCTTTAGGTGAAGGCAGATTGCGCACCTGATAAGCCGTGGCTATTGCCTGGACAATCCAGTTACTGATTGTCTGTTTTGAAGCAGGCAGCCCTTTCTTGGGTGAGCCAAAGCACACCAACAACTGGTCTGACTTCCTCCACTGTGAAGACTTCTCCAAATAAATCTTGAGGGCTCTGACGGGGCAGAGCAGGTGAAGTCTCCCCTCTTCCGCCGCCACGTGAGGTGGAGGGTGGAAGGCCTGAAGAACCACTGACCGTGCCATGATAGATGGCACCTTGGGCACGTAGCCCGGTCTAGGATGTAAGATGGCCTTAACTCCGCCAGGGGCAAACTCCAGGCAAGTCGGCGTAAACGCCAAGGCCTGGAGATCCCCAACTCTCCTCAGAGAGGTAACTGTGAGAAGAAAGGCCACCTTCAGGGTCAGGTTCTTTGCCTCGGCCGACTCCAGCAGCTCGAAGGGGGCCTCAGCCAGCCCTTCAAGTACCACTGCCAGGTCCCAGGTTGGGACTCTGAAACGAGTCGCAGGCCTCATCCTCCGAGCCCCACGGAGGAACCGTACAACCAGATGGTGCTTCCCCAAAGGTCCATCAACTACAGGCAAGTGGAAAGCCCCAATGGCAGCCACGTACACCTTAAGTGTAGACGGGGTAAGCCCGGTGGAGAAACGATCTTGGAGGAACTCCAGCACTGAAGCCACTGGGCAGTTAACTGGGTCCACCTCACGCTCTCTACACCAAGTGGAAAACACATTCCACTTCAGGCTGTACAGCTTCCTGGTGGAAGGAGCCCTGGAGCTGAGTAGGGTCTCGACAACACCTGCTGACAGGCCAGCCTCTAGGTACTGGGCCCCCTCAGGGGCCAGACCCAGAGGTTGCACAGACCCAGAGGTTGCACAGGGTCGGCCAGCAGGGTGCTACTAGTAGTAGGCTGATCCCTTCTCGGCGGGAAATGCGTACAGACGGCCACGTCTGTGTCATGGCAGCGGAGCTGGATGCCAAAGAGAGAACCACAGTGGGCAATGCGACGTCTCTTGAGACGCAAACAGGTCCACTTCCACTGGGCCAAATCTCACGCACATGGCCTCCACCACCTCTGGGTGGAGTCGCCACTCCCCGGGTCTCAGCCCCTGCCTCGACAGGATGTCTGCTCCCTGGTTTTGTTCCCCGGGGACGTACATCGCTCTGAAAGACGACAGTTTCCCCTGGGACCACAAGAGGATCTGGTGTGCCAGTCTGCAAAGAGGGCGTGACCTCAGACCCCCCTGACGATTCAGATATGAAACCACAGACGTATTGTCCGCTCGTATCAGGACATGGTGGCCACAGAGGTCCGGGAAAAAGCTCCTCAGAGCTTTGTAGACCGCTAGCATTTCCAGACAGTTGATGTGCCAGGAGGAATGCCGGGTCTCCCACAGACCTCTCGCAAATTGGCCGTCCATGACCGCGCCCCAACCAGTGAGGGAGGCATCTGTTGAAACAGTTTCCGGCAACATGATGCTCCCAGCACTGGTCCTTGGGAAAGGAACCAAGGTTTCCTCCATATGACGAGGGAACGAAGGCATCTGCGCGTAAACATACAGAACAAATTTCCCCTCGGGGAAAACCCCTTGGCTCTCAGCCACCACTGTAGGGGTCTCATGTGTAGCAGACCAAAAAGTATCACGTTGGATGCTGCTGCCATGAGCCCTAGCAGTCTCTGGAACTGCTTCACAGTGAGGCTGCGGCCTAGCTTCACATGGAAGAATGGAGATATGGAAGTATGCATCCTTTAGATCTATCGTGACAAACCAGTCCTCGAACTGGATCTTTTTCACGATGGTTGGAATTTGAGCATCTTGAACCTGAATCTCCTCAGAGAATGATTCAAGTGCCTGATATCTATTATTGGACGCAACCCCCCAGCCTTCTTTGGAACAATGAAGTACCGGCTGTAGAACCCAGATGAAGGACGGTCCTCAGATTGACCTTAGGCTCGGAAGTCTTACAGCGAGAACGCCGCCTCCTTTGCCAGGCTTCCTCAGGAGGGGCGCGGGAAGCGACGCTCTCTTTCTGCACCTGACGATGCGAGGAGCTGGTGGGCGGCCGAGGCTGCCCTTTCGAGGCAGCCTTCCCCGAGGAGCCAGGACGGCGTGGGAGGTACTGGTGAAAGGCCGCCGACTGCTTTTTCACCTCCTGAAACCTCTCGACGACGGTGTTTACGGCGCCGCCGAAGAGGCCAGAAGGTGAAATCGGGGAGTCTAGGAGAAAGTGTTTCTCCCTCTCCTTCATCCCCGACAGATTCAACCAGAGGTGTCTCTCCACACACACCAACCCAGCCATGGAGCGGCCGATGGAACGAGCCGTCTCCTTGGTGATGCGGAGAGACAAGTCGGTGGCCTTCCTAAGCTCAGTAATATCCTCCGGAGAGGGACCCTCGCCTTCATCCAACTCCTTGAGGAGGTCGGCCCCCTCAAGGGCTGCTCGAGCGTGCTGCACGCCCAGGCAAAGCACACACAGCTGATGCGTGTCCGTGCCCAAAATGAAGCGGGGACACGGAGGCACACACCGTCTGAACTGCTCGCTGGCCATAATGCTTTGTGAACGTATGACAAACAACAATAAATAGGACTGACAAGACACAGAGCACTTAGCTGAAGAGCAAAAGCTAATGTGTTGTGCAAGCCGGTGTCCCTTTGTACCTTTGTACCTTTGTACCTTCCGGGTTTGCCGTCATCTACTACGTCATGACGCAACACCAATCAGGATTGGAATAGATTTCATTTCACAGGGACAAGGACCTGTAATAAGTGACCTGTAATAAGGGCCTTGCTCAAGGACACACTGTTGGTGACTGCTGGGAACAACCTTCCGCCTATCAGTTCAGTGGTTTAACCCACTAGACCACCATCTCGACCATCACTAGACCACCATATCTCCTGAAAACTTCTCACTGAGACCTCGTCTCTGTAACTTCTTTATGACTGGCTTACCGGCAGTTCGAAGAGCCCAGAGTGCAAGAGTGCTTATTCTCCTCATCACAGATGCCTCATCCTCACGTGAATAGTTTACCTACATAGGACACATTATACGAGCTCACACAAATTCCTCTATGATCTCAACACCTCAATGTGAAGATCTGGAAGGAATAAAAGGCTCACAGACTTATATGCGGGACAGCAGAGGAGGCAAACTAATAATAACACCCACCTCAACTTTCTCTTCGCATCTAATCCCTCATAACTAGACACGCCATATTAAAATGCTTTGGGAAAGGAGGTTCTGCAACAATGTAAATTATGTTAAATAATGATAATAATGTGTTTTTTGGACATCCACCAAGCATGAAAACATATTTTACTCCAAAAAACAAAATCAAGACTTTTAGTGTCATTCCATTAAAACTTAAAATGATCTTTTCAAAGAAGTCAATATTACAGATGTTTTTTATTTTTTATTTTTATAAATCCTTACATGTAAAGACACACTGACTCCTCCCGCAGACCCTCCAAAGATGGTCACTAATTCAGGGTCACCCCCAAAGCTGTGGATGTTCTCCTGGACCCACTGAAGTGCAGCCACCTGGTCCAGAAGACCATAGTTTCCTGGCGCGTGTTCATCTCCTGTGCTAAAGGGCAGAATATCATCATACAACTCCATCAGAGACCTTAGACCTTAATTGCACTGAATCAGTTACACTAATAAGAGATTCTAAAGCATCACAATCTTGAACTAGTAGGACTCTATGGCTGTTCAAACAGATTACATGCAAGTCTGAAGTCCAAAAGCACATGGCCAGCTGAATGACACACTGACTGGTTCTATAGCAACTCTTTTATTTAGAATGCGGGACTTATTCCACCATATTGCGCATTACACTTTCTCCCATTCATAACTAATACAACTGCACGTCTTTCGGAGAGGCTAGCAATAGCGAGCTAGCTTTGAAAGCATAAGATCATTTGAACATTTGTACTCGGTCTTGTCTTGGTCTCAGACTTAGAGGACTTGGGATTTTGTTTCAAGACCGATCAAGACCACAACTGCTGGGATATTTTAAATATAAATTGCCGGTGCATTGTCTAATTTATTTATTAACATCATTATGTAATTGGAAAACTTACTGCTTCATATGCAAGCAATAACTTATTTGTAATTTGATTTATTCAAGATATTGCTCACAAAAAAGTACTTGTATGAAATCTGGATTTTTATATTATAACGTGATGTAATTAAGCAATATCACAAGAGCAAGAGAGCTGTTTTCACAAATTTATGCTCAAATATAATATTGCTTTTATACAAACATTCAATAATTAAAAAAAAAACATTTGCATTTGTAATTTACCATTTCAGAGGCATCTTCAGTACCACCTCTGTAGTGCAAAGGTGAATTTTGTTATTAATGATTTTGTTTGATTAGTAACAGCTCTATATAGTGTCTTATTATAATTATAATTATTGATTAAAAATAAGTAATTTCTCAGGCGGTAATGTGGATCTTTCTGAATTTAGGAAGTGCAGGTCTGGTCTTGATCTCACCTTACCTTGGTCTTTGTCTTGTCTTGGTCTCAACCCCTTTAAAGTCTTGGTTTTGTCTTGGTCTCAACACACATTGGTCTTGGTCTCGGATTAGGTGGTCTTGACTTCAACACTACTGTCAGGAGTGGACAAGCCTTCTGCTAACGAAACTTCACAGACTTCCATGAACGAGCACCACCACGTGCATTTGCATCAAACAGACAGAGCACAATAGAATAGGAGTGCCATAATTCTGACTAAAATATACATTTTGCTAAAATATTTGTTGTTGAACAATAAATGTGCCATATGTAGATTTTTAAAACTACAAGTAAGTGTATTTTTATGATAGCAGTAACTGTAAAGTGACTATTGTAATGGGGTAGGTAATCAAAATAGCCTAATATAGGCTAATTAGTATGTGCTTTTTCTATTATTATTTTTAGTTTAGTAATATTAACTTCTGATTTAAAAAGCAATAGTTTTATTTTTTGATTGAATGTAATGGGATGACCGTTTTTTGCACATAATATGACTACATGGTTATATTCAGTATATATTTTTTTCATAGCCTTCAATATAAACATTGTGTGTAGGACAACATTGGGCAGGATGTGAAATTAGATTTGTTTTTCTAAATCCAAATCGAATTTTTTTTAAAAAAAAAGAATAAAGGAAATTCTGAGGTATATACCGTATATCGCCATACAGCCAAAAAATACAGAGATATTATTTTTTTTTTTTGGTCCATATCGCCCAGCCCTCATTCAGACCAAATGCAATGATAGCAAAAAAAATGTTTCTGGATCAAATCACGTGCCATGCCTTTAACTGAAACTATTTTGGATTTTGTTAGATTTTTATGTTGGTAATAGTTAGTTTTTACCTGAAAAATCCAAGTAGGCCAAGCCTGTATTGAATCATGACCACAACTACATCTTGATAGGCAGCCAAACCATATCCCTCAAACGTGGACGCAGAGGCCATCGATAAACCTCCACCATGGATCCCAAACATAACCTTTTGCAACATTAATAAAAAAACAATATTAAAATACAAAGATATATGCATGAATAATCAACAACGCTTAACCAAATCATTCACACTTACAGGCAACTTGTCATTTGCTCCAGGTTTAGAAGGTGTGTAGACGTTGAGGTAAAGACAGTCCTCTGCTGAATCAGGAACCTCTATATTCATAGATATATTGGCTACAAAGTCTTCAAGTATCTGCTTATCCTGCAGACACCTGGGACAGACACAGAGTAACACAAGTGTCACCACTTGATGTCCAGTGTAAAATCTAGGACCTGAAGCAAAAGCATTGATCTACAGGTGGATTAGATTCGTTTTATTCTCACATGAGCGGCTGTTTTGTAGCATCTCTCACTCCGTTCCATTTCTCTGCAGGTTGGGGTGGAGCGAGTCTCAGTGAACCCACAGGTGGCTTGGCAAACGGAATGCCCAGGTAAGAATGGACGACTGTGTCCTTTCCCTTTGCTTTCATGTGCGATCCTTTCAGGGCCCCAAGTTTGGTTTGCAGGACAGGTCCTGTATAATTCATTAAAAATTCAATTCACATTTCTTTATGACAATAATATTTAGTAATACATACTATCCTTATTTATTGATTTTATATTTATTTAATTTAAATTTATATATGCCATACCTGCCATACTTCATCTGAACGTATGTTATAATATTTTATACTAATTATTTTATCATTTGCATTTATTTTATATGTATATAATTTATTTTATTTGAATTTACATGTGCTATACCTTATATACTTCCTCTGAAAATATTTTTACAGGCTATTCATTATTTTATTATTTATATTTAGTTTATATATTTATTTTATTTTAATTTATGTGCTATACATGCTATACTTCCTCTGAAACTATTTTACACATCTTTATGTACTAATTATTTTGTAATTGTATTTATATTTATTTAATTTATATATGCTATATTCCATCTGAAACTATGTAGGCCTATCATATACACACCTTTAACAGTGTTTTTTACAGCAAAACCTGTCAATGTGCGCATGCATGTCCGATTACTTTTTGACGTAAAAATGCGCGAAAGCACGTTAGTGCGGAGCCCCTAAAGGGACGTGTTGGTGGAAAAAATATGGGATGGGAGGAAAAATATTTTTCAAAACTTTTGCATTCTCTCATAAAAAAAAAAAAAATCTGTTGTGAGTTTGGACAAACACTTCCTGTTCAATGTCCCACTGGCAGTGGCTTCTGTTCGAAATGGCATACTATCATACTACCCTTACTATTTCTGCAGTATCCAGTATGTATACTGCATGTAGTATGCAAATTCTCTGTATGCATGGAATACCCGGATTACCTTCTATGTTTGCCATCATCTACTAAACTCAAGAACACTGAAATCAGCATGGAAGCATGAACTCCTACTATATTGCAGTATGCAATGTGTAATAGTATGTTAATAGTATGTGCATTTTCTGTATGCATGGTTTTCCCAGATTGCCTACTACATTTGCTGAAATCTGGGATACTGTTTCCCACATTGCAACATGCTCCATGTGACATTTCATATTTGTGAAGTGAACTGGAGGCGGGGAGTAATTATAAATGTAACACTTCTATATTATATATTACTGTAAGGTACAAACTAGCTTTGTTTCCGAAAACACTATTGTTAGTAGTAGTAGTGCATACACCGATCAGGCATAACATTATGACAGGTGAAGTGAATAACACTGATTATCTCTTCATCACGGCACCTGTTAGTGCACTGTAAATTCTAACAAGTTCAGTTTACTTAAAAAAAGTTTGGAAACTGATTGCCTTATTTTTGCAAAGCAAACTTAAAGGTAAAACTGAAGTTAATTTAATAATCAGCTAAAAGTAAAGAAAGCTAACACCTCCCAAGTAAATTAAGTAATAAATATCAAGTTAGTTTAATGCCAATTCTAGTTACCATACTCTAGAATATTTACTAATCTTACTTAAGATTTAATAGTAAGATTACTTGAGTAATTCCATTTAACTAGCAGTGTTATATTATGTTCTGCAAACATCTTAAATACTATTATTCTCAACATAGTTTTAATCTGTCATTTTCAGCTATGGCAACTTAAAAAACTATGTGCAATCGGTTTCCACATTTTCTTCAAATAAAGTGAACGTATTTTTAGTAGTTCAACTAGCATTGAATGCACTTAACACTCAATTAAGTAAGCTTAATTGCATCAAGTTGTTCTTACTTAAACCATTTAAGTTTTGTCAACTTAATTCTATCTGTGATCTGAGGAAGTGCATTGAGGCATGAGTAAATTATTTGCTTTGTTTTACTATTTTTGGCTTTATTTTACTATTTTATTTGCTGTCTTTTGTCAGTATAACCCAATAAGCAAATAAAATTGTAATAGTCTTATTAATAAAAAAAAAAGTGTTACCATTTTTGTGTTTTGCATGCTGAATGTTTAATGCGGCTCAGAATATAGTGGTGCAGATACGACGTCACTTTGTAGGCCAACTGGCAGTTAGCATCACGCTGGTTCCCTCGAGAAAACCCAATAGGCTTTTGGATTATCGCAAAAAAACAAGCTCTATGATCAACAAAAGTTTATGATACTTGCATGTTTTGTCCATGAAGATCATTATCACAGATGAACACAACATTTATTAATTTTGAAGTCTAAATGCAGTTGCTAGAGGTAAAAAGCTAAAGGTAAGCTATAAATGAACTATACCACAGTCCCACGAATTCAACGTCACCATCACTAAGCTTCCGACAACTCTTTCAGTTTTTACCTAAAAACATTTCCCCAGAAAGTTTGAGTTAGAATAGTTTAAAAGAGCACAATTATAAGCATAATGAGGCTGTAAAAACAGACTGAGTTTACCTGTTCGGCGTGATGGTGTTTAATCTTTTCGACAGCCTCTGTAGTCCCATTTGGCCATTTGTTAGCAACCGCCTTTTTCAAGACACATAACAGCTTCAAAAAATCATGAGTGGAGTAATACTGATGTATTTTATGTCTAGAATAAAACATCAAAGTCTCTTGAGCTTGTGTTCACCACAGACCTTATTTCAGCCATTTAACTAAAACCCCATTCAAAAAACCCATTGACTACGGGACGAGGGAACCGGAAATGCTAAAATGCTAACTCGTTTCCACGTTTTGGCCTACAAAGTGATGTCATACCTGCACCACTCTATTCAGTCAGACAGTGTTTCAGACACGTTTTTTTTTTTTTTTTTTCCAAAAAACAGTTGAGATGGTCCTCATTGAACACGAAATACAGGGGTGTCTGACAATTATAACGTTGGAGGAGAACAAGTTCTTCGGCACTGGGTCGGTACTTCCACCTATGCCACAGACGTGACCTTTCCAACGTTATGACGTCATGTGTCATGAAGAAGCAGAACACCAAAGTCAAGCATTTGTGGCTAAAAAGTATATATATTTTTTTTAAATGACCGATCGTTTCGCTAGATAAGACCCTATTCCTCAGCTGGGATCGTGCAGAGCCTCTGAAGCCCTTCAAAGCCCTTTGAAACTGCATTGATTTGGACCTTCAACCTGTTGGTTGCAGTTGAAGTCCATTATGCGGAGAAAAATCAACCTAGTCTCACAGAATTCCGTGAAATGAACATGGCCCCCTAACTCAAAATCTTTGGCAGTTTCATGGAATCGCCGAAAATTCCGTGATGGGTCCATGGAAGTGATGCCTATGTAAGTCAATGACAGGCAGCATCCATGGTCCACACACAGATTCCCTGTTCCTTTTATATTTTGGAGCAACTAACCCCACTCCTACCCTAAACCTACCCACTCTTAACAATATAAAACACGTAACAGGCAAATAAAAGTACAGTCACAGGTATTATTTATTGCATAAACTGACCAAAAACAGTATAAAAGTATTAACTCATGTTGCATTCCAAGTCTTCTAAAGTCATACGATATATTTATATGAAGAACAGAGTTGATCTTAATGTTTTATTCGCTGAAATGATGATCCAACCTGCCGCTCCGTGAACACACACAGTCCACTCAGTCATATTCATTCAAATGATACACCCGACTCTTTAGCATGACGCGATCGGTCATGAGACACACGAGAGCCAATGGCATTTTACAATCAAAGCTGACGTAATGACGCAATTGCTCACGAGACATACACAGCCAATGCTGTCAAAGCTGACATAACATTTCTTCCGGCGGCAATTTTTGAAATGTATTAAAGGAACACGCCAACTTTTTGGGACTTTAGCTTATTCACCGTATCCCCCAGAGTTAGATAAGTCCATACATACCATTTTTATCTTTGTGCGTGCCATAACTGACGCACCCACTGCTAGCCTAGCTTAGCACAAAGACTGGAGGTAAACGGCTCCATCTAGCCTACTGCTCAATAAATGACAAAATAACGCCAATATTTTCCTATTTACATATTGTGATGTGTATAGTTACATCGTGAAAAATGAAAAGTTGCAATTTTCTAGACCGATATGGCTAGGGACTATACTCTCATTCCTGCGTAATAATCCAGGAACTTTGCTGCCATACCATGGGTGCAGCGGCGCAATGATATTACGCAGCGCCTGAAAATAGTCCCCAGCACGCTCTCTGGGCAAGCAGGTTGTCACGTTGGTTATGTTGACGGAAGTTAGCCTATTTTCAGGCGCTGTGTAATATCATTGCGCCGCTGCACCCATGGTACGGCAGCAAAATTCCTGGATTATTACGCAGGAATGAGAGTATAGTCCCTAGCCATATCGGTCTAGAAAATTGCAACCTTTTAATTTTCTGTCGGTCTTAGTACACGGTGTAACTATACACATCACAACATATATATATAGGAAAATGTTGCCGTTATTTTGTCATTTATTGAGCAGTAGGCCAGCTGGAGCCGTTTACCTCCAGTCTTTGTGCTAAGCTAGACTTAATGATCTTCGCGGATTCTTCACACAAATCAATCGTTTGGCCTCGTAACACTTGGAATATTTGTACTTTTTGAATAAATTGTGGCTGCAGTCATATCTGCCTGTTATATCCTGTTTTTATAATACACAAATGGGTAGGTTTAGGGAAGGGATTGGGTTACGTGTTCAAAACTTATCTGAATACCGTAAATAAAAAAAGAAAAGAAATGTAAATAAAATTATGCTGGCTGATTAAATCGAGAATCACACTCCATGTCACAATGGCAAAATCATAGTTTCAATCATAGTCCAATATATAGTTTCATCATGACGATAACCATGCCCAACGCGTCTGTATACTGTCATTGACTTACATTAGTGATGTGTCGTTCGGGTTTGAGTCATTCGTTCATCAAGTCCCAGAGCGTGAGCAAGAGCAACTTTTGGTAAGTATTCTGATTAATTATTTTGTCATTTTGCATAGTATTTATTTATTTTAAAATTTAACGCCAGATTGCCTGCGAGCTTCTCTTTCTGTCTATACGGGTCTATATGGTAATTTCTCTACTGTGCGAAAGAGAGTCGCATGGTTATGACGCAATTATTTTTTACAAAAACGGCTTCTACGGGCCGATAGTGTAAGATACAACGTAATGGAGCCTTTTATACATTGTCGTGTTTCTTTAGAAATAAACAATGGACAAATTGAGTCTTTAAACGCCTCAGATGTAAAGTTATTCGCTGTCAAAGTGACACGAAAATGAATGGGAGTCAATGGAATGCTAACAGCAGGTGATGGCTTGGTTAGCAATGGCTGCCCCTATGGAAGGTACGCTTTCCGGGTGCTGGATTACCCCCTTGGTCCCAGCCCCATAGGCAAGGCTATGCAGTCTGTACCGGAAACAGAAAAGATTAGT
The DNA here is from genome assembly GCA_039654625.1 of Rhinogobio ventralis. Classification (NCBI taxonomy): domain Eukaryota; kingdom Metazoa; phylum Chordata; class Actinopteri; order Cypriniformes; family Gobionidae; genus Rhinogobio; species Rhinogobio ventralis. The sequence goes on from CM077216.1 coordinate 21,781,351, forward strand.
TTATCTATCGAGTCTTCGGGTTCGAAGACTGGAAAGATAAACTGATCATTTCTGTTTCTGCATTCAGCCTATGGGGACTTGAACGAACGACTCGAACCCGAAGACTCGATAGATGAACTAATCTTTTCTGTTTCCGGTGACTGCATAGCCTTGCCTATGGGGCTGGGACTTGATGAACGAATGACTCGAACCCGAAGACTCGAGGTGAACTAATCAGTTCTGTTTCCGGACTGCATGCCTTGCATATGAGGCTGTCACGGCCCAGATCAGACATGATGACGGAACTACGGCTCCAACCCGAAGACACGAGAGGTGAACTAATCTTTCCAGGGAACAGACGTGATTAAATGTTAAGTGACAAAAGAAAGAACGATTTGGACCGGGAGGTGAGGTGAACTAACAGATTGCATACATAGCCTGAAGATCTAGCTAAGCAACAAATTAATAATTTCTTTCTCAAAGTTTGGCCATGGCTGCATTAGCTTATAGTTAATTTTTTATTCCAAAAGTACTAAATGTGTTGGAAAATTTAACATGCAACATTTTAATTATATTCTGCTGAAATGAACGAAATGACTTGAAAAAAAATTCTTTCAATTTGCTGAACGAGATTCAAAGATCCGAGTCAGTAAAATGATCCGAACTTCCCACTATTAACTTACATAGGCATCACTTCCGTGGACCCATCACGGAATTTACGGCGATTCCGTGAAACTGCCATAGATTTTGAGTTAAATGATTTTGAGTTTCCGTGTTCATTTCACGGAATTCTGTGAGATCAGGTTGCGAAAAATCCTGTTTTCCTCAAAAAACTTAATTTCTTTTTGACTGAAGAAAGAAAGACATGACCATCTTGGATGAGATGGGGGTAAGTATCAGGAAATTTTCATTTTTAAGTGAACTAATTGTTTAAGGACACAACCTGACAAATGTCTTGAAATAAATAATCTGAACAATGTTGTGAGGTGTGGTAACCGTAGTATAAGCGGAATAATTGACTCCAGGCCATTGATTTATTAGAATTAGAAAATTATTATTTCCTTACCTATTGGGAGAAATCCGACTTACCATCCTCTGCTTTCACAGTGTTTTGAAGAGTCAGTGCGATCAGCATGCAGAGTGGAAACACGACAGACTCCCTCATCGCCATGCCGTAAACAGTCCTGCAGCAGAATGAGCGTTCACAAGCTCTGCACGGTTATTTACACAACTGCGTGATCGGACTTTAAACTTTGGGAACTGTGGTTGCCAGATTTTTAAAGCTGCAATTTCAAGGGTGCTCAAATGCAATACACTGAACAAGGGTTAGTAAGGGTTCTCAAGTCACGCATTCGCCGTGAGACACGCATTTCAACCAGTTCACATGCTCTTTCATCTTGTATTTCTCATATATTCTATATACAAAGTATATACAATTGTATATACAATTAATGGACAATTAATAGCCAACACAAGCAAGTACAACTCCCCTATATTTATACCATGCTTAATGGAAACATGAATCAGGCTATTCAATAGTTATAGGGGAGATCGGGGATGGTTGTAACATTTTTTAAATTTCTGTCTGCATGCAATGCATTCAAAATGTGATTAAAACTCTTTAGAAGTGTCAGCTATTAAATTACATAGCTGTTATCTTTGCAGCACAAACAGAAAATGTGTGGTTTCGATTCAAACACAAGGAGTGAAATGTGACAATTCACCCCATAGTCCGGGTTAGCTGTAACAGACCCTGGGGTGAGATGTAACATTATTATATTTTTATTCAACACAGGCTTTTAACATAATTGATGTGTGTGCATGTGTGTAACAAAAATTAATAAAATATGCAAATGCTCATTTTACATCCCTCAATTTGTCTTTATCTTCCAAGACCTAGGCCAGGGGTGTCCAATCCTACTCATGGAGGGCCACCATCCTGCAGAGTTCAGCTACAACCCCAACTACACACCTGAACCAGCTAATCAAGGTCTGCTAGGCATACTACACTTCCAGGAAGGTGTGTTAAGGCAAATTGGAGCTTAACTCTGCAGGACAGTGACCCTCCAGGACCGAGTTCAGACACCCCTGACCTAGGCACACTGAAATAAAAAAAATAAAAAAAAACATAACAAAAAAGGATATAAATACAACTAAAATTTACTTGGGGTACGCTGTAACATGCTTCATTTATGTTACAACTAACCCAAAGTCTTGCTTTTACAACTAACCCAGAGTCTTGTAGCCATGAACTAGCTCACCTAACAGCTAACAGACAAAACACTGCATTAAAAAAATATCTACACAGACACACAATAAACATAATTTAACTTTGATGAGTTTAACTACAAAGCAGGAATTGCCATAACACAAATAAAGGAAGTAAAAAAAAAGTGACTTTCTTACATCAAAATTAGTTTTTCTAGTCTAAAATTTGATCTGTCTGCCACAGGGCTCTACATTTCTCACATGTGGAATAATGACTAAACAGCACATGTGTGAAGTGAATCAGGTGATTTGTAACTTGTTCCTGATTGGAGAAATCGGAAGTGCTAAAATTAACCTGTGTTACAACCATCCCTGGTCTCCCCCCTACACCGAACAAGGGGTTACTAAATATTACATTTAATGTAATACTTTGAGTGTAATACTTAATGTAATTAATTAATAATTTATTAATTAATAATGTAATACTTCAGCACTTTGAGGAACACTATTTTCAGGTATACTTGGGTTTCATGGATGAGAATTTATGTCATTTATAAACGTGAAACATTTTGTCTATTTTTTAGAAAAAATAAAATACACAAAACTGTGTTGCTAATTATTTGTAGCCTATTATCTTGTATAGTTAATACTGTATTGTATTGTAATTAACAAGAAAAAACATCTATCTATGCCAGTTGATGGCCCCTAGGGGTCCTCAGCAAACTTCCAATGTGGCCTCAAGATGATTTATAACAACTATTGCAAGAAGAAACAGAAATTGCGTCTTTTCTTTTTATCCCTATTGTGACACACTCAATTGCCAAAAGTATTGGGACACCCCTCCAAATCATTGAATTCAGGTGTTCCAATCACTTCCATGGCTACAGGTGTATAAAATCAAGCACCTAGGCATGCAGATGCTTCTACAAACATTTGTGAAAGAATGGGTCGCTCTCAGGAGCTCAGTGAATTCAAGCGTGGTACCGTGATAGGTTGCCACCTGTGCACAGAAGTCGCCAACTTTCTGCAGAGTCAATAGCTACAAACCTCCAAACTTCGTGTGGCCTTTAGATTAGCTCAAGAACAGTGCGTAGAGAGCTTCATGAAATGGTTTTCCATGGCCGGGCAGCTGCATCCAAGCCTTACATCACCAAGTGCAATGCAAAGCGTTGGATGCAATGGTGTAAAGCAGGCCCCTTAGTTCCAGTGAAAGGACCGTGCACCAGTGCACAAAGCAAAGTCCATAAAGACATGGATGAGTGAGTTTGGTGTGGAGGAACTTGACTGGCCTGCACAGAGTCCTGACCTCAACCTGATTGAACACCTTTGTGATGAATTAGAGCGGAGACTGTGAGCCAGGTGGTCTCGTCCAACATCAGTGCCTGACCTCACAAATGCGCTTCTAGAATAATGGTCAAAAATTCCCATAAACACACTCCTAAACCTTGTGGAAAGCCTTCCCAGAAACGTTTAAGCTGTTATAGCTGCAAAGGGTAGGCCAACTCCATATTAAACCCTACGGATTAAGAATGGGATGTCATTAAAGTTTATGTGAATGTAAAGGCAGGCATCCCAAAACTTTCGGCAATGTAGTGTATATCTGAATGAAATGGCTTCTCGAACAAGAAAAAATATGGGGTGGGACTTGATTTTGTTCATCAGGAAATTATCGGATGGTTGTAGTTTGCTAATCTCATGCAAGTGACAGGTTGTCCCGCCCTCACGCCATTAAATGCTTCATCAGAGAAGAGATGTTGCTGCAAGTCGGAAGGGAAGTTATGTTTTACTAAAGATTACGAGGGCACATGAATTAAAAAAAAAAAAAAATCATGTGCATGTGTAACAGGTATAAAAATTCTACTGTTAAATATATGTACTGTGAAGTAGATTTCACACAAAATTCCAGTTGCTTCTCACTGCAGAACATGAGATCCAGGGGTGGAGTTGGGGTAGGTTTAGGGTTGGGGTAGGTGTAGCCTCAGCCTCAGATGTCACGCCCCACAGACCGTTGGCTGAACGTCTGATGCATATGGCACACCACACTTATCTGGAAACACTTCAGGTTTCAAAGTCATCATCTGGTTGTTTGAATTCTACAGGATGTCCGGGAGACATGTGTGTCGCGGGCTCCTGTCTGCTCCTGATCGATTGCTCCTGTCTGCCTCCTGTGTGCCTCGCTGCAGTGTTTGTAGCTCTGTACAGCTTTGCTTTTGAATCTCTATTTGATATCTTTTCTTTGTTGTTTACTGCTAAATATAACTTACTCATCACCATATATTGTTTAATATTGCCTATCACGTTAAAATTGACATTGCTAGCTTTTAATCTAAATCACTATCACAACGTGTTAGCATTTCACAACGCGTTAGCATTTCACTAGCCTGTTAGCCTGCCATACGTGCATCCGGGTTTCCTGTTTTGTCTCTCGTGCCTTTACTAGTCCATCAAACAACTGTGGTGAGTTGGATTAGTCAACAAACATGACTGAATTAATTGGATTAGCAAGTAGACTCCATCAAACAACTGTGGTAAATTGGATTAATCAACAAATACGGTAAGCCATGTCTTCTTCTCCTTTTATTGTCACCTGCACTACATGTTTCATGTTTAGTATATCTGTCTCCGTTGGTGAACAGGGCTTCACATGTGATAAATGTAAGGAGATAGTCAGGCTGACGGAGAAGATTTCAGAATTAGAGACACGCATCCAGACTTTATTTGAGAGTAGTGAGAACGTAACAGCTTTAGACACTGCTTTGGATGCGACTAGCTTAGTGAAATCTATACATTGTTCGGTTCCGGCTGTAGAGCCCGTGCAGCAGGGTGAGACGGCATAGTCGCGGATAAAAAAAACACTCTTCCGTTCCGATTAGAACATCAAACAGGTTCTCCCCACTCAGTGATGCACCCACTGAGAATCCTGTTGAAAGTTCCCTAGTTATTGGCGATTCTATTACACGGAACGTGAAAATAGAGACACCAGCCACCATAGTCACATGTTTACCGGGAGCCAGAGCGCCTGACATCAAAGCAAATTTAAAAGTGCTGGCTAATGCTAATCGTAAATTCTCTAAGATTATTATTCACGTCTGCACTAATGATGTTCGACTTCGCCAATTGGAGATCACCAAAATTAACATTAAAGAGGTGTGTGAACTCTCGCGTCACAGAAGTCAGATAAATCCCAGCACATAGAGACTCTTTCACCTAGATATTATCACATAGAGACTGTGTCTGTTCCACGTATTAGTAAATACAAAAAAACACCAAAACTATTCAACGGTAAAAATTTAATTGATGTCCAACAAATAAACAGCAGATATAATACAGATGAACAAATGATAAAGCTCAGGCTGCTTAATATTCGATCCCTTTCCTCAAAAACGCTTATTGTTAATGATATGATTACAGATACTAATCTAGATGTGCTGTGTTTGACAGAAACCTGGCTAAAACCTGACGACTACATTACTTTAAATGAGTCCACCCCACAAGATTATTGTTATAAACACGAGCCGCGTCTGAAAGGTAAAGGGGGAGGTGTTGCTGTAATTTATAATAATATCTTCAGTATTACTCAGAAGTCTAGTTTCAAATATAATTCTTTTGAAGTTTTGGTGCTTTACGTAACGTTATGTAGTGAAATTGATAAATCCCGTTTAACATTTGTGTTGGCTACTGTATACAGGCCACCAGGGCACAATACACACTTTACCAGAAAATTTGCTGATTTTCTATCAGAGTTAGTACTGGCTACAGATAAAGTCCTAATTGTTGGTGATTTTAATATCCATGTAGACAATGAAAAAGACGCATTGGGATTGGCATTTAGAGACATTCTAAACTCTATTGGAGTTAGGCAACACGTATCAGGACCCACTCATCGCCGTAATCATACTTTAGACCTAATATTGTCACATGGAATAAATGTTGATACCGTTGAAATTCTGCAGCAGAGCGATGACATCTCAGATCATTACATAGTATCATGTATACTTAATTTAGCAAAGGCTGCAAAGCCGTCCCCTCGCTTCAAATATGGCAGAACTATCACTGCTGCGACTAAAGATTTCTTTGTAAATAAACTTCCTCATCAATCTCCTCAGCATCCCGATAGCCCAGAGGAACTCGATGTTGCAACAGAAACTATTGACTCTCTCTTTTCCAGCACTTTAGACACAGTTGCTCCCCTGCACTTAAAGAATATTAAAGAAAATAGTCCAACGCCGTGGTACAACGAGCACACCCGGGCCCTTAAAACAGCAACCAGAAAAATGGAGCGCAGCTGGAAGAAAACAAAACTGGAAGTTTTTCGCATTTCGTGGAAAGAGAGCATGATTTCATACAAAAAGGCCGTAAAAACTGCTAGATCTGCTTATTTCTCGACTCTCTTAGAAGAAAACAAACACAACCCTAGGTATTTATTCGATACAGTGGCTAAATTAACCAAAAATGAAGCTTCAAATTCTGATGTCTGCCAACAGCACAGCAGTAATGACTTTATGAACTTCTTTACTTGTAAGATTGATAATATTAGGAAAAAAATTATAACCATGCAGCCGTCTACTACTGTATCACATCAGACAGTGCATTGTAGTGTCACTGAGGAAAAATGACATTCATTAACTGCTATAGGAGAACAAGAATTGGCCAAACTCGTTAAATCATCTAAATCAACAACATGTATGCTCGACCCTATACCGACTAAACTACTAAAAGAGATGCTTCCAGAGGTCATAGATCCTCTTCTTAATATCATTAATTCATCCTTGACATCAGGATATGTACCGAAAACTTTTAAGTTGGCTATTATTAAACCACTTATTAAAAAAACGCAACTTGATCCTACAGAATTAGTCAATTACAGGCCAATTTCAAATCTACCCTTTCTTTAAAAAATACTAGAAAAGGCAGTGTCCTCACAATTATGCTCCTTTTTAGAAAGAAATGGTATCTGTGAGGATATCCAGTCAGGATTTAGACCGTATCATGGTACTGAGACTGCTCTCATTAGAGTTACAAATGATTTACTCTTATCATCCGATCGTAGTTGTATCTCTCTGTTAGTGTTACTCGATCTTAGCGCTGCATTCGATACTATCGACCACAACATTCTTTTGAATAGACTCGAAAATTATGTTGGCATTAGTGGAATTGCATTAGCATTGTTTAAATCATACTTATCTGACCGTTATCAGTTTGTAGCAGTAAATGAAGAGATATCACACCGATCACAAGTTCAATATGGAGTACCGAAGGGCTCAGTGCTAGGACCGTTGCTTTTCACCCTGTACATGCTACCACTGGGAGATATCATTAGGAAGCATGGCGTTAGTTTTCATTGTTATGCTGACGATACTCAGCTCTATATTTCTTCACGCCCTGACGAAATTTACCAATTCACAAGATTAACGGAATGCATAGCTGATATAAAAAATTGGATGACTAGTAATTTCCTGCAACTTAATTCAGAAAAAACTGAATTTTTAATTATTGGACAAAAAAACTACACATGTAGTAACCTAGAATACTGTCTAACACTTGATGGCTGCTCTGTCAAGTCCTCGTCGTCAGTTAGAAACCTGGGTGTGCTCTTTGATACCAATCTCTCATTTGAAAGCCATGTTTCTAGCATCTGTAAAACTGCATTCTACCATCTTAAAAATATATCTAAATTACGGCATATGCTTTCAATGCAAAATGCTGAACAGTTAGTTCATGCGTTCATGACCTCAAGGCTAGATTATTGTAATGCTCTACTGGGTGGTTGCCCTGCTCTCTTAATAAATAAACTGCAGCTGGTCCAAAACGCAGCAGCTCGAGTTCTTACTAGAACCAGGAAGTATGACCATATTAGCCTGGTTCTGTCAACACTGCACTGGCTCCCTATTAAACATTGCATACATTTTAAAATCTTGCTAATTACTTACAAATCACTAAATGGTTTAGCTCCCCAATACTTGAGCGAGCTCTTAACGCATTATACTCCATCACGTCTATTGCGGTCTCAAAACTCTGGCCAGTTGATAATACCTAGAATATCAAAATCAACTGCAGGCGGTTGATCCTTTTCCTATTTAGCACCTAAACTCTGGAACAGCCTTCCTAGCATTGTTCGGGAAGCAGACACACTCTGTCAGTTTAAATCTAGACTAAAAACACATCTCTTTACTATGGCATACACATAAAATATTTTTAATTTATATTTTATATATTTATATTTTATAAGGCTGCCAAAGTAATAATCATACACTGTTTGTTAATTGGCCAGAGGAGAACTGGCACCCCGACTGAGCCTGGTTTCTCCCAAGGTTTATTTTTCTCCATTATGCCACCTGATGGAGTTTTGGTTCCTTGCCACTGTCGCCTTTGGCTTGCTCAGTTGGGGACACTAAATTTTCAAATAAATATCCAAATAAATTTAAATACTAAACTAAATTAACTATATCAACTACATTACTTGAATATATATGATAATTGAAATGAGCTAGATGACATCACCTTTTTCTCCAGAGCGGCTGTACAACCGAATCAAATTCGGTTGCATTATTTTCTTGTTTAACAATGTGAAGCTGCTTTGAAACAATCTGCATTGTAAAAAGCGCTATATAAATAAAGTTGACTTGACTTGACTTGACTTGACTTTAACGGCCGCAAACAAATGCACCTTGTGGAAGAAGAAAGCAATATAATGTCCTGTTCTGTCTCCTCTTCCCTTTTGCATTGTAACTGAATGTTCAATCTCTATGAGGCTGCTTATTTGTGTGTTGTATCAGGAAATAAAAGATCCAGCGAAACCGCCACCTGCTGTCCTGTGTCCAGTAACTCTGCTACACAATGCAGAGCCCAAGTATCTCATAATTGGTGTCGCTGAGTCACCAGTTACATATGGACAAATAATTGACAGTAAATACTACAAAAGTCAATTTAAACAAAAAGAATTTTCAATTTTGATTTCATGGTGACTTTTACTATACACTCACCTAAAGGATTATTAGGAACACCTGTTCAATTTCTCATTAATGCAATTATCTAATCAACCAATCACATGGCAGTTGCTTCAATGCATTTAGGGGTGTGGTCCTGGTCAAGACAATCTCCTGAACTCCAAACTGAATGTCAGAATGGGAAAGAAAGGTGATTTAAGCAATTTTGAGCGTGGCATGGTTGTTGGTGCCAGACGGGCCGGTCTGAGTATTTCACAATCTGCTCAGTTACTGGGATTTTCACGCACAACCATTTCTAGAGTTTACAAAGAATGGTGTGAAAAGGGAAAAACATCCAGTATGCGGCAGTCCTGTGGGTGAAAATGCCTTGTTGATGCTAGAGGTCAGAGGAGAATGGGCCGACTGATTCAAGCTGATAGAAGAGCAACTTTGATTGAAATAACCACTCGTTACAACCGAGGTATGCAGCAAAGCATTTGTGAAGCCACAACACGCACAACCTTGAGGCGGATGGGCTACAACAGCAGAAGACCCCACCAGGTACCACTCATCTCCACTACAAATAGGAAAAAGAGGCTACAATTTGCACGAGCTCACCAAAATTGGACAGTTGAAGACTGGAAAAATGTTGCCTGGTCTGATGAGTCTCGATTTCTGTTGAGACATTCAGATGGTAGAGTCAGAATTTGGCATAAACAGAATGAGAACATGGATCCATCATGCCTTGTTACCACTGTGCAGGCTGGTGGTGGTGGTGTAATGGTGTGGGGGATGTTTTCTTGGCACACTTTAGGCCCCTTAGTGCCAATTGGGCATCGTTTAAATGCCACGGCCTACCTGAGCACTGTTTCTGACCATGTCCATCCCTTTATGACCACCATGTACCCATCCTCTGATGGCTACTTCCAGCAGGATAATGCACCATGTCACAAAGCTCGAATCACTTCAAATTGGTTTCTTGAACATGACAATGAGTTCACTGTACTAAAATGGCCCCCACAGTCACCAGATCTCAACCCAATAGAGCATCTTTGGGATGTGGTGGAACGGGAGCTTCGTGCCCTGGATGTGCATCCCACAAATCTCCATCAACTGCAAGATGCTATCCTATCAATATGGGCCAACATTTCTAAAGAATGCTTTCAGCACCTTGTTGAATCAATGCCACGTAGAATTAAGGCAGTTCTGAAGGCGAAAGGGGGTCAAACACAGTATTAGTATGGTGTTCCTAATAATCCTTTAGGTGAGTGTATATATATATATATATATATATATGAAAATTGAAAGCATTCTTTAGAAATGTTGGCCCATATTGATAGGATAGCATCTTGCAGTTGATGGAGATTTGTGGGATGCACATTCAGGGCACGAAGCTCCCGTTCCACCACATCCCAAAGATGCTCTATTGGGCTGAGATCTGGTGACTGTGGATGGGTACATGGTGGTCATAAAGGGATGGACATGGTCAGAAACAATGCGCAATTGGCACTAAGGGGCCTAAAGTGTGCCAAGAAAACATCCCCCACACCATTACACCACCACCACCAGCCTGCACAGTGGTAACAGGGCATGATGGATCCATGTTCTCATTCTGTTTACACCAAATTCTGACTCTACCATCTGAATGTCTCAACAGAAATCGAGACTCATCAGACCAGGCAACATTTTTCCAGTCTTCAACTGTCCAATTTTGGTGAGCTCGTGCAAATTGTAGCCTCTTTTTCCTATTTGTAGTGGAGATGAGTGGTACCCAGTGGGGTCTTCTGCTGTTGTAGCCCATCCGCCTCAAGGTTGTGCGTGTTGTGGCTTCACAAATGCTTTGCTGCATACCTCGGTTGTAACGAGTGGTTATTTCAAAGTTGCTCTTCTATCAGCTTGAATCAGTTGGCCCATTCTCCTCTGACCTCTAGCATCAACAAGGCATTTTCGCCCACAGGACTGCCGCATACTGGATGTTTTTCCCTTTTCACACCATTCTTTGTAAACTCTAGAAATGGTTGTGCGTGAAAATCCCAGTAACCGAGCAGATTGTGAAATACTCAGACCGGCCCGTCTGGCACCTACAACCATGCCACACTCAAAATTGCTTAAATCACCTTTCTTTCCCATTCTGACATTCAGTTTGGAGTTCAGGAGATTGTCTTGACCAGGACCACACCCCTAAATGCATTGAAGCAACTGCCATGTGATTGGTTGATTAGATAATTGCATTAATGAGAAATTGAACAGGTGTTCCTAATAATCCTTTAGGTGAGTGTATATTAGAACTTGAATAATGCAAAGAAAACGGCCCCACTTTATATTAGGTGGCCTTAACTACTATGTACTTGCATAGAAAAATAAGTACAATGTAGTTATTGTGTTCATATTGTATTGCAAAACACTTTTGCTGATATTGAGGTGGGATACGGGTAAAGTTAGGGACAATTGTGGTGGTAAGTTTAAGGGTAAGGTTAGTGTCAACTGTGTAATTATAAATGTAATTACAGAAATTAATTACAGATGTAATTACATGCAGGTATTTTTAAAAATGTAAGTACAATGTAAAAACATGTATGTACACAATAAGTGCATTGTATCAAATGATTAATTAAAATGTTATTACATAGTAGTTAATGCTACCTAATATAAAGTGGGTCCAAGAAAACCAGTTCATAATACATTTTATACACCATATTAATGTTTTAACTTAGAAAGAGTCAATATTTGGTGGAATAACCCTGATTGCGTCTTGGCATGCTCCCTATCAGTCAGTCACATTGCTGTTGGGCGACTTTATGCCACTCCTGGCAGAATGGCTGTTGACCATCCATCTTCCTCTTGATCACATTCCAGGTTTTCAATGGGGTTCAGGTCTGGAGATTGGGCTGACCATGACAGGGTCTTGATCTGGTGGTCCTCTATCTACAACGTTATTGGCCTGGCTGTGTGGATTGGAGCATCGTCCTGTGGGAAAAAACAATCCATAAAGTTGGCGAACATTGTCAAAACAGAAGGAAGCAATCTTTCTTTCAGGATATTCTTATACGTGGCTTGAGTTATGCATCTTCACAAAGACATATTAATTTTCATTTGGCTTTTTTGTTTGTTCAGTGAAAGAATAAAATTCACAAATGCATCAAAGTCAAAAAAATATTTTTTATTAGTTTGCATTCATATCTGCTTACGTACAAAATGTTTATATACATGTCTGTATATGATAGTTTGTATAAATTACCCCAAATTTCCAAAATTCCCCAGCTTAACTTCCCATGAAAAGTTTCTGGAAATTTACCGGAAATTTGCGACCCTAGTTCTGACCCCATTTTTATCATTCAGTGTCCAGATTCACAGATTGGATACAAATGCCATTTCACGTTGACTTCAATTCAGAGTTTCCCTCCAAATTTAATGACAATTTAACAAAGCACTGTGCCTAAAACTGCAATTTATACATTTGTGCTGTTGCAAATATTGATTTTATTCTAAATAATATGCCATTTAAACTGCTTTTGTTGGCTGCTAACTATTTGAATCATATTTCAAAGCATTCGTGGAAACATGATGATTAATAATTATCCTATTTACTTCAATTTCTCAATTTACAATGGATAAAATCAAGTTTTGCCCCCTTTTTTCCTTGTTCAATGTCCTGATTCACAGAATGTTGTTTCATGTTGACTTCAATTCTGATTTTCCCTCTATTGTATATGTTAATTGTCGCAGGGTGTTTTGGTTATGTTTCATGTGTTTAAGTTTGCCATGTTCACTGTCATGTCTTGTCATGCACTTCCTGGTCTTGTCATGTGATCCTGCCATGTGCTCCTTTGTCTTGTGGTTTGTCATGTTCTCATTGGTTTATTGGTTTAATCATTGTTCACAGGTGTGTCTTGTCTAGTCTTTAGTCATGGTGTATTTAAGCCCTCATGTTTGCCGTGTGTCTTTGTCGAGTATTGTGAATATGTAACCCACTGTTGGTGTGTCTTTGTTCTGTCTTTGTTCTGTCTTTGTTCTGTCTTTGTTCTGTCTTTGTTCTGTCTTTGTTCTGTCTTTGTTCTGTCTTTGTTCTGTCTTTGTTCTGTCTTTGTTCTGTCTTTGTTCTGTCTTTGTTCATGCCAAGCCAATGTTTTATGTTTGAGTGTTTAATAAAGCTGCACATGGGTTCACTTCAACTTGCCTCCAGTGGATAAATGTTACAATAATTGAGCAAAGCACTGTGCCTAAAACTGTAATTTATACATTTGTGCTGTTCTTTAATTTCCTTATTTTTAAATTCATAATTATATTGGAAGTAAAAATGTGATGTCAATAAGTGTGATCATTTTATGTGTATCAAAAACAGCTCCAGAGTGAGTCAAGCGTCCGGTACGGGTGATGCTAATCCGGTAATATGGAAAACATTTACTTATTTGGCAATATTGTCAATAGTTGGATTATTGTCGTCTATGTAAATTTGCCAGTTAAAAAGTCTTGAAATTCATGACTAGTTTGCACCCCGTTGCATTCAAATTCAGGGAAGTTTGCAGCTTTAGCCTTCGTTTGTTCTCAATAAAATGGAGGAAAATTTTAAATGTTGTCCAACTTTTATTTTTAAGTGCAAAACAGATTAAAGTTACTTGGTCAGTTATTTTTTAAAAATTCAAACTTTAGCATAAAAATATACTCAGTGCTTATTTGATTTTCTCAGGTGAACTAATTAAATTCCTAAATCACAGTAATTTGTTTTAAATTTAAGTGCTTTGTGTTCATTTTTTTTTTTTTTTTTTTTTTTTTACAGTTCTAAGTGCTCTGTTTTCTCTCGAACTTGACGTATTAGATCTGGAAGCGTCTTGGTCATGAACTTGTAGTGTTTTCCCTTCAGGTTCTTGCCGGGTTTCTGTTCCAGTCCAATACCGAGATACTCAGCCTTATCTTCATATTCAGGCCAGTGTGTCAGACCCGGACCATTCGGAGACCTGCCAATCCAAGAATAGACCTATTAGAGTGCAGAAACTATATACTTTTGTTCTTCTTCACACACAGAGAGAGAAAATCAGGATGGATATTTTACCCAGTGTGTGCAAAGTTCCCCCAGTAGGCCATCACAGTCCTGCATAAGTCTTCCTCTTCCTTTGTGAAAGGAGCTAAAGGGATTGAACGTTAGATGAAAATGCCAGTGTTGGTTAAGAATGCATTTGTTTTTGTAATCATGAGTCGTACCGGTTGCTTTGAGATGAGCTTTAGCAAAGCAGGTTCCCTGAATAAAGAAAAGTTCGTCCGCATGGTCGACACCAACAAAGCTGGGTCTCTTCTTCTGGATCATACTGGGAGGATGCTGGAACTCGTACAGGTAAACCGGCGCTCCTGAGGCTAAAATCACAACAGGGTTCCTTGTTTTACAGACATTTGAAAATAAGGTTTTACTCAAAGAGTAGTTCACTTTTTTATATATATATATATATATATATATACTCACCTAAAGGATTATTAGGAACACCATACTAATACTGTGTTTGACCCCCTTTCGCCTTCAGAACTGCCTTAATTCTACGTGGCATTGATTCAACAAGGTGCTGAAAGCATTCTTTAGAAATGTTGGCCCATATTGATAGGATAGCATCTTGCAGTTGATGGAGATTTGTGGAATGCACATTCAGGGCACGAAGCTCCCGTTCCACCACATCCCAAAGATGCTCTATTGGGTCGAGATCTGGTGACTGTGGGGGCCATTTTAGTACAGTGAACTCATTGTCATGTTCAAGAAACCAATTTGAAATGATTGGAGCTTTGTGACATGGTGCATTATCCTGCTGGAAGTAGCCATCAGAGGATGGGTACATGGTGGTCATAAAGGGATGGACATGATCAGAAACAATGCTCAGGTAGGCCGTGGCATTTAAACGATGCCCATTTGACACTAAGGGGCCTAAAGTGTGCCAAGAAAACATCCCCCACACCATTACACCACCACCACCAGCCTGCACAGTGGTAACAAGGCATGATGGATCCATATTCTCATTCTGTTTACGCCAAATTCTGACTCTACCATCTGAATGTCTCAACAGAAATCGAGACTCATCAGACCAGGCAACATTTTTCCAGTCTTCAACTGTCCAATTTTGGTGAGCTCGTGCAAATTGTAGCCTCTTTTTCCTATTTGTAGTGGAGATGAGTGGTACCCGGTGGGGTCTTCTGCTGTTGTAGCCCATCCGCCTCAAGGTTGTGCGTGTTGTGGCTTCACAAATGCTTTGCTGCATACCTCGGTTGTAACGAGTGGTTATTTCAGTCAAAGTTGCTCTTCTATCAGCTTGAATCAGTCGGCCCATTCTCCTCTGACCTCTAGCATCAACAAGGCATTTTCGCCCACAGGACTGCCGCATACTGGATGTTTTTCCCTTTTCACACCATTCTTTGTAAACTCTAGAAATGGTTGTGCGTGAAAATCCCAGTAACTGAGCAGATTGTGAAATACTCAGACCGGCCCGTCTGGCACCAACAACCATGCCACACTCAAAATTGCTTGAATCACCTTTCTTTCCCATTCTGACATTCAGTTTGGAGTTCAGGAGATTGTCTTGACCAGGACCACACCCCTAAATGCATTGAAGCAACTGCCATGTGATTGGTTGATTAGATAATTGCATTAATGAGAAATTGAACAGGTGTTCCTAATAATCCTTTAGGTGAGTGTATATATATATATATATATATATATATATAACTACTTAAAATATTTTCATTCAAATGACTGCAAATATTATGACACCCTTTCACAGTTTTGCAATAGTTAAATATGAATAAATGAATAATTCATTGCTTCTCACCGCTGTGGTATTTTGCCAGTTGGAGGGTGGGGATATTAAAAATCACGTCCCCCATCATTTCTCTATAAATGTCTCTGATTTGAACAGGGTCGTTTGTGTCACCCAGATACTCTTTTGCCACCAGGTCAATGATCCATCGGTCCCGGGGCTAAAGGGAATTGCGTTCAAAGCACACAGAATTCAAAGAAAAACAAGTGAAGAAAGATTTACAATTTACTTCTCACTGAAAGGTTAATATTACATGATGTAAATGTATTGAGTCGTATCTTACGTCAGGATAAGTCAGGGTCAAGGCATTTGTGGCTTGCTCTTTATCCATCCCATCAATCCATCCCGGATCCGAAAAATACTATGGCAAAATAATATTCAACTTAATGCATCAAAAAATGAAACCTAAAATATAAATATATATTTTGTATGCTGAGATGTTTGTATGCGTGTTGACTTATTATAAGTTCATACCTTTTATTTTTATGATTAGCTTGAATTTGTGAATGAATACTCTATTTTTAAAGTGCCTCTATTATGCTTTTTTAGATATTATATTTCATGTAGTGTGTAATATAACTGTTTGTGAATGTAAAAGATCAGGAAAGTTTCCAATCCGAGCAGAGTACCAATCACAACAGACTGGGCCATCTGACCAATTAGAGCAGAGTAGACCAATCACAACAGACTGTGCCATCTGACCAATCAGAGCAGAGTATCAATCACAACAAACTGGGACATCTGACCAATCAGAGCCGAGTAGATCATTCACAATAGACTGGGCCATCTAAACCAATCAGAGCAGAGTAGACCAATCACAACCGACTGCTCCATCTGACCAATCAGAGCAGAGTAGACCAATCACAACAGACTGCTCCATCTGACCAATCAGAGCAGAGTAGACCAATCACAACAGACTGGGCCATCTGACCAATCAGATCAGTGTAGACCAATCACAATAGACTGGGCCATCTGACCAATCAGATCAGAGTAGACCAATCACAATAGACTGGGCCATCTGGCCAATCAGAGCAGAGTAGACCAAGCACAACACACTGCTCCATCTGACCAATCAGAGCAGAGTAGACCAATCACAACAGACTGAGCCATCTGACCAATCAGAGCAGAGTAGACCAAGCACAACAGACTGCTCCATCTGACCAATCAGAGCAGAGTAGACCAATCACAATAGACTGGGCCATCTAAACCAATCAGAGCAGAGTAGACCAATCACAACAGACTCAGCCATCTGACCAATCAGAGCAGAGTAGACCAATCACAACCAACTGGGCCATCTGACCAATCAGAGCAGAGTAGATCAATCACAATAGACTGGGCCATCTAAACCAATCAGAGCACACTAGACCAATCACAACAGACTCAGCCATCTGACCAATAAGAACAGAGTAGACCAATCACAACAGACTGCTCCATCTGACCAATCAGAGCAGAGTAGACCAATCAAAACAGACTGCTCCATCTAGCCAATCAGAGCAGAGAAGACTCTCGGAAAGGAGAGGTTTAGAGAGACTGAATCCTTTATCGAACCGTTTCAGACATTGTGAGAAAAGAGCTGATGCTGCAATCTATATTATGAGTAAATTATGAGAGTGTTTTGTCCCTGGATGAATGTAAACCTATTGTAGGATACCCCTAAAATAAAAATAGCATAATAGGGGCACTTTAAGGTAAAAAAATAAAAATAATAATTATAATTAGAGAAAAAATATTATTTATTTATTTATTTATTTCAATTGATGTAACCCAAACCTATCAATTTTTAATATAATAAACTATTATGTAAAACTACTTATGAATAACAAATTTTTTATGTAAAAATAGTCAACTTAAAGTAAATCAAAATGGTGAAAGCCTGCATACAAAAAATAATACTACTATCCTGTAAATACTAATGCATTTCAGTTGCTTTCTTTATTCAATTAATAGCTGTTTGAAATATGATATTGATTATAATAATACATGTAATATTTACTCACTGTGGGCAGTAAAAAGCCAAACTCATCATTAGTAATACCAGTGATGAGAGGAACTTTACTGAACTCTTGTTTCCGGACGATCTCCTCTACAGGCTTGTGAAGGAAATGAGAATCCACAGAAGCACTAAAGTGCATCATCTCGAACTATAAACACAGTGCAAACAATCCTCATGAATGACAAAAACTATATTCTATATATATATTTTAAATATATATATATATATATATATATATATATATATATATATATATATATATATAAAGCTTTAGTACTTTATATTAAATTAGTATATGATGATGATGAATATATGATAAAGCATGATATTATCCCTTGTGAAAAATAAGTGTGCTTAATTGTATTGAATGTGCTCTTGTTGTGTACTTCAAATCATAAAAATGTATATTAAAAAAATTTACTTGCAGGGAATGTAATATATTATTGAAAAAAGCCACTTAAGTGTACACTTTAACCATATTTCAAAGTCAATAGAATAGTAGAATAGTAACAAATAAATGTAGACTATAATAAATGTTTATTTACTGGTAAATAAAATGCAATTAAGTGTCCAAGAACATTACATTCAGTTCATACTTAAGTATATTATTTGCGTATTAAGTACTTGTTTCAAAAGTAGTGCACGTTTTCACAAGGGACTGCATTACACAGTATGATTTCAAAAACATTTTTCTTAATGATTTATTTTTATGCAAAATTTCACACCTTTTTGGAATATTCCACAACTTCCTCATCAGACCAGCCCATGATGCAGTCAACGATCTTTGATGAACTGCTACTGTCACAGTTGCATAATTTGGCTGCATTCTGCAATGACGATCAACATGAGGACTTGAGAAGACTTTTTAAATAACAAAATGATGAAAATATAAGAAGATTATGAAAGGAAATGAAACCTGGGCTATCTGTAAAGGATTAGCCATCACTAAACCATGCCAAAAGGCAGTCCCACTTTCTGCAATGGCACGATGAAACAGACCAGAAGCCAACGGTGAAAGAATCTTAAAGACATAATGACACAGAAAATTACTCAATCATTCATTACAAATCATTTTACAATTATTACGGCTGAATTATGGTTTCTACAGATACTAAATAGATGCACACCAGCGTGGATACACTGACTCCTCCTGCAGACTCTCCAAAGATGGTCACTGATTCAGGATCTCCGCCGAAACTGTGGATGTTCTCCTGGACCCATTGAAGAGCAGCCACCTGGTCAAGAAAACCATAGTTTCCTGGCGTGTGTTCATCTCCTGTGCTGCAAAAAGAAAAGGAACCTTTTATCTGAATCCGTAATTAAATACAGAAAAATGGATTCATATAATAGGGCTTAAATCATGTGTACTAGTGATATTAGTTTTTTTAACGAAACACCAAAATTAGTTCCCTTTCAGTCAGTCACGTTCAACGTCACATAAGAACATACCAACGAATTGGGATCTTGTCTGAGTGGATGAAAGGCACATTCCGCTTTTCCACTTCAGAGCAGAGCGGTTCTTTTGTTCCTGCTCTAATCAGTCACCAAGAGTTTGTTCTACGAGTCTGCGAGTGTTCTTGGGGAAGAAGCCTCTGTTTCCGGTATTGGTGTGACAGTGGTGGTCGTAATCTCACAAGAACATTTCCTGCTGTTTTCATACAGCTAAAAGAGCTTTTTGAGAAAGGGCGCCTTCAATTAGATATTGCTGTTTATACAGCGTGAAAGAGTTTGAGTTGCACCTTCAATGAGTTTGCTGTTTATACAGCTAAAGTAGTGAGGGCACACTGCAGGCTGCACTATTTCTTATTAGTTATGCAGCGGCCATTTCCCCTGTGTGCTTCAGCACTACTAAAAGAGCTTATTTCTCTAAAAGAGCAAGAATGTGTGTGACACTGCATCTTTTAAAAGATGTCATTCCACCCATGTGTTTCTGGACGCGGTTGTTAACAGTCACTATCGTTGCCTCACATGTCTGGGCGTTGAGCATGCTGAGGTATACAGTGGGGGCTAACCCGCCGAGTCAGTCTCCGTGGGCCCCCCACTCCTCTAGCACACCGCAAGCTGTGGAGCTTCCGGATGACCGCGCTGGTCCTTCCCATGGGGGACCAGTCGTTTCATTTGGGGCTCCGTCAGACGATCAAATGTTGTTCGCTGCATCGGAGGGTGAGCTTGAGTCCTCTGGGGATGAACACTCGACTGTGTTGCCCCCTTCGGCAGAGTAGCATTGCCCGAGCCTGACTCAGCGCCCCGAGAAACCAAACGGACACTGAATGTAATGTTTTTGAAAACCAGTCCAGTTGCCTCATCCCCCCCTCACTACCCTCGATGGTGGGTTGGTTGCAATGCAATTGTGTCCAAGAAGTGCTGCCGCCTGGAGGGGTAATCTGCATCTCCCATCCAAGGCCTGTAAGTCCGTTCTGACAGGCAATGCTTACAGAGTCACACCATGGCTCTCTTGCAGGTCTATCAGGCCAAGGCACTAAAGGAGTTGCACGAGAGAAGTGCTGACCCAGGGCTAATGCAGGAGCTCGAGATTGCCTCGAAGTTGCTAGCAGTATCTCTTGTGCTGGGCTGCCTCACAGCTACGAGGCAAGCATGTACTGGTCCGTACGGACAGCACTGTGGCCGTTGTGTACATCAACCAACAGTGTGGTCTACGCTCCTGCCGCATGTCGCAACTCACCTGCAATCTTCTCCTATGGAGCCAGAAGCCATTCACATTCCGGGCCTGCTCAATCGTGCAGCCGAAAAGCTCTCACGACAGCCTCTGCGTCTGGGAGAGTGGAGACTTCATCCCCAGGCAATCCAGCTGATTTGGAGGCGCTTCCGGGCTGCACAGGTAGACCTATTTGTTGCCCTGGACAAGCCTAACACTCGTAAGTACGCCCAGTGGTTGACCCCTGTGCTAGGCTAGGTGCCTATATGCTGTGATCCCTATGGTGATCCCATATGTGTAATCTTCCACGGTAAGGCTTCCCTGACGGCGAGCCCATGTCTTTCCCTTGGCAGAGTCCGCTCTGCTGTCCCTGCCGGTGTTGACTTCTCCTTAAATAGGATGAAGCCACCTTAGAGAACATCCATATGTAGCACTGCCCTAAATGGCCATCCCATATGTGTAACTTCCACATGACACCACCCTACGGGTAGGATGTGGCCTCCGTAACGTTCCCTTCTGTATGGAAAGGGCATGCTTTCCCAGTGTTATCCAATAGTCTTACTGTATGGGTCAAGCGGAACAGCAGTAATCGACCCTCGCTGCGTAAGCCGAATGCTGGAAGGGGCAGCAATAGTGCCGCTTTGTTAGGGATCCCAATTCATCAAATTGCTGTTAGAGCAAATATTCACACCTCATAGTGATAAATCAATATTGGTGATCGTTCCGCTTTTATTAAGCATGGTATGATCCGGGGTAACTGAAAATAATTTATGGTACCAACCTAAAGAACCCCAGCAGTCCCAGTCTGTACTGAATCAGCACCACGACCACATCCTGATACGCTGACAGAACAGAGCCATCGTACATTGAAGCTGAACCAAGAGAAAGTCCTCCACCATGAATCCAAACCATGACCTAGGAAACACAAGGAAACATTCTCTACCCAAACTCTATGAGGACAT
Source organism: Rhinogobio ventralis (assembly GCA_039654625.1). Taxonomy (NCBI): domain Eukaryota; kingdom Metazoa; phylum Chordata; class Actinopteri; order Cypriniformes; family Gobionidae; genus Rhinogobio; species Rhinogobio ventralis. Next base: position 21,802,866 of record CM077216.1, read on the forward strand.
TCAATCACAAAAAGCTGTTGTTTAACTTACTGGTAACTTGGCATCTTCTTCACCAGGTTTGACTGGAGTGTAGATGTTGAGATACAAACAGTCCTCTGAGACCTCAGGAACCTCCACATCCATAGAGAGAAACTCCAGCTCAACGACAGTCACTTGCCTGTCCTGAATGCACCTAAAGAACCACAGTACATTAGATACTGGAAATGTCTAAACGCATTTGAATTGAAATACGGTTGTGTGGCATCTTACATGGGTGGCTGTTTGGTTGCATCTCTCACTCCTTGCCATGGTTCTGCAGGTTGGGGTCGAGCCAGTCTCAGGGACCCCACCGGGGGCTTGGCAAACGGTACACCTAGATAGCTATTGACAACAGTTTCCTTGCCCTTCACAGTCAAGAAGGAACCTCTTAGAGATCCTAAGTTTGTTTGCACCAAAGCTCCTGTCAAGAAAACCAATAATAATATAATATAAAGATTGAATATAGTTTGTGTAAGACAAAAAAGATCCAATTTAACTTACACTTAGTAAATAAATGGTTTTATGACAATTTTTTTTAAATCTGAAATTGATAACTTGCCTTCATTCCACTCTTTTATAATCTGTGGAAGTTTTTGTGTCATGAAATTAAAGTGTTGTCCTTTAATGTTTTTGCCAGGTTTCTGTTCCAGTCCAATGCCGAGATACTCAGCCTCAGCTCCATATTCAGGCCACTTTGTGAGGCCCGGACCATTCGGAGATCTAAAAAACACAACAAAACAGGCATTCTAACGCAAAACTTGCAATACTGTTATACAATTTATGTTATTTATTTTAGTTTCTCTGATTTAGAGCATAGAAAATATGCATTGCAAAATAATCTGTGCAAAAAAAAAAGTTGTACATTTTTATCAGATAATTTGTATAAAAACAATTGCTCTTTTAGAAGTCAGTGGTTTTACCATGATATGAAAACACAAATGAAAAATACTTAAAATATTCCTTAGGGTAAAGGTTATTATCAAGACCACTTTCAAAACAGTGCATTTCTACATACTCCCTTATTTGTAAATGTCCATGAAGAACAAATTTTTAACTCTTTGCTCTCCATTGACAGAATTTTTTCGTCATTTATAAGACAACCCTTTGCTCCACCATGGACGTAAATTTAGAGAAGTGTCTCGCTGCAGCCAGCAGTGGACATCCAAACCAGCCCACATCAGAAGACACGCCCATGTCCAAATACGTCAAACCAGTTTAGTGGAAACTCTGCCCTGTAGCCGATTCTTAAGATTTGATTGGTCATATCAACAGTACTGATTGCCTACACCAAACACCGATCCCTAAACCTACCCATCACTGTAACCTTAACCAATGAAATTAGCGGCAGGGTGGGATTTTTTTGTGAAGTGATTTAGGGAGAAAAAAAAATTGCGCTTCCTCATTAACTTTAAAACAAGAAGCATCGAGAAGACTTAACCCTCACACCTGTAGGAATTGTGGGTGCAGACACAAATTAATCTTCCAGATGATGCGTTCAAACATAATTCCACACAAAACCCAACTCAACATTCCAGGGCCCCGTTTATGGCCGGGCCCCTCTCTGCCCATAACAGTGGACAAAGGTTTGCTACATTTAGATTGGATCTTGGTGGACTAACACAAACAAACTGTCCAACGCCATCAGATAAAAATACTAGGACAACAGCCAGACACCTCTTAGAGGCCAAGAAGACCAGCTGTGGTACCAAGCCCAGGAAGGACAGGACTTCTCATTGGTCCACATGCAGTTTCTGCCCTTTACCTATCTAGAAACTGATCCCTAATGTCCTGGTTTGTGACTGCCATAAAAATTCCTCAGGACCCCAGCACTAGTGGCTAAAACAAAGAAAAACTCACAGAAACCGTGTTATACATAAACTGCATCAAATGATTGAAATTGGACTTATAATCAAACATCCTTCTACTGCATAATTCTATATCATGTATTTAACCAATATATGTGACCACTATGCTTAGTAACTATTGAATGACTGATTGAAAATGTGCCTTTCTTGATATCAGTGTGATTGAATGATCATAATTCAAAATATGGTTTCAGTGAAATCTGTGTAGAATATATCGTGTTCTTATTATAAGAAATCCTGTCTAATTGGGGGGGGGGGGTGAACATAGTCCCCTCTGAACCAAGATGACCCCTGATTGGTCTGAATCCATCCAAGAGGATGGGCCAATATTTGAGTATTAATCTCAGAACACGAACAAAGAGTTAGAGCAAGTTAAGTCAAGAGAGACAACATGACGAATAGACGATCAGACGATCGAGGCAGACAAAGATCTGAGAAATGAGGTAATTTCATTCAAGCCATCTAAACTCTCCACTCACTTTCCTTTCTTTTACTTAAGTTTATTTTCTTCCCGTTGAGTCTCGTGTTCTAAGTTAAGTTTCGCCGCAAAGTTTCTCTCGACGAATCTACAGCAGAGCGCGCTTCAACTTCGAACACCGCCCACGAGACTTTCCATCTAGCAGCCAACACGCCACGCGATTGGCTTCCCAAGACGTCCTTCAAAAGACACGACCAGACCGTCAGCGAATCAAAGAACCGAGGAAACCCTGCCGCCAGGACCAAGGAAAAGGGATTCCCCATTCAAAGACGACACGAGACACAAACGCAAGTAACCTCCAGATTCTAAACTGAACTGGTGCAATTGATATCAAATTGAATAACCCTGCCTAAGAAACGATAGGAGGGTTAAATTAATGCTCGGTGGTTCATTCAGGTCACATGTGTTATAAATGCATTTATTGCTAGAAACTTGGAATTTCATCATTTCACTCTCTTGAAACGTATTCTTTCCTCACTTTCTTCCTTTCTGCAACGCGTGTGAATGTGTGTGTGCGTATGTTTGTGTTAGATATTAGTTTTACACGTTAGAGTAATCAATAAAGTTTCGTTTATTTTTAAAGATAAGTGTTCTTGTGTTATGTGCTTACGAATTTAATGTCTTAAACTGCTGATCTAAGTTACCTGGCTGTTAAATAGTGTTTCACTATTGTGTGGATATTAATATCCGCTGCAGAGTTGATAGTTACGGCCCGTTCAAATGAATGCTGGACGAGTCATTTGCTTGGTCGTAAAATAGACTCTTTCAAAATTCCCTATGAATTAATTCATTCATTCATTTGAGCTAAATAGACCTGTTTCCCTGATACAGAGTCCCTTATACACCTAATTCTTTTTCATTTATTTCTTATATTTCTCTTTTTATGACCCACTCAAAACCTACCCTTACACCTAAAAAACCCTTTTAATCTGAAACCTACATACTGAAACTTACCTAAAACCAACCCTTATGCCTACATCCACTCAAAACCTATTTTTATGCATAAAATCCACTCAAAACATACCCTTACACCTAAAAACCCTTTCAATTGAAAACCAACATACAACAAATCAGTTTTTGGGGCGAAACGGGGATGGGGAGTCACAAGGTGACGTTTTGGATGTGAGTGGTGTTGGATGTCCACCACAGGATGCAGCGAGCCTTACTTGGAGATTTTCGGCTTTCCGTGTTTTTACTGTTATACGGTAGGGGGCACTATGACACATCTTCTGAAAGAGTACTGAATCTCCGGATCAAAACACAGGTGAAAAAGAAGCAGAAACAAGCGATAGCATATGTAAGCAGATGCATATGTGAAGTAACGCATCACCAACATTAAACAGCGTATAAATAAAACTGTCCAATGTTACTGAATGAAATGTCAACCCAGGATGAGCTATAGGACTGTGAAGCTTTGGGGTGTTGATGGACTCAATCTACTCCAGCTGTGTTTTGACCATAGTTCTGAATCCGATCTGAATGTAGTCTTTGACAAAAGCATGATTTTCTCAGCTCTCGCTCAAAATGTTTTCTTAATGAAACTTACCCACATTCAAGTGCTAATTAATCAAATTAATCAGATATTGATACAACAAAATATTCTGGGGGCCATGAAAATTTTGTGAAAATGATCAAAAATGCTGGTGGTGGCTGGCAACTTTAAAAAAATAAACACTGGCTAAAAAAACACTGGCTGGGAAAAAGTTACTGTTGATCAAAATGTATTAGAAAATACTGATAATTAAGTGACATTAAAATCGATAGTAACATTCAGTAACTTTTTGTCCCTTAACCTAGAAGGAACTGTTCCAATGTAATCACTTACCCAGTGCGGGCAAAGTTTCCCCAATAAGCCATGGCAGTTTTACAAAGTTCTTTTTCTTCCTCTGAGTGTTTATCTGAATTATGAAGAAGAAAGAAAATTTAAGAGACTTGAAATGTAGCCAAGATCTCATTACTTTGACAGTATAATTCTGGTTAAATCTTTGCAACAAAAAACAATGAGACTACAGTTAGATCTGTATATCATCAATACATGAACACTAACAAACCTATTCCTTTATATAAATTAGGCTGTACCTTCTATCGTTACATGTCCATTTCCAAAACAGTAACCAAAAACAAAAAAAAGTTCATCTCCATGGTCACTTCCAACAAAACTGGGTCTTTTCTTTTGAAGTATACTGGGAGGATGCTGGAATTCATACACGTACACTGGTGCACCAGCATCTATTAATGGAAAATAACTTTAAATAACCTGCCATAATTGGTGCACAGTGATGCATAAACAGAGTAAACTCTCACCTCTGTGGTAATTCGCTACTTTGCGAGCTGGGATGTTGAAAAACAAGTCTCCCATCATCTCTCGAAAACCCTCTCGGATTTTGATCCGGTCAGTGGATGTGCCCAGATACTCATTTAAAACAAGCTCAGCAATCGCCTGATTCTGAAGCTAAAAGAAGTGATATTTAAATTAATAGAGTATTTTTTCAAGAAAACAATGCACAATTTATTCTCTATGATTTATATGAATTTTTGTACCCAGTATTTCAGTCATGTCCGGAAACTTGGTATTTCCATTGTGAAACATAACAGATCAGTCTGATTACAAAGTTTTGATCTTTAGAAGGAATAAGAATATACAGTGGGATATATGTTTACATAACTGTAAAAAAAAACAATGCTTTGTCATTGCATTACCTAAAATTAACACACAAATAAAACAGGAGAGGACCTAGAATAAAACCCTGGGGGATGCCACAAATAAATGCAGCAACTATTGATAGGGGCAGACTATTATTTAGGAAACTAAATAAAATTAACCAAAATAATATTCCTTTTGTTAAAATTTCTGTGAAGTAAAAACAATAAGTTGATAGATAAATAGAGTGATTGAACTTTTACACTTACTACTTCTATGTTTTAGACTTTAAACTTTTTAATCTTGAAAGAAAAAATGCAGCTATCCCAAAAAAATGTACGTCTTACATCAGAATTAAATAAAGGCAAAAATGGCATGATCTGCTCTCTGTCCATTCCATCTATCCACCCTGGGGGTCCCATAACCTACGGAAAAGTTCATATTAAAATCACTTACTTGTATTCAGAGATTTCATATTTTGGAAATAATCTATGACTTTAAATCAATGTTTTACAGTAAAATTATGTAAAAAGAAACATTTCCATTACATTAGGTAATGCATAGCCACCATCATCATCAGTAACTCCAGTGATCAGAGGTACTTTGTGAAACTGGTGGGATTTAAGAAGCTCATCTGCAGATTTCGGAAGAAACTGGCCATCCACTGTCACTCCAAAACGAAGCATTAGTTGTTCCTGTATTATGAGCCCAACATATGCAAACACACTGTTTAGTACAAAAAATTATCTGCATTAATGATTATTAATACTGATATTAATCACTTAAAGGTGTGACCTTACACAGTTTTTTTTACAAAAAGTAAAAAATAAAACAATTAATCAAATTCTATTAAATATAAGGATGGATGGATGAATGTATGGTTGCAATGCAAACCCTAGCAATCTTCAGTAGGTCCTCTTCTGACATTTGCATCACACAGTCAACGATCTTCTTTGTGCTGGAAATATCACAGCCAAATGCATTTCCCACATACTACAGAAAGATACATTTTGATTAAATATCTGTACTTCACAGTGAAAGAAAAAGAAAATTGTAACTTTGAATTTGTAATGAATTTGTGGAATGTACTTGGGCTATTGGCAGAGGGTTGGGACTCATGATAGCATCCATTGCTGCCGTACCACTTTCTGCGATGGCATAATGAAACAGATTCGCAGATAATGGAGAAAGAATCTATAGAAGATAAAACACACAGGTGCTATCAAGCTATCAAGTCCCTAATCACTGCATGATCCCAACTTTATTTTTTAATTCTTACATGTAAAGATACACTGACTCCTCCTGCAGACTCCCCAAAAATGGTCACTAATCCAGGGTCGCCCCCAAAGCTGTGGATGTTCTCCTGGACCCACTGAAGTGCAGCCACCTGGTCCAGAAGACCATAGTTTCCTGGCGCGTGTTCATCTCCTGTGCTAAATGGTAATTTATCGAATACACGGTCATAGAGGTAATGTCCCATTTACCGTTGTTTGTGAATTTTCAGGACAAAATCTAGTAATTTCAATAGGAATTCACGCATCTGGAATTTCACATGAAAGGTTTCCCCAATTTTTCTAATGCAAATATTGTTTACATATATCAGTGTTTCTTTAATTTCAGGCACTTTTATGTCTCAGTATTGGGATATTTTTGATCATGCCATGATTTATTTTTGCTACTTTTCAAATACCTTTTACGTACAGATTTTACAGATTTTTACTTTCATTCTTAAAATATGAAAATACATCATAAAATATAAATCGTTATATGTTTATGACCATAAAAAGCTATGATAGTGCAACTGCAACAACAAGCAATTAAAAGACATTTTAAGATGATTTTAGGCAATATGGCTGAAAAATTATAAAAACAGTCACTAGTGATTTGATTTAATGGTTTATCACTTTCGACCAATAGGTGGCGCTGTGACCAAATTTATGTGGTGTGGTCAGAGTGAGGTGACAATGACACATGCAAAGTTTGCTGTCAATATGCCAAAGCATTACAGAGATACAGCCTCAGAGTCATTTTGGCTTCATGCCTCAACTTTGTTGTGGCGCTATACGAAAACGGTTTCGTCTATCGATACGAAATCCATAACTTTTTGTCGGTACAGTCTGAAGATGATACGATTCGATTTTGGTGAAAAGTAGGTTTTTAAAGAAAATCAAAATGGCGGGCAGGAAGTTAAAATTGGTATCTTTGTTCTCTGCATGACCCAAGGAATCTATTAAGAATTTAATAAAATTTTTGGGGGAATTTTTTGGGAAATTCCATTATAACTTCTGATCACAATGTAGCACTGCCCTGAAACTTTTTGAATCCCTTCAGGGCATGGTGCCGAAGACACGTACTAAGTTTCGTAATGATACACCAATGCGTTCGTAAAATATAGCATTTTACGACAAAATCCAAAATGGCTGATGTCCAAAATGGCTGACGTGGAAAAATTGGCCAAAGCGTTCAAAAGTTCTAAGCAAAAATAGTCATTTTACATATCTCCTGACCACTAGGTGGCACTGTGCTGAAACTGGTGAAGGTTGCCTCAGGTCATGGTTGTCATAACACACACCAAGTTTGGTGAGAATCTGCTAAAGCGTTGCAGAGATATAACCTCACGTTAATTGTGGCGGGCACTTCGTCGAATTTGTCCTCGTGTTATTCGAGAATGATTTGATGAATCAACTTAAATTCCATAACTTTTTGAATGTGTGGTCTGAAGATGATGTGGTTCAATTTACATGAAAATCAGAGGATTTGGGAAAAAAGTATGTTTTTCTGAAAATTCAAAATGGCGGAAAAAATTACGTCATAGGGCAATCACATCGTCTTGAGCCAAAGAATCAGAGGGGAAAAGATTTTTTTTTAGTGGCACTAGAGGGATTGAGTAAGAGACTCCAAATTTGCTATGGGGACAGTTCAGATTTTCCTCTATCTGTGTGCCAAATTTCATAACTTTCACGCAAGCGGTTCTATGGGCTGCGGTAACCATAGACTCAAGAGCAGAAGAAGAAGAAGAAATGGAAGAATAATAATAAGAACGGCAATGGATACAATAGGTGCTTCTGTGCTTGCCCCCTAAAAAAAATCAAGATAATATCACTACAAAATATATTCACTTGTGTCATTTCCAGTCGAGCTGTAATTTAGTCAAAATATGCAAAAAGCGTGAAAATATTATTTAATTGTGTGTGTTTACAACACATAAAATGCTAGCAGTTAGCATAAAATTAGCCTCTTAGAAAGAAAAATTAGTTGGTTGTTTCAAGAATGGATTTCCACCACAGAATGCTATTAAACACAAATCATCATTTGAGATGTGATAGACACAACACTTTCAGAAATATTCCGCTGTAATGCATACACTGTTGGACAATCTCAATGAACAAACTAAAGTACACTGGGGGAAAAATTGGTTCACTCAAAGTAAATTTCACAAGTACAAAGAAGTAACAAAGAAGTAACAGAAAAGCAAGTAACTCACTGAATTAAACTTGATTTTTTTTTAAGTGAAAAGACCAACATTATTTTCTTGTAAAACACACTCCAATAATCTTTGTTTTATCGTTTTTTTCTTCGTTTTTTTTTTTTTTTTTTTACAGTGTAGTGAGAGTGTATGTGTGACTTTTGTCCACTGGGACAAAAATGCTCACAGTTGAAGAAACAATGAAACAAGTGAAATATTTTTAAATAACTCAGAATGTTTAGAAGCTGTAGATGTTTTTACCTGAAAAATCCAAGTAGGCCAAGTCTGTACTGGATCAAAACTACGACTACATCTTGATAAGCAGCCAAAGCATGTCCATCAAAAACAGAAGCAGAGGCCAAAGAAAAACCTCCGCCATGAATCCAAACCATGACCTATTGTACATTATGTATTAAAAAAAGAAAAAAACATTAACCAACATACATATTTATGCCTACAAATAGAGCAAAGGTCAATGAAATTCAGACCAAACACTTACAGGTAACTTGTTGTTGTCTTCAGGTTTAGAAGGAGTGTAAATGTTGAGGTAAAGACAGTCCTCTGATACTTCTGGGATCTCCAAACTCATAGACGCATTAGCTAACATGTCCACAAGCACCTCCTTCGCCTGTAAACATCTTGGATAAAGGAATACAAAGTGTCATTGTTTCCAAATGAAAATGCCTGACAGTTATATTTTAGTAGTTTTGCTTTATTCTCACATGGGTGGCTGTTTGGTTGCATCTCTCACTCCTTGCCATGGTTCTGCAGGTTGGGGCCAAGCCAGTCTCAGGGGGCCCACAGGTGGCTTTGCAAACGGTACACCTAGATAGCTATTGACGACAGTTTCCTTGCCCTTCGCAGTCATAGAGGAACCTCTTAGAGATCCTAATTTGGTATGTACTACAGGTCCTGTCAAAAACAAATGTAACAATTCTTAATTTTATGCAGTGAGCCTTTTTTTGAAACAATACTGACTCTGATAACTTGCCTTCCTTTCGCTCATTTAATAATCGTGGGAGGGTTTGAGTCATGAAAGTAAAGTGTTTTCCCTTCAGGTCCTTTCCAGGTTTCTGTTCCAGTCCAATGCTGAGATACTCAGCCTCAGCTCCAAATTCAGGCCACGATGTAAGGCCTGCACCATTCGGAGACCTGAAATTTTTTTTTTTTTAAATGCATGTGCCAAACTCTTAGAAATGCATTCTTTTTATACATATTTGTTTAGTATAGTTTTTATTCCATTTTCAACAAAAGCTTGAATTTTTTTAACCTTTCATGTATTGTAACCATCAAATATATGTGACCCGGCCTGGCAAAATGAGTCACAATGAGCACATTTTCAAAAATGTGTTATTGTTAATTTCACATTCTCTATTAAAAAAAACCTTCTAAATGATGTATTATTTCCCAGCAAGCAATAGCCATCATTTCACTGTCTTGGTTAACTATATACTAAATATAGTCCGGCTATGAGTAAACCACTTCAAGCCAAAATAACCTTAAATTTGGTTACATGTCGTTTTTGCCAAAATAACTTGCGAGATGCATGATATTCCCTCATGTAAGCAAAGTCAACATTGATTACAAGGTGTTTGGTTTCATTTCTTTGGTTAGACGTCTATTAAATTTTCACTGACAGCCCAAATTTTGCCTTGTTTTAGAGCTGTGTTTGGACAGCTATTAGACGTCTTTTAAATGCAAAATTTCTTGCTGGGTTGTTGAAATCAGACAAAAAATGACACCTGTTTGAAGTTGATAGAGTAAGCAAAGTCAATTTTGAGAAAAATCGAGTTAAAGTTTTCTGAAGGTTCCAAAACAAAATGACCTCAACCATACCTTAAAATCACTGGTAATAACATCAAATTTGGCACACACCAAGTTTAAAACCCATATCTTTAGGAAAAATATATTTTCCGTTTTTTTTTTTTCATGATACCACAATTGTTGGATTATCATTAATGAAACAGACAGCCTATATATAAATACCTACTGTACCGCACGGATCTAATATAATGTTACACATCAGATGTTTTTCTCAACAGTCAACAAGACATAACAAATAATATTTGCATGAATACTCGCCAAGACAGATATTTTGAAATACTGTAATTCTGTGTATATCGGGATTGCGCACTGCCTGAGGCTTCTTTGTGCACACGCTTGTTTACATTAGCATGAGTTTGAAAATCACATTTCACTGGTTCAGACTCATGCCATCGAGAATTCACTATGAATATTCACAGATTTGGAATGATTAGCTTTAAACTATACCAAACTTGTGCTGAGGGGAAGCACCAGAGGTCGAGAAGTGAGCAGAGAAAAACTGCATTTTTCATGGACAAAGGAAATGTACTCCTCTCAGAAAACTTACAAATGAAGATACTTTTAGATGTTTAATTGCTATTTGGAGCATTGGGATCGCTAGATGAGAACCAAAATTGACATTTTTAACCTGTTTTGCCTGTAGCTCGTAATTAGCCCGTGCGCATTACGACTCTTTTTGCCAGAACGGGTCACATATTTTTCTTACAATTTACAGTAAATACATGTGAGTGCACAGATCTTGTACAAAATATTTAATATATTTAATTTCATTTATTTAATTTACAAAATACTGTTTTTATGGTAACAATAAGTTGTAAAATGTCACATTGTGCCATGCGACTCCCTCAAAAAACATGATATTTATGAATTAATACTGTATATGTGATAAATAGCACTTTATTTTACAGTCCTGTACTCCATGTACATATTGTACTTATTATAGTAATTACAATAGCTAGGTAATAACTAGGTGCTAACTCTGAACCTACCCCTAAACCTAACCTTAACCCATGTTACCCAGTACTTTCTTAGGCAAGTACACTGCAAGTGCACGAACTGTAAAATAAAGTGCAACCGTAATAACTATAAATTATGCATAATTACATGCAAATAGCCCTAAAACAACCCTATAGTAAGTACATGTAGTTACATAATATTACTCTGTACTTATATGTATAATTACAGTGTAACAAAGACACCTTAAGATTAAGGGTTACACTTTATTTTAAGGTGTCATTGTTACAGTGTAATTATATATTTAAGTACTGAGTAATATTAGTTAACTACATGTACTTACTATAGGGTTAGGGTAGGATTAGGGTTTGGTTTAGGTTTAGTTGTATGTAATTATGCATAATATACTGTTATTACTATGGTAAATACATGTATCATAAAATAAAGTTTTCCCAAATAAAGTGTAACCAAAAACAATATTGCACATAATTAGTTAACTAATGCATTAACTTATGTTGCTTAACTTAACTTAAAAATCAAACCTACTGTAAACTGTTACCTTTATTTGTGATGACAAATGTCATGTTATATCATCTCATATACAGTATTTATTCATAAATATCATGTTTTTTGGGAGCTGCATCACATGACTTTTTACAATCTTAACTGATTGACTCGAAGGTCTTCACTATAAAATCGTTTCCTGTTTTAAGTTTGCAACATGCATTTTTCTACATGTTGGTTGCACCACAAGATTTGATTTGGCAGACATTTGATTTGTTTCAAATGTTTATAACATTTTAACAATCTGCTTCATAGATTATGCCAAACTTCTTGGCAAGGTTTTTAGAATTTCATTCTTTTAACAAAGCTTTTTATTCATGATATTCGTCTACCACACTAAAATTTTTGTCTTTATCACTCCAAAAAAAAAAGGGTTAAATTATATTTTTTTCTTTTATGCCAAAAATCATTAGGATATTAAGTAAAGATCATGTTCCATGAAGATATTTTGTAATTTAGATTTTTTTGCACCCTGATTCCAGATTTTCAAATAGTTGTATCTTGACCAAATATTATCCTAACAAACCATACATCAATGGAAAGTTTATTTATTCAACATTCATATTATGTATAAATCTTAATTTAAAAAAATTGACCCTTATGACTGGTTTTGTGGTCCAGGGTCACATATGTTGAGCCAGGAATGCGTCTAACTCTGCAAAATCAGGACGTGCGATTTGTCTCACTTACCCAGTGCGAGCAAAGTTTCCCCAGTAAGCCATGGCAGTTCTACAAAGCTCATGTTCTTCTTCTGAGAGTTCACCTAAATTAAACAGGAAGACGTCAAATAGAAAAACTAAGAGAGACACTGTATTGATTGTCACTACCTATAAAATCCTTACTTTGAAAACTTTTGTGGTTAATGATATCAATGTGGTGTGATCACATTTAACATTTTCTGCAAATTTTCACAGTTTAAATCTAATCATTTCGTAATTGGAAATGGCAGTCACACACAATTGGATATTTCGAAAGATTTCCTCACAAATTTCACGTGTTAAAACAAATTCACAGTGTTGACCAACAGAAAGCAGCTTGGTCTGAAAGTGACTTCTCTGTGATCTGTGCTTCATACATTGCTTCTGCTAACAATATATAATGGACCATTTTTCTGTGGAATTTTGTGAAATTTTGCTAATTTGACTGTGCTTCTAAAACACTAGATCTATTTGTTACATTTCCTAATATTATTCAGGTTGTACCTTCCAGCTTTACATGTCCATCTGCAAAGCAAAAACCAAGAACAAATGCAATTTCATCTCCATGGTCACTTCCAACAAAACTGGGTCTTTGTTTTTGAAGTATACTGGGAGGATGCTGGAATTCATACACGTACACTGGTGCACCAGCATCTAGAAATAGACGAAATTGATAATTATCTTTGTTAAATTCGTAGAATGCTGTTTCAGTGATACACAGAGTCCTATTTCTACAGCACATTAAACAAACTCTCACCTCGGTGGTAGTTCGCTAGTTTGCGAGCTGGGATGTTGAACATAAAGTCTCCTAACATCTCTCGAAAACCATCTCGGATTTTGATCCTGTCAGGGGATGTGCCCAGATACTCATTTAAAACAAGCTCAAGAATTGACTGATCTTGAAGCTAATGGGGATAAAAATAGACCAGAAATATTATACAAAATATGTAATAATAAAAAAGTATTTTAAATTACAAATCATGCTATACAAATACAAATGTAAAACTGAAGATAAAACTCTCACAGCTTGATTAAACATGGTCAAAAACGGCACAATCTGCTCTAAGTCCATCCCATCTGTCCATCCTGGAGGTGAAAAGAACTATGGAAAAACAGTTGCTAAATATGATTATACTGTAAAATTTACTGTTCTCATTTTTGGAAAAATAAAATAAAAATAAATCTCATGCCCCCCCCTCCTTTTTTTTTAAAGTGAAGAAGTCTGTCTTTACATTAGGCAGCATAAATCCACACTCATCATTAATGATTCCGGTGATCAGAGGCACTTTATTAAACTGGTGCGATTGAAGAAGCTCTGCTGCAGGTTTTGGAAGGAAGTGGCCATCCACTGACACTCCAAAACGAAGCATTGGATGCTCCTGTTTCACAAGACAAACATATGCAAATACATCATTTAGTAAACAGAAGGACTGCTTGTATTTGTGAGTGTTCACAAAGATTCAATGAGAAAATCCAGTATTTGGACAGACAGACCTTAGCAATTGTCAAGATGTCGTCTTCTGTCAGCTGCATCACACAGTCAACAATCTTCTTTGTGCTGGAAATATCACAGCCAGATACATTTCCTACAGCCTAGAGAGAAACAAGTGATATTTACATTACATTTCTTCTATTTTTACTACCAAAAGTCATAAATGAATTTGTTTAGAATTTGAACAGGTGTAACTGACCTGAGCTAATGGCAGAGGGTTGGGACTCATGATAGCATCCATTGCTGCCGTACCACTCTCTGCGATAGCATGATGGAAGAGGTTTGCAGATAATGGTGATAGAACCTATGACATTTTTTTAGAAATGTTTTGGTTCAATGACATTTTTTGGTCTGAAAAATACTTGAATACTTTTTTTAAATTTCAGAATTAAAACTATGTTTGATATTTTTTGTGCCCTGATATAAAATGGAAAAAAGCCTTATTGGAATATCAGCCTTATGGGTTTTGCAAATATTTAACCATTGAAAAGTATTTAAAAGAGCTTGTGACTAGACCTTGTAACTCCACTGGCTCCTCAAACTGTCGGTCAAACTTCATAACTCCATCCCGCCTATATCGTGAATGAAGTGCCAGGTCGGTGACCACTGCACTACGCCATGCTGACCAATGCCTGCCTATGTGCTGTGAAGGTCACCAAGCACAACCTCGATGGGCCTCGACCCAGAGAAACCTAAATGCATCAGCAACCGCATAAAACGCATCATGTGACACCACAGCCTTGCTACCTAGAAGCTCAGTGTCATAGGCACTAGGGGAAAAAAACAAAGCCTCCATGCTCAGTCGTTTCTGAAACGTGGACTCTTGTATTAAACCAGTCCGAACCACAGCTACAGGACAGTCCAGAGCCCCTAAGAGCAGAATTAACAGGGGAGACTATAGACATAACCTCAGCTAAGTCCATAGCACTACATCTAGCAGCTGAACCAGGCACTAAATGAAATGCAGAGTCACTCACAGCAACTCTACATATAACCCTACCAGGCATGAACACAAGCCTAAGGGAGCAGCATACCGAAGGAAGCACGCAAAGGAAGAATTCCTCAGTTTCCGAGAATAATGGGCTGGAGAAGCAATAGAAACTTTGGGGGTTTGCAAACCGTGATACAACCATTCCGTTCTGTCAAAGCCCCACTCCAATCTTTGTGTAGCCTCGGGACGGGGATGAACCCATTCACAAGGAGCATAATCCTGCTTCAAACCCAATATGACAATTTGGGGTGGACGACAAGTGAGTAAGTGGAATTTTCCATACTCGATCTCAGCTGTCAAGCTCTACTCGTGCCCCCTCTAACAGGGAGCTCAACCCAAATTCATCCCCCAGTCACTCAAGCTCAACTCAACAGATGCTATTATCCCCAAAGAAGGAAATTCACCAAGGAAGAGTGCTATACTGCACTATCACCTCCTACTCTGAAGGGGGCTACTGATGATAAGTTAGGCTTTTACAAAAAAATCCACTACATTTTATCAATCTGCCCATCCTCACGAAATTTTAGGAAGTGTGCCAACATAGTGAAAAATGTTTACACAAACACCTCTCAGCTGAATACACTGCAGGGGGAACTGATGGAAGTGTTATAAAAACATCAGCTTTTAAATCCATCAAACCTCCTCTTCCTTGCAGCCACATTCTGCCTAACACCACCAGATACGCTGGAGGGAGGGAATCCTATAAAAGTGAAGGGGTTGCATCGTCTCACCACGACTAACACCTTTAGCGGCCCTCAGCAGACCTTACAGAGGAGCATGCTTAACAACAACATTGCTCAAGACCAGATAAGCAGATAACCTTATCTCACCGCAACTTCTCACTTTCACTTAAAATCAGTCCATCCTCTGGACCTAAGCCCCAGAGGAACATGCTGAACAGTATTGCTCAGGACCAGATAAGATAGCGAAACGCATCTTCTCATCACAACTTACACTCTAAACATTAGCCCCTACAAAAGTAGGATGTAAGCATTAAGCAGGGTTCTCCTAGAGAAGCGAGCAGACAAACTGCACCAGCTCTAATCTGGAGAGGGAGATAGACCTCTTTAATTCCTCCATAGAAAAAACACCTGCAGGTCCATGAAGGCAGACCCCAACATCAGGGTAAAATTAATGGGGGGAGCCTAGGGAGAGAGGGATAATGTTTTATTCCTCTCTGCCAAATACTACTCCTTCAACCCTCACAGACCCCCAGACAGGGATATACCTCCCGAAAGCTGCTGACTGAGACCTCGCCTTTGTAACTTCTCTACAACCACCTCACCGGCAGTACGTAGAGGCCAGAGTGTGAGATCAACATCAATGGGAAAGTTTTTCTAATTTCCCTTGTCACAGATGCCTCTCAGTGGCAATTATAGCAACCACTGAATGACCAATGCAAAGCCCTACTCACATGAATAGTTTATCAACAACTAAATGAGGAGATCTAGGAGGAATAAAAGGCTTTTATTAATAACACCTACTCTCTCTCCGCATCTAATTCCTCATAACTAGACGCGCCACATTAAAATGCTCTCAGTCAGGTCAGAAGCACCCTTCCTGAACCTACATGAGAGCAACAGAGCTAGCAAGAGACGCCCAAAAAGGGAAAAACTCCCGTCAGACTCCTCCCATGCTCCTCCTAAACTGAACCCCATGATCAATCCCACCCTACTGCCTCGGTAGCTGTGGGACCCAAACCATGAGGTGCAGACTCTCGACTCTAATCCCTCAAGAGAGAGTCAAGCAAGGGTGGAGCTTCCCACATTGAACACTTCAGAATGAAATCATTCCACCAGCATGAACCGGGTGCTAGTTCGGAGTTGGTTCAAATGACGAGCCTTCTAAAAACCAGTTTGCCTTTCCACAGGCTAGAGAGCCACCACAGAGCCAGGTCTTACATTACTTAATATGTCTCATCTTTCCCAGCAACGCTAGTGTGGCAGCGCCAAACACAAACACGGCAAATCCAATGCAAACCCAAGATTACAATTGAGCTGCTATTAGTTTGATTACCTGCTATTTCAAAAATGGCGGTCACAAGTTTCTGTTTGTCTTGTTGGTCACGGTAACCCTGCCCCCAGTCCCTGACCCAAGCGGTTCGTACTTCTAGACCAGCAATGTTTTGGTGCTACTTACGAACCACACTTTTCCTGGTTCAGAGCTGGTGTTTTGGGTGTCGAAAGACAAAGAACTTGAAACTAGGCTCTGACTCTGAACCAGCACTCAAACTGCCTTGGTGGAAAAGGAGTATCAGAAAGCCGAACACGCTCTGTGCAAACGCTTAATTCTCATCACTCTGATGAGAATCAAGCAAGAACAGAACTTCCTACTGCAAATACATTGCCATGAGTGCCTCCAACTCTCTCTTGAGCCAAATGCGCTCCATGCAAATGCTATTTTTTTTATCCATCATGAGAGAATCAAGCAAGAACTCAGCTTCTTACCGCAAATGCATTTCAATGAGCGCATCCAGCTCTCTCAAGAGTTGAACGCACTCCAACAGACTCTTATCTTTACACGCGCATTCAAATGTGTTTCCAGGTAAGCGACACACACGCACCCGGCCATCCACGTGATGTAAAAGAAAATGTGATTAATCAGACCAGGCCACCTTCTTCCATTGCTCCATGGTCCAGTTCTGATGCTCATGTGCCCACTGTTGGCACTTTCGGCGGTGGACAGGGGTCAGCATGGGCACCCTGACTGGTCTGCGGCTATGCAGCCCCATATACAACAATTTGCGATGCACTGTGTATTCTGACACCTTTCTATCGGAACTAGCATTAAATTATTGAGCAATCTGAGCTACAGTAGCTCGTCTGTTTAATCGGACCACACGGGCCAGCCTTCGCTCCCCACGTGCATCAGTGAGCCTTGGCCGCCCCCGTCGCTGGTTCACCACTGTTCCTTCCTTGGACCACTTTTGATAGATACTGACCACTGCAGACCGGGAACACCCCACAAGAGCTGCAGTTTTGGAGATGCTCTGACCCAGTCGTCTAGCCATCACAATTTGGCCCTTGTCAAACTCACTCAAATCCTTACGCTTGCTCATTTTTCCTGCTTCTAACACATCAACTTTGAGGAGAAAATGTTCACTTGCTGCCTAATATATCCCACCCACTAACAGGTGCCATGATGAAGAGATAATCAAAAAAAATGTATTCACTTCACCTGTCATATAGTGGTCATAATCTTATGCCTATATATATATATTTAATTATAAATCCTTACATGTAAAGACACACTGACTCCTCCCGCAGACTCTCCAAAGATGGTCACTAATTCAGGGTCGCCCCCAAAGCTGTGGATGTTCTCCTGGACCCACTGAAGTGCAGCCACCTGGTCCAGAAGACCATAGTTTCCTGGCGCGTGTTCATCTCCTGTGCTAAAGGGCAGAATATCATCATACAAATCCATCAGAGACCTTAGACCTCAATTGCACGGAATCAATTACACTAATAAGAGATTCTAAAGCATCACAATCATGAACTAGTAGGACTTTATGGCCATTCAAACAGATTATGTAAGTTTGAAGTCCAAAGGCACATGGCCTGCTGTATGACACACTGACTGGTTCTATAGCAACTTTGACATAATGACTATCAATCAGCGACTGACTCTTTTATTTAGAAGGCGGGACTTATTCCACCATATTGCACATTGCACTTTCTCCCATTTATAACTAATACGAGTGTACATCTTTCTATAATAAAGGCTTAACATTAATTTAATGGAAATCACATTAATGTCCTAGCATGTTATTTTCATTATCATGTAGTTAAAAGTTGTTAACACATTTCTTGCATGTTTTAGCTTGTTGTTAGCATGTTTAAGAAAATTGCTGAAACTGAAACTATTTTGGATTTTGTTAGATCTTTATGTTGGTAACAGTTATTTTTTACCTGAAAAATCCAAGTAGGCCAAGCCTGTACTGAATCAGGACCACAACTACATCTTGATAGGCAGCCAAAACATGTCCGTCAAACATGGACGCAGAGGCCATCGATAAACCTCCACCATGGATCCAAACCATAACCTTTTGCAACATAAAAAAAACAATATTAAAATACAAACATATATGCATGAAAAAGCAACAACGCTCAACCAAATCATTCACACTTACAGGCAACTTTGCTCCAGGTTTAGAAGGTGTGTAGATGTTGAGGTAAAGACAGTCCTCTGCTGAATCAGGAACCTCTATATTCATAGATATATTGGCTACCAAATCCTCAAGTAGCTGCTTATCCTGCAGACACCTGGGACAGACACAGAGTAACACAAGTGTCACCACTTGATGTCCAGTGTAAAATCTAGGACCTGAAGCAAAAGCATTGATCTACAGGTGGATTAGATTCGTTTTATTCTCACATGAGCGGCTGTTTTGTAGCATCTCTCACTCCATCCCATTTCTCTGCAGGTTGGGGTGGAGCGAGTCTTAGTGAACCCACGGGTGGCTTGGCAAACGGAATGCCCAGGTAAGAATGGACGACTGTGTCCTTTCCCTTTGCTTTCATGTGCGATCCTTTCAGGGCCCCAAATTTGGTTTGCAGGACAGGTCCTGTATAATTCATTAAAATTTTTCACAGTATGATTTGCTATTTATTTTCAGCTAAACTAGCATAGAAATACAAAAAAGTTGATTGGCCTGAAAATTTCATATTTATATTTTATGACAATTCACATTTATTTACAAATATTTAGTAGCCTTAATTTATTGTTAAATACATAATTAGAATACTATTTTACTATAATATGCTAATGATTTTTATTGATTTTATTGCAATATCAATACATGCAAAATCAACATAAAAGTCGTGAGAAGTTCACAGTGTTATTTACTAATAATCTTCAGTAAAGCAAATAAATTATGCAGATTGGTTTTGTGAACCATAACTGATTCATTTAAAGAATCTGACTCAAACTATTAAGGCCCCGATATACTCCTGGCAAAGTTCTTTTTCGGAACTCTAGTAAAGTCACGTCACGTTTATTTATATAGCTTTTTATACAATATTTAAAATCAATAAAATGTATATATGCCATACTTCACTTCATTTTAACACTAATTATTTTATCATTTGCATTTATTTTATTTTAATTTTAAATGCGCTATACTTCATCTGAAACTATTTTATACATTTTAATACTAATTATTCTATATTGATTTATTTATTTTAATTTACATATGCTATTCCTCCTATATTTCATTTGAAACAGTTTTATAATATTTCATACAAATTTTATCATTTGGATTTATTTTATAATTTAAATGTGCTACACCTGCTATACTTCATCTGAAACTATTTTATACTAATTATTTTATCATTTGCATTTATTTTATATACATTTGTTTTATTTTAATTTAAATGTGCTATACTTTATCTGAAACTATTTTATACTAATTATTTTATATATTTTATATAAATATTATATTATTTTTTATTTTATTTTACATATACTATGCCTGCTATACTTCATCTGAAACATTTTTATATTTTAAAGACAAATTGAAATTGTATTTATTTTATATAATATATGATATATGATATGATATAATTTAAGTAATTGATATGTGCTATGGGCCTACATGCTATCTGAAACTATTTTATACATCTTTATACTAATTATGTTGTCATTGTTTATTTATAGTTATTTATTTAATTTATATACGCTATACTCCATCTGAAAGTATATAACACACGCCTTTAATAGTGTTTTCTTACCTTGACAAGAAAGCAGTTAGCGTACTGTTGTGCAAGTAAACGCACTCATTATGACACTTTAATCTGACTTACCATCCTTTGCTTTCAAAGTGTTTCCAAGAGTCAGTGCGATCACCATGCAGAGTGAAAACACGACAGACTCCCTCATCGCCATGCCGTAAAGACAGTCCTGCAGCAGAATGAGCATTCACAAGCTCTGCACGGTTATTTACACAACTGGACAGGACTTTGAACTTTGCTATGAGAACTGTGGTTGCCAGATTCTTTCAAATATAAAACAGTTATCTTAAATTGTAAAAATATTTAACAAGATTATCAAATGAATGCAGCCTTGGTGAGCATAAGAGACTTAATTTAAAAATGTCCCGATCTAAAACTTTTGTAGAGTATACACCGATCAGGCATAACATTATGACCTAATATTGTGTTGGTCCCCCTTTTGCTGCCGTCGAGGCATGGACTCCACTAGACCCCTAAAGGTGTGTTGTGGTATCTGGCACCAAGATGTTAGCAGCAGATCCTTTAAGTCCTGTAAGTTGCGAGGTAGGACCTCCATAGATCGGACTTGTTTGTTCAGCACATCCCACAGATGCTCGATTGGATTGTTGTGCTCCTCAAACCATTCCTGAACCATTTTTGCTTTGTGGCAGGGTGCATTATCCTGCTGAAAGAGACCACAGCCACCAGGGAATACTGTTTCCATGAAAGGGTGTACATGGTCTGCAACAATGCTTAGGTAGGTGGTACGCATCAAAGTAACATCCACATAGATGGCAGGACCCAAGGTTTCCCAGCAGAACATTGCCCAAAGCATCACACTGCCTCTGTGTGATGCTTTGTGTTCCCCAGGTAAGCGACGCACACGCACCCGGCCATCCACAAGAAAACATGATTCATCAGACCAGGCCAGGCTTCCATTGCTCCATGGTCCAGTTCTGATGCTCACTTGCCCACTGTTGGTGCTTTCGGCAGTGGACTGGGGTCACCCTGACTGGTCTGCAGCTATGCAGCCCCATACGCAACAAAATGCGATGCACTGTGTATTCTGACACTTTTCTATCAGAACCAGCATTAACTTCTTGAGCAATTTGAGCTACAGCAGCTCGTCTGTTTGACAATAACCCCAACTTTCGGTTCCAAAGATGGAGGTAACTTTCAGGGTATGTAAGTAGCCATAGCAACCTGCTCCGGAACAGGTTATGTTCCAGGGTTAGTTTACATAAGAGGTATTCAGATGTGTGTTATATAATTAATATAGTTATATTAATATAACAAAATTTGTTATATAGTTACAGTTATATAATATGCAATATTATATATTATTCTAAAGCACTATTATAACAAGGTAATGTTTAAATGTTAATTCAATTCAAATATATTTATTATTTATTTTATTGTCATCTCACACATGGATCTGCATTCAATTAATTAGCATCAAACAAACAATATAATCCTTATTCTCAGTGAATAAAGATTACTTATTAAACCAAAAGATTGAAAAAATTATTGCACAACCACCAAATATGTGGTGACGTGCACTAAGTAGGTTATGTAAATCGCCATTAAACAAAAGAAGAAGAAGGAAGTAGAATGGCGCGCTCTTTCTTAGCGTCTGTTTCCATGGTGAAACATGGATTCTTTGTTCTGTTGAGGATGTCTTGTGTGTTAACCGGGAACATACTCTGAGTTGTCTGAACTTACTCCCGGACGCGTTTTTGGAACCAGCATACCTCGAGTAAGCAAGGTTTGGGTTAATAAACCGAGAGTTCAAGGTATATGTGAGTTAACCTTGCTTTCTGGAATACACACCAGGGCATTATCCCTAGATAACTTTCAATTTGGTTGAGCTGTTTACATTATATGCACTTACGCGCCGATTGCCAACAAAACACAGACATTTGATGCAGTTTCATTCACCATCTGCGGTTCCGACTCATTACCGGAAACAAACAAACACACTTGCAGAACTCCGATGCTGCTGAAGAAAAACAAACTGCATCCACTGTTCCCTTAACACTGGGTTATTTGAGAAGCTGAACAAGGTTATCTTTCCCTCACAACCAGAAACACACTTCTTTAGTGACATTGTTGATTTTGTGGTCTAAAAACAAAATGAAAGTGCTGCCGATGGCTTCTGTAACCAAATGAAGCTTGTTGATGGACGTGCTCTTGCTCTCGATCTGCTTGACGTGCACACACGCTCATCTGGGAGAAGTGCCCATACAAGGAATTCCACCCTTTATGACGCCATACAGGGCCATACTCGGAAAAAACTTTCCAAAACTTATTTGAATCCTGAAGGAGTGTATTTGGCACAAAAATACTCCGTCATACGTCAACTCTTTAACAGTGTAAATAAGTCCCCCTCCCCCCTTTAAACTTTGTTGGATGAAGACCCCAGTTTAGTTTGAAGACGAAAAACGTACCAAGCACGATGTTCTCTCACCATTCCTGATTTCTAACATGCACTCACAGCGTTCGGCTGGTCTTGCGGCTGTCAGAGCAGAAATGAAAGCTGCTGCTCTCCGTGTGTTTTTCTGTCATCTCTGATCGCGTTCATATGTTAATAGCACAAGCTTATTTACCCGCCCATAGACCCTCCCCTTGAAAAAAATCAGGACAGAAGTGGTTGAAAGTGGACAAAAGAGATTAAAACACCAGGTGTAAACAGGGCCTGAGTGTCAGATTGTCCCGTCCTCATCATCAGAGAAGAGAAGAGGGCTGTGTCCCATTGTTTGAACTGTCTTGTTCTCAGACTTGGGATTTTGTGTCAAGACCAATCAAGACCACAACTGCTGGGATATTACTAAATTGCTGGTGCATTGTCTAATTTATTTATGCAATTGATAACTTATTTCTAATTTGATTTATTTATTGTGCCGGTTCAGAAATTAATGAGGGATTGTGTCAAAAATGTCATCAAAATTAATACAAATGCTTACAAAATTCAAGATATTGTTGCAAAAAAGTACTTGTATGAGATCTGGATTTTGATATTATAACATGTGATATAACTAAGCAATATCACAAGAGCCAGAGAACCGTTTTTACAAATTAAAGCATGGCTGCAAACATTATATTGCTTTTATACAAACATTCAATAATTTAAAAAAAAACATTATTCTCAACATTATTTATGCATTTGTAATTTACCAATTCAGAGGCATCTTCAGTACCACCTCTGCAGTGCAAAGATACATTTTGTTAATGATTTTATTTTATTGGTTATGTGTCTTATTCTAATTATATTTATTGATTAAAAATAAGTCATTTCTCTGGCGGTAATGTGGATCTTTATGAATATAAGGAGTGCTGGTCTGGTCTTGGTCTTGTTTTGGTCTCAACACACATTGTTCTTGGTCTCGACTTGGTCTCGGATTAGGTTTTCTTGACTACAACACATTCCATTTCTGTATATAATAAGAGTAAACTATTTTTTACATAATTGCATCTTAGTAAGATATGTCAACATTTGAACCGCTTCAAAGTTTTTTTTTTTTTACATTTGTTTCATTAGATATTTGAATAAGCTGAAACCCAATACTTGCACACAATGATTTCTGGGGTAGACAAGGCCGCAAATGATCCATCTGTTGTGACCTTCATTTCACGGGAAATGAAGGATGCATTTGGAGGAGCCTTCGAATTGGGACAGCCTTTGTTTTGCGCCACAGAGAAGCAATCGGCCTTTGGATGCGGCCTTTAAAGAATGCAGCCTCTTAATTGGGACACAGCAGAGACACAGTCGCTGCAAGAGGGAAGGGAGAAAAACATAAAAGAATAAGACAAAACAAGCATTAAAGTCTTCAAAAACCTGGATATATGCGGAAGCCTCATTTTAAAAGTGTGATTTCAAGACCTAGAAAAGTAATGTAAATTAATAAAATTGAACGCCATGGGCATTTATGAATGAATACATATTTTATTGTGCAAAAAATATATATTTTTTGTAATCCTTATCCAGTAAATAATGAACAACTGGAAAAGTCACAGGGCCTTCAAATTTGGGTAAATATCAAAAAGGTTGAGAACCACTGATCAATGTCAAGCACTGACAGACACTAAAGGAGATTGTGTAAACTAGTGTAGTTGCAAAATTATTTATTGGTGTGTTTTCTTTCAATCTGGCAACACATTGAACTTTATCAAAGAGTGGCTGTAATTCATCTGAGACTCCCTTTAACCTAGTGCCTACTCATAATGACGAAGTGATGAGGATTTTGTTAATTACCTTACATGGACCTACCTACAGATCACATAAATGGATGTGTATGTATTTCAACCTACACACAGAACATGTTAGTTCTAATGTGCTATAACTTTGCTTTAAAATTTAGCGATGGTTAGCTTCACTCACCGCGATTCACTTCAGGTACATGAATGACAACATTTTGTAGTTTGACCTTTGAATTCCTTGCAGAGTTATAATAAAACCATTTGCTCAGAGTTCTATATGCAAAGGAAATCACGCATCGGGCCAGTGGCGCAATGGATAACGCGTCTGACTACGGATCAGAAGATTCCAGGTTCGACTCCTGGCTGGCTCGGTTCTTTTGAATTTCGATTCTCGAGTTCGTTTGCACCGTTTTTAAACATGTTATTGCAACAAACAGATACAGGACACACCTACGGTGTATGTAAAGGGTCAAATTAATCTGGGTCACTGCATGTCATAAAAACAATCTTAACAACTCGACTGAAGTGATTCATTTTTTGTTTGAATATGCCACTGTTTTGTTTATATTTAAGAACAGAAAACCGTCAAAGCTTTTTAAGGGGAAAAAGACAAAAAAAAAACGATTCAACAGTCAGCACCAAGAGTAAAAAGTAGAGTTATAGAGCTAAAGTGTGGCTAAAATTATCCAAAATCACGATTTCAGTTTTTTAATCGCATTATTTACAGTAATTATTCGCAAATATCCAAAGTTTACGCTGTAAACCCAGCAAACAAAACGTTTTATAAAAATATTGTAAACCGCACTGCCCTCTCGCGGACTGTCCTTGCAACTACATATTTACCTGAACTAATACAAAGGAAATATCGTGTGTTTTACATTAAGTTTCCCATGTTTTGCTCATGTTATTCAGGCGCCAATAGTGCAGCTCATTTCAGCTCAGTTATTATATGAAACAGAGGCATTTTACAGATATTATTTTTACCTTTCTGGTTTTATTTATTGTGAGGAGATGCCGCGAGAGGGCAGTAGACCTGCACTTTTCACGCTTAAATGCCATAATGGCTTAGGTTAAAACATTGGTTTAGGTCACCTTTTACCTTTTTTTCACTGTAGTTTAGCAGTGTTAGTTTAGCAAAATTTTAGTAGGCCTACATGTTTTTTTCTTGAAGATAACTAACACTAAAGCGAAACGTATTCAGTCAATAATGAGTCAGTTCACATGAGTTGTAAAGACTTAATTATTGATATTGAATTAATGTGAATATCTCACGTACACATTTATGCGAGCATCAACGCCAGGCTCTATTAGCGACGCAAAATGGTTCAGTTCGAGAATCGAAGTTCAAAAGAACCGAGCCAGCCAGGAGTCGAACCTAGAATCTTCTGATCCGTAGTCAGACGCGTTATCCATTGCGCCACTGGCCCGATGCGAGATTATTGTCGAAATACACCAATTTCAGAATTTTCTACTTTATGAGGTTCAAAAAATGACATATAATTTAATTATTTCTCATTGAATATCAATTATAGACCAGTATCGATTTGATAAAACACGTTCAAGACTATTAATATAAAAATGATTAAGTAGCAGGCATCGAGTGTCAACTTTAGTCTCTCCACATGTTCAGAGAAGCACATGGACTGAGGATTTCTGCTCAATAATCATGGCAACATCGATACACGAGACAGTTCTCGTAGGAATATGTGATGGAGCTATTGACAAGAAGAAAATCACATCTTATTGCACGAACAAAATCGGGGATAAACCGGTAAAGGAAATGTAATTTGTACATATACTCAGGGGTTGTGTTATGCTAACTAAAGGCTAAAGACTCTGCTTGACAGCTAACTTACTTGACAGCTAACTTACTTGGTTATCGTGTAGTTAATAAAGATCCTAATGTAGACAGACAATATCTTTGACATCTAAGCGAAATTAAATCAGGTTTCTTTGCTTGCTTATGTAAACATTAAAAGATTAGCTTTATAAAAGTAGGCTAGCCAGTTAGCTAACTACAAGGCTAAACATACTAAGTCGTACATTCGAGATGAATCTAGGTTATTGCAAATTACTTTAATTGAGGTATTCGAGACTTGTTTCACAACGACGTAATTTGAAATTTCTCACACAACTATCATTAAATAATGTTAACTGTGTTTGAATTAGCTCATCGGTATGCTGAGACTTTCCATATGTTCATATGCCACACGCATCGGGCCAGTGGCGCAATGGATAACGCGTCTGACTACGGATCAGAAGATTCTAGGTTCGACTCCTGGCTGGCTCGTTTCTTTTGAACTTCGATTCTCGAACCTTCATTTTGCGTTCGAGAATGGGCGCGATTCAACTGATTTCATGTTTTTAAACCAAGGAGTTAATATTTAATATATATGTAAATTATAAATAGCTATAAACGAGGTATCAAATAAATGGTAAATAATAATTGGTAAATGGTCAATAAATATACCTTATTCAGAGCAGAACAGTTATGAAAGCGAGGGATGGACTTGTGTTTTCAATGGTATCCGGTGTTAAAAGTTGTATAAAGCTTCTAGATCACTTAGAATTTTCCACAGCTCATGTTGTCTGGATTTCTTTTTCTAGTGAAATTTCTTCGAAAGAAATTTTTGCAGTGTCTCGTCAGCAGAACAATCCAAAAACATTAAATAGCAGTACAAAGATGGCGGCCGTGCTAGGTCTTATGCATTCCCTTAAAAAACGATATACACTGCCCAGCCAAAAAAAAAGTTGCTGTTTGGAATTAAATAGGCAAATGCTCAAGAGTCTATGCTATGCAGTGATTATGTTTTTAAGCATGTTATGTTTGGCAACAGTTCTTCTAACCCTAATTGATGGAGTGTGTAGCTTTTCATTTCTTAAACAATCATGTAGGAAGACACATCACGGCCATATTCCAGGATGACAATGTCATGATTCATCAGGCTCAAATTGTGAAAGAGTGGTTGGGAGGGAGCATGAAAATTCACTTTCACACATGAATTGGCACCTCTGAGTCCAGACCTTAAATTCATTGAAAGTCTTTGGGATGTGCTGGAGGAGACTTTACAGAGTGCTTGACTCTGCTTGCATTGTCGATACAAGATCTTGACCAAAAATTGATGCATCTCTTGTAGGAAATAATAACATCACAACATTAATTTAAATCATTCAAAACTGTAAAGGGTCTGTTTTTATTTGTGTACACTCACAATAAAAAACAAATTGTGCTTTTGTAAAATAAAGAAAACAATCAGGCCACTTTCTGCCATCCCGGTTTCTTTTCAGTGAAGTTTGTGGAGCGCTTCACAAAAATTAATCGAAACTCAGCGTACTAGAAAGTTCTTGCATGCCATCTGAACTCTTGTTTTGGGTTGGTGCATAGATCGTCTCTTCTTCTGCTCTTTTTCCTGTTGTGGTCGTTAGCAAACAGCGTAGCATAATTGTGCGCCCCTCCTCCTGAATTGGAGTGTGGATCAACTGACTGTATTAGCTGTATGATTGTATGCACCAAACCGTGACAAATACATGAATACATGTACTGTTACACCGCTAATATACAGTATATTGCCAAAAGTTTTGGGACGCCTGCCAATTTTGACCATTCTTCTAGAAGCGCATTTGTGAGGTCAGGCACTGATGTTGAACGAGAAGGCTTGGCTCGCAGAGGAAATTTCACGAATGAACTTATTGCACAGGTGGCAACCTATCACGGTACCACGCTTGAATTCACTGAGCTCCTGAGAGCGACCCATTCTTTCATAAATGTTTGTAGAAGCGTCTGCATGCCTAGGTGCTTGATTTTATACACCTGTGGCCATGGAAGTGATTGGAACACCTGAATTCAATGATTTGGAGGGGTGTCCCAATACTTTTGGCAATATATATATATACAACTAGGTACTCACACAAAAAATATATATATAGAAAAATATACAAGAAATACAAAACACACGTATATACACACATATATATTTAATATATTCACTGAATTTTCATTTTAACAGGACCTGCTTCCAATAATCAGTCTCCAGTATCCCATATGCAGTCTGTGTCAGAGAGGCCTGTCTCATATTGTGCAAGTTTACTGCCCCCTTGCGGCATCTCCGTACCACAGAACCATCAATGTATTTGCCTGCACCAATCCACAGTGCTTTGGCAAATCAGAAAGGTAAGATCTTGTCAGTTTAGATTAGGCCATCATTTACATATCAGGTGTGTTCTGTTTCTTTAAGTATTCCTTGAAACATTATATTTTCTGACATTCTGACCATGTCACCTCTCTCTATATATACCTAGTTGGATTGTCCTGCGCTCTCAGTGCTTGGATAACGACATCAAAGTAAGACAAGACAACAAATCAACGACAGAACCTGCAATGTCCAGAACAGACTGGTGTGATGAAGCTGATGATTGGGGGATGGACAATGAAGAGCAAGTGAATGTGACTGAGAGTGGCGTACAAGTGCCAAATGACAGTGTTCATGAAGGAACTGATGTCAGCAGCAAACTTCAGGGACTGTGCATTGATGGTGTTGAGGATCAGCAAAGTGCCCTCCAATCCACTGATGTGCCCATTTTTCAGTCTTTCTACATAAGCGTAATGGAGGAAACAGACTTGGATGGATTTCATGATACGGATCATGAAAATGAACTGCTTAGAGAGTATGAGGAAAGGGAAGGAGTGATTGTCGAAGAGATTCTAAGGTGAGTATTGATTCTACAACCAGTGTTTGGGGAGGTTATGAAAAGTAATGCATTACAATATTACATTACTCTCTAAAAAAGTAACTAATTACATTACTTAGTTACTTTTTATGGAAAGTAATGTTATGTTACTTTTTATCCTACCCTAACCCTATAGTAAGTACATGTAGTTAATTACTATTACTCAGTACTTAAATATATAATTACACTGTAACAAAAATAAAATAAAGTGTAACCGAGAATTTTAATTCAGTATTTTATATTTTCATTTCAGTATTATATAAAAAATTTAATTAAAGTTAAAAGTAATGGACATTACTTAAAAAAGGTCATTCAAATGTTAATGTGTACATTTATAAAGTAATGTGTTACTTTACTCGTTACATCGAAAGTAATCTGATTACATAATTCATGTTACTTGTAATGCCCTAACACTGTCTACAACAGTCTTTTCAGTGAATCTCTGACATAAAATCTCTGAACAAAAGTGTGATGAATGTTACACTACATGGCTAAATGTATATGAACATCTCCTTAAATTGTCTATTAGTCATGTAACAACTCATTTTCTAATCTTTTTTTTTTTTTTAGTTGCGAAAGTGGGAAAGCTAAGGAGGAATATGAGAAGGCCACAGTCAAGCATGGAGATGAAGTGTTCACCGGTTTCATGAAGAAAATATCTCTTTGTCCTGAACAAGTGTTACGGTGATGAATATTTTTATATTGATGTTCAGTAAAAAAAAAAAAAGAAGCCCCAGACTGTGACTAAAATGAGTAAAAATAGGGCAAAAAATTACAGATGTGCTACAATAATAATTCAAAATTTCCAGTCAGGAAAACTTTGTGTGTCTATAAGTGTTTTCGTCAAATTACTTTGTCAAATTACTTCTTTAAATAACATCATCCATAAGTGTTTTCGTCAAATTACATCGTTGATTTACATAGTCAAATTACATCGTCCATAAGAGTTTTCGTCAAAATTACATTGTCCATGAGTTTTAGTCAAATTATATCATCAAATTACATCGTCCATAAGTGTTTTCGTCAAATTACATCGTCCAAAAGTGTTTTCGTCAAATTATATTGTCAAAATTTACATCGTCCATAAGTGTTTTAGTCAAATTACATCGTCCAAAAGTGTTTTCGTCAAATTACATCGTCCAAAAGTGTTTTCGTCAAATTACATCGTCCATAAGTTTTTTCGTCCAATTACATCGTCCAAAAGTGTTTTCGTCAAATTACATCGTCCAAAAGTGTTTTCGTCAAATTACATTGTCAAATTACATTGGCCATAAGTGTTTTTGTCACATTACATCGTCCATAAGAGTTTTCGTCAAATTACATTGTCAAAAAATTACATTGTCCATAAGTTTGTCAAATTATATCATCAAATTACATCGTCAATAAGTGTTTTCGTCAAATTACATCGTCCAAAAGTGTTTTCGTCAAATTACATTGTCAAAAATTATATCGTCCATAAGTGTTTTCGTCAAATTACATCGTCCAAAAGTGTTTTCGTCAAATTACATTGTCAAAAATTATATCGTCCATAAGAGTTTTCGTCAAATTACATTGTCAAAAATTTACATTGTCCATAAGTGTTTTCGTCAAATTACATCGTCCAAAAGTTTTTTCGTAAAATTACATCATCCAAAAGTGTTTTCGTCAAATTACATTGTCCATAAGTGTTTTCGTCACATTACATCGTCCATAAGAGTTTTCGTCAAATTACATTGTCCATAACAGTTTGCGTCAAATTACATTTTCAAAAAATTACAGTCCATAAGTTTTAGTCAAATTACATTGTCAAAAAATGACATTGTCCATAAGTTTGTCAAATTATATAGTCAAATTACATCGTCCATAAGTGTTTTCGTCAAATTACATCGTCCAAAAGTGTTTTCGTCAAATTACATCGTCAAATTACATCGTCAAATTACATCGTCCAAAAGTGTTTTCGTCAAATTACATTGTCAAAAAATTACATTGTCCATAAGTTTTAGTCAAATTATAGTCAAATGACATCATCCATAACTGTTTTCGTCAAATGACATCGTCCAAAAGTGTTTTCGTCAAATTACATCATCAAATTACATTGTCCATAAGTTTTAGTCAAATTATAGTCAAATGACATCATCCATAAGTGTTTTCGTCAAATGACATCGTCCATAAGTGTTTTCGTCAAATTACATCATCAAATTACATTGTCCATAAGTCTTTTTATATCGTCAAAAATTAAGTGTCCATGAGAGTTTGCGTCAAATTACATTGTCCATAAGTTTTAGTCAAATTATAGTCAAATGACATCGCCATAAGTGTTTTCGTCAAAAATTACCTCGTCCAAAAGTGTTTTTGTCAAATTACATCGTCCATAAGTTTTAATAAAATTATATCGTCAAATTACATCATCCATAAGAGTTTTCGTCAAATTACATCATCACATTACGTCTATAAGTGTTTTTGTCAAATTACATCATCCATGTTTTAAACAAATGTGTTACATCTCACCTTATAGATACAGTTGGGCCGGATCACCTCTATTCATAATAGAGCCGCCTTCAAATGTTAATGAGATGGTGCCTTTCTGTGGTCACTGCGGCAGCCCCAGGGTTTTTGAATTTCAGCTCATGCCTGCATTGGTCAGTTTGCTCGGTAGTGCAGACACAAATTCAGGTAAGTACAGATGTTTTTAAAATTTACTCAAAACCAAATGTTTTTATTGCTTATTGTCATTCAATTTATTACAAATTTATTTACATAAAAATGTGAGAAGATTAAAGTCCCAGTGAACCGGAAGTTGCAACTGATTTTATTTCAGTGCTGTGACGTATTTCCAAGTGAAACGGAAAATTGAATAGAGGGCAGGGTTTTACTTCAGCGCTCCTCCTCTCCATCTCTCGCTCATAGCAGACTAATGGTTGGAGGGGAGTGGTTAAGGATATTCAAACCCAAGCCGTCAAACTGCCGTCATCGGAAAGGGAACGCCATTCCAAACCAGAAGCTACTTTTCAGATTTTGATTAAAGATTACCACGGCAAACTATTTTTTTTCTGTGTATTAACTTGCACTGATTAATTGTTCAACCTAAGACCTGTAATGTGTGCTAACAAAGTAAATAAGATCGAATTTGATTTCATGAGGACTTTAAGGGCCTAAACAGGGCAAGTTAGCGTGAAAGCGCAGATTGGAGTGGACAGTTCTGTGTGTGATCTACTGACGACACACAAATTAAAGAACACAGACGCAGCCGGTCATTTCCATAATGACCAACACAATCTACCAGTTAACATCTGGTTTAAGGCATGCTTTATTTGGGTGGTAAATAATGGTGCAAACACCAGTAAATTGACTAGCGCAAACCTCAGTAAATCACCTTGCATGATTCATTTAAATTCTCTCCTCTCAGACATTTTGCGTCTGAAAGGGAAACTCCTACAAATGCATATGCTATAAGGTCAGCTGCAAAAATAACTGTGTCCACGCCTTTTCAGCGCTAATTTTTCGCTGTGTCTTTAGTAAATCCTGACAGTAGTTTTTTTTACGCCAAAACGTTAATTTTTACGTTAGTAAATCTGGCCCTTAGAACTCAAATCAATAGTTCATATAATTTTATTGATTTACTTTCGTAATCAGTGGTGAAATATTGTGCAATGCATATTCATCCCAAACTATCCCTCTGATACAAGACTGATCATCCTTTCAGGATGTATTATGAATGGCTTACTGTACATTACATCACTTGTTAGTGTTTGTAGTGTAACTAAGATATGATTTGTTTTTGTCTTTTCAGACATTTCACTGGAGTTCGGAACAGTTCTGGTGTACACTTGCAGAAACAGTTGTTGGAAATCTGGATCAACGGTTCCAGTGGAAGAATTTATTTTTGTCCAGCCCGACCCAGACCAAAAGCTCTTTAAATGATATTATTTATCACCAATAAAGATCATTTATTAATATACTTTAATTGTGATTTATTATTTAATATATACAGTAGTGGCCAAAAGTAATGTCTGGCCTAAAAAAATTGACATCTTCGCTCTTTTTTCGAATATTAATTTTTTTTAAATGTCTACGATTTTGTAAGCATTTTCCATAGTTGTGCTTGGAGTCCATTGTTTTATTGGTAATAATAACGCAATGAAACGTGCCAAATTGTGTGGACATAATCTTTAGTCGGGCTGCCATACAAAGAAATTTCAAACATGGAAAAAAAAACAGAAAACCAACGAAATATGAATAACTGATTATGTTGCAGTCAATGTTTGCTTTTTCTGTGCATGTGTGCAAAAAGTCATAGCACATATGATAATATAAAATAATATTCTTTTGTCGATTTCTCCCAAAGATTTACATAATTTGGGCGCAAATACTTATACAGAGGCAGAACACCTTTAGATGTGTGTGCTCAAAAAAAAGAAATCGCCTATCTTTAAAGTTTTGCCCTGTGTTGGTTCGTCCTACAACGACTGCAGTACTGAACACTGCCACCTTCTGCGC
Organism: Rhinogobio ventralis; assembly: GCA_039654625.1. Classification (NCBI taxonomy): domain Eukaryota; kingdom Metazoa; phylum Chordata; class Actinopteri; order Cypriniformes; family Gobionidae; genus Rhinogobio; species Rhinogobio ventralis. Next base: position 21,836,966 of record CM077216.1, read on the forward strand.
GCATGCGCAGTGAGAACAGCGAGCGGCGTTCAATGCTCAGGATTTTCTCTCGCGAGGAAGGACGCCATTATCGGAATCCTCACAAACAACACGAGAATTCATCATTCACACGGTAATATAAACCATTCTGACACGCGACACCTCCAGCTCTCCGCGCGCGTCCAAAATATGGCGCTGTGCATTAAAGAAATACACATTATCCTGCTGTTTTCGTGTCAACTGTGTCTTGCGTGCTATGAAGGGCACAAATGAGGCCTAGATGCGTTTCACGGCTGTTGTTTTGAGCTGTTCGTTAGCAGGCGCGAGCTAGCGGCTAACATGAACTGGTTAGCTGCAGTGTGCTAACTGGATTATAACACTGGGCCTGTTATTAAACTGTTCAAAGAGTTCTGTCTTTTAAAGAGTGTTTTGTGGGGGGTGGGTTTAAATCCGGGAGCGTCCTTGTTTTTTGTTTGTCTAAACACTGAGTGTTTAACTTCATATTAACTGAGAATCATGCATGTACATCTTAAAAGTACCACGATATGGACATATAAACATGTTGCATATGTGCCATGGATTATGGTAATTCCTTCATGCCTTGGTCTATTGTGTAAATATTATTACATTTAAATGTGGTAAACTTTTCTTAGAGAAAAGTACCATGGCACTACCACAATATGAATAGAATGCAAATATACCCTGGTGCATGAATTGCAGTAAAAGAACCATGCTATTACTATCTTATATATATTATGGTACCACAGTACTTTTTTACTACTGCAATGACTGTTCAGAATAGCCGTTAAGTTCATTTCAATACACAGACACACACATTATTTTTATGTACTACAATATTAATATGTAGTACATATACTTAACACACACACACACACACACACATATATATATATATATATATATATATATATATATATGTGTGTGTGTGTGTGTGTGTGTGTGTGTGTGTGTGTATAGTGTGTGGTGGTGTTTTAAAATGAGGCGAAGTCCTTAATTTATTATATATTGTATATCAAATGTAAATTTATGTCCGTTACACTTAATTTTCCTGGTTAAAAAAAAGAGACCAAATAATTATATAATAATTGTATTATTTCAGTTAAATATTATATCAATTAAATTATTATCATATTATATATAATAAATTATTATTTCAATTAAATGTTTTTTCTTTTTTTTTTAGGGTCTCTTCAACAAAATTTCATGTCATTTATTTTGTGAAAGGAAATATGTAACAAATAAAATGAAAAAAAAACAAACAAACAAGTGAGGTCACCTTCATTACCACATCCCCCCTTGGGTGGGTCTCAGCTGTCATCTTGGCGTTTAAAAAAAAAAAATATATATATATATATATATATATATTTTTTTTTTTTTTTTCTTTGCAAGGACACAACGATGCCTGCATGTAAAAAAATCTTGTATTTTATCTTGTGGCTTAAATATAAAATTATAATAAAAACACACTTTGAAAATTGATCTTCCCTCCCAAAATAATAACAAATTAGCAAATAATTGATATCAGTGTTATTTTAGTATTGAGATCATTTTTAAAATTAAACAAAAATAATAATAATAATTTTTTTTTTCATTTTCATTTTAGTTCAAGTTTTAGTCATTTTGTTGTGTGTTTTTGTGATTTTTTTATTAGTTCAAATATATCTGTAAAGTTTTTATCCATGTTTATTTCATTTTTAGTTTATTTTAGTACATCGAGTTATATATTTGATTATATATTACAATCAATGTTTTTTTTTTGTTTACTGGTTTTAGTTGACTATAATAACCCTAATTGATATAACACAAGCAGCCCTCAGTTCATCCATGACATCTTTCTGAAATGCAGGTTTGAATGATGTCCGAGCAGGATTTGGTGGAGATAGTCCAGATCGCAGTGGCAGATTTGAATCACGAAGGACACCATACAGGTGAGTTCTCCTTGAAATCAAAGAAACATCTGCATCATGGGTCATGCTGGTAGTGTTTGTGGTTTTCCATTGTGCTTTTTTGATGTAACTAGATGTCTTGGAGAATAATGAAGACATTGATCAACCAGGGAGGAAACGAGCAAGGATTGACATCAGTCAAGAAACAACTATTAAGGTAGCATCTTAACATTGTCAATAGAGATCAATTCATCTGGTACAGAATATAAACAGTTTATATTAGCATGGACAAAAATCTTTTTTTTCTGTGTTTCTCTAACCGTCCGCTCGCAGTCGATGCTGATATCTATCAGTCAGGCGATCTGCCAGCGGCTGGACAGTATGGAGGCGAAGCTGCAGGTGCTTGAGGCCACCTGTCGAGGTTTAGTGGAAAAGCTAGACATAGTGATGGGGAAAAACCAGTCGACGATCCAGGTACCCATGGTGTCAGGGTCCCCTTTTGGAGCCACTCAGACTTGCGACAAAGTACGCTGGTAAGTGGACCATAGATGATTCCCGGATGTTTTATACAACAGCGCCTGGCCTTTTTTTTCTCCATTTATTGAAGATGTTTCGCTATTCATTAGAGTGGTTAAAGCTGCAGTCCTTAACTTTTTTTGGTTAAAAATGATCCAAAATCAATTTTTAAGCAAGTACATAAGTACATTTTATTATTCGAAAATCACAACTCCTCCCCCCCACATGCACACATGTATAGGCTACACACATATAAACAGAGAGAGAGAGGGAGAGAGACCATTCACGCTCTCAATCTGTATGATAACAAACTGTTTAATTCATTAGGGAATAGGCTATATTAACTCCAGCCATATAATTATTGTAACATGCTGAAACATATGACTGTTATTTGACATCGCCCTAAGTTACCGTACCCGTTATATGCCACGCAAGTCTACAGTGTGTTCGTGAGACAATGTGTTCTTTTTCTGTTGTCTCAGGGATGTTTATACACAGGCAGTTTAGTTCGAAATGGGACACAGATTGCATGGAAAATTGCTAATGTGAAAGCTTTCCTACAGAGCTTAGTGCGCACTGAGGTACCGAGGCCCGTGTCCGACAGCTTATCAAAATTCTCGGCCCGAGTCCGACTGGAGCCCATGTTTTTTTTTTTTTTTATCCTCACGATTACACACTACTGTTGCAGCCATTAAAATAGTTCAGTTTTGTTTTTAATGTCAAAGTAGTTATATTTCGTTTTGTTTCTTTATTAAGTTAATTTAGAAAAAAGTTTGGAGCATTGGAGCAATCCGATTTTCAATTCCCGCGCTATATGCACATTTAATGGAGTTCACGTCAACGAAAGCAACAGATATGAGTTGCATTTTATTTATCATCAGCTCAAGATCAAATACCGCAATAGGAAAAAGAGCGACCTAAGCACTGGTAAGATCATTTAGTTTCATTAGTTTTAATGAAGATGATTGTGTTTTTGAGCATCTGAGACTTAGCTTCTTTCAGTTTCCTTTGCGGTGATGCATGTTGCAGTAGCGGCGTTATATCTGACTACACCATGTCATATATAGCCTATAACACGCTCTCACACGTTAATTTTTTTTAACAATTTGCCAGGAGTAAAATTTACATATGTGGTTTAAATAACCAGATGCATTTACACTTGTCCAGTTTCGTCTGAAATGCATCCCAGACCACCTTCTGAATTGGTTTGTTTGAATGATCGGATATTAATCCGTCTCGAAAGAATTTCGAAAGGCATAGTAAATGGTCTTTTCACAGTCGGAGAGATATCTGATCAGAGAAAACGAATGAAGTGAGCAGGTGTAAAAAGGCCATAACTCTTGCAGCTGCGCTGAAGGAACGCTGCTGCTGGAGCGGACTCTAAACACCGTGCGAGCCAGTCTTGATAGTCGCGTGGTCTCGTGTTTTTTCTACCAGCGCAGCACATCTCATGGTTTCTTTTAATTAATGAATTAAAAGAAGATATAAAAATTTAAAAAAAAAGTTGAAGCCTAGAATGAACGCGTCAGCACCGAAAACATGGGGATCTCACAACCTATTCGATATTCTATAATTTAATCAACTAATCGAATATTCGAAAATCGTGACTCATCCCTAGTATGTAAGGATGACAAAAAGGATTAAAAGTTAAATTTTTAGTCTAGTCTGCCTCAGGTCTAACGGCACTCGTCAATGTCAAAATGATTGATATAGCCAATCAAATCAAAGTAGGCGGGGTTTACATTCTCTTTTGGCTCGTTCAGTCTTCACACAGACGAGCGCGTCAATCTATCGCCATTGCGGAGACTCTATTCTTTCCAGTGAAATCACAAAACAAAATGCACACAAACGTGTTCATGCTCTTGATATACAATCATTGAACATCTTTGATTTTAATGAAGAAAAAAAACTATATGAGGGCGGATTAGAACCTGTAACCTTCGACACAGTTTTCAAAAATTCTAGCACCAGACCACTAAGGAATTCAAATGTTAACAGCGGATATATGTATTTATTTACCAACGGGAAGAATCTCGAGCCTAGCGATATTTTTGACGCAAATGAATGCAAATATTATTTGCAAATAGTCCCAAAATGATTATTTCCCAACTAGAATTAGAAATTTAAATTTCGTTCACTGTTCTGTTTCTTTATGCTTTATAAAAATAAAAAAATTGGTCCCCCCCAATGTTCAAGACATGGTTACGGCCTAAATACACGTAGTCACGCAATGCTGATGTTAACATTAGCAATTTGAGAATAAAGTATAACAATAATAATAATTTAATAGAATCTGTGATTTCGAAGTACAGTATCCACACCAGTGCGGGGAATAAATGACAGCCACACACACACTCCTCAAAACATTAGATTCATCCGAGTTGAGGAGCCGTGCCGATGCACAACCCACGTAAAGATGATAATTCAGCAAATAACTGCAATTGCAGGTTTCAAACAGAGATGGCGACAAAGAGGCAAAACTTACAGACTGCAGCTCTAAATCAAAGCTGTTCACACAGTGCAACATGATTTAACAAACTGATGAAAACACTTAGTGGTGAAATGTCTTAGAAAAAGTGGAAAATCAAGTACAGTTGCTCATTATTTTGGATTATATGATGATCTGCATGACTGAAAACCTTCAAATACACTTAACTAAAATTCACTTTCACATCAGTCACCAACACCATTTAAATCAAGAGCACAATTTATGTATTATTTTTCTTTGTGACCTCGACTGTAATTTGAGTTGTAGAAGTATGTAGGAGTAAATGACAAAAAATATTAATGTATAAATATTTATTAATATGAACTCCATATGCCAAAAAATATGTATTAGAAATAGAAACAAATTGAGCCCTGATATATTGAAGAGTACATAATGTGACATTTATTACAATGGGTTTATGTGAAGATTGTTTTAAGTTCACTTAAAAGATTAAACAAATATTTAAAATATAGGCTACTACCTTTATGTTGTTTCTACATTCATTTGGAGATTAAATATGAAATTATTGCAATATAAATATTAATGTTAGGTGCGATTAATTGTGAGTAATTACAGAAAATGTGTGCTTAATTAGTGAATTTTTTTTTAATTGATTGACTGCACTATTTTAGTCATGCATTTTATCTTTTAATGGCTTAAAATTAAACAAGTTTCCTTTAAAATTGACAGATTTTTTTAAATTTTGTAATCCCCCCATAAATAATCATGGCAAATTAGAAAAAAGTTTTCAGTAGTGGACTTTTTTAGGGATTGATATCAAAATACGTTGTAAAAATCCTGTTCAAAATAATTCACATCAAATGAGAATGTTAGAAATTAATGATAAAATAACATAATATGCCTTTAAAATCAACACAAAAAAAATATATGGGCAGCTTTTTCTTCTCCCTATTAAAAGTTAATAAGCATAGTTGTTTTTTTCCCCCTAAATATATACAATTTTATGGTTAGGTGTATTTTATTATGTTTTATTTTATTATTTATTATTAGGGATGCAGCGATGCACATACTGATACTGAAAAGCTGGTCTTTTTTTTTTCATGTTATGCTGGATACTTGATTAAATATTAAAATTCTGTAAAACTAAAATCAGTCATTTTAAATGCTGCAAATGAATTGTAACATTATAATACAGTATGGGATAATTTAATAACAGCGTTAATAAATGATTCAGGTTTTTTTAAAAGGTTCATTTTAAATGGCTGTTAGATGATGGTAAAGGCAATCTAAATGTAAAAATAGAGAAAATGAGCTGCACAATTAAATATACAGTAATTACATTAAAACAACTCTAATACTGGCCTACAAGTATTATGATATCGATAATTTAAGCATATATATTATACTATTTATTATTATTGGAACAGACTTTTTTGTGTTGCGGCCCACCAGTTGAGAACCACTGATATGAAGATTTCAGGATTTATGAAGATAGTAACAGTGCGTCTTTTCTCTCAGTGTTGTTCCCCAGACAAACGTCATAGTGAGTGGAGACCGGCCAAAGACACGGGAGGAAACATCACCACGTGCATCGGACTCTTTAGAGAATCTTCTCAGCAAGTGAGAACAGATTGTGTTTTTATAGATAAATGAACTAGAAATGTCACCTGTGTATGCTAATCTATGCAAATATACAGAGAAGACAGTCGCACAGCTCTTTGTGTAATGGCGTTTTATGTTTTTGTTACAGTACTGTTGGGCGAGGAAGACAGAAAACCATAGTGCTGAAGGTTCCAGTCCAGGAAGAGATTCAGGAAGATCAGGAAAGCGGTTCTGAAACGAGCGATTCTGTGTCCAACAGCGGCCAGACTCAGAATACCAACAACGTAACGCTCATCACTCTCAACTCAGAGGGTAAGATTCGCAAACAGGTTGTGTTTTGTCCTTAAAGGGATGAAAATGAAATGAAAATTACCCCATGATTTACTCACCCTCAAGTCATCATAGGTGTATGTGACTTTCTTCTTTCAGACGAATACAATCGGAGTTATATTAAAAAATGTCCTGGCTAATCCAATCTTTATAATGGCAGCTTTATAATACACCTTCCGTATTGAACTTACGAAGAAAGTGTATTGTATTGTTACAATGTTGCTAGTATATGTGAATGAGCAATGGGAATTGCTAAAATGCTAACTTGCTTCCGCATTTTGGCCTACAAAGTGATGTCATACCTGCACCACTCTGGGTGTGGCCTATGCAGCAACATGCCCAGTGCATTATGGGTTTTGAGGTTTTCTTATCTATTTGGCAAAAGGGACGACAACAGCCCATTTTCTCAGTTTTCTCTAGTCAGGCAGCACCGATTAAAAAAAAAAATGTTTGCCTTCTACTGCATAGGCAACCAAGTTTGAAAGCTGAAAGTTTTCATAGTTATGTCCTAGCCATGATTTGCTACCTGCTCAATTGTAGGTGTTATTAGGGGGCGGGACATTCTCACTTTATAGAGAATTTGATTGGACAAAAACCAGTGTAGTGCAGGATGAGTCATCGTCCTTATTAATCTGTTTTCCAGAAGAGAAAGACTGTAATTTTTAAATCTACTAAAAGCTAATTTTGTCAACGTTAAGAAGTGCACTATCATATAAACTTCCTCAAAGCTAACACACATGAACTAAAAGCCACCAAAAATTCCATTTTGATTTTATGGCGACTTTAAAGGATATAATTTAAGCCAATGGGAACCATTTGTTTTGAATTCAGCACAAACATGGCCTCACAAGAAGAAAAATTTGAGCAATTGAAAAGGTTTGAAGACATGGAAATCTTTGAAATGCATCTGCACAAATAAGATAATAGCATATTTATAGTTCTAGCTCGCATATGTTTTCAAGTGTTTTGTCTGTGTGTGGTGGGGTGACATTAAAGCATAGAAATGTAGTGGAAAACACTTGAGATATTAGAACAACAGGCTTCGGTTAGTGATATATCAAAGTGTACTCAACTAAAGCAACATTTGATGATTAATAATGTAAACGTGTTTTGACTATCCACTAGTGCTCCCTGGACACATTAAAAAAGCGTGTTACATCAACAACTCTTGTGTCTTGTCTAAGCCGTCTGGCCGTCCATGATTCAGGGATGTATCTTTGGTCTGGAGGAGGCCTGGGATTAAAGGGGTTGTTTTGATTGCTTAACTTCTGCTTTTGCTTTTCTTATTATTTGACTGGGTTGTTTTGGAGTGGCGTCTGGGTTAGCTTGGTTAGTTCAAAGACGTTCCTCTGCAAATATTCACTCGTTCTCAGCTGTTTGTGATGATATTTAGTCAACGAATGGGACATTTGGTTCTTAAAAGGCTTTAATTTTGTTTGTTTGTGTTGTTTTCCTCTTGCTTTAACCTCATGCATGGTTTTGATGTAGGGGAGTGGGGTAAAATGTGCCATCCCTTTAATCTAGCAAACTGTGCATCATTTTTGTCATGTGACCATCTATTTAAAAAGTAAAAATTTTTTTACAGCTGCCTGTGATTGAGAGATTCACATGGGGAAAAATTTGTTTTTTGCTTGGGGTAAAATAAATTATGTAAATTATTCTATTCTGTTCTATTATAAAAGTCTGACAAGTTTTGTCTGCCAAAGATTAGGGTTGTTCTTAATTGATATTCATATTTTTTCCCCATCTAATACAGCTGTCTGTGATTGAGGGATTCACGTGGGGGGCAAAAAAAGTTTATTTTGCTAGAAATATGTATTTGCTAGAAAATTATAATATAATATATTAATGTTACAAATATAAGTGTCCATCATATATAGCTGGCTGTGATTGAAGGATTCACGTGGGGAAAAATGATTTTGTTATGGTAAAAATGTGTATTTACTTATTTTAAATGAAAATATAATATATTATAATTATGCTGTCAAATCGATAAATATAATATAATATATATAATATAATATGATATAATTAGTGCTGGGCAATGTTTACTGTGTATAATAATTACACACATGCATGTATATATTTAAGAAAAATATTTGATATTTATATATAAGATATTTATATTTATATATAAGATAAATTGTATAAATATATATACAGTATACACATGCAAATATTTCTTAAATATATACATGAAGGAGTGTGTATTTATATATACATAATAATTATACACACATATATATTATGTAAACACACTTTTATTTTGGATGTGATTAATCGCGATTAATTGATTGCCCAGCACTAGATATAATATAATATACAAATATAAGTGGCCATCTTATACAGGTACCTCTAATGGAAAGATTCACATGGGGGAAAATATTGGTAGAAATATTATGAAAAATATTATGGTAGAAATGTGTATTTGCTGCTTATATTAAATTAAAATATAATACAATATATATATATATAATTAGTGCTGTCAAAGCAATTAATCGCACCTAACATAAAAGTTTTTGTTTACATAATAAATGTGTGTGTGTATATTATTATATTTATATAATATATGTGTGTATACCTTATGCACACACATTCATAGATATATAAAGATATTATAATAATATATATATATACACACATATATTATGTAAACAAAAACATTTATGTCAGATGCAATATAATTAATATACTATAATAAACAAAAATAAGTGGCCATTTTAATATTAAAATGACAAAATGTTGATCATTGTTTCACTACATCCATCTTGGGTTTATGAAAATGTAAATATATAATCTACATTCATCTACATTTTTAAATGTAAATGGTCCATGCCTCATCTTACCTTTTGACCTGACACAATTTACTCCCTAACATAATTTTTACACTCACACTTTGACGAGACACAGAAACCCACATCCATGATAAACCTTAACCGACCCACATTAAATCCTGCTGGCTATAGCCAAAGCAATGTTTGACATGTACTTCATACAAATATTTAACAGAAATGGCAATTAAAATAATTTCTGAGACAAAATATGCCACAATTTTTTCCCCCTTGAAGCAGTCACGATGAGAACGCATTCCTGGATATGTAATATTTCAATTCTTAGTGTGAAGAAACTTCAATCAACATTTTTAACCATGCCAAAATTTTTGTCCATATAAAGACAATGGTGTAAACCAGTAATGCTCTTGTGAAGTGTTTGTTTGGTGAGCAGGAATGGCCAGCAGGGGACACTCTTGCATTTGCTCTGAGCGTTTGCTGAGAATTCAGGTCTGCAGCCTCCAGGGGCGTTGAGGGGCATGTTCTCACACCCTCCACAAATATTTGGGATTAGTGGTCGACTTATGTTAAAAACAATGGCTGATGTAACATTTGGTCCCACTCCAGTCCTGAATATGTTGCTATGACCTTGTGAGAGTCATGTATTTTGACATAAATGTGTCATTATATCTACCACAGTCATCAGTCTAGATCAAACTTTTTGTTGCCAAATATCAAATATTGTAATATAATATACTGACCCATTTGCAAGGGTCCACCTTCCTAAAATATAAAGGAAATATTTGTGATTATTATGAGGGCAACATGTTTCCAAAGTTAAATAATTGGCATTTATATTCTCTCTGCACTAATGTCAATGCAAAATATTAAAATATAATCTGGAAAATTAAATAAATAATTAAATGATTTTATGTATCCTGTTTTTATCTATTATTAGCAGTTATTTTACAATTATTAATAGAATCTGATTTTAAATTCTCAATTACTGAAAATTATTTTTAATTATTTTAGTTTTAGTTAACGGTAACAACACTGATTATTAGAGTACAGTTAGATGATTATAAAAAATATTTTCAGTTAAAATGCTTAAATAATAAGCATTAATATTCTTCCAGAGCTGATTTACAGACCATAATGCCATAAAACCCTCATTGGCTGAATGTTGCAGTTGTTGCTTGAAATATATTTAATTGATATTAACAAATATTATCTTAAAAATTAATAATATTCCCAAATAAAATGTTGGTGTTGGTCCACATAGAAAAAATTGTTTAGATAGATTTATTCATATTCAGCATCCTCTCATTTAGTCAAAAAGTTTCATAGTTACATAACTCTTATAAACTACAGTGGCAAGTTACCTGTTAACAAGGTAATACCGTGAATGTTTGGAAAAAACATTTTTGTAATTGCAATGTACATCTTTCTCTTTCTTCCACAGAGGACTATCCAACAGGAACGTGGCTTGGTGACGAGAACAACCCTGAGATGCGTGTGCGCTGCCCGGTCTCTCCAGCAGACATGTTGCACATCAGCACCAACTGTCGCACAGCGGAGAAAATGGCCCTGACGCTGCTGGACTACCTGTTCCACCGCGAGGTGCAGGCCGTCTCCAACCTCTCCGGCCAGGGCAAACACGGCAAAAAACAGCTGGACCCTCTCATGATCTACGGCATTCGATGTAAGTCCAATAAAAGACCCCCATAAGAAAAAAACAAGTAGGCTATGATTTTTTTGTCTGTTGGTCGACTAATTAACAATTCCTTATCGTATGAGCAGCCAACCAGTAACTACACTAATTTAGTGCCTTTCTTACAACATACTATGTGTAAATTTAAGCTAAACTGATTCAGTAAAAAGCTTGATTCAGTAAAAAGAACTGGCTCGTAAGAGTCATCAATTTAAGAATCAGATTTAACTGGCTGAACTGTATGGTTTAGATTAAAAAGGCTAAAAAGAACCAGTTCATAAGAGTCGTTCGTTTGTGAATCAGAGTACACTAATAGGCTGTGTCTGAAATTGCATACTCTCCTGAGTAGGTACTTATTTTGAATAAGTAATTACTTTACAACCGCTAAAAAAGAATGCTCTATATAGTATGAGTCAGGGCTTGACATTATATGAATTTTATTTATAATATATACTTTTACAATTGTAGTTTTTTTAAAACGGCATCTGAACTGATAAACTAAGTGCAATGTAGTGTTGTCAAAAATATAGATTTTTTTCGATACATACCGATACTGAAATATCTGAAGCGTTTCCAATACTTATTTTCCACAGAATAGATACGCGATACCAACTGCGCTTTCTCTCTCTCTCTCATCTCTCCAACAGTGAGTTACACACAAACCCGCCTCCCCTCACTCACTCGTTTCATTTGCTCCGGATGAATATTGTTGGTGTTACAGGGATTGAATTTCGCCGTGGTACTGCATGTATTGCGCATAATTTCACTCATACCCGCAGATTTTGTACCCACACACCAGAGCTTATTGCGCTTAAACAGTCAAATACACTAAAAATAATGTCAAAATGCCAGTCTTGGCGAGTATTCACGTAAACACAGTCAGCTATGTTTTAAGTGAGCGAAAGAGAACACGTGTAACAGTATAATGGATCCGTGCGTCACATCTTAAAGTGACAGCAGCCTAATAAACCTGCTGCCAAATTATAAGAATATTATCAGTTTTTCCACATGGTATCAATGTCAAAGCAACAGTGGCTGCTGAGCAAAAAAGTTAATGTCAAGCCCTAGTATGAAAGAGTGTAGTATGAATATAATCTGGACGTACTACATTCGCCATATTGTCATTATCATGTGACCTACCAGCGTCAGTTGCGTTGCTTTACTGTCATTCACAAATCCTCTCCCGTTGCCTCATGGGATAGAAAGTGTCTATAATATGCACACTTCAGAATCGCGCCCGAAGTAGTAGGTCATCCGGGTACTTTTTGCCTACTCTTTTATTAGTACTGGGAATTCTTTTGTCACATACTGTTTTTCAATTAACCAGTTTTGAAGCCTATCTATAAACCCTGTCTGTGACAAATCAGGTCTTTGATCATATTCAGTTAAATTTATGTGAGCCTGTCTAATTCAAATCATTTCAGTTCTCAAGTAGCTCATCTGCGGTTCGGCCTCATCCTCGGCACCAGACTTATTTTCCCCACATGAGCTAATTAATAGCGTCTCTAACCACTCCTCATTCATAACAAATCTTCTGTCATGTCAATATGTAGGTCAATTCCTGCAACAAGCCATAAGTAACATTGAGGAATGAACTGGTATGGATTATGTATACGAGGAATGTTACGTGCAGTTTTGAACAAACAAACCCTACTTGACATTGGCTAATGTGAATTAACTCTGCCGAAATGGGCAATGCGCTGTCCTAGAGCTGCTTAGAGCTGTTTGTTTGCATGTTTATTTCTGCTGCAAAAGTGCAAAGAGTTTATTGTTTACAGCATAATTGCACGACTGAATATTACGTCAGTGTTTCCTCCCTTATTTCCTGACAGATTATATCATGGCTGCAATGTTCTGAATGTCAATGTTTTGGTCAATTGGCCCTTTTCTTTTGCAAACATTACTATACCTTATTTTTGAGCATGTGCGCTAATTGCTAAACACAATAACTAGACATAATTCTGTATATTTAATAAGCAGCTTTGTTTGTAACACATTACGTTTTCAAACATGGTTGCTAACTGCCAGAGTATGAATCTAATTTTTTAAATATATTTGTTAAGCAGCAGTTTCGTCTTTGTTTGCACAGTTTACAATACCATGCTAACCACATATGCGCTAACCGCTAGAACATGTATTCGAAAAACTTAGCAGCTATTCTCAATGGTTTGGTCAATTTGTCACTTTTATTAGCAAACATCATTTTTAAGCATGTGTGCTAACTGCTAAAGCAAGATCTTGACAAAATTCTGTATATTTAATAAGGTATTGCGATTTTAATTTTTGTCAAATAACCTTTGTTCACAACACATTACAACATTTTTAAACATGGTTGAATAGAATGTGAATGTGAATTTTTTTTATGTTTGTTAAACAGCAATGTTTCATCTTTGTTTGCACACTTTACAATACCATGCTACATGCATGTGCATTACCCACTAGAACAGGAATTAGGAAAAACTTTGCTATATTTAATAAGCAGCAACGTCTTAGTCACATTATCATATTTGTTTACATATGCAAGATATTTATGATATGCCAAAAAAGAGCAACAGTGACTTCCCCGATTGCAGCAACTTCCATTTATATTAGATATTTTGCGCCAATTTCCGGGGATTTTGCACCCCCACATAAACACATGGGATGGAAAAGGTGCTTTATTCACAGATGTTTTATGCGATATTCTATTTTTGCACATAAGTTAAATTCGCATCTTTGAATGTCCCTTATTTCCTGACTGATTTTGTCATGGTATCAAAGTTGAGAATGTCTCTGTCTATCTGCAACCAGGTCACCTGTTCCACAAATTCACCATTACCGAGTCCGACTGGTACCGTATCAAGCAGAGCATTGATTCCAAGTGTCGAACCGCTTGGCGTCGGAAGCAGCGTGGACAGAGTTTGGCCGTTAAGAGTTTCTCACGACGGACCCCCGCATCGCAGAACAGCTCAGGTATGGACCCCTACACCCTTTCCCGCCAATTTTTTTGTCTCTTGCGAAACTTACGAGCCCTGTTTCTCTTTGATTTTGATGCTATGTGTCTAGGCCCAGCTGGTTTGTGTTCAATTGAACATAAACATATGCTAAGAGTGAGTGAGTGTGTGTGCAAGAGAGAATACCCAGTTGTCATACCATGTGCTAGTTCGGCATCGAATTAGCTATGTATATAACCTTGTGTCCATTTGCGCATACGTCGTGTACATTGCGCGCACATGCACCCCATGTGTTTATTTGCACGCTCATGTTTGTGTGCGAGAGACTGATGTTTCCTTAACTAACAGATGGTTCTAATCTCAGGACAACGCCTCACGTCCTGTCCCTTCCTCTCAGAGATTCACAGGCCTTCACCTTTGACCCATTTCGGACTTACACAAATATCCTGTATTGGTTCTCCACAATGGTCCATACACTTGCGATTGCTTCACCTCTTTCTGTTGTCCATGTCCAGCTGGAATTGGCCTCCTTTGCATTGTAGATTAAACTATTAGCTTATGAACAAGCCAACTGGGGCTTAGCTTTCTTTCAAACCAAAATCAGAGCACGAACATGTGGACTATGAAAGGAACAAAGTGTTTCCGTCCAACATCCAAAATATCTCTTTTTTGATGTGCAGGCATGGAGAAAATAAGCTGCACAGCCTGCCATAGCTTGCAAAATTCTGTATATATTTTGACAAATGCTTTTGCTTTTGGCATTTTTAAAGGGTTAGTTCACCCAAAAATGAGAATTCTGTCATCATTTACTCACCCGTAAGACTTTTTTTCTTCTTTGGAACACAAATGTAGATTTGATTTTTTTTAATAAAATCTTAGATATTTCTGTCCCTCCATTGATAGTCTACTCAACTACCACTTTGATGCTTCAAAAAGTTCATAAAGAGATCGTAAAACCAATCCATATGAATTGAGCGGTTTAGTTCGATTGACACGATCACTTTATATGATGAACAGATAAAAATTTTTATTCACACATAAACATTCAACACATACATCAGTTATGGTAAACAGAAGCTCAAGCATGTTCGCTTGACATGCGAGAACCAATGAGGTTCATTCTCGTGTTACGCAGCACGTTTGAGCTTCCTCAAGAACCGATGAGGTTCATTCTTGTGTTACGCAGCACGTTTGAGCTTCTGCAAAAACCAATGAGGTTAATTCTCGTGTTACGCAGCACGTTTAAGCTTCTGCAAGAACCAATGAGATCTGTTCTGTTCAAGCAAGTTCGGTTGAGCTTCTTTTTATGTTCGCTGATCAATGTTTATATACTTATTTACTAAGTAGCGACATTTTGGTCAAATTACCATATTTGTTCACATACACTATATTGCCAAAAGTTTTGGGACGCCTGCCTTTACATGCACATGAACTTTAATGACATCCCATTCTTAATCTGTAGGGTTTAATATGGAGTTGGCCCACCCTTTGCAGCTATAACAGCTTCAACTCTTCTGGGAAGGCTTTCCACAAGGTTTAGGAGTGTGTTTATGGGAATATTTGACCATTATTCTAGAAGCGCATTGGTAACACTTTACAATAAGGTTTCATTAGTTAACATTGGTTAATGTATTAACTAACATGAAATAACCATGAGCAGTACATTTGTTACTGTATTTGTTAATCTTTGTTCACGTTAGTTAATATAAATACAGCTGTTCATGGTTTGTTCGTTAGTTCACAGTGCATTAACTAATGTTAACAAGATTTTAATAATCCATTAGTAAATGTTGAAATTAACATTAACAAAGATAAATAAATGCTTTATAAGTGCAGTTCATTATTAGTTCATGTTAACTAATGTAGTTAACCAATGTTAACTAATGAACCTTATTGTAAAGTGTTACCAGCGCATTTGTGAGGTCAGGCACTGATGTTGGACGAGAAGGCCTGGCTCACAGTCTCCGCTCTAATTCATCCCAAAGGTGTTCTATTGGGTTGAGGTCAGTCAAGTTCCTCCACACCAAACTCGCTCATCCAAGTCTTTATGGACCTTGCTTTGTGCACTGGTGCGCAGTCATGTTGGAGCAGGAAGGGGCCATCCCCAAATTGTTCCCACAAAGTTAGGAGCATGAAATTGTCCAAAATGTCTTGGTATGCTGAAGCATTAAGAGTTCCTTTCACTGGAACTAAGGGGCCAAGCCCAACCCCTGAAAAACAACCCCACACCATAATCCCCCCTCCACCAAACTTTACACTTGGCACAATGCAGTCAGGAAAGTACCGTTCTCCTGGCAACCGCCAAATCCAGACTCGTCCATCTGATTGCCAGACTCCAGAGAACACGTCTCCACTGCTTTAGAGTCCAGTGGCAGGTGCTTTACACCACTGCATCCGACGCTTTGCATTGCACTTGGTGATGTAATGCTTGGATGCAGCTGCTCGGCCATGGAAAACCATTCCATGAAGCTCTCTACGCACTGTTCTTGAGCTAATCTGAAGGCCACACAAAGTTTGGAGGTCTGTAGCTATTGACTCTGCAGAAAGTTGCAGACTTCTGCGCACTGTGCACCTCTGCATGCGCTGACCCCGCTCTGTGATTTTACATGGCCTACCATGTTGTGGCCGATTTGCTGTTGTTCCCAAATGCTTCCACTTTGTTATAATACCACTAACAGTTGACCGTGGAATATTTAGTATTGAGGAAATTTCACGACTGGACTTATTGCACAGGTGGCAACCTATCACGGTACCATGCTTGAATTCACTGAGCTCCTGAGAGCGACCCATTCTTTCACAAATGTTTGTAGAAGCATCTGCATGCCTAGGTGCTTGATTTTATACACCTGTGGCCATGGAAGTGATTGGAACACCTGCATTCAATGATTTGGAGGGGTGTCCCAATATTTTTGGCAATATAGTGTATATTACCCTGTCAGGTGCACTAGCAATTAGATCATGGATCTAACAAAGTTTTTTATTTGAATAAGCAGCAATGTTTTTGGCCATTTACATTTGCAAACATTACCATTTTTTAATGTTTGTTAACTTCTAAAACTAAGAACTCTACAAAATTCTGTATATTTACTGGGCAGTTGCATTTTTTAATATTCCCACACTGTATGATGATTGTTATTGTAGAATTATGAAAGCAGTTTTATTATGAAATGTTTTTTAAATGCTAACATTACCATAACCATGTTTGTTAGCATGTGTGTTAACTGCCAGGTCACAAATCCCATAGAAATGTATATGTAGAATTTCGATCCCTCCAGACATGTCAATGCATGTAGAATCATCAAACACAGTTGTTTTTGTTTTGTTTGGGCATTGCTAAACCAATAGCAGCCAAGAAGTAAAAACTGGCAAGCTAAAGGACAAATTAGTCTGGAAATCTTTTAGATGCATAAAATTGAATCCGGTTTACTTTTCAGCCGCAACCTAGGAAAGACCCAATGTAGTCTCAGATCACATTCTGTCTGGGGAAACTAACAAAACAGCAGTGTCACATTTTGTGCTTTTTCCTCTAAGAAACGTTAGCCTGCTAATACGTCCTTCGCTATGATTTAAAATCACGTAAACTTTGTAAATGAGTACCCGCACCATTTTTCCAGAGACAACTTGACGACCTTTAATCAGAAATGTGGCGAGTGTGTGTTTTAAGCGTCTAGGCTTATTTAGCATGTCAGCAATACTCGTTGTTTAGACTAAGGGGTTGGGTTTATGTACAGGTTTAGGGCACAACTGTGTTTGGGCTGCTAGGTCGAGAGCCCTTGTTGTGTATTTTGAGATCATTTACAATGTATAAACACGCTCTAATCTGGCAGATGCACTGGATCATGTCCAAGAGCAGTCGGAAGGGATTTTCCTCAAGTTCAGGGTGTGTGTATGTGAACTCTTTCGCTTCTCTCCGTCTGTGAGAACCTTGTTTATCGTGTTTTCTCTTCTACATTTGTTTGGGTTTACACATGTTCACATTCGAACAAATTTTGCGGAGTACGTGACCTGCGACTGTATGCGAAAGGGCGTTTGTCTGATAACACTGAAATCTAAGATTCGTCATGATGGGGAACAGACTGTGGTCTCTCTCTCTCTCTCTTTCTCTCTCTTTATCTTTGTCTCACTTAAGCGTGTGCGTGTGTTTGTGTGTGTGTTTGGCAGTTACAGTTGAGCATCTTCTGTTATTGAAACCAGTTGTTTGACACGATTTGACCCAGTCTCTCTAGTTTCTGGTTTGACCCACATAGTTGGACTGTGTTATAAACTTGTTTATGTGTCCTTGAACAGATGGAGTCTCGGCCACAGAGACGTCGGCTATCGAGACCTCTACCCAGCAGGCCTTGCACTATGCTTTGGCTGGAGCCACACAACAAGTCCAGATCCACCGTATTGGAGAAGATGGACAGGTGCAAGTTGTGAGTATAGTTATGTCATAATCCAAAAGGCCAAAATATATATTAATATTCAGTGCACCATTTGCACAAACTTAAGTCATACACATTATTGTCGAAAAGTGTTATTTTACTATCTATCTATCTATCTATCTATCTATCTATCTATCTATCTATCTATCTATCTATCTATCTATCTATCTATCTGTCTATCTATCTATCTATCTGTCTGTCTGTCTGTCTGTCTATCATCTATCTGTCTATCGCTCTCAATCTGTCTGTCTGTCTTTCTCTATCTATCTATCTATCTATCTATCTATCTCTCTGTCTGTCTATCATCTATCTGTCTATCTCTCTCTCTCTATCTGTCTATCATCTCTCTCTCTCTCTCTCTCTCTCTCTCTCTCTCTCTCTATCTATCTATCTGTCATCTATCATTCTCTCTCTCAAGTTTATCCGTCAAATTTTCATTAACCGATCGTAGCTTTTAATTTTTTTACATTTTAATTAAAAGTTTAGCTAAAATGCCAGTATTAATAAAATGTAAAAAAAAAAAAAATGCAATTATAATTAATATTGCATTGACATGTATATGACTCTGTACTTAACAATTGTTTAATTGTAATATTTTATATTCATTATTTGAATGCCTTTATAATGTGAGCACAGTTTATGGTACTTGACCTAAAAAAAAAAAGAAGCTGAATACCTTGAGTTGACTCTTTTTTGCCAGTATGCAAACAACTAGAAATGCCATAGCAACCACCAAGAGTACCCTAGCAACCATGCAACCACTTCCAAGGTGGCAGCAGATCTTGCATGGACAACCACCACTTTTCTTCACAAAACACAAATATCTGATTTAATTCACACATTTGCAAGACCACACATCTTGTAACAATACATTTATACCCGTTCATTTCAGATCAGTGTCAGCTGTGCAGACAAACATATAAACACACTCAAACATGTCCTAATCTCTTTGAAAGAATGTTTGGGTCTCTCTGAACTCTGTGTGCTTAAATGCAAGTACTATGTGGAAAAGCCAATCCCCTGCAAGCATTTAATGGAGCTTTAACAGCAGAATTTCCGCTGTGCCCGATCATGCGGCCTCTTTTGAGAACCTAAACATGATCTCTGACTTTCACAGCTGCATGAGGTCATCTCCACCCCTACACACCATCTGAAATATAATCTGCATGCATTGTGACAGCACAATCAAAACTCTGAATACACAATGTACAATCAAGAGAGTTAAATCTGCGGAGGAGTTCTTGGCATTTGCAGACTCAGAAACGGATCTGTCATCTGTTGTTTGTGTAACATCTCCCTGAACCGAACCATAATGGTTGTATTCTCAGAGGCAACAGCTCAATGGTCAGCTTTTGTCAAGCCCTTTGGCTCCTCGAAAGTTCAGTTTTTGTCACTCGCACATAATCGATAATTTTAGCCTGTCATATACGGCAAACAATGACACGCTCTTTTTAGGTTTTGAGTGATCGCTTGTGTAACTTTTGTTATAAACTTTCCTAAAATAGACTTTTTAATGCAAATTTTGGGAAAGCAGTGGTGGAAAAAACAGATTAACAAACCCAGTAATATCAAATGTTTGGGAACACATCATGTTAATTGAGGAAAAATGCATTGTTTCCATACCGCAATGCCTAACTACCAAGCAACATGAAACAAAAGTCATCCAGGGTTACCCATGATACATTTGGTGTGTTATAATAACTTCAGTAAATACTTTACTGAAAGACAGCAGTCATTTTGTCATGATTATTAGAAAACATAATTACATTGTGATTGTTGGGAAATGTGGTGTTTTCCACAGCTCTATAAAAGCCAGCACCTAGCCATGCAGTCTGCATGCACAAATGTGAAAAGAAATGGGTCTTTCTAAAGGGCTCATTGAATTCAAGTGTGGTACTGTGATAGGATGGCACCTTCGCAGTAAGTCAGTTTGTGATATTTCATTCCTACTAGATATTCCACGGTCAGCTGCAAGTGGTATTATGAGAAAGTGGAAGCGTTTAGGAACAGCAGCAAGCGGAGAGGAAGGTAAGAGAGCAGGGTCACTGAGTGCTGAGGCGCATGGTGAATAAAAGTCACCAACGCTCCACTGATTCCATAGCTGAAGAGTTCCAAAACGTTAATATCAGCACAAAAACTGTGCGGCGGGAGCTTCATGGAATGGGTTTCCATGGCCGAGCAGCTGCATCCAAGCCTCACATCACCAAGTGCAATGCCAAGCGTCGGATGGAGTGGTGTAAAGCACTCCGCCACTGGACTCTGGAGCAGTGGAGACGTGTTCTGTGGAGTGATGAATCACAATTCTCTGTTTGGCAGTCTGATGGACGAGCCTGGGTATGCCAGGAGAACATTACCTGCCTGACTGTATTGTGCCAACTGTAATGTTGGTGGAGGTGTTTTTCAGGAGTTGGACTTGGCTCCTTACTTTCAGTGAATGCTTCAGAATAACAAGACATTTTGGATGATGCTATTCTTCCAACATTGTGAGTTTCACAGTCCAACAGTTTTTGTGAAGGCTCTTTTCTATTCCACCGTGACTGCCCCAGTGAACAAAGGAAGGTCCAAAAAAACAAGTTTAGATGAGATTGGTGTAGAAGAACTTGACTGGCCTGCACAGAGCCCTGACCTCAAACCCATCAAACACTTTTGGGATTAGGGCCGGGCAAAAAAAATAGATTTTTCGATTAATCGTTTTTAAAAACGTGTTCGCTTCGATATTGATTCTCAAAAGCCGCAAATCGCTATTTTTCCGTAATTATTTCCTCAAACATTGAACATAATATTGGATTGATAATAATCTTATTACTAGTCTTCTCCACTAGATGTCATCCTCTTATTTTCCTTGCGTGATGTTACAACGGGGGACTATGGTCTTTCATTCAGTGCTTAACATGGCGGATGAACAGCGTGAAACACGTTCCGGACAGTTGAAGGGAAGTGCTGCATGGTCACAAAAGTTTTTTAAGCCTTGCCAATTTAAACATTCAAGAGCAAGAAGACGTTAAAGAGAACTTGCGCATACTGTGTGAGAGGTTTTGTGTGTGCACACAGAAAGCTGCGTGTCTCAGACAACGTGCAAATAATAATATGAGTTCTTTCATGTCTGTTTGCACTTGAACAGACAAATTTATCTCAAAATGCCCATCTTGCAGACTATCATAGTAATCATAGGATCATAGTAATCACCACTAGAGGTTGCTTATTCAAAACGAAGGCATAGCTTGATGACGCCTTGATCTTGCGGAATCATGGGAGTTGTTGTCTTCACCTCTACAGCTAATGGAAAAGAATCCGACCAGGCTGAAATCATATTCATGGGTGTGCTAATTTATTAAGGTCACTGTAGTATGTAGCAGGGTTGGAGTGGAACAAGGCCGCTGGAGCGATTGCTAATGAGAGACGAACGTGACACATGGCTCGAGAGCAGTGGAGCTTTTTTTATGCTGCAGGCAACCGCTTCCGCTTCTTCCGGTCATGCGTATGTGGGGTAACAGCGCTGTTTTATCATATTAGCTATATTTGAGTGTGTTGACAATGAGAAGTTATGTTATAATGCTACTCTGTGTGTTCGCTCGGTGGCTACTATGAGACGCTTGTTGCACACTGCAGTAAGCTAGATCGATATTAGGCATGGTAAAACATGGTACTGGCAGTAAATCAGTGCCTTTCAGTGAACGTAAACAGTTGAGAAAGACAACGCATGTGTAACAGTATATTGTATCCATGCATTCATCTTAAAGTGACAGCAGCTAGGGGTGGGCGATATAGCCTCAAAATTATATCACGATATTTCAAGAATATTTGCGATAATGATATTCATGACGATATAGAAAAAAATATATAGAACAAAGTTTTATTGGAGATTACAGCTGGTAGGCAGCAGCATTTATTAGTGCAAACAAAATGAAGGGCATTTTCATCCTTTTCCACTGAGCTACTGTCATTGATGACAGAATAACTAATTCAAATTGTAAATGTATTGTCATAGCTTAGGTGACAGCAGCAGCATCAGTCACAGAGCACGAGTCAAGTGGTAGCAAAGTAAAAAAAGTAGTCTTAGTACATGTTGGTAGTGTTTTCACTGGAAATCTTAAGTAAAAGTATAAAATAACTCATTTTAGTTGAACAATAACTAAAGTAATTTATGCCATGGTCTGACTGGCTAGAAGGTGTGCAATAAAATCGTTTAATGCACAGGTAGTTCCAAGTCAGTTGAATCGCTGTTCTATAATAATGCGCTGTTTTCATTGAAGCGCGCGCACACACGTACACGTCACTCGCATAACGAGAGCGGAGATCACGCTGCGCATTCAGGAGCACAGAAACGTATCAACGCCGCCCCATGACTTTTAGCAATAAAATAGCTAAGCTACTGGATCACATTATATTTCTCAGCAACGATGGGGTTACATCGCTATTTTTAAGTAATAAACGTAACGTTACATCTTCATTGTTAAAAGAGACGCTGAACAGACGCAGTCACGCAGGCACGAATCTCTCTCTCTCTCGATAATTAATTCAAATAAATGTAATCTTACAAAATGTAGGGACTAAATCGTCATCGGAGGCTGACATGCTGCTCTTAGCCTCAGATGGGTGTTGTTGTTTGCGTTAGGGAACGTAAATACGCCATACGTCATCGCGTCGCTATATCATTGATAACGCGATATGACACTTTTTTATCATGTAAAAATTATACCGGTGTTATCGTGGACGGTATGATATGGCACACCCCTAATGTCAGCCACATAATAAACTACTGTTAGACCTACCTAAAAACCTGAAAAGCACTGTTTATTTCATTGGTATCTTTGTTCTATTACATTTATTTATTTGCACTATTGCTTGTAGTTTTATTTTTATATTAATGATAATGGTTAATGATTTATTAATAATAATGTTCGAAATTTATATTAGTAGTTTTAGTTGTGGTATCGAAATTGCAATAGAGAATTGTGAAATTTCACCTTATTACAATACAAGGATACATGGGTCAAAAAATTTAAATTATTTACTGAATCGAATCGAATTGAGATCTTACAAATTGGAATCAAATCGGGACATCTGTATCAATACACAGCCCTATTTGGGATGCACTGGAACAGAGGTTGCAAGCCAGGCCTTTTCGTCCAACATGACCTCACAAATGAAAGGATTCCAGCAGAATCACTCCAAAATCTTGTGGAAAGCCTTCCCAGAAGAGTGGAAGCTGTTATAGCTGCAAAGGGGGGGGGACTAACTCCATATTAATGTCTATGTATTTAGAATGTGATGCCATTAAAGTCCCAGTTGGTGTAATGGTCAGGTGTCCCAATATGTTTGTCCATATAGTGTGTATATGTACACACAGTTGAATATTATTTTCACACTTTTAATTGACATGAATAAACAGCTTGATTGGGAAGGACATTTGTTTCAATGTCTGTTTTTCGTTCATAGATACCACAGGGACACCTCCATATCGCTCAGGTGCCACAGGGGGAACAGGTGCAGATCACACAGGACAGCGAGGTACGCATTATTTCCTTTAGGTTTCTTGTTTTTCATTCACTCTTTTCTTTTAAGTCACTCCATCCTTCATTTGTGCTTACTATATGAAGGTCTCAGGGGTCGGGCCATCAGCACCTATCCATAATTATTCCTGACCTACCAGTTTTAGTATGATCTTTGGCAGAGATATTTCCATAAGCCCTGTTTTCTAAGGCTATTGAGTACTCAGTGTCCTAGATTTAAACAGGATTATGTAAAAGTATCTGCAAACATGTAAAACTTATTTTGATCAAATCCATCCATCATTGTGAGAGGAAGAGAGACGAGGGTGGAGAAGAGAACATTTTTTTAAAGCGCTTCCTGTTCTCGTCTACAAAAAATTGATGATGACCATAGACTTTCAGTGCTCATGTTTTTGGTAAATTCCCAGTGATATTGTTTGTTTTTAAGTCCAGAGCTTAGCAACAGCGTGCCACTTCATCCAACCTCCACTCACAAAGACTGTCTTTGTAATATATTTGGCCCGCCTCATCAAAACCATTTATCTGAGAAAGTTTGTAAAGGAAATGAGCCGTCTTAAGACCATTTCCTTTTATCCAGATACTTGTCAGGTGTGTGGATGTGTGTTTTAGAGTCAAATGGAGAACATGATTGAAACTTCTCTGATCACTGATAAATCACTGATGTGTTGCTGCTACTTTTCATGTATAAGATACAAAACAAGGTCTGCTCATTTTTCTTTTTTAACAAATGGCCAGTAAAAAACTCCAGCAATGTTAATCATCAGCCTCAGGTGGTGAAACTAAATATTCACTTTGCAGTATTTTCAACCCTGTTACTAAACTTTGGTTCCTTATTTTCTAGATTTAAAAAAATGAAATAATAAATAATAAAAAAAGAAATAACTAATTAACATGAAAAAATAATATAAAAATGAAGGTAAAGTAAAAACATGTAGCTCACAGTTGGGGCTAGCAAAAATGGGGCCAAATGTTGGTTTGTTGTTGTTGTTGATAAACTGGATAAAATGTTCATTTTCATTTCATTTGTTAGTTTTTTTCTTACAATATCTAGGGTAACAGGGTTGAATTGCTGGGCTTGACGACTGCACAACACTGTGCAAAAACTGGGAAAGGGTTCAGATGCTGTTACTTTTTGTGTGTCAAAATCTTTTAAAAATGTTTAATTTGTGTAATTATGGAAATAATGTGGTAACAGGTTTACTGAACACAGCTGAATACTACAATTACGACACTTAAAATTAGTTTATAATTAAAGAATTGTTTAATTTAATTTCTACTGATTTGGTCAAAAATATGGATTTGCCTATTAAGTTGTTGGGTACAGTTGAGAAGGATAGGCCAAAATGGCCATTTTAAGTATGAGGATACAAACATTTAATGCTTTTTTAAAGGGATAGTTCACCCTAAAATGAAAATGATCCCATGATTTACTCACCCTCAAACCATCCTAGGTGTATATGTCATTCTTCTTTCAGACGGACACAATCAGAGTTATATAAAAAAATGTCCTGGCTCTTCCAAGCTTTATAATGGCAGTGAATGGCAGCCCAAAATTTGAAGCCCAAAAAAGTGCATCCATCCATTATAAAAGTAATCCACACAGCACCAAACATATCCATATTTAACACGTTATAAAGTAAAATATCTAACTTCAGGCGGACCGCCTTCCATATTCAACTTACAAAAAAAGCATAACTGGCACGACGATGACGTCGGATGTAGTGTAAGCGCTTTGAACTGCGAGAGGCGTTACACTTTCTTTGTAAGTTGAATACGGAAGGCGGTCCGCCGGAATCTAGATATTTTACTTTATAAAGTTTTAAATATGGATATTTTTCTTCCATGGCTTCGCTTCAGAAGGCCTTTATTAACCCCTGGAGCTGTGTGGATTACTTTTATAATGGATGGATGCACTTTTTTGGGCTTCAAATTTTGGGCTGCCATTCACTGCCATTATAAAGCTTGGATTAGCCAGGACATTTCTTAATATAACTCCGATTGTATTTGTCTGAAAGAAGAATGTCATATACACCTAGGATGGCTTGAGGGTGAGTAAATCATGGGATCATTTTCATTTTAGGGTGAACTATCCCTTTGATGCTAGTTAATTTTATGTTAGATAAGCTGTATTTAATAATTATCGCAACAAAAAGTCGGTATTTGTACTTTCACACAGAACACGTTTTTACATTGTTTTTCTATGTAAATATGCACTAAACTTTCTCTGTTATTTTGAAACATGGGAAAAACATTAAAAAAAAAAAAACATGGGACACTAATTTGTACCTCATTTAATTGCTGAAACTTGCATATGTGTGTTTTTTTCTCTCTTGCAGGGCAACCTACAGATCCACCAAGTGCATGTTGGGCAAGATGGCCAGGTAAATGTAGGTACCCTTTTACATTTATTGGTCCGTGTCCATGTGACAGTGTCTTTTTGTGTCCTCTCTCGTTCTCTGGTTTGTTCTAAGAATATGATGTTTGGGACAGTGTGCACTTCCTGTTTCTCAGCTCTGTTCCATCACATCAAAGAGGGACTCTAGATCAAACAGGGCTAAAAAGCAACAGAGACATGTGACACCACCTTGTATTGAGAAACAGCGTCCATGAGTCTGTGGTGTGCACAACCGACCAATACAAGTTAGCAACCACTCTGAATACCTTAGCCAGTGTAATTTCAGTATCGTTGAGATACTATTGTAGTTTTAATATTTAAAATTAGATTTTATTTTTATATTTTCCATTTTCGTTTTTAAGGCTGGACGATTAATCGAAACCGAAATTCAGAACCTCTAACCGATGTAATTTTCCCATGTCGTTTATTAAATTTTTTTTAATACTTTCCCTGTGTGTAGTACGTGACTCCGCCCCGTCCAGTCACATCAAGTGCAGTTTGCAGGCACATGGAAAGATTCAAGTATATAGGTTGTCGACCCCTAAGTTAGGTTATTTAAGAAATATAATTTTTTAAAGCAACCTACTTCAGTGTAATATGTTACGATAGCATCGCGCTTAACACTGAGAATTTTAATAATTGTAATGTGACGATCAGGTGCAGATATCTAAATCAGAGAAAACCATAGGTGCAGGTGGATGGTTTGTTTTTAACAGCGGATTCAGGTGACGTTAGAGCTGATCCGCGCATCTCTAGTATGGACTCTTGCTCTTGTTCCAAGTTACCTTCCTGTCCACTAATTTTCGCCTCTTACAAAAGCCACAAAGCCTCCCAAGACGACAGTAAAGGCTTATGCCTGAGCTGAAGCTGAAACTTGTAAGTTAAGTTGTACAACATAAATGAAAGGTATTATTATTATTTTTATTACTATTATTTGATTTATAGGTTGTAGGTTTAGTTTTAGGTTGTACTATGTTTACCTTTTTTAAAGTAATTTGAAATTGATTTTTATTTATATATTTGTATTTGCATTTTGAATGTAATATGGCAATTGAATGCACTAAATGGGTGTAGTTTTCACAGATATTAATGTATGCAATGTCAGCAATAAAAATGTAAATTTTTCTAAAAAGGAAACAAATTAGTTGTTCATTTTAAGAGACCTGTCTTATTTTCTCTTGTATATTTAGTATTGCTCTTTAATAAAGAAAAAGTACTTTTTATCCGATTACTCGATTAATCGATGGAATAATCAGTAGAATACTCGATTACTAAAATAATCAATAGCTGCAGCCCTAGTCCCCACGAAAGCTTGTCGATTAAATGCGTTTAAAGGCTTGCCAGTTTGAACATTCAAGCGATTTTACACCATTCAAGAACAACAATGTGGACAACATCTCAGTTCAGTGCTCGCAAGCTTTTTTCTGTGAGACAGAAAGCCGAGTCGTGTCTCTGACAGCGTGCGAGCCCTGAAGCCAGATCACTTTCGCTTGCGTCCTCACGAAAGTTTGTTAATTGTATGTGTTTTAAGGCTTGCCAGTTTGAACATTTAAGCAATTTTAGACCATCGAATGTGTGACCGTTATGTTATATTCAACTACTGCGGCACACGAGTACTCATACAGACAGTAGCTCACACATCACGTGAAAATTGCGCGCACAGAGACACATTCAGAAACTCATTGTCAACGCTGTCTTGTGATTCATCGTAGCTTAGAAACTCAACCGTTATAGCATAGATTTTTCTGCTTTTGAAGTAACTACAACCCACAGCTTCATAATTAATAGAGAGACTAATTCACACACACAATCGCTCTCTCATTAATGCATTCAAATAAATGTAATGGTACTGTGCGTATTTATTTTTATCTGATTGATAAAAAACATAAATCTGTAAGAAATCTTACAACCCATAGCGGTTTCCTTCAATTATTTTAAAATCGCAAAGAAATGAGAAATTTGAAAAAAAAAAAACATTTTTCATTAGAAAAAAAATATCCCACCTTTAATAGTTCAGCATATTTGTGACCCTGGACCACAAAACCAGTCATAAGTCGCACGGGTATATTTATACAACAATACATTGTCTGGGTCAAAATTATCAATTTTTCTTTTATGCCAAAAATCATTAGGATATTAAGTAAAGATCATGTTCCATGAAGATATTTTGTAAATTTCCTACCGTAAATATATCAAAAAGTTATTATTATTAGTAACATGCCTTGCTAAGGACTTCATTTGGACAACTTTAAAGGTGTTTTTATCAGTATTTAGATTTTTTTACACCCTCAAATTCCAGATTCTCAAATAGTTGTATCTCGGCCAAATATTGTCCTATCCTAACAAACCATACATCAATGGAAAGCTTATTTATTAATTCATATGATATATAAATCTCAATGTCAAAAAATGTACCCTTATGACTGGTTTTGTAGTCCAGGGTCACATTTACAGTACAAACCTTGTCAGTGAACTGTAAGGGCAAAAAAAAAAAGAGCAAAATAATAAAATTATTTCAAAATGTTTTATTTATTTGTATTTTTTATGTAGTTATTTTAGTAAAAGTACTAAATAAAAATAAGCTGAAGTATTTGCTGAAAAAAATGTCAGTGAACATTTATTTTATTTCAAGTAACGAAAATGTTTTTATGGTTTTAGTTTTAGTTGACTTTAATAACCCTGATCTTAGCAACCATATAACAACATTTAGCTTTGTGGTGGAACATACACTGCAAAAACTGCTCACTTTTTCTTCAGAAAATGAAATGGTGATATAGTTGCTGTTTTATCAGCACTGTTTTTCTAGCCCGTTTCCCAGTTCCAGCTTTTTTCACACGCTCATGCACCCATAACATACTCCATTACGATGAAAGTTTTCATCTGTACAGTAGCAATGAGAAAATGTTTGCTTTGTTTTTTCTTTTCTTTCAAATACTGCTGGCATATCGCCCATAGTGTTAAAGGACCACAGATGGTCAAAGTTTGCACGCAGACCAAATGTGTCCTGAAAACTCTAACTGGCTAATATGGACAATGTCTATCTGTGCTTTCACATGAAATTATAGTAGGAAGTGAAAAGAGAGTGAAAGAAAATGTCATTAACCCTGAGACAGTGTTCAGATGATATCCCTGGACCTCTTCCACATCTCCCTCTGCATCAGGTCTTTTTGTCCTTTCCAAGGATATCTTCACTCTGGTCCTTCCTCCTCTTTCTCCATCTCTTCTCTTTTCATCTGGCTGTAGTTCATCTGTCTTTGACTCATTTGCATCCTGTAAACAGCTGGAGGCCTGTCCTGCACTCAGCCTGAGGTCAGCAGATCTTCAGGCCAGCAGTACTGCAGTCACCTCAAAGCTTTCAGCAGGGATATAAAAGCTTCAATTACACTTTTTATAAGTGTTCAAAGAATAACGGAAATTCTGTAATTTACCCTTATTCCAAACTTGACTTTTTTCATAAAACACGAATGGAGAAATTTTGAAGAATGTCTTAGTCGCTCTTTTCCATGTTAATATTTTAGATTTCAAAAAGGAGAACCATAAAATTACCGTTAAAGTGATCCATATGACTCATGCGCTGTGTTCCAAGTCTTCTCAAGCCTTATGATACACTCTTAAAAATAAAACGTTCCAAAGGGGGTTTTCACAGAGATGCCATTTAAGAACCTTTTTTGGTTCTTGTTAACAGTTCTTAAAAGAGCAATTTTTTCTTAGTGTAAAGAGCAACTTAAAGTGC
The DNA here is from genome assembly GCA_039654625.1 of Rhinogobio ventralis. Taxonomy (NCBI): domain Eukaryota; kingdom Metazoa; phylum Chordata; class Actinopteri; order Cypriniformes; family Gobionidae; genus Rhinogobio; species Rhinogobio ventralis. The sequence goes on from CM077216.1 coordinate 21,867,229, forward strand.
TATTTTAAAGGTTCCTAATTTTGTTTTGGATGTCTCCTACAATAGGTTTACCTACATCCAAGGTCGAAAAACACTTAATAATACATAATTACATAATTCATAATATACATTGCAGCATGACCTCTTTTCTAACAATATCTGAAACAGTTAGCTAAAGGATCCAGTCTCTCTAAACCCCTTCTTTCCGAGAGCCTACTCTGCTCTGATCAAGTGGCCCAGTCTGTTGTGATTGGTCAGATGGCCCAGTCTGTTGTGATTGGTTGGCCTACTCTGCTCTGATTGTTCAGATGGAGCAGTGTGTTGTGATTGGTCTACTCTGCTCTGATTGGTCAGATAGCCCACTGTGTTGTGATTGGTCTACTCTGCTCTGATTGGTCAGAAAGCCCAGTGTGTTGTTATTGGTCTACTCTGCTCTTATTAGTCAGATGGTCCAGTCTGTTGTGATTAGTTGGCCTACTCTTCTCTGATTGGTCAGATGGAACAATCTGTTGTGATTGGTCGGCCTACTCTGCTCTGATTGGTCAGATGGAGCAGTGTGTTGTGATTGGTCTACTCTGCTCTGATTGGTCAGATAGCCCAGTGTGTTGTGATTGGTCTACTCTGCTCTGATTGGTCAAAAAAAGCCCGGTGTGTTGTTATTGGTCTACTCTGCTCTGATTGGTCAGATAGCCCAGTGTGTTGTGATTGGTCTACTCTGCTCTGATTGGTCAGATGGAACAGTCTGTTGTGATTGGTTGGCCTACTCTTCTCTGATTGGTCAGATGGCCCAGTAAATTGTTTACTCTTTTTTTATTTAAATTATGACTTGTACAGTTAGAATATTCAGCCTAATTGAGATGGTTTCATGGACTAGGGTTTGACATATAGTAATCATCATGGTGTGCCATGACTCTAATCTGGGTTCGGGTCACAGTTCAGAAGAAGGATTTGAATCAGGACTAAAAAAAGTACAGTTAAGCACACAGGGCCATGTCTGTTGTGCATATGGAGCACTTTTTGGCAAGGTAATTATTATTTTTTGGCATTATCAGAATGTCTTGGAATCACCCAAAAAGGAAAATTCTGTCATTCTTTTATTCAGCCTGATGTCTTTCCAAATCCGTATGACTTTCTTCTGTAGAAGACAAAAGGAGAATTGTTGAAGTTTGGACATCATTGACATCAAACCTGATGCAACACTTCTAATGGCACTATTTTTGATTTTAGAGCTTCAGAGAATATTTCCTGTTTGTCACACCAGAAACTTGTAACAGTCCACGTGTCATTTAGACTCTTTTAAGGTGCTTTGGTGTTTTTCTTTCTATTTTGAGTTTGAAAAACAGACCTTCTCTTAAAAAAAGTTCCTTACTAAGGGATTTTCCTGGTTAAGAAGGGCATCTGAATTGTATTCAAGTTTTTATATCCCCATCTGCCCGCCATGTTCTCTCTGCCGTAAAGGGGAAGAGCCAATGATTTACAGGCTGTCAGTCTATAATGGCATGCCTTATCATTTAGCCCCCTTCCACCATCTAAAACATACACACAGTCGGCACATGAAAGTCTTTCATGAGAGAAAGTGAAGGAGTGTTAACACAGTGTTAAATCAGTCAGCGACCTCTTGGGGTGCACTTATCTGATGCCCTCTCTCCTGCCCTTTGATCTGACCCCCACAACTAATAGAGATACAGATCGAAAGATAAGGGAAGAGAGCGAAAAGAGGGTGAGAAGACTGAAGTCTGAAGAGTTTTTTAGTTGGTACAATTGGTTAGTTCCACATGGTACTCGCAAGTTCTTCAGACCAGACGATGTTGCAGATGTTTATTACTGAAACTTCTCAATCCTTGTGTTTTCTATGAACAACAGTTCTATATTTAGGGGATGGTGCACAGCTGTGCACACAGTTGGGGTTCTGTAGGGTGCTGAAAGACACTGCCGTGATCAGTTTAGAAATAGGAAGGGAGATATTTAGCTCCTGTTGGTGCATTACTTGATGTTCAGATTGTAAAGCCCCTCCGGTGCTGAATAATTCAGGAGCTTTCTGCAAGCACAATAGATATATGCACAGCACTGTAGCAGTGTGGTTGTATCTCAGTAGCTTGTGAATCTATAGTCTCAGAGGCTATTTGCAACCAAAAACCCTTTATTTGGAGAGGAACGGTCTGACTGACATGCAAAGTGAGAAACCAAAAAGATTTTTATTTGACTTTTAGGGGCAGGTGAAATCATAGTAATAGACCTAAGTCTAATGAGTTGAAAGTGAAAAGGGAAAATTAAGTGACGTGAAGACCAAGTTTGGCAAACCATCTTCAGAATTTGCCCTCAACGTCCAAAATAAATGCATAGATAATTTTAGTAGTTTTATACAATAATTTAACATTTTTAAGCATAAAATGCACATAAATAGCTATTTAACTGCATAGCTTGGGCCCTGTTTTTCCCTTTTGCAGCATTAGCTGAGAGAGAATTTCTTTTATACATATAAATATTTTACCAGAAATATACCCAAATGAATCTGAATCCTAACCTAATCCTAACTCCAGATTGACTCAAAAGATTATGACTCTAAAGCAGATTTGGAAATGTGTATATTGGTACCCGTAAAGCAATTTTGTATCCCTGCAAGCTGATAAAAATGTACTATTAGCAGCACCAAATGAAAGTCAGCCTCCAATCTTAAACCATTGGTTGAGTCTGAAGTTGACATGTTGGGCCGCTCAAGCAAACAGAGCGAATTCAGACTGCACCAGAAACACAGACTTATTCTAAATCTGCAAATTCAAACAAATGTAAAAAGAGTAAGGAAAGACTACTGTGATCTGTTTCTAATCAGCTTTTTTGGATTTGTTGTTTTATTGAATTTGGATTTGAAAGACAAAAATGAGCTCAGGAGTTTAAATATCATTCACAAGCTGCATCTGTGTGTTCAATTGATGTAACTTTTTCCCTCTGTAAATGTGTGTATATTTATATTGGTATGTATGCAATTATGCCCATTTGCAATCCAGAACTTCAAGTTTCCTCTATCTCAGTATTGAAACCAGATGTGTGCAGAGCTCGCATCCATTAAGTACCTGCTGTAGGATCTAAATTCTCCAGGATTTAACTCGCAGTCCAGTTGTTGTCACAACCTTTTCAAACTCCTAAATGAATTTACCCTTTTTACCTCCATTGGAACAATGATTTCCCCCAAAGATATAAAACACAAAATATGTTTAATAAAATGGTCCAAGGCTTTTTGCGTTTCCAATGATCGTTGTGTCCTAATGGAGGGGATTGAATTTCAAAGCATTGTTGAAGCGCTTGCCTGTCTTGGGTCGTGATAGTGGAGTTCTGGAAGCTAATGTGGTCATGGCAGGGATTGCAAATATTTACAAGAAAATCCCTTGGTAATTTAATGGAGAGAAGTTCTCGTGGAGCTGCTGCAAGATTTGTTGTTGGTGGACACTGTAAGTACACCAGTCACATTGCTTGACTGTCCTCACACTCGCGAAACAAGGAGTCGTCTTCATGAGCATCTCACCTTCTGTTTTACCGCCAGTTGGATGCAAAGAAAATGTCTGATGAACGAGGGAATAAAATCATCAAGTCTTCATAATTTATGTTGCTCTGAGATGCTTTCCATTGGAAACATTGAAAACGTTAAGGAAAAACACAAGGTTTGGAGGCGGGACTGGACTGTGCGTCTCCTCGCAGAGGTTGTTCCAAGGTCATGCAGTTATTTTACAAGTTTACAACACATGGAGTGATTCGCCATAGCCTGTCAATTCAGCAGTATAATTAGAAACATAATGAAGATGACACAAAAAGAGACTTGCCACTTTGACACTAACATTAAAGCAAGCTTTATTTCTTTGTTCCCAAGAACAAGCATTGCAGCTTGGCTTATTTGCGTGTTGTTAAATTTGTTGTAAAATAGTTATTTATGTCATTCAGTCTGCTCTTTGAATCAAGAGTCTTATAGATCTGTTGTATGAATTGTACAGGGTCTGTTTAATCTCTTTCTTCGGAACTGCTGTAAAAGATTGCTTTGGCAACAGAAGTAGTATCTCAATCTGCCACAGGGGTCATATTTAAGGTTGTTGTTAGTGATTTAGTGAGTATTAGGATTTTAAGCTAACTAAAATTGCAGTTTAAGTTGGTTGTCAACCAATCCTGTCATGGAAGTCATACTTGTACAGTGGGTTAAGATGAGGCTCATTTTGAACCGCCAATTTGAACTATTAGTAACAGGAGAGAAACTCTAAAACAGCACCTTCTTTCCTAGCTTTCCTCCATGCCTCTGTTTGAGCATCCTTTTTCCTGAGCTTGTTTCCGGTCTTCCAAGCCTCCATCTGAGCATCCATTGTTTCTTCCGAGCTTCACTTCTTCCTTCCAAATTTCATTACCTCCATTTTAAGCTTTCTTTCCTTCCCTACCTTTCTACTGATTTTCCTTTCTGCCCTCCAAGCTTCCTTCCCTCCAGGTTACTTTTCTGCTGCCTGAGATTTCTTCCGAGCATCCTTCCTTTTAAGCTTTCTTTCAAACTTCCTTACCTTCCTACTGAGTTTCCTTCCCTCCAAGCTTCTTTTCTGCCTCTTGAGTTTCCTTCAGAGCATCCTTCCTTTTTAGCTTCCTCCCAAACATTCTTATGTTCCCAAAATTCCTAATCTTTATTCTGAACCTCATTCTTGCCCTCCAAGCTTCGTTTCTGCCCAAGTTTCATTCCTTTTGTTCCTTTTTCTGCCTTCTGAGCTCCTTTTGTTCCTTCCAAACTTCCTTCCTTCCTAACTTCTCTAAGCTTCTACACCTTCCTACTGATCTCCCTTCTTTCCCATGAAGCTTCCTTCCCTCTGAGCTTTTTTGCCTCCTTAGTTTCCTTCCAAGCATCCTTCTTTTTGAGCTTCCTTCCAAACATTCTTACTTTCCTTTCAAACATCCTAATCTTCCTTCTGAACTTTGTTCCTGCCCTTGAATCTTCTTCCTGTCCCAAGCTACGTTCCTTCTGAGCTTCTGTTCTGCCGCTCTCCGACCATCTTTCTTTTTGAGCTTTCTCCCAAACTAATTTGGTCATGACTAAGCTAAACCCTGCATTGCTTCAACATTACTAAGATCATAACACATGTGGAGGTCTAGAATTGCCTCAACCAGTGGCCATGTGATTTTCAAATGAAGCAGATGAAATAGCATTATGAACATTTGATGATGACTTGAGCTAAACCCTGTACTGCTTCAGCATTAGTGATGTAATGCAATGTTTAATTATTTGGAAATGCATATCCATAAGAAATTATATCTGCTCCCAGGCTCAAGGCGATGTTAATGTAAATTTGTGTGGATACAGTACAGTTGATGATGGCAGCCCTCCAAATTTGACTTTTAAAGTTTTAAAGGATGAAATAAAAAGACGATTTGGGGTTTAAGAAGACTTTAGTAAAGGCACCACCCATACAAGCCTAATGCTGTATCTTATAGGACTATGTTGTTTGTCTGGAGACTTTTTCATAATGTAGCAAATATGTACTCATGAAACAGGAATTAGTCATTGAGCTCAGATGTCTGCAGATGTTCTCATTAGTGTTCATTATTGGGGTGAAACAAATTTAGACCTATCTTTACTGTACAACTGTTTTTTTTTTTATTCTAAAGTTCATCTGTCTGTTTGTGGGAGGTTTTGCAGCAGATGCAGCAGAAGTGATGTAGGACTCTCAGATGGTTTTAGGAGTTCACTCAGTTTGGCCAAAGTTTGGCCCTCTTTCTTTCTGTCTGTCTGTCTGTCTCTCTCTCTCTCTCTCTCTCTCAGAACAGTTAGGCCATCACATCTGTCCTGGCTTAGGTCTGCCCCGCTCCAGATGCACAAGTTGTTGGAATCATGTAGAAATTGGGCGGAAGTGTTTACCTTTCCAGAGAGACTTTTTTTCTCATAATACTGACAACTCTTGAGGGTATGAGGGAACTGTACATGTTGCTGAGAAGCTCACCTCTTTCACAGCACAGTTTATTGAACTGTGCAAAAAAAATCCAATTACTTCTCCCAAAATTGTTTGCAACCTGCATATCCAGTCGTAAAGAAGCATCAAGTTTACATCAAGCTTAAAGTTAGAGCTTAACCAATTTCATATTCTTTTCGGTTTTGAATGTCTTTATCATTTGTAGCTAGTTGAGATTCATATGCACTGAAGACGACACTGGAAAGCCAATAAAGAAAAATGGAGCTTGGGAGGAACGGCATGTTTGCACAGTTGGTTGTTATGTATCGAAGAGGTCCCAAACTAAATGTTTTTTGCATTAAGCTGCTGTTGTTTTGTTCCTCGTTGTCTTTGCTCCAGTTCTTCAATGTGTTTGCTGTCCTACTCTGCTGCTGAAAGCATTACTACATAAGAGAAAGATTTATTCTGTGTCCTTTTTTTCCTGTTTGCTTTTAGTCCCATCAACCCAAGCTGACAGCGGATTCTGACTTGCTCTGCCAATTTTTAAACCCTTTGTTTGGCTGGCCGCCTGTATAGAGATAACAGATTTGAAGTTTGGCTGTTTTCGAAAGAAACCAGGCTGGGCACAAGCGTGGGTTAGCCCATGAAGACCCTTGAGAAAAGGGCACGACCCATTTCAGTTTCAAATACCTTTCGATGTAAATTTTATCCAGTCATGAGCGAGAAGGCAAACAACTGCAGCTATCAACATTAACGCTAAGTGGATTTATAACAGCACGATTGCAAATCTATTTTATACAGCAGTTCAATAAACAACATAGTTAATATTAAGTGGACAATACTGACTAACACAACTGACTTTTTTTGCTCTATTTAGTCAACAAAAATAATTCCAAATAAAGCCACAGCAGAACACTTGCAATCTCGAGCAACACACAGTTGTGTTTAGTTACTAAGTGATTCAGTGTTTTTAAACAAATCGGTCAATAGTTCAATGACTCATTCATAAAGACAGTCACTTGCTTCATTCTTGAATGAATCAGCCGTTTGAACGAATCTGATGAGTGAATTACTCAATGACTAAACCTAATGGAGGTTTAGTTTCATATTTAAAACTAAAGGTATGAAGACTTAAGCTAGTGCCAGACTAAAATGCATGTTTGAGCTGTTTTAATTGAAAGCAACTTGCACTGACATATCTTAAAATATGTCAGTGCCATTGTTTTGTCTCAAGATGCACACCAGTAATGATAAATGTTTATAAAAGCTACTTAAATGCTACTCATTGAACTAAGGCCTAATCCTAGCTTAGTCTAAGCCCTGTCTGTAAAAATGGGCCATAGTGTCTTATTATTCTAATTTAGTTTAATGAAAAAAATTAAGAATTCGACATGAAAGATGACACATACATTAATAAGATGCCAAAATGGGGTAAATATCACAAATATGCTGATTTACGTAAGTAAGTGCTGATGGAACACTGATGAGAATATTGCTATAAATGACATTTATACACAAAAAAGAAACCATTTCTTTCAGGACAAGCGAATGACCGATTTGCAAGCACATAACGAGGCTTAATGCTGAGCCCTGAACCAGCTTGGTTATTTACTCTGTTTCCTCTGAGTGTTTGATTTACTCACTAATGACAAACAGAACTCAGATAACTAATGTCTCAAACGAGCCCTTTCATTTCTGTCAAAGTCAGCAGACCTCATGCGAACATACTGGTTTAACTCGGAATACACAGTGTGACATCATGACTGCTCTTTCCTCTGGATTTTACTTTTTTCTGGCCAAGATTAGTGACACATAAGCCTCATAAACAGTTCGACAAGACCTGTAGTAACTGTTGGACGAAAAGTGTGCGTCCAATGTGATGCGTGTTTTGAATTACCTTTACTTTATTTGATTGTGTTGGAACCATGTTCTCATGCTCTCCCGATCCGCGGTGGAGTGGGGAGTCATCTTGAGAACAGTTGTGAGGCCGGAAATCAACCGATGAGAACAAGCTTTCATAGCTACACGATTGCAGACGTTCTCATAGCATCATAAAACTCTCATTGTGTAAAGTCGCACAGCTGAGCATACAAACAATCCTCACTTGCAGTTTTAAAATTCCTGCTGTTGTAGTCGTGTTTGCTTTGACAAGTATTATTCAATGGATAAATCCCCAAAACGCACTTTTTAATGTGGAAAAAGTGCATTTCCTTCTTTTATGAGGCCTGACGGATGGTTTCAAAATGGCATATGAATGCTCAGTGAGCGGTGCCCTTTATTTTGATTGTTTTATGATTGTCTCCATGAGAAACTATCCAAGTTGGTGCCTCCTGTGTGTGTCTTTGCAGTTTTCTGGTTCAGATAAATGATGGAATGAGAGATGGGAAATGTAAAAAGACGTCCCTCAGCTGTGAATTACTCTTGTTTCCAATAACTTTTGTGTGCATATTTCTGTACTTGTGCATGTGTTTGTGTTTAAGACCTGCTGGGCCATCTTTCAGTTGTTCTAATGCTATTCTTTGTATATGGGTCAATGACATACAAGAGTGTGCGCAATAAAGAAAAGGAAAAATCTTTAAAATACACGCAAAAAGGAAATACATTTTTTTTCTAAATTAGAAATTAACTTTTTGTTTTCATGTTGGTGTGATATGGTTTTGAAAAACTTTCATACCATTTTCAACAAAAAAAAGGTAAAAAACTAAAGATTTAATGACTCTAAAAATGTCATGTGGTGTAGCAATTAAGTAAAAAAGTAATGACATATTTGTGTACACATCATTATTTCCCAGAACATATTTAAAGGTATTTTTTAAGGTAAAAAGTATTTTTCAAAAACAGCATAAATTATTAATTCACAAACACCATTATGATTTTTGGGAGCTGTACTACATTTACAACCTGAACAAACCTGGTCTTGACATAAAATAATTTTTTGCTATATTTTGGCCACACCACTTGACTGATTTTGCAGACAAAGTTTTTTCAAATGTTAATAAGCAGTGAAGCAGTTTTGTATTCCCCCCCCCCCCCCCCCAAAGAAATGGTAATTAAAAATTATTCCAAACTACTTTATATAATATTCTTCTCAAGAATGTCATTCTTTTAATGAGGATTTGTATTAATTATAAGACAGTTGTATCACCCTGAAATGTTTGCCTGTGTCTCCAAAAATATCAAAATGAATTTTAATTACGAAATTAAAAACATGCTCGAAGATGAGTTGTATTCAAGTCAATTTATGTATGAATTGCATTTTTTAAATTATATTTTATCCTGTTTGAACCAACCCAACATCGTATGCTCTTAATTATTTCCCCATGGTTTGACTGGCAGCATCAAAAAAGAAATCTTTGTGGCATAATTGGTATCTTTCCTCCATGTCGTTGGAGACATGGTGGGCACCACATGGGTTTTCTATGAGCTCTAAGCATGCCACTGACTCATGACTTTAAAGTCAACGTCTGCGCTTGAAACTGGGGTGAGGGCAGAGACAAACTGGATCTGAAATTGGGGTTATTGTGGGATTTTTGTGCAGTGCAGCAGATTTTCTTTCTCTTAATTGGGAGTGCATGGCAGTTCTGTTCCCACTTGGGGAGACGCGGATTTGATTGTTTATGCCCACACTAGTGCTCCAAGGCGCTGATGTCGACAAGATGAACCGTAGAGGTGTCACCATATGGAGTCGCAGAAGAGCTGTAATGATTAACGATTAGTGTTTAGTCTGAAGTTCAAGTTTCCTTTAAATTCTATCCCGAATGGCAGTTTTTGAATGAACATTGTGCATGTGGAAACGGTCAACTGCTGCAATGGAGAAATTACTGACTCACATTTCAGGTTGAAGACTAGTGCCAGTAATTGAAGAGAAGTCAGAGGATCCAAAACCATGGTGACCACATCAGAGCGCCTTTAGTGGTCAGATGGTGTGTAATCAATGATGTGGTCGAGCTTGCTTTGTGGCAATCAAACACGATGTGCGATCATACATTCACATGCATGTGTTTTTGCTTGCATGTGCTGATGAGCAGGACCTTGGCACAGGATGGAAATGTGTTTGTGAGAGCTCAGCTGGAGACTGGGCCTTCCTCCGGGCTGTAATGATGAGCGCTTGGATGTGTCACACATGGCAGAATCAGTTTCACGTGAATAAGGAAATGCAGTTTTTTTTTCTTTTGTAAAGTAGTAAATCCCTGGCCTGATTTGAATTGTGTTTGCATTGCCACTTACTTAAACGCCAGATCCTTGAGAAAAAACTACAATCAAGCATAAGCATTCAAGCTGTTAGTTTTATATTGCAGTCACATAGTTTTGCAATTTTTAATCCTGAAACAGCAAATAGACAATTGCTTAATGACTTGCAAAGAAAAAAATGTATTCTGACAATCCCGATGAACATTTCTACTCTTGGATTACATCAGAAGTCCTGTACTATTGTAGTCCGTTGAATTTGCTAAAAAAAAACTTACTTCTAGTCTTTTTTAAAGTGCTCTTATTATGCTTTTTCGAAGAAAGGTCTACAAAGTTTTAAAGATTAAAGTGAACGACAAATAAAGTTATTGTCTCCTAAAAGAAAGAATCTATTCTGAACTGCCAAAACAAGTCATCAGCGATTCCAATCTCACTTCCGTAACATATCTACATGTGTTTGTAACAAATTTGCATAATGTCAGATATGGTCTTCATTGGTCTTCACTACCGCGAACAACGTTTACTTTGACCCACCATCAGACACTGTAGTTGTAGCTGAGGCCTAAAGTGTTTGGTTCATGCTGTCGACATGTTGAGAAGGCGCTGTTTTATGCACTGTGAAAGCAAATCCACTTTGCATGCACTTCCAAAGGGTGAGAACTTGCGCTGGAATTGATACGGTAAAACTTAAGACAAAGGACAAGGACAAGGACTCATGCTGGAATTTATACAGTAAAACTTTAAACAAAGGATGAGGACTCGAGCTGGAATTGATGCGGTAAAACAGACGACAAAGGATGAGGACTCGAGCTGGAATTGATACGGTAAAACAGATGACAAAGGATGAGGACTCGAGCTGGAATTGATACGGTAAAACTGACGCCAAAGGATGAGGACTCGAGCTGGAATTGATACGGTAAAACAGATGACAAAGGATGAGGACTCGAGCTGGAATTTATTCGGTAAAACTGACGCCAAAGGATGAGGACTCGAGCTGGAATTGATACGGTAAAACTGATGACAAAGGATGAGGACTCGAGCTGGAATTTATTCGGTAAAACTGACGCCAAATAATGAAGGCTCGCACTGGAATTGATATTGTAAAACTGACGCCAAATAATGAGGGCTCGCACTGGAATTGATACGGTAAAACCGACGCCAAAGAATGAGGACTCGAGCTGGAATTTATTCGGTAAAACCGACGCCAAAGAATGAGGATTCATGCTGGAATTGATACGGTAAAACTGATGACAAAGGATGAGGACTCGTGCTGGAATTGATATGGTAAAACTGATGACAAAGAATGAGGACTCGAGCTGGAATTTATTAGGTAAAACCGACGCCAAGAATGAGGACTCGCGCTGGAATTTTTTTCAGTAAAACCGACGCCAAAGAATGAGGACTCGCGCTGGAATTTATTCAGTAAAACTGACGCCAAAGAATGAGGAATCGCGCTTGAATTGATACGGTAAAACCGACGCCAAAGAATGAGGACTTGCGCTGGAATTTATTCGTCAAAACCTACGACAAGGAATGAGGACTCGAGCTGGAATTTATTTGGTGAAACCAACGCCATCATTACTGTTCGTGTCACTGTGTATCAAGTGCTAAAATTCAGATATGGTAATGGAGGTTTCATTTCCGACCCGTGCTGTAAGCGGTAGAGCAATCACAACAGACTTGGCCATCTGACCAATCTGAATAAGACTGAATCCATTCTCGAGCCATTTCAGACACAGTAAAATTTTGTGATGCTGCAATGTGCATTATGAGGAAAAAAAAATGTTTGACCTTGGATGCATGTAAACCTGTTATAGGAGAGCTCAGAATAAAAATTAGGTACCTTTAAAATAGCATAACAGGGGCATTTTAATGGAATTTTTTTCCTCCTTAACTTTCAAACTTTTCAAAATAGCAGTGTCCTGAAGTTGCACACTTCAGAATCTCAGCAGATGTAGTGTGCCACCCAGATGTTGTTCGCCTACTGTATTGTAAATACTTAGTACTGGACTTCCCACTCATTTGACATGCTGTTTGCATACTCTATGCAAGTTTGGACTCTTGAACTTCCTGACAATGTGAAAAGAAAAGCATGAAAACAGGTGCACATTATTGTGGTTTATGGCAGGCAGTTGCATAAACTATAGAATAAGTGGAATCATTAGCAGATTAAAATGTAAACTGTGAGGATTTTAATTTTGTTTAAACAATGAGGTGATTGATATGCTAAATTAAGGTAGAAAAGAAAAATCAGCAAGGACTGAAAGGAACAAATTGGTAATAGTTTTAGAAAGGAAAGCACAATGATTCATTTACATAAGGGATTGCAGCATACTTAGAGAATCATTACTATATAAAAACAGAATATCAATTAAATCTCACTTTCCATGATGATAACATTTTGAGGAAAAAAATGTTATCCTAGCAGCAGTGTTGGAGAATAACTAACTAGAAGTGCTACTTAGTTAAATGGATAGTTTACCAAAAAATTATGATAAAAATCATAATTCACTCACTCTATTCCAAACCCATATGACTTACTTTATTCAGTAGAACACACACAAAGATGGTTGGATTTTTCCATCAAAAATTCAGCAAAATATTTCAGTATTGTGTAGCTATTACTGTAACTAGATATTTTTTTAACAAAGACCAGTTCTTGTAAGCAATGACATTCCACAAAGCATCATGTTTATGTAAGTTTTAAAATGTTAGAAACAGGAAGAATGCAATTAGGAAAAGTCATGGGAATTTCTATAATGAATTAGATATATTTCACAAAAAACTAAAATTATGTGAGTCCACCTGTAGCACTTTAAAGGTTAATTGTTGTACTTTTTTGTTATAGGTTTTTATAATGAAGCTTTTTTTTATTTGATTGTAAAGTTATGTGTTCCAGTTTGAGGCTATTAACTAACTACTTTTTTAGAATAATGACTAATTTCAGCTATGACAAAGTAGTTTTTGGATATATATAGTTTTAAAAAGTGACATTGTCAAGTGAATTTTTTTGTAAAATACTGTATGTGTGTGTCTATATATATATATATATATATATATATATATATATATATATATATATATATATATATATATATATATATACACTCACCTAAAGGATTATTAGGAACACCTGTTCAATTTCTCATTAATGCAATTATCTAATCAACCAATCACATGGCAGTTGCTTCAATGCATTTAGGGGTGTGGTCCTGGTCAAGACAATCTCCTGAACTCCAAACTGAATGTCAGAATGGGAAAGAAAGGTGATTTAAGCCATTTTGAGCGTGGCATGGTTGTTGGTGCCAGACGGGCCGGTCTGAGTATTTCACAATCTGCTCAGTTACTGGGATTTTCACGCACAACCATTTCTAGAGTTTACAAAGAATGGTGTGAAAAGTATGCGGCAGTCCTGTGGGCGAAAATGCCTTGTTGATGCTAGAGGTCAGAGGAGAATGGGCCAACTGATTCAAGCTGATAGAAGAGCAACTTTGACTGAAATAACCACTCGTTACAACCGAGGTATGCAGCAAAGCATTTGTGAAGCCACAACACACACAACCTTGAGGCGAATGGGCTACAACAGCAGAAGACCCCACCAGGTACCACTCATCTCCACTACAAATAGGAAAAAGAGGCTACAATTTGCACGAGCTCACCAAAATTGGACAGTTGAAGACTGGAAAAATGTTGCCTGGTCTGATGAGTCTCGATTTCTGTTGAGACATTCAGATGGTAGAGTCAGAATTTGGCGTAAACAGAATGAGAACATGGATCCATCATGCCTTGTTACCACTGTGCAGGCTGGTGGTGGTGGTGTAATGGTGTGGGGGATGTTTTCTTGGCACACTTTAGGCCCCTTAGTGCCAATTGGGCATCGTTTTAAATGCCACGGCCTACCTGAGCATTGTTTCTGACCATGTCCATCCCTTTATGACCACCATGTACCCATCCTCTGATGGCTACTTCCAGCAGGATAATGCACCATGTCACAAAGCTCGAATCATTTCAGATTGGTTTCTTGAACATGACAATGAGTTCACTGTACTAAAATGGCCCCCACAGTCACCAGATCTCAACCCAATAGAGCATCTTTGGGATGTGGTGGAACGGGAGCTTCGTGCCCTGGATGTGCATCCCACAAATCTCCATCAACTGCAAGATGCTATCCTATCAATATGGGCCAACATTTCTAAAGAATGCTTTCAGCACCTTGTTGAATCAATGCCACGTAGAATTAAGGCAGTTCTGAAGGCGAAAGGGGGTCAAACACAGTATTAGTATGGTGTTCCTAATAATCCTTTAGGTGAGTGTGTATATATATATATATATATATAATATAAATTTTTTTATTTTAGTATTTCAGTACATATTTATTTCCATTAGTTGCCAAGGCAACATTTCTAATTTAAATAATAAAAAAAAAGTTTGTTTCTCATCTAATACTTTTATTTTATTTCAATTTAAATTACCAAAAATGTTTTAAATAGTTTTGGCTAACAACACTGATGCATCTTTCAAGATAAATAAAAAAAGCGATTCAAAAGTAACTGCAAACCCAGAATGGTTAGCTTCATGAAATTTAAACGCTATTCTGCTGGCTGTGATTTTTTTTTTAATCAGTTAGTTGTTTTTAATTCTTCACTTGAAGAATATTTGTGTTGGCAATTTAGAGAACAGCCTGCAGTAAATTTTGATTTGCTGTCTGATTCCAATTTGCCACACCATTCACATGTTAGACAACATTAGTCACTGGAATTAGTCACATCGTCACTTAAGAATGATTCTTACTACAACTATTAAGCCATGCTGGGAACACAGTGTGTTGTGTCTAGAGCACTGTGGGCCAGACACAACAACACACTTAAACAAATAACGGTGACTTTCCAACTGATAATAAGCATTTAACATAGTTCTACCTAGTAGTTTCCCAGCATAGTGCTAATGTTTCTTTTTTTCCCGTCTATTTCTTTCTCCAGGTGCTAAGAGGGCCGCAGCTCATCGCCGTGGCGTCGACCGATGGGTCCGGCGGGGTTGACGCATCCCCTCTCCAGGGCAACGATATTCAGGTGCAATACGTCCAGCTGGGAACAGTGACCGACCACACTGGCGCAGTACAAGTGAGATAAGCCAAAACACACACAAACACAACTTACCACATTAACGTTTTCATCAACAACGCTATCTCTGGCGTATAACCATTTTATTTGAGGGAGGAATGTTTTCTGTCACAAAACGACCACCAGTGTTGCACAGGTGTTGCAAGGATGTCATTTCCACCATCTGTGGTGTGCGGCAATTCTATACCAACACTGCAGGGTGGCGTAGTGGCCAATATGTGTGATCTATACATTTCAAAGTCTTGAACTCGCTCTCACACCATGTGTTCTCTGTAGCAATCGCAGGCAGTGATCTTAACCTGTTCTCTGCTCTCACTTTGGGCTAATCAGCAACCCAGATCAGTTTGTTTTTCCTCAGAATAATAAATAGCCTCTAGTTGTCCTATTCCTCCCTGTCTATTTTCTCATTTTTATCCCTCTTTGCCATCTCATGCTCTGCATCAAGCTCTCAACATGCTTAAGCCCTGCTTGATGTGTGTTTTTAGTCTAATCACTTCCCCATGATGCCTTTACCGTGTTTCAGAGCCACTATATGGCGTGCACACATATTCAAACACATTTAGAGGTTTGACCGCCATTACAGGTCACCACATTTCCCCAGCTGCTCTCACGTGTTTGAGGCTTCAAGCTAGGGTTGAGGAGCACAGGCACAATTTGACTTGCATACTTGCACATCTGCTTTTATGTTTCTGTCTTTAGAAAAGCAAACACTGTTTTAAATCTGAAACAAACAAACAATCGGTGGTAATCTTATGAGCGAAATTAGTGGCACAAATTTTGGTTGGCCAAGAATTTTTGCTTGGTAAGACCAACAAGTATGACAATAAAATGATTTAGATTAATGTATACAGTTGGCGAAAAAAGTAAATGTGTAAGTAAATATCAAAGATGTTTAAAAAACTCGAATTATTTATATATACTGTATATATTTTTTTTTAGAAAAATAACTATGTAGAAAGAATTGATTCAAATATATTGAGTATTGCTGAAAACAAGGTTCCAATGGTCATGGAAAGAAATGTTTGAATGACCCATATGTGCATTGTTGCATATAAAATAAAAATAAAATGTATAATTTATTAAGAAGACATAAGCAAGTGCAGATATTTTCTTTTCATTTGTAAGCATTGATATTTCCAATGGTCATGGAAAAATCAGAGAAATAGTGTGATTTCTAGGCCTGAAGTAAATAATAATAATAAGGCCAAAAATATAATAAATTAAAATGAATTAAATTAAAAAATCAATTATAAAATATTTAAAATAATCATAATCATAGTATCATAGTATTTTATAATATTTTATATTTTATTAAAAAATATTGTATTACTCTAAAATATTTAATTGGCTAGAAAAAATTGTGAAATCTTTTTAAAAAATCATTGAAAAGTCATGAAAATTTAGTCAATTTAGAAACAATTTAGCCTATATTAGCTAAGCTCTAAAATAATTAATTGGCAAAAAATACTTAAAGTAATAATGACTGAAAAAGTCAACATTTGTTTTAAGTTTGATCTGTTACCTTTTGAGACACTTTTTGGTTATTTTGCACACAATCATCAAATAAAACTGGGCTATGGGCTAAATCTAATGAGTATAATGAAATGTTGACAAAATGTAGTTATTTTCATTAATGCCGTGTGTCCACCAAAACAGCCAACTGAAAACGTCAGCGCTCTTCTTAAAATGCCTTTGGCAGCGCAGCGTTTTTTTTTCAGTTGAGGCGCTATGGCTACGTTCACAACTGTCAATTTTTGGGATTGACATACACACATTTACTTACAGGTGTGAGTCTCGAAATGTCTCGTTCACAGAGCAACTTAAGCCGCGTTTCCACCACAGGAACTAGGGACTTTGGGGTTGTACTCGGTGCGTTTCGACCGCAGGAACCGGGGTCTAAATGAAGTTCTGGGTAAAAAATTCCTCCTCAGAAAGTCCCTGTTCGCGATGTAGTACTTTTTCAACGTTCAGGAACTTTTGGGGGTGGGACTTGGGCGCTGAACATGCTGATTGGTTGACTCCACGCAGCATTTGATCTCAACCACCATTTTTAAAAGTCTGTTGCGGTGCGTGCAGTAAGAGTTGTTTGCTATTCGAATCAACAATGGAGTTTAAAAAATACGACAGATGGACCGACGACAAGGTTCAGGCGTTTATTACGTTTATATGTGGAGGACGAAATCCAGTGGGAACTGGAAAGTTGCGCGCAGTCCTACGCCACTGGACTAATCTTCACGGTATTTTAGACTGTGATGGAAACGCAGACAGCAACAGGTCTGGGGGGGAAACGTTCCTGGGACAAATTGTTCTGGATAATTTTCGGTGGAAACGGGGCTTTACAGTAGCGCCTCGAATGCTGTCTGTATGAACGTGCAACAAGAATCAAGCCTGTATTCTCTTACCAGCAACTATAGTGACAATGACCAAATATCAAAGATGGCGACGTCCATAAAACTGAAAAGTCTTATCACTTTTGACATGACAAGAGTCCAATTGAGTGGCGAGTTCATCAGACAGAAGCTGGACTAGCACTAGCTGGAACCTTTAACCGTTGCACTCGCGTCTCACGTCCTTTACAGTGTCTCGCACATGACATGGCTGCTCCGGTTAAGAACAGTGACTGGATCTAGAACCTTCAGATGACACACAGCTCATATCTCCCTCACTGCAAGTTACCGAAAGCACAACCACACACGAAACCCCTCAGCAGAGCGGCTCTCGCACACTGTATGACATGACAGACAACTAGTTGTCCAGTGCGGTTCCATTCCCACAGCACAGGTTTTCCAAATGCGTTTGCGAGTCCTGAAAATTTCAGAGCCTGAGTTCGGTTATAGAAAGCGGTTGTCACTCCTGTAAGTAACCGTACTGTGTGTGAACGTAACCTCATTAAGGACTCAGGACTACAGGACTGACAACCGTATTCTGCTGCGTGAACGTGGCCTATATGTGCTATGATACGGAATATCCGTGTTAATAGTATCTGTTTCCGCATATTTCTGAATATAAGAACACAATGTAACATACTTGCTCTGGCACTAGTTTTGGATGAAGAAATGTACTTCTTATTGTCATTTGTTATTGTTGTACATGCAGAATGTGACGGTTGGTTGGTGTGGTATTTGTCCCGCCCCTCCTTCACTGTGATTGGACTGCTGGGTAAAACAGTGATGAGTGCTGTTTTTTAAAGTTGAACATTCTTCAACTCCTGGCGGGAAAAAAAACGAGAGGGCTCATTGTGAAATAAGCACTCAGCTCCTCGTCACGCTTCTGACATTTTAAAGATGCGGCGCTCCCATTGTTGAAAACAATTGGAAAAATACGCTAGCCTTGGGAAAAAATGCTTTGGTGGACAAAATGTATGACTAAAACAAAACAATGTAAAAATGAACACTGAGAACAGACAATTTAGTGCCCTTTGTTGTGGACCATCCCTCTTACATTTCTCAAACACTCCACAGACGCTTACGCCACTAGCACGCACCCCCAGTATGGCTTTTGTGAGCGGGAGAATGTGAGCTATTTGGTAACAGGGACGAGGACGAGGCCTTTACCACAGTCGCCCTTTAAAGTGGTTAGGCTGGTACAACTAAAACCTCTTTAGACGGAGACCTTTGGGCGCTTATGGTTTAAATATTCTTAAAGGGCATTTCCTGCATAAAGTCAGTACTTTTTTTCTATTTGCTTTGCTAATACACTTTCCTGGTCTCGTTGTGCACGATTTATCAGTCTTTTGCCTTTTGAAATCTTTCATTAAAGTGTAATAACTTTGCCTCTAAAACGACTGTCCTTTACAGATGACATCACCAAGACCTCTTCGTTTTCAGTCCCTCCCCCTCTCTATACTTTGCTGTAAATATACAAAAACAAATGTTCCCCTTCCTCTCTTTGAAGTATATTCTTTCATCAGATATGCTGTAACTGGGCCAAATTTGTTGTACGGTCTCGATGCCTTGTTATCTGAGTGACCTGCATCTTTCTTTTCCTCTTTCTCTGTCTCACGGATATTACACACTTGCATTTTGGCCGACCTTCAAATATGTAGTGTCTCATCTTCGTCTAAGCAGGCTGTACCAAACCCCGGAAAGCAGTTAGTGGGAACAGCTTGATGATGGCCCATCAGAGGGTCTCTAGCCTCACTTGTTGCTTTCTTTGGTGGTCTGGAAGCCTTCCAAATTGGCTCTGCAATTATACTGTACACATCAAAGCAGTTGGAAAGTTGTTAATGGACTCTGATGCTTGAGCAGAATGCCGCATGCGCAGCATTTGATGCAATCAACCAAGTAAATATTTCCGAATCGATTATAGATTGAGGTTGTTTTGTGACGAGCCACCTGTTATTGTGACAGAAATCAAATAAACAGCTGCCAGAGGAAATGAATAATGTTTATGGCATGATCTCGCTTAGCAGTGGTACTGTACTGTAGTTAGCTAACAGAAAAACTGCTGTTTTGGGGAAGATGATTCGGAGAGGAATTTGTTTACATGTAAATTCATTCCGGAACACTTTATTTTGATGGTCCCCTTTAGACATTCTGTTGTCTGCAAGTAACGTTGCACTTACATGCCAATTTATTCTACTAACATGACCCTAACAGTCCTAATACTCTAATGAGAGTCAGTTGACATGTCAATGTTACTTAGTCAACTGGATGTCTCAAGGGGACCATCAAAATAAAGTGAAACCATCCATTTCTACATGCTTTATATCTTGCTCTCTAGTTTCAATTGTAATATTTAAAATCACATTTTCTTAAAAACTCTTAAAAAAAATTATTAAAAAAAACAGAATATAGGCCATATTTATTTCATTTGCATTTGAGTTGGGGAAAAAGTGCAAAAAATGTGATCCATTTAATTAAAATGTGTCCTAACCAGTAGCAACTGTGATTTAGATTTTTCATCCATTTCTTTTATCTTAACCACACCCACAGTGAGATCTCATTGGTCCAAATTCCTGCTCCACAGAGCTGAATATTAATATTCAATAATATATATCGATTTGCTGTGATTGTTGCGTTTTGTGCAGCGTTTCTCATTTAAAATTACTTGTTCATATTTAGTCAGAGAGTGGGTAAAAAATTAATTATTTAAATTATATATTAAAAATCTACTAAGATTAAAGGTGGACCTAAAATGGTGGAAATAAAATGTATAAAGTAATAAATAAATACTGTAAAAGAGGACATTAGGGGGGGGAAAGTGATTACAAAAATAAATAAATAACTTAAATAACTTAGTAGACCTCAAGGAAAAATTCAAGTAAATTGAAATGTAATTTATAAGTGAATTTTATGTGGACATTTATAATGATTACAAAAAATAAATAAAAACGTAGTGGAATTCAGGGCAAAATTAAATATATAAAATAAATAAAAACTTAGTGGAACTCAGAACAGTAGTGGTAAAATTTTAATATAAATATAAAATAAATAAAAGGATTTTACTTTTAGTTATTTATTTTAATTTACTTAAATTTAGCCTTTTTTGACCCATTAAAACCTACTTGATGAGCTAACCCTCAGGTTGTGTTCGGGTCATTTTGACCCGTAGAGGATTTTCTTTTTCCCAATTATCGCAGTGGACTAAAATTTTCTGACTTTACTCACCCAGGGTATAACTACTTTTTGGGAAAGTAGTTGTGTCCTAATTGAAAGAAGTTGACAAAAATATTGTATCCAATATTTGGTGATAATATAGCATAATAAGCGATTTACAAGCAATTTTTAAATTAGGCCAGTCATTTTTGATCAGGAACACCAAAGGTGTTACTGGGTTTTCACCACTGCAAAGGGCTAAGAAGCCAGGAAATGACATCAAATCTTTTTTACTAGGTTGATTTTTA
Source organism: Rhinogobio ventralis (assembly GCA_039654625.1). Classification (NCBI taxonomy): domain Eukaryota; kingdom Metazoa; phylum Chordata; class Actinopteri; order Cypriniformes; family Gobionidae; genus Rhinogobio; species Rhinogobio ventralis. Next base: position 21,888,267 of record CM077216.1, read on the forward strand.
AACTCTAGAAAATCTTAACAATTGTGCAACTTGTAGTCAGTTTAATCATTTAATTTTCAGCTGAAATAATTCCGACAGCAGTCTTCACATAGATGATGCTCTGATCCCCCTGTTGCCACTCAACCACCATCCTGAGGTCACGGCGCTTCTCTCTATGTGAATCTCAGGATTATTTAAATCGCTCTCATCTGCTGCACAAAACATGTGGTAGTGTTTACAGACATTTTTTATGTATACGCCCCTTAATTTTTTCTTGTTTTTTCTTCATTTAATAGTTTCCATATCACACATTTGATCACCAGAGATAAAAATCTTTGAAAATAAAGAGATGTTTCCGGCCAGGAAGGTCTGTTCTCTGTACAGTCCGATAGAAGTGTCAGCTCACTTACTCTGCGATGCTGTTTAATGATTCACTCATGAACTCCCTCATTGGCCCTAATGAGTGCCCTCTTGTGGAGCCGCAGGAAATCTGCTCCTGAGGACTCTGCACTCAACACCTATGATGAAAAGCACAGTCCGCGAGTGTCTCGCATCAAATGGGCTGTGTTTTAAGAGTCTTGGCACTTTTGGGCCAGGCCCTTGAGTACAGTTTGAGTCTTTGCACCGTGCAGGTGTGCGGTCTGTTCCCCTGGCGTGTGTTGAGGAAGGAATGACTCACTCCACATACTCTGAAGTGACTCATCCTGCGTCGTCTCCCCCTGCATCACTCCCTCCTTTTTATTTCGACGACTGAGATAAAGTGTAGCCTTCATCTGACCCTTTACTTTTTTCCTCTTTTTCCATCTCTTGTTGTTGTCCTGGTCTTTGTTTTTGCTGTATCAATCTGTACACCTGTCAGCGTTGTATTTGTCGGCTTTCACTGCCTCTATCAATATGGGAAAAAGAGACATATTAAGCCTGGGCGAATGGCGGGATGTACAGTGTGGCGATAGATATGTATACACACTTTATTTTAATAGAACAGACACTCCATGTGTCAAACCACATTGCAGACAGATACTTCTGTTGTTTTTTATGCAATGGATTCCTTTTTGACACATTGGGTGCATCAGTCCAGTGTTGACACACTATTAAAATGGTGCATTAATGTGGAATTCAGCTGATGTGCAGTCAGCTGTGCACAAAATGTCATAATATTATACTGGCTTCATATTTATGTTTTACTGTTGATTGTCTCTCAAGTCAGTCAAATTCCCCCAAAAAAAGTAATAAATAAAATTATTTTGGAAGTATTGAAATCACACACACACACAAGTTTTTATATTTTATGGGGACATGCCATACCAAATGATTTTATATTCTATTCTTGAACCCTACCCATCACACAAAAGCTATTTTCCCCATGGGGACCAAAAAATGTCCCCACAAGGAAAAGGATTTTGAATATTGTCATCTTTGTGTGGACATTTTGTCCCTATAATGTAGGGTTTACCAGGCCACACACACATACTGTATATATACACAGCTCTGGAAACAATTAAGAGACCACTTAATATTGAGAAATCAATGTTAAGTGGTTTCTTAATTTTTTCCAGAGCTGTATATACATCGATCAGGCATAACATTATGACCACTGACAGGTGAAGTGAATAACACTGATTATCTCTTCATCACGGCACCTGTTAGTGGGTGGGATATATTAGGCAGCAAGTCTGCAACATTTTGTCCTTAAAGTTGATGTGTTAGAAGCAGGAAAAATGGCCAAGCGTAAGGATTTGAGCAAGTTTGACATGGGCCAAATTGTGATGGCTAGACAACTGGGTCAGAGAAGGTGGCCTGGTCTGATGAATCATGTTTTCTTTTACATCACGTGGATGGCTGGGTGCATGTGCATCGCTTACCTGGGGAACACATGGCACCAGGGTGCACTATGGGAAGAAGACAAGCCGCAGAGGCAGTGTGATGCTTTGGGCAATGTTCTGCTTTGAAACCTTGTGTCCTGCCATCTATGTGGATGTTACTTTGACACGTACCACCTACCTAAGCATTGTTGCAGACCATGTACACCAACAGTATTCTCTGGTGGCTGTGGCCTCTTTCAGCAGGATAATGTGCCCTGCCACAAAGCAAAAATGGTTCAGGAATGGTTTGAGGAGCAAAACAACGAGTTTGAGGTGTTGACTTGGCCCTCCAAATTCCCCAGATCTCAGTCCAATCGAGCATCTGTGGGATGTGCTGAACAAACAAGTCCGATCCATGGAGGCCCCACCTCGCAACTTACAGGACTTAAAGGATCTACTGCTAACATCTTGGTGCCAGATACCACAACACACCTTCAGGGGTCTAGTGGAGTCCATGCCTCGACGGGTCAGGGCTGTTTTGGCAGCAAAAGTGGGACCAACACAATATTAATATATATATATATATATATATATATATATATATATATATATATATATATTAAATATAAGAGAAGGGAATTTATCTGACAAAATTGACAAAATCTTAAAAAAAACGGCAAACTACAGCTACAGGTTTTATTTTATTATGCATAGAAAAACATAAAGCTCACAGGAAAAAGCATACATTGACTACAAGATAAGTTATTAATATTTCATTGGTTGTCTCTTATTTTTACACATTCTCATACAATTTCTTTGTATGACAGCCTGGCCTAAAAGTATGTCCACACAATTTGCCGTGTTTCATTGGGTTACTATAAATAATACCATGGACTCAATGCACAACTACGCAATTCGCTTACAAAATCTTAAAAAAAAAAAAGAAAAACTGAATAAAGGGTGAAGATCAGAATTTTCACTTTTGACCACTTTTGATAGGTAATTGTCTTTCTTTACAATATTATAGAACAGTTCTTTCTGGTTCTCGAATCTGATTGGCTGATTGCCATATACTCCCAGTATCTGTTTGTATCACTCTGCTTACGGCGACTGTCATGGCGGTCGAGCAAATCCACCATATTTTTTTGAAATACTAATGTTGTTGTGTCACGAAATGTAGTTTTAAGAGTTTTTTAGGCGAGAATGTAGTTATTTACTGTCTAAAACAGTCAAATTTTTAAATGTTATTTTTAAATTTAGTCCTGTGATGCAAACCTGAATTTTCAGCATCATTATCATTGTCACATGATCCTTCAGAAATCATTTTATAATTGGTCCTCAAGAATGAAATAAAAAAATTAAAGTCATATATAGTGTTACCTAACCTGTTGTAACTGGTAGGGCAGTAGAACTGTCTGTTTTCCAATAGAACGTTCAGGAAACCAGTTTGAAACGATCATTATTTTTGCAGCTTTTTTGCAGATCATTATTTCATTTCGTGTTTCTAGTAGCACAAAATAACACACTTTACTCATTCACTGTTTTTTGTTCTCAGGCTGAAGCTCTGACTCCAGCGCTGCAGGCGGAGATGGACGTAAAGGAGGCCATTCAGCTTCAACAAGCCGAGAACGGAGAGGTGGTTCAGATCCAGATGCCAGGCACTTGAAAAACCTTCTCACATGTTCATAAACAATGATATTTGGCTTAAGAGCATCAAGGAGAGGGCGAAACTGAGGAACATGGCCACTCAAACTCAATATCTCAACCGAAACCACCACTGTCAGTCAACAATTATTGACTAAATCCAAGTAAAACAAATGCAATTTGTTGTAACATGCCAGCTCATTTGGAAACTACTGGCCGTTTCCCACCAATAACAGTCACAGAGTGCTTAGTAACATATAAGCAATGCTGGCTTCACCGCTGGCTCATCGAATCTCTCTGGCACTGAACAAAACAGAAGGCTTTTGCCTCTTCAGTCTATCTGAAGTACCTCATATGCAAGGATCAAGCATGGTTAACTAAAGATTCGAGTTCGAGTTACTGGGCTTAAAGCGGTCACCTAAACTACCCATGTGTCATTTGACTTTGTAGACTTTCATTATCATATATATTATGAATCAGCAGCTATGTAAAATATGCTTCAGTTCATAATCCAAGGTTTTGCTATACTTTTGTGATGTTTTTTGGTGTGTATGCGTGTTTGAATTGGTGAAAGATTGGGGTATGTTTGAGGTCCGCCCCATCTTCATTCATCAATAATCAATTTGTTTTCATAATGGTTAGTCTAAATATTTTTTGTTTCATATAGCTTTATTGTACATAAAAAAATAAACTACTGAAAGTTTTGTGGAGCTTTTGTAGGGCTAATACACAGTAATATGACGACGGTGAACTGTGTTAACGTAGTATATGAAATATGTACTTTTTCATATATATATATATATATATATATATATATATATATATATATTTGTGTATGAAGGATTTGTTCAAAATGAATAAATGACCGTTGTTTCCACATACAGTGTCCTGAGTAACAAGTAACAGCAGCTTTAACCTAGCCTGACGTCGTCATACTCAATTCTAGTCAGAATATGACTTCCCGACCTCAAATGTTGTAGGCAGGGCTAAGTTCGGCTGGCATCCAGGCTAGCTTTAACCGAGTCTGCCAGACAAACTGGTAAGACAAAAATGTGACATTGGTGAAATTTCAACAAAATTTCGCAGTAAATCCATTGTCAGCGATGTATGAAACACAGCTCACACAGAAGTCACTTTCAAACCAAACAGATTTCCGTTGGTCAACGTGATGAATTGTGACGAATTAATGCAACCCACTTGAACACGAGCAAAATCTGTATGGGGAACTTTTTCGCCCTTATGCAAAACCGATCGCGTGGATTCCTATTGAAATGACTGGATTTTTTTTTTAAATGAACATTTTTCCTGTGACATTTCATACTATATCTACTATTATTTTAGAGTGCAGTAAGTAAGATGGGGACGTTTATGCAGATTTTCCATAAAATACCAGAATGACCTAAAGCCAGTTGTTCAAAAGTAATCTGATCAGATTACGGCTATCGGATTGGATCAAATCTTGAAAATGGGTTGTTCAAAAGAATAAAAGCACTCTGAAATCAGATTAGATCACACAATCCAATCTTGGTTTTAATCTGGATCAAATCTTCAGTTTGTGTTGTTCAAAACTTTTTAGTAAAATTGGAATATCTTTCATCCCCCAAAAAATCTGGATTATACTGATCCCAGCAGAAGGGGGGATTTCAGGAACAAAAAATTAATAAAACTTTAAAACTGGTCAAAAAATACAACATTTGTATCCCGTGATACACACACACATATTTTTTTATTTTGCTCTTGATTAGTTTAACTGTTAAAGTAATACATTTGAAGTAGACATTTAGCTACCTAATAAAGGATAGTTCACCCAAAAATGAAAATTAGCCCATGATTTACTCACCCTCAAGCCATCCTAGGTGAATATGACATTCTTCTTTCAGACGAATACAATCAGAGTTTCTGGTATACAATCTGGCTCTTCCAAGCTTTATAATGGCAGTAAATTGCAGCCCAAAATTTGAAGCCCAAAAAAGTGCATCCATCCATTATAAAAGTAATCCACACGGCTCCAGGGGTTAATAAAGGCCTTCTGAAGCCAATCGATGGGTTTGTTTAAGAAAAATAACCATATTTAACACGTTATAATGTAAAATATCTAGCTTCAAATTTTGGACTGCCATTCACTGCCATTATAAAACTTGGATTAGCAAGGACATATTTTAATATAACTCTGATTGTATTCATCTGAAAGAAGATTGTCATATACATATACTTTTGGTAGCCTACAGTAAAGTAAAAAACAGATTTTGGCACCGTAAAATAATCCCTGAACAGCTGTAAATATCAAACGAAAAATATAATATTTAATTCAAAGTGTTTTTTATCACTGTTTGTAAACTACATTGGCACAATCATAAGACATGAACAAGTCAAAAGTTCTTTGCGAGCAAACGCAAAGTTTCTCGGGTGAACGCTACGCAAAACTTTTCTAAAAGAATGCAAAAGCGTTGAATTTTTCTCATATTTTTTCCATCACCATGTCCCTTCAGGGGCTCTGTAGAGCACTAGTAATCCAGATTTGGTCATCTGAAAAAGTGTGTATCTGGATCAGGGTCCAATCAAATTTTGCTTTGAAAAAACGGCACAAAAGTAAAATGGATTACATGATCCTGGATAGCAAAACGTGGAATTTCCAAAACCAGATCATTCTGATCCAGATGAAACTTTTTAAACAACTGGCCCCTAGAGTACCACGCAAGTACACTATATCCCACAATGCAATGTGCCCGAATTGCCTATGTATTTTCAGTGGGCTGAATGAAACTGGAAGCAATCACTCATTTGACTCACTTGACTCATTTGATAGAAAATTTAAATAATAAATAAAAATAAAAAAATCAGATTAGTGGTTTAAAACATGGGTTTTTCAATAGCCATTTTTTAAATTATTACCCCAAATGATAAATATGTGGTAATAGTGTTACAAAGCATCAGTTGCTATTTATTGTCATTAAAGTTAAAGTCATTATTTCAACCCTGTGAATTCATAGACTTATAACCTAACAGATAACCGAGTAAATTCGGAATCACTCACTTTCAGTGTTCCTTGTAACAAAAAAAGTTAATATTTTTGTCTTGCAAAACATGTTTTGTGTCAACCCTGTTACACTCAAAAAATATTTTGGGGTTGAAAATTTGTGCAAAATATGCAATATTCATAACAAGTATTAGGGTATTTTAAAATAAAATAAAATATTTCAATAAAAGCGAAATTTAGGTTGACTGCAAATTGGCTGATATACTGAGGGGAAAACATTAAAATTAAGATATTTAAAATACAATATTTTAACTAACTAAACAAATATATAAAATGTTTTTTGGTAAGTCATGAGGACACACTTGGCACGCAAGTTTAGTATCCTGACAACAGCCCATATACTGCACAGTCTACAAGCAAAGCCATTATGCACAAACATTATTGCAAATCAAGTGTCAGTGTTGATTTTGTGTTCAGCCACTGAACAGTCATCACATGCATTGTGGTTTAATGATAGCAAACTAATGAGTGGGAGTGATTAGAAGCAAGCGGCGATGCTCTTGGTTGCTGTTTTTATTTTATATTTATCTGATTTGTTTCAGCTGACCAGAACACCATAGTGAGAGTCATGAAGAAGTTTTGGTTTGTTAGATCACCATATATTCTCTCTAGAGGCCCCCCAAAACTCCTACACTGACTCCCTCGTCTCTAATGGGACTAAGTCAACCTCTCCCCCATTCCGGATGGAATATCGCAGATTGTAACAGTCTTGAATTTTAAGGCTTCTGGCCAGGCACCGCTGGGCCCGTTGTCATGGTGAAGGTACAAGATGCACTCGCGAGTTGCTAACTCATCCACTCCCACTTGTAGGTTTTCGTCAGATCTTTGGGGCAGGGGCGAGGACAATAAAAAAAATTTTGTTGAGTTTTCCCACGCACAATGATGTATTTTAGATCGTGTGAAGAAAGCAGCCCGTATAAACGCTGATAAAAACATCTCTCTATTTCCTTTTGTTTTCTTTTAGTCTCAAAGTCTCCTATTACCCGTCTTCTGTACGCCATCCATCCATCTCTCTTAAGGAATCTATTGCTTTCTTTTTCCTCCGATTTCCGATTGTTCTTATCCTCCCACTCTTTTTTAAGGTTGTGTCTGGGATTTTTTTAGCTTCCCTCCTTCACTACCATTCTGTATTGGTCTTGTCAGAACTTGGACTGTGGTGTCCCCGTAGCCCCCCTAAAATCCAGCACTGACTCCCTTTTCTCTAATAGGACCTAGTTGGCTTCTCCCCCATTCCAGAAGATGGATGAATTACCCCAGAATTTAATGGTCCTGGAGGGTCAGGGGCCCCTGGGACCGTCGACTATCGGCGAAGACATAGATTTGGTTACCACTCTGTGGGGTGCCGATAACCTCTATTTGTACATGGGATAATACCCACTAGGCAGTTTTCATGTCATATTTGTCTTTATATATTGGATAAAATGTCAAACTCACAGTTTTTAATGGTGAAATCATATCAGTTTTCTTTTATCACAGTGCAGGGCCATTGTCAGTGGAGGATGTGGGATGAATTGTAAATCATTTCACTTCGATTTGCGCAAAGTTGCCATTTTTACCACATCTCTATATGAAAAAATCCTCTCTTTTCTCTAATCAAAATGGTGTTTTCTTTTTGAATACTATTTTAATTTGTAATAATTTCTCCAATGTCCTCTGCATCACTTTCCACCCTGTTATTCCAATTATTCTTTAAATAACAAAAGCCGGATCCTTAGTGACATCATCCTCCAGGGTGTGACATTATTTTTCATGGGAAAACAACAACACTGACATCAGTAAGTATTTACAATTGATTTATGGTACATAGTATTGTGGAATTATTATTGTAACTATTGTTTTATTCGAAAACCTTCCAATTTGTTTGATTAAATCGTACAATTGGTGTGATAACATTTCAAAAGATAATTCCATCCAATCCATGTATTTCCATCCTATTACATTTCATCCTGTTAAGATTCTTGGTAATCCATCCTGTTACTTTCCATTCTGTTAGGAATCATGTTAATTTATGTAGCTCTATCATGCTAATAATCTAATTTCTTTATTTCCATCCTGTTAGGAATCCTGGAAAAAAAAATTATTTCCATCCTGTTATGTTTTATGTTAGGAATTATGTTAATTTCTTTACTTCTATCATGCTAATAAACTTGTTCATCCAGTTGCATTCCATTCTGACAGGAATCCTGTATTTTTTTATTTCCATCCTGATATGACATTAATTTATTTGTATTACGTTAATAATCATATTCATTTCTTTATTTCCATCCTGTTATATTCTATCCTGTTAGGATTCCTGTTATTTCTTTATTTCCATCCAGTTACATTCCATTCTGACAGGAATCCTGTAAAAAGATTGTATTGCCATCCTGATATGAAATGAATTTATTTATATCACACTCATTTCTTTATTTCCATCCTGTTATGACCCATTCTGTTACATTCCATTTACATTTAGCAGGCGCTTTTATCCAAAGCGGCTTACAACTGAGGAATATAAGAAGCAATCTGTCATGAAGAGGCGAAAAATCACAAAAAATGCTTTGTGAAAACAAAAGTTTGGGCATTACCCAGAGCAGCACAAGCTAGAATAGGGAGGAAATAGAGGAAGATATATATATATATTTTTTAAGATGAGGTTCAGTGCTCGTGGAAGAGATGAGTTTTTAGCTGTCTTTTGAATGTTGTCAGTGATTCAGCATTCCGGATGGAGGTGGGAAGATCATTCCACCAGCAAGATACGGTGAATGAAAAAGTTCTGGAAAGGGATTTCATGCCTCTCTGTGATGGTACCACGAGCCGTCGCTCCTTAGCTGAGCGAAGGCTTCTGGTGGGGGTGTAGACTCGTAGAAGCGAGTCGAAGTATGCAGGTGCTGAGTTTGTGATGGATCTGTAAGCAAGAGTCAAAGCCTTGAACTTGATGCGAGCAGCGAGTGGTAGCCAGTGCAGAGAGATGAAGAGAGGCGTGACGTGGGCCCTTTTGGGTTCGTTGAAGACGAGACGTGCCGCTGCGTTCTGAATCATTTGTAGAGGTTTGATGGAACACGATGGAAGTCCAGCCAGAAGCGCATTGCAGTAGTCAAGCCTAGAAATGACCAGGGCCTGGACGAGAAGCTGTGTTGCATGCTCTGTTAGGAATGGTCTGATCTTTCTGATGTTGTGCAGCGCAAACCTGCATGACCGAGCTGTCTTTGCAATGTGGTCTTTGAAGGACAGCTGGTCATCAAAGGTTACTCCAAGATTTCTGACCGACCTTTAAGGGGAAATCAAGGATGAACCTAGCTGGATGGTGACATTCCATCCTGTTACTGTTAGGAATCCTGGTAATTTTTGTATCTCCATCCTGTTGAAAATCATGTTAATTTCTTTATTTGTATCACTCTAATATTCTTGTTCATTTCTTTATTTCCATCCTGTTATGACCCATTCTGTTAGGAATCATGTTCATTTCTGTAGCTAATAATAAAATTTCTGCTGCAACATAAAATGTCATAGACGTAAGATTTCTTTGGCCTGTTTTGGATAGATTATGAAGTGTTTATTGTAAAATAGCCTAGTGTCATATCAATAAAGCTTTTGTTCACAAATTTCTGCTCAGATGCTATAAATATAGTACCAGTCAAATGTTTTGTGTTCAATAGGCTACTTGTAGCCATTAAAATGTATTTTTTCAGAAAAAATCCATTTAAAATAATGGTTTTCTATTTTAATATACTGTAAAATATTATTTATTTCTGTGATGCAAAGCTGAATTTATATCAGCCATTACTTTATTTATTCATCCAAGAATCCTGAAAAAAGTATCACAGGTTATAAAAAATATTAAGAAGCACAGCATTTTCCAACATTGATAATAAATCAGCATATAAGAATGATTTCTGAAGGATCATGTGACACTGAAGACTGGAGTAATGGCTGATGAAAATTCAGTTTTACATCACCAAAATAAATGATATTTTAAAGTACATTAAAATAGAAAACCATTATTTTAAATTGTAATAATTTTTCACAATATTAATGTTTTTTCTGTATTTTTGATCAAATAAATGCAGGCTTGATGAGCATGAGACTTCTTTCAAAAACATTAAAAATAGTAATGTGTCCAATCTTTTGACCGGTACTGTATATAATTTAAATATAATAGGCCTATACAAAATTGTTCACATGCTGTGCAATATCAGCAATCATGTTTTCTGTTACGAGTGGACATTATATTAAGCTTAATAGAATAGTTGATCCTGTTATCAGTGTCCTCACAGATGATCAGTTTTTTTTTTTTCTTTTATCTCACAGATTTGAGAATCATAGTGGCCTGATACTGGTCCACACAGGACATTGTGCCTTTGGCTCTCACTTTATATTGTTAACTATATTCTAAATAAACTGCAAAAAATATTATATTTCCTTTGTCCTGTGCCTTAGCTCCCTCTCACATACCTGACTCAAAGGCTCGTTCATTATGTGGCTCATTATGCGGTTCTTTTGTTCTCTCAGGTTATTCTGTCCCTGCTGCAAGTAGGTTGCACCTCGACAGATAGTTAAACAGGATGGAGGTTGAAGAAAAAGTCGAAACCAAAGAAGTTCTTTTTCGGTGTTTTACTTTGAAATCTTCATTCCCACAACGTCATTTTGTGAAACTAAAATACAAACACAAATGCACATTTAAGTATTAAGTATGAATAAAAGTAAATATTAAGAAAGAAAACAATCTAACGCTAATATAGGAAAGAAAGATAACGACAATCTTCTTTGTTAAATGTACAGCAAATGTAGCTTTTTTAAATGTCATGAAATACTCCTTTTAACATAGATGATATTAAATAAACAAACTTACAGACGATGGCCTCTTTGGCGTGAAATAACAGAAGAATATGGCTTTTATCAGAGAGACATCTGCTGCTGCATCACTGCTGTTGTGAAGTGAAAACTGGCCGCAATGACCTCTAACCTAAGTCCCATGACGCATCCTAATCAATGAAATAAAACCAAAATTAAATGACTACTTAAATAGTCAGAACACAGGTGTGAATCACAGCATTATTCATGATCATTCACACCCCTTCGTATACAGCCTTAAAGTGTCTTACAAAATGTAAATCAATATATTGCTTTATGTGAATGAGCAGGCACAATGATTCTCACATCAGTTTGAAGCAAAAACTCTAGGCAACATCACCCATTAGTCAAAAGCCTTGTGGACACATATCTATTGTGTGTTTTGTGGCCTTAATTCAGTGACTTACATTTTTTGTTTTTTCAAAAACCACTCATAAACGTTATTCTCTCAAAAATACAAGCATGTACATACATTTTGCTCACATATTATGGTAGCCCAGTTTGTGCTGAATACAGTGTAATGACACTTCTGCCATTAATGTTTATAAGCAACTGAAAAAAGCACAAATGTCAGAGCATGTCAAAACTTTTAAAGGACCCCAAAACTGTGCAGACCCGTAAGAGTTCATTCCAGTCTGTTAGGAATCCTTAATTTTTTTTTATTTCCATTCTTTTACAATCCATTCAGTTAAGAATCGTGTTAATTTCCTTCTATCATGATCTTATTAATTTCTTTTTAATTTTCATCCTGTTACATGCCATCTGTCAGGTTTATTTTTGCAGAGTGGCAGAAACGGGACAGGCAGGTAAGCAGACTAGATTTGTCAGATGACAGGTGATTGTAAAGAGCACACACTTCTAGGATCTTCTAAACAGGTAAGTATACAGGAAAGGGAAACGGCTTACTGGCCGAGAGGAGGATCGTTGGGGGAATCTTTGGAGAAACATTGGAGAATAGCGTTCAGGTAAGTAGTCCTTGTTGTAGACCTGACAATTCTTGAATGTGAAGTGTGTGAACTTATAGTGCTCTTGATTGCTGGTGATGAAGGGGGTGCAGGTGAGAACCAGGAGGATGCTGGGATGTGTAGTCTTTAGTGCGAGTAAGGGAGGACCAGTGCAATCGTGACACCATCCTGTTTGGAATCCTGTTCTTTTTTTTATTTCCATCCTGTTAAGAATTATGTTAATTTCTTTATTTCCATCCAGTTGCATTCCATTCTGACAGGAATCATCTTAATTTCTTTATTTCTATCATGCTAATAATCAAATTTCTTTATTTCCAGCCTATTAGGAATCCTGTTTAAAAATGTATTTCCATTTTACGTTTCAAATTATGTACATTTCTGTATTTCCATCCTTTTACGTTCCACCATGTTAGGAATTGTGTTAATATCTTTATTTCTATCATGTTAATAATTCTGTTAATTTCAATATTTCCATGCTTTTATGCATTCTGGATTATTATGATGTTATTTTGTTTAAGTGTTTGACCGGAACATATTACTCTGGTGTATTATAGAATTACTTCTGTAACACATTCATTTTTAAAATGTTACAGAGTTCAAGAGGGACAGTTCTGTATAACAGAAGTAAACCATGAATATACGACATGTACTGTAGTGTTATCTTTGTTGGCCTGACCTACATGTCCAATCTAATGCAGAGAAACTATTTTCCAAGTCAAAACATGAAAGTGTTCAGTCTCCAAGAAAATAAATCAGCACTTGTTGATCTGAAAACTAAGTGCAAGACGACCGAGCAGTCTGGCCTGAGCACAGCAAACCGGAGACAAGGTCAGAATTTTTAAGACCCTAATGTTCCTCAGTGGCGTATTTTATGTTTTTGACTCCATGGGTTTAAGTTCTGTGTATGATCATTCGAGTGAGCTCATGTTTTTGTGTGTGGACTCATGCCTGATGTGAATTTACAGGTTTCTTTTATTTTCATGATCTTCTTAGCAGAACGCAAATTTACGTGGTACGGCGATGACCTACATGAGCGATTTCTCAACCCATTTATTACATTATCTTCTAATAGGATTAGACCTTGTGTTGAAAACTGATTAATGGTCAAAAATAATAATGCTGGTCCAAAAACCTATTACATCATTTAAGACAGCAAGCAACACTCCCAAATCTCCAGAAAGACGTCGCCAATGCTTATCCAATTTTTTTTTTAAGAAATTACATAAAATCCTATTACTTAATTAAGAGGAAATTTTATGTGTATCTTAGTTGTTGGGGAGTAACTGGTTACATGTAACTAGATTACGTAATCTAATTACAAAATAAATGTAACTGTTACAGTTACTGCGCAAAAATGTGTAATTAAATTACAGTTACTTATGAAAATGTTTTGATTATAAAGGGGGTTACATCTGAATATTTTCGAATAACATTAATTCGTTGCTTTGCCTGTTTTTGATGTGCACGATGCCTCCTGCTATTTAAAGGCCGTTTAGTAAAGCGATGCTATTCTGATGCTTTTGATTGGCTCTCTTGTTTGAATTTGCAGCGTCTGCCAATTACATCAATCCACATCGCCACTGAAAGCTTTAGGCTACAACCTGTCTGAGAGTTGCCACTGTGGTGAGTGATTAAAATGCGTTCCAGTGCAGGAAATTTAGAAAATTAATCAAATGTAATCAGTTACATTACTTTAATAAAGTAATTGAAATAGTTACACTACTATTGAATTTTAAATAGGGTAACTTGTAATCTGTAACCAATTACATTTCCAAAGTAACCTTCCCAACACTGGTTACATATGGAAAAACATTTCCAACATCCAAAATGTTTAGCTACTATGACAAATAACCTCTCTATTTCTTGTAACCTGTTTGTGGGGGCTGTAGATAGCTTTTTTATTTACTAATTTTCAATTTTATATGACACTTTATATGAAGTGTTACTTGTTATGGTTTGCCAGGTGCCTTTTGCAAAGGTTATAAAGCATGAATCGACTAAATCATGGGTTTCCGTGAGTTAAATAACAATGTATAAGGTATATATTTTAAACTAATATTGTATTTGATTAATGTTAGCAGTTTAAAAAAAAAAGTGTATTTTAGGGGTTTATAAAGTACACTCAAACCAAAATGTATTCAGACACCAGATATAATTTTTTACTAGTGGGTGCAGGACACTATAAACTGATATATTATACCTAAAAATTCTTCATACAGTGGGTGTCTTAATCAGCTCCCTTCAGTAGTCAGGGCACTGATCAGGGAGTCGGCCATTTTAAGGGCTGTCTCAATTGCAGAATCCTTCCAGTGCACTGAAATGTTCGCTCCCTAAAAAGTCCCACGATGCACTGCAAAACCCAGGGTGCATCGATGCTCACTATGCTCCCTTAACTATGCATCGCTACACGCAGTGTTTTTAAAAACAGAAACCATTTTATTATATTTCAGCATAAACATACATCATTAGACAGGTAATGAACACAATCTAGCTAACATTTATAATTTATTTACGGATGAAATGTTGCTGTGCAAAAGTCTTAGGCACGTTGGTATTTTCACACAAAAAATGTTTTTAAGCCAGTTATTTATATCTTTTACTGTAGTGTGTCAGTAGGAAATATCAGTTTACATTTCCAAACATTCATTTTGCAATTAATTGTAATAATTTTTTTTTTTTTTTAAGCACAAGAAGTCTGATAGCAGCCGGTCTGATCTCACCATCATCGAGTCTGTCTGTGATTACATGAAGAAACAGAAAAAACTGAGACAGACTAAATCCAGAAAAACTAAGGCAACATCTCCCAGACACTTGAGGAAACCTTCCTGCAAAACTACAGTACTGTGAAAAGTTTAGGCACTTGTCAGAATGCTTTAAAGTGAGAATGCTGTCAAAAATAACAACATAAATAGCTTTTATTTATGAATTAACTTCTATTAACTAAATCAAATCGATATTTGGGGTGACCACCCTTTGCGTTTAAAACGGCTTTTGTCACCTGCATCTATTCCTACACCTGTTCATGTAGTTTTGCAGGAAGGTTTCTTCAAGTGTCTGGGAGACGTTGCCTTAGTTTTTCTGGATTTAGTCTGTCTCAGTTTTTTCTGTTTTTTTCATGTAATCACAGACAGACTCGATGATGGTGAGATCAGACCGGCTGCTATCAGACTTCTTGTGCTTAAAAAAAAAAATATTACAATTAATTGCAAAATGAATGTTTGGAAATGTAAACTGATATTTCCTACTGACACACTACAGTAAAAGATATAAATAACTGGCTTAAAAACATTTTTCGTGTGAAAATACCAACGTGCCTAAGACTTTTGCACAGTACTGTACAGGCCTATGTAACAAGCATTTATCATAATGTAGCCTACTTTAAATCACATTACAAGTAATGTCAGAAAGATATAAGCTCTGCTGTTGTTCATAAATACCAGTAAAGATGTTGTACAATGAGGATGTTGTCACGTTGCCAGAAATACAGTCATCAGTGTCCCAATGTGTAGTGAGCCAGCGTCTTTTACTGTCCTTACCAGTGCCCGAACTCGTGTACACGATATATTGATTCACGAGCTCGGGAGCTAGGGAACTGAATGAGACACACCCAGTGACTACCAGTAAAATTGATAAAAATTTGGGACCAAACTGATTCAGACACTTTGACCTGACCATGTCTTGCTTAAGTGTTTTTTCTTTAATTGCTAATGTGACCTTTTACACCACAGACTGAACAAAATGAAGCATTGCTTGGTCATTGGCTGACCTAAATTGGTATTATATAATTGTGTCCTTAAATTTAACAGCTGATTGGTTGATTGTAATCCATTACATACCTTTCTATCAAAGTTATCTGACATTATCAAGATGAATTTGTTCCGACACAGTTTAACTCTGAGTTTTTGTCATATTTCATTACCATTTTCTAAACTATAGCAAGTGAACTGTGATAATGTGAGAAAAAGTTGAAGGTCTGAATACATTTTGTTTTGACTGTATATTAAAATATGTCTTTTCCATAATAGTTTATCTTGCTCTGTATACATACAGTCTGATTTTACTACTTTAGTAAATTTAAATACACAAGGCTTCATTTTTGTTCAGTCTGTGGATTAAAGAAAAAACACTTAAGCAAGACATGGTCAGGTCAAAGTGTCTGAATCAGTTTGGTCCCAATATTTTTTTTAATCAATTTTACTGGTAGTCCACTGTATGAAGATTTTTTGGGTATGTCAGTTTACTTTATTTTGATATCCTCACTTACATAAATGAACTATAGTGTCCTGCACCCACTAGTAAAAAAAATATATCTGGTGTCTGAATAATTTTTGGTTTGACACTTTTTTAAATCTGCTAACATTAATCAAATACAACATTAGTTTAAAATATATCCCTTCTGCACATTGAACAGTTGACTATTTTGCCAGAGGTTCATAATCGGAGGATATTAGTGTTTTGTATTAACATATACAATTTGTTTGTGCTATCCCTCTTGACATTCATACACTTTTAATGCATTTTGACGCATTATTATTACCCATACATTATTACGTATATATAATTTCTGCATGCTTAAGGGTTTGGAGATTTGGACTGAAGCTTGATTTGGACGTGAATGATGAAGCTGTGGTCAGGCAGAGGTTAACTGGTTCGAGCGCTGTGGTGGTTGGGCAGGCGCGGAGCTGCTGCGCTCTGACGCGGGGATGGAGAGCTCAGAGATGCGCTGCTGCTCCAACTGGATCCCGCGGCCGCGGCTGACCTTTCCCCGCTGCGTTTTCCGCTCTTCTGCGCCGAGGCTTTAAATCACGGGTGAGTCCCGCTCCTTCCGCCGACATATTCAGCGCATGACGCATTTAATGAGACGTCACAGTAACGTAAAGCGCGTGCGAGCGTCACGCGTAGTCTATATGATAACATGACAACATGACAGGTTCATTGAACAAATCCGACAGTTTGATTATAGTCCGCCATGTGTTATGTAAGTTATGCAACTGTGAAGACGAGTAAGTTCAAACTTCTTTTTAACACCCAGTGACTGAATATTTTGTCAACATATGTTGCTGCATGTGTAGAGCCACAAAAGTAACACGATAACCGTAATTTACTGCAGTTATTACTTTAATAACTTAGTTGTCAGCTAATTCAAATGGCAGAAATGTAATGAAATCGTAATCCAATATTAATTTATGACTTTAACAATAACTGGTAACCTAATAACTTTTTGAACTGTTACCATGGTAAATGTTTGCATATCTCGAGGGTTTGGTCATTTTTTCAACACTAAACACTAAAGAAAGACTCCATGAAATCGCTTTGAAATCACTTTATTTTTTTGTGTTGTTGATATTATTATTATTATTATTAATACATAATTCCTGATGACATTATTATGATATTAATTATTATTATTATTATTATTATACAGACGTAATTGTAATAATAATAATAATAATAATAGATAATTAATGTTTAGTGTTGTTTAATGTGAGCATGAACTGCATGGGTGTGCAGCATTGTGAATACCTAAAATATAAAACATATAAAACCACTGATTTAAAGAAATGTATAGAACAATTTTTATTTATTTATTGCTAAATATTCAAATATATTCAAATTAGTGCTGGGCAAGATTAATCGCTGTGTTTACATAATATATGTGTGTTTACTGTGTATAATTATTATGTATATATAAATACACACACATGCATGTATATTTTTAAGAAAAATATGTTATATTTATATATAAGACAAATTATATAAATATATATATACCGTATACACATGCAAATATTTCTTAAATATATACATGAAGAAGTGTGTATTTATATATACATAATAATTATACACACACATATATTATGAGATTGAGAGACCTTTGCTGTGTTTTGTGGGAGAGGGTGGTCGCTGTAATTTTTTATTTTATTTTTGATTGGTTGATATTTCTCTTCAGGATTCATGGGTAATGTAGTTTTGTACCAGGAATTGATTTGATCAATTTAAAAAAAAAAAATGAAGTTGAAATATATTGATAACCTCTGAGTTCACGGTCTTTGAAGGTTTATACGTTTTTGTTAGTAAACAATCCTTTTATGGACAAATTAATGGGATTTTTTTCTTTTTACATCCAGTACTTTGTTTATGGAAGTGGCTGGTATTTATTCATTCTGAAAGTGTTTTATTGCTTTTGTCCATGGAACAATCTGTCAAGTGTGGTACATATGCGGCATTCGGAAAATTGTTTCCCCTGACAGCATCAACAATTAATTAGCTTCCTTTTAATAAGCATCATTTAATGTTTTAAAAGTGGGGTGGATGAAAGCGGGAGTGATGGAGATCCATGGGATGTTGAGGAACTTTACCAGACCTAAATAAATGCTGTGTGACTGGGACTTTCCCAAACCTGTGCTGAACAGAATGTTGCTGGTTGCCACTAGGCCACCTTCCAAATGCACTTTTTCGCGATTTTTTTCTTTGTTGATCCTGGAACAGCATTCCTGTCCAAAAATGTAATCATAACCCTATCCCTAAACCTAACCCTACCCATAGCTTATCCCTAAAATCACCCTGGTTGTAAGCCTAAACTTGACATAAACTGTAAACTTGAGCCTCAAATCTGATTGGAATGTTGTTGAGGCGCACAGTGCGCAGAAGTCGCCAACTTTCTGCAGAGTCAACAGCTACAGACCTCCAAACTTCGCGTGGCCTTCAGATTAGCTCAAGAACAGTGCGTAGAGAGCTTCATGGAATGGGTTTCCATGGCTGAGCAGCTGCATCTAAGCCTTATATCACCAAGTGCAATGCAAAGCGTCGGATGCAGTGGTGTAAAGCACACCGCCACTGGACTCTAGAGCAGTGGAGACGTATGCTCTGGAGTGACCAATCACGCTTCTCTGTCTGGCAATCAGATGGATGAGTCTGGGTTTGGCAGTTGCCAGGAGAACGGTACTTGCCTGACTGCATTGTGCCAAGTTTAAAGTTTGGTGGAGGGGGGGTTATGATGTAGGGTTGTTTTTCAGGGGTTGGGCTTGGCCCCTTAGTTCCAGTGAAAGGAACTCTTAATGCTTCAGCATGCCAAGACATTTTGGACAATTTCATGCTCCCAACTTTGTGGGAACAGTTTGGGGATGGCCCCTTCCTGTTCCAACATGTCTGCGCACCAGTGCACAAAGCAAGGTCCATGAAGACATGGATGAGCGAGTTTGGTGTGGAGGAACTTGACTGGCCTGCACAGAGTCCTGACCTCAACCCGATAGAACACCTTTGGGATGAATTAGAGCGGAGACTGTGAGCCAGGCCTTCTCGTCCAACATCAGTGCCTAACCTCACAAATGTGCTTCTAGAAGAATGGTAAAAAATTCCCATTAACACACTCCTAAACCTTGTGGAAAGCCTTCCCAGAAGAGTTGAAGCTGTTATAGCTGCAAAGGGTGGGCCAACTCCATATTAAACCCTATGGATTAAGAATGGGATGTCATTAAAGTTCATGTGCATGTAAAGACAGGCGTCCCAAAACTTTTGGCATTGTAGTGTACATACACTGCCATTCAAGAGTTTGGAATTCTGTAAGATTTTTTAAAAATGTTTTTCGAAAGTCTCTTCTGCTCACCAGAGCTGCATTTATTTGATAAAAATTACAGTAAAAACATTAATATTGTGAAATATAAACATTTAAAATAACTGTTTTCTACTTAAATATATATTAAAATTTAATTTATTCCTGTGATGCAAACCAGAATTTTCAGCATCATTACTCCAGTCTTCAGTTTCACATGATCCTTCAGATATCATTCTAATGATTATTTGATGCTCAAGACACATTTATTATTATTATCAATGTTGAAAACAGTTGTGTAAATTTTTTTCCAGGATTCATTGATGAATAGAAAGTATTTATTTGAAATGTAACATTATAAATGTCTTTACTGTCACTTTTGATCAATTTAAAGCATCCTTGCTGAATAAAAGTATTGATTTCTTTAATTTCTTTCTAAAAAAAAAAAAATCTTACTGACCCCAAACTTTTGAACAGTAGTGTATAATGTTACAAAAGATTTTATTTTAATTAAATGCTGTTCTTTATCAAAGAATCCTGGACAAAAACACAACTGTTTTCAACACTAATAATCAGAAATGTTTCTTGAGCAGCAAATCATCATATTGGAATAATTGCTGAAGAATCATGTGACACTGAAGACTGGAGTAATGATGAAGCTTTACCTTCACAGATTTTAAAATATATGTATTTTATAAAAAATAAATTGTATTTTATTATATTTATTTATTTATATAATATTTATATATTTTATTCAAATCAAATCAAATCAAATCAAGTGGCATCTGAAAAAGAAAAGAAAGAGATGATAGAACTTCTCTCAGACCTTTTCTTGGCATTTTTGTAATGAGGTTTAAGCAGCTGGTCTCAAGATTTTCCCAGACCTTCCCTGAACCTCAGAACTCTCAGCATGTCCTGTAGTTAACACTTGTATTCTAACCAAAAGCATGTGCCATGTGTTATGACTCACCCAACTCATTAACAAAATAGTTTGGGTAGGAATTGTGCAGATCATCAGCCGAACTAAAAGAAAAGTCTAATTTACCTTCCTTAAAAATGGAATCAATCTGAAAAAGTGTATGGTGTATTGAGCAATGATCATACAGACGACGGATGAAAGATGAGCTCAATAATGGGCTGTTAGTGTAAGTCTTATTCCTGAAGACATAACAGATTTTAGCACATTGTTACACTACTGTTCAAAATATAGGGTCATTAATATCTTTGGGTTTGTTTTTGAAAGAAATTATACTTTTATTCAGCAGGGATGCATTCAATTAATCAAATGTGACAGTTTAATGTTACAAAAGATTCCATTTTAAATAAATGCTGTTCTTTTGAACATTCTATTCATTAAAGAATCCTGAAAAAAAATGTATCATGGTTTCTTCAAACAGCACGACCATTTTTAACATTAATAATAGTAAATGTTTCTTGAGCATCAAATCATCATATTAGAATGATATAGAGTAATGATGCTGAAAATTCAGCTTTGCATCACAGGAATAAATTACATTTTAAATTGGAATAATATTTCACTATATTACTGTATTTTTGATAACAATAATAAATAAATGAAGTCTTGGGGCCCTATCATACACCCGGTGCAATGCGACGCCAGACGCGACTCAAGTGTTTTTTGCTAGTTTCAGCTCGATGCAGTTATCATTTTCACGTCCAGCGTCACGTTGTTTAAATAGCAAATGCACTCGCGCCCATCTGTTCACCCATGGGTGTGCTGGTCTGAAAAACGAGGTGTGTTCAGGTGCATTGTTGGCGTGTTGCTATTTTCAAGAAACTGAAAATGACTGCGCCATTGACCAACAAAAACCTGGTCTAAAGTCAACAGTGCAGTATTTTTTGTGTTATTTAAAGGGCGCGTTAGTAATATGCCCCTATAGGTGGGTGCACAACGCGTGCACACTCTGATTATTACACACACAGGGACGCGCAGCAGCACACAAACATTTTTAAATATTAAAAATAAAAGGATTCCTCTCTGGAGAAGAGTTCAGTCTTTTCGCTTGCAAATTCCGCCATGTAAATAACGCAACTGGCTTTTAAAGGGAATGGGAGATGAGACTCTGATTGGTTTATTGCACGTTACGCCCAAAACACACCCATGACTCATTAAGAGACTAGGTACAACCCTTTTGGATTATGTGTTAAACGCAAGCGGCAACCTCCCGCAGTTTCTCTTGAAGCCAATACGGAAGTGACTTAAACTGCAATTCACCGACTGGCCACTAGGGACAGGCTCCAGAAGGGAGCAGAATCTCATTGAGCCCCATATTAAAATGCCCAAATTTACAGCAGAAAAAAACGTTTACAGCCTGGTACAAATCGTGGTTTTGGTCTATACGGCTAATTTTGCCCTTCATGACAACTGTGAGGGGGTGAATTTTTTTATAACTCATTCGTTTACATTATATAAAGCCTTAAAGTTCTGCATAATTAAGGGCATGGCCACTTTGAGTGACAGGTGAACAACCTTAGCTCCGCCCACGTGTCGCCTCTTTGCCCATTTTCTGTTATCCGGGAGTAATGCGCGATGATGCGCTGCCAAGATGGCAACGGCCAGTTCGTCCCTACTTTACGCTTCAAAACTGCTTGTCAGAATCCTATGGGTGACGTCACGGACACTACGTCCATATTTTTTTACAGTCTATGGTTAAACGTCGTTAAACTAGCAAAAGTGGATTCGGACATGCCCTATGTGCACTTGCGCCGTGCGCTTTAGACCATGCGCTCAGATCATTAAAATAGGGCCCTTGGTGAGCATAAGAGACTTCTTTCAAAAACTTCAAAATCTTACTGACCCAAACTTGGTAGTGTATATGGTTGTTATGGAGTTGCTATGCATGTTTTGACTTCTGAACATAAATGGCATAAATTAAAAAATGTCAGACTGATACAATTGTTCTGATTTCATAATGAAGAAAAAACAACAACGATGGTATTCTTGAAAAGAAAACCTTTTGAGTAGTTTGGCTTACTCTTTTATTTGAAAGCTTGTTTTCCGCTAACAGAATAAAAAAAGTATTTGTGCCTTTTTATCTCACAATTCTGCTTTTTTTTCTCACATTTGTAAGTTTATTTCTCAGAATTCTGACGTAACTTACATTTACTCATCATCATGTCGTTTCAAACCTGTATGGCTTTCTTTCAATTGCGGAACATAAAAGAGTATCATAAAAGATATTTTGAGGAATGTTGGTAACCAAACTGTTTTGGTCAGTAAATATATCTAAATACCAAATCAGATGCAGCTTCTGAAAAAGCTAATCATGGCCGTCGTAGCCTAAAAGTTGATGTGTAATAAATTCGAAGTTCAAATATTTAATTTTAAAGTAACTTTTTGTAATATCTATTTTTTATGCTTTTCTCATTTAACACAATAATGACTTTAAATGATCTTATGGGGGTATTTCTCAGCCAAATTTGATGTACGATTAATTTGCGATTAATTTTATTAATTAATCAGCACATCATGTTATTAATTAGATGAAAATTTGAATCGCTTGACGGCCCTAATATTTTTTGTGTACACAAAGGGCCCTATTTTACCGATCTGAGCGCATGGTCTGCACATAGGGTGTGTCCAAATCCACTTTTGCTAGTTTAACGATGGAAAAAACGGTCTGCGCTAGGCGCATGGTCTAAAAGGGTTGTGCCTAGTTTCTTAATGAGTCATGGGTGTGTTTTGGGCGTAACGTGCAATAAACCAATCAGAGTCTCATCTCCCATTCCCTTTAAAAGCCAGTTGCGCTCGCGCCATGGATGCTGGACACTTCTCCAGAGAGGAATCCTTTATTTTTCATATTTAAAAATGTTTGTGTGCTGCTGCGCGTCCCTGTGTGTGTAATAATCAGAGTGTACGCACGTTGTGCACCCGCCTATAGGTCCATATTACTAATGTGCCCTTTAAATAACAAAAAAAAATACTGCACTATTGACTTCAGACAAGGTTTTTGTTGGTCAATGGCGCAGTCGTTTTCAGTTGCCTCAATATAGCAACGCATCAACAATGCGCCTGAACACACCTCATTTTCAGAACAGCACCCATAGGTGAACAGATAGGCGCGAGTGCATTTGCTATTTAAACAACTGGACGTGAAAATGAAAACTGCATCGAGCTGAAACTAGCAAAAAACACTTGAGTCGCCCCTGGCATCGCATTGCGCCAGGTGTATGATAGGACCCAAAGAGTTATTAAATGTAATCAACTGTTGATAGTATAAAAGTTTTTCAAAACCAACATTAATACAAAGAGCACATTCGAGCAAACTTGGCACATGTGCTGCAGACAAAATTTTAAAAACAATCTCTCTTTCCTTTATCGCAAACACTCTTATTTGTCCCACTAATGTTTTGATTCATAAATTCATAAAATAACATATGGCAGACACATGATGCTTTCCAAATTTCAAAAATAGCCCCATTCCCTGAACTTGTAATGGCCTTTCCAAAACAGAACAGAACAGAAAGAGATAAAACTCAAGCCAACATTAATACGATTCATTTCAAAACAAATAATCACCATATCCGCCCAAGGTAAGCGTGAACGCGCCAGTGTCTGTTTTGTCTCAGTAAGGGTTTGAGGCGTTCATAGCTAATTAATTCAAATCAAAGAATTTTAAAGAGCTGAACTGGTCCAGCATGTTGCTAGCAACACCAAGGTCATGGGTTTGAGTTTATTTACTGGCAAATATAAATGCAATGTAAATTGCTTCGGATTAAAGTGTCTGCCAAATGCGTAAGCATAAATGAGGAACGGTGTGTGCGCTACCAAGTTTGATAGAAGTACAGTATATCCCTGAATAAAATGCACCTTATATGCCTCATTTGCAAAAACCATTGAAGAGCTTATTTGGCTCTCTGCTACTTCTGGAACAGAAAAAAATTTGGGATGAGATCAGTCGCCAACCTACTGCGGTTTATTGATATGGAACAAGACATCAGTGTTACTTATGGAAGAATTCTGCTAAATTATTCTTGATAGTCTTGGGAGACGTTTTTGAAGAACAGATCCAATCAGGCTCTTAACAGCTCTATTTTTTTTTTGATTGTCAACGTGACAATATCGATAAAAAGCAAATTGGGAAAAAATAACAAACTTGAGAGCCAAACCAATGGAAAAGAAAACATGAAATCACTGGGCCTCAACAAAACCAAAAACACTGACTATATAAACATAAAAGGTCAAGAAATATGAAATACTAGACCGTATGTTAATGGTTTACTGTCATATTATTGAACTCTTCTGTTTTAACCAGCCTTTAGTATGTCTAAAGCAACCATCACTAATAATAAAAAGAGAGAACAATAATAATAATAATAATAATAAAGTTTTATTTATTAGTTCATAAATATAATTACACTTTTGGGGAGTTGCACCACATGACATAACTTTGTCATAAAAAAAAGTCTAATTATTTTACATTTTAAGAGACTCATTGGCCTTGACACACAGTCCTGGGGGTCAGCAGAGGTCATCTCTATGATATCATTTCCTGATTTGTTTTTTTTTCCTGCATATTTCTGCTTGTTGGTTGCACCACCTGACTTTGATGGGCAGACACACGTTTTTCAAATGTCAATATTTTCTAAGAAATAAAAAACAAATAATATGCCAAATTACTTAATAAGGCTTCCTTTTTATGAAATTTCAAATCTGCCAAAATAATAAGTATACAAAGAAATTAAAAAAAACTAAAATACATAAATAAATAAATACGAAAATGAATATACAAAGAATTGAAAAAAAAGTATTTAGTATTTATACTATTATTTCCTTATTTATGTATAATTGTATTTTTTTATTAATTTATTTATACACTTATTAATTTCCACATTTATTAATTTACAGTATATGTATTTATGTCTACATTTAATTATTTATACATTTCTTTGTCTGTATGCTAATGAGGGGGCGTATTATAAATAAATGTGAAAATAAATGTAGACATAAATACATATATACATAAATAAATGAAAATAAATAAATTTGGAAAAAAATACAATTATACATAAATAGGGAAATAAAAGTATAAATACTCAATTACTTTGTTTTTTTACATTTCTTAGTATATTTATTTATGTATTTATTTATTATTTTGGCAGCTTTGGAATTCCATGCTTTTCAGCAATTTCAGCAAATTGCCTTTTTACTTTATTAAGACATTAGAATCGTTGTAACACCATAAAAATGTTTATTTATTCGTAAGCCATTGTATGTATAAATGGCCTTTTTTATTATATCTTTGAACAGATTAATCGATCCAGACCAAACAATCTGCATCATGTTTCTGACTGCAATCAATTTCGATCAGCTTAAGAACGGCAAATCAAACACCTGCGAAATGGACATTTTGGAAACTGTAACTGTAACTTTCATCCATACTTTTATTTTGGCAGGGTTTATGCAACGGTAATGTTGCAGTATTAGGCAAAGTCTTGGTGTCTTTTATAGCCTCCAAGAATACTAGAATGCCAAAAATGAACAATTTGATTAACAGTTGCTAAATTATTTTTTATTTTTTGTCAGATTGGGTCTTGGAGTGTCATGTCTGTTTGGAATAACGTTCCTATTCCATGGGAAAAAGTTCTCTTGTTTGTTGAGTGAACAATTTGAACTTATTTCTTTGAACTAAAAATTCAACTGAGCTTGGCAAAGCTGTTTAATTTTCTTTCCCCCTATTTGTATTATAGTTGCAAATATGATTATGCCAGATGTGGCAGAGGAGTCATGCTTCACTTAAAATATTTCATAATTTTGACTCTCTGTAACTGCCAAAAGTTCACGTCGGGGGAACAGCGCCTTTGAGAGTGTGTTTTGTTGCGGCCGGTGTGCTGCCAGCCGTATGCTGCTGTGATTTAATTATTATTAATGGAATGTCTTGTA
This sequence comes from Rhinogobio ventralis, assembly GCA_039654625.1. Taxonomy (NCBI): domain Eukaryota; kingdom Metazoa; phylum Chordata; class Actinopteri; order Cypriniformes; family Gobionidae; genus Rhinogobio; species Rhinogobio ventralis. The sequence goes on from CM077216.1 coordinate 21,914,983, forward strand.
GGCCAAATATTTGTGATTTCTCTGACTGGCTTTTGTGCGTTTCTTACACGCTCTCATTTGTTATAGACAGACCGGCACGCAGGGTCGTCCCCCGAGGGTGTTGATCTGGGTCACATCACTTATCGCTGATCTCTCTACACAGCCTTTCCCAGCCTCGTTTCACTTCTGCTGCCTGTAAGTGACTGCGACTGGGAGCAGGTCGGTGCTTCAGGTGTTTGTCTGTGTCTGGGACACTTTAAAATGGCATTACATATAAATAAAACATTTTTACATTTTCTAAAGAATATCTTTAGTCACATTTATGCATTTGGCAGACGCTTTTATCCAAAGTCATTTACATTGCATTCAGTGTACACTTTAGAGTCTTTCATGAGCCAATTTCCTGGTTGCATTTGCACCTGGTTGTCCTTTAAGTGCAGCATTCAACTATGGCTATGTTCGAAATCGCCCCCTATACCCTCATTCACTATTCCCTACATTAGTCCACTAATATAGTCCACTTAAAGGAGTGAATGAAAACGAGTGAGTGAATCCAGACACTGAGTGCGCCGGAAGGGCTGCCGCTTTTGCATAGTTTGTGCTTGCTGTTTAATAATCATTTAAAAGTTAGCAAAGTAAAAATGAATTTATACCTGTATGATATTACCCACATTGGACCAGCGGTTTGGAAAGTGGATGGATGGATGATTCATCTGCAGGCGCCATCTTCAGGCAAGACAGAGGAATTCATTCGACATGACCCTCACAGTGTATTATGGGTATTTTCTAGTTGTTGAGCGTTCATTGGTTGTACACTTGTTATTGCAGTGCATTGTGGGATTGAATGAATGCACTCCATAACATCCACTGTGGTTTCGGAGACCACTACAAATGGCTGTTCCCTCAAGTAGTGCCCCATTTAAAGGTGTAGGGGGAAATTTTGGACACAGCTGTTGTCAACAACTGTAGCGTAAAGCCAAAAGTATACTTTGTTTTTTTACGCATATGCGCACATTCGAATGCACAGTCTTGCAAAGTATACTTCTTTTGACTCGTACACGTACACAGGAGTTCGATTCATGTGCAGTTTTGAGCAATCTCTCACCACGAGTTACAAATTAAATGCGCATGTGTAACCTGCACGTAGCCGCGTACAAAGTTACAAAAATCCTGCGGTGCACATTCAGTACGTACATACTCTTCTGATGACGAAATTCACGTCACACACTCTGTATGCTGACCCTCGCGTATGTGTAAAAAGTGAAGTATACTTTGGCCTTAAAGGTTGAGAAGTGCCTGGACTTCGACGCCTGTCCATCTATCACTGTTTTCTATGTTCTTGGACTAAGTATATGTAAACAGTGCGTTTACACAGCTTTTTTTTTTAAATGGTGGGTGCCGATGTTTCGCATACATTTGAACTGGAACGCCACTCAAATTTGGAAATTCGGCGTGTGAACTCGGGGTACATCGATCAACCCCAACCTCAGTGAGATGCACCATTTGACGTCACTTCCAAGATGCCCTGCTTCCAAAGAGAATAAACATAAAAACAAACTTTAACATTAGACATTAAGTTTATGTAATAATACCTTTGTTTTTGCTTTCCGTCAGCTGTTTTTAAAAGGGATTTTATGTTGTTTTTATTCTGTTTTTGCCATAATTGACACAAAAACACGATATGCTCCCGTGGTGACATGGTCAACATGTGAACGTGACCGTCTGATGGCCTGGAACTCACTAAATTCTGAAGTGGGAAATATAATTTGGGATAGTCCCACATCCAACCTCGTCTGGACCGCAGCATTAGACCCTACTCTGAAGTAGGAGCTAATTTAGTTCCCCTAAAAGGCGTTCCTAGAACTAAAATTGTTCCTAGTTCTACGCTAAAAAGTAGTTACTTCTGCTAATAGTTATAGGAACAATGAAAACGTTCCTTCGGTGTGAAAGCCCCTATTTTTTATCAGTTATTACTTTCCCTGGCAATTAACCCCACGGCATTGCTTGCTAGTGCCATCATTTCGCAGTCGAAAAAGAAACGGAAAAGCGGAACAAAAACAAACTACTTGAGAACACAAGAACAATAGATGGCCACACTGACGTACGCTTATGTGAGGCGGTTAAAAGATACAGGCAAGTCTAGTTTTAATGCATACAAATTTATGTTGATAACTTCGGAAGGGAAATAGAGCAAACACTGGACAAGGATAAAACTTTCTAGTGCGCATGTGTCGAACGCCTGTGTTTCCGCACACTATTACATTTATTTTGAAAGGCTATGCGTTCATGTCAAAAATTACTTTGGGCTTTAAAGGTGCAGTGTGTATTATTCATGAGGATCTATTGACAGAAATGCAATATAATATACATAACTATGTTTTCAGTGGTGTATAAAGACCTTACATAATGAACCGTTATGTTTTTATTACCTTAGAATGATCCATTTCTATCTACATACACCGCGGGTCCCCTTACAGTGAAATCACCATTTTGTGCCGTCATGTTTCTACAGTAGCCCTAAACGGATAAACTGCACTACAGAGCGCTAGCTACTCTCTGCTGTCTCAGACGACGACCTCTTTGTCCTGTGTCGGCCACCGTAGCATCTCTATGTGCTCCGAAAGGGTGGGGTGAGTGGTGGACGGTTGCAATTCACAACCTCACCGCTAGATGCCGCTAAAATTTACACAGTGCACCTTTAAATGGATGGCTCACCTAAAAATTAAAAAGGTTGTCATCATTTACTCACCCTGAAGATGTTCTAAACCTGACTTAGAACACAAAAAAATATATTTTGAAGAATGTCGGTAACCAAAGAGTTGCTGGTCCCAATATATGAAAAAAATACTATGGAAGTCAATAGGGACCATCAACTGTTTGGTTACCGACATTCTTCAAAATATATTTTTTTGTGTTCAACAGAAGAAAGAAACTCATACAGGTTTGGAAAAACTTGAGGGTGAGTAAATGATGATAGACTTTTCAAGGATTATATTATATTTTAAAAGACTATGCGTTTGACTAAGACTATACTATACTTAAGACTAAGACTTAAGACTATACTTTAAAGGGACAGTTCACCCAAAAATTACAATTCTGAATTCCTCACCTTCAATTCTTTCATAATTTACTTACCCTGATGGCAAATCAAAACCTGTATGACTTCCTTTCTTCTGTGGAACACAAAAGATATGTTTTAGTGCATGCAATGAAAGTCAATGGGGTCCAAAACAACACTGATCCCTTAACCTTCATTAAATGGCCAATACACCGACATGTTATGAACGAGAAGTCATACAGTTTTGGAATGACATGAGGGGTAAGCAAATGATTTAGAATTTTGAGTGTTATACGAGTTCTTAAATTAGCATGAAATTTATATTTTCCCATCAATGTCTAGCAAAACAAGTAGATGTGCAGATACTGGCAGCTTTCCCTTTGGGTTGTAGTTGTTCCTCGTACCAAGACGATAAAGTTGGTGATAACCGAAATGTGTGTTCTGCTCTTGACAGTATTGATAAGGGCTGGTGAAAGAAGAAAATGCAGGAAAAAGTGTGAATTTTATACATAAACTGAGCCAAAAAGACTTCCCACTTGGGAGTCCTGACCTCATTTTTCTCAGTCTGGCTATATTTTGTCAAATTGAGCTCATGAACCACTGCCAGACCCATCTCATGTTTCTCATCATGTGTGAGGGCTTCTCCTCTTTCAATGAACTATATCTCTAGTTACAAAACTCATTCGGAATCTCAGAAAGCTGTAAACTAATGCAAACGGCTTTATTGGCAGCAGAGATGGCACATCTTGTTGTTTCTCAAGGAAATTTATGAGATTTCCACCAAAAGGGGGAAAATTTATGCCATTTTATTTTTGTAGAGTTTTTCCAGAATCTACTGTAGAAGTCTTAGCTTTTGTCCCATGACCTAAAATAACTTTGATGCTAAATCTGATTTATGCCTTCTATTTGTTCTGGAAGTATATTAATATGTCATAAAAAAGACATAAAAAGTAACAGTTTTGAAGGAAGTCTTTGCATCCAGTTCTATGGAATAGGCGGAAACATAGCTTAACCCTGTCTAATATGTCTTTAATAAACTCCATACCGGTTGCTAACTCTCAAATGTACTCTCCAGTGCCCCTGGGTGAAGTCCAAGTATGAAATCGGATCTAATCTATCTTCATGGAACCACCGTGGCCTGTCAATTCATTTATCCTGAGCATAACGCACCTCAAGGCATGTTGTGAAAAGGATTATGTCTTATGCATGGTTATAAATCATATGTAATACTGTCAACTGACTAAGAACTGTATTTTTGTTCTTTATATATGACTGATTATGCAATTTCTTGGCTCAAACCTTTAGAAGTCCAATCAGGTCTAATTAGTATGTATGCTTATGTAAGAGAGCGACAGAACTTGAGCCAGAAATCTAATCTGGGAAGACATTTGGCTCGCCTGTCCTGAAGCGTCAATAATCCCATCAAGCCTAAACAAAAAGATTACTTGTACTTTATTATACTGATGTGCAGCCCACGATTAAGATATGAAAATATGAAATTCTGTCAACCCTCATGTCGTTTCAAACCCCCTTTTTTCATCTACGAATCACAAAAGTAAAAAATTGGATGTAAAATCTTCCTTTTTATTGTATTCCTCAAATCTCATTTGGGATATCTAAATATGCGCATATTCAAATTTGATGCACCGTGATGTACGTTATATTGCGCACTAGTCGTTTAGACTACTTTTTTTAATGTTTTTTTTTTGTTGTTTTTTTGTTGTTCTATCTAACATGGATGGAGCTCTACCTATCACGATAATATAAAACTCTCCTGATATTAGAGTAACAATTACAAAAGAATAAAACAAAGCATGTTTTGTTACCCTTTGGAGCTTGAAGGGGTTCAGTTTGAGCAGATGTTTTATACCATCATCACTGTCCTCATCAGAGCTCATTTCCCAGTACATTCAGCATCTGGCTCATATTCGCCATCTCAAACATATCCTCAAAACTATCATTTTCAACATCTTCAAAATCAATATTTTGATCGCTGACAGCTTCTTCACCAGATCCACCATCAAGTGACAGTGACACTAATATTTGACTGCGTTCAGTTGCTCTGCAGTAAATCTCTGAGCCATTTCAAGTTTTGCTGATGATTCTTCCTATTCTTTTGTTTTCTGCCTGCGGTAACTATGAGTGAAACGTCACTTCATCATTGTGTATCAGACATTGCCACCTTGTGGAATAAAGGTGAATTGCACTTATTCAGTCATCAAAGATTCAATAAGTGTTGTGCAGAAAAAAATTATACTTATACACTGTTAACTTACACACCTGGGGTCATGAGCGATCCATTATTTTTTTGTTAGATTATTTATAATGAATTGATTGAGGAATATAAGGTTGATGTCTAACTTTAAAAAAAAATTAATGAGGAGGAGGGTAGTGAATGACTGTTTACACTGAAAAAATGCTGTTTTATAAGAGAAGTCACACAAAATTTTGCAGATAGAGAATACCCATAATGCACTGTGAGGGTTGTGCCAAATGAATTTCCATGTCTCGCCAGAAAAGCTGAATCATCTATCCATCCATCCATTTTCCAAACCGCTGGTCCAATGTGGCTAAAAGCACTTGTAAGTGGTGATATTTTTTGCTAAAAAAAAAAAATTGTGGCAGAAGAATACCATAAATGGTGTCCAGTCTCTCTGTATAATCTCAGTGAGCTTTTATGATGTTTCAGTGTGGATGAGAAACTTTTCAGAAAATGCTTGAAAACATACTCGGTTACTAACGTAACCTCGGTTCCCTTAGATACGGAACGAGTACTGCATCGTTCGTCTTATTAATATAAATAAGACATGACGCTATGGGGAAAACTCCTTTTTCTCAGATTCTGAAGCCTTTATACAATCACGCAGTGAAAACTGCACGGCACGCGCAAGCCAATTGGTGAGCGAACCCGCCGAATGGGCGGAGACTTGGCCTATAAAAGCGGCTGTTTCACCATGGCAAATCGATTGTTTCGACTGAAGCGGCGCATGAGGCGTCTTCGCGCGTAGCACAGCAAATTACGCAGTACTCGTTCCGTATCTAAGGGCACCAAGGTTACGTTAGTAACAGAGTACGTTCCCTTGCGATACTACACAAGTACTGCGTCGTTCGTCTTATTAATAGAAATAAGACAAGACGCTACGGGGATAATACAATCATGCTGTGCTATGAACAATGACTATTAAATACCGTGAAAAGCACTTAACAAAGGGCTCCAAGACACTTAAGTATAAGTCATTCACCAGAACCCCATTACTAGGACCTCCAGGGGCCTAGTTTATGAATATATAGGGCAAACAGTGGTTACTCCCGGACTAAGTCGGGGATATAACAAGAAAGCACATGAGTGCAGAAGTTTTATGCAGAAAGGACCTGCGATTGAAGCGCAGGGACCTCTAGATTATAGAATCTAACAAATGTGGACGGTGAGGCCCAGCCGGCCGCCACACAGATGTCATCAGTGGAAATACCAGATAACCACGCCCATGAGGAGGCCATGCCTCTCGTGGAGTGTGCTCTGACTCCCAAGGGACATTGAAGGCCCAAAGAGGAGTATGCAAGAGCTATAGTGCCTACTATCCATCTAGATAGTCTAGGCTTTGTGACCGGAAGAGTGACAAAGACCTGGAGACAAAGAGCTGCTCTGCCTGACGAAAAGAGGCGGAGCGATCAATATATGTCCTCAGGGCTCTGACAGGACAGAGAAGGTTCAACTCCTGTTCATCCTGAGAAGGAGGAAGAACGGAGAGAACTACCATCTGCGCCCTAAAAGGGTAGATAGGATTTTGGACCTTAGAGTCGTTAGGCCCAAATTCAAGACACGAGGGGCTCACAGAGAGCGCCTGCAAATCTCCCACATGCTTAACCGATGCCAGTGCTAGCAGCAAGGCGTTTTTTAGCGACATAAACTTTTGGTTGCCATTTTACGATGCTGTTAGGCGCTAAACAGGAGCATGTGCTGTGAAGTAAGCTGCGCTCTCAACATCTCTAGCTGCTTAAATAAAGGGGACTGGAAGAAGTATAAAGTGAGTGAAAATGGTGCAAGGCTTGTGACGTCTTCTGTGCTTCAGTAAAGCACTCGGCGCTGTGTTATGTGCAGGGGTGCATACCGTATAGTGGGCACACTGCCTGCAGTCAAAACAGAGGAAAAACTCTGTTAGTAATTTATTAAGGTCGCCAATAATACGCCGTTTGTGTGCAGGCGTGCATGCTTCATAACAGGCTCGCTTACTGCAAAATTGAAAAGGCGTATGGCCACCATTTTATGACGGCGCTAGGCGCTGGACTGAGAGCGCGCTGTGACCTGACCACTGACCACTACTCAGTCTCTGAAGCCGCCAAAGACATGCTGTCATCAGATCCCCCAAACAAGACCAGGTCGCTTGCCGCGGCAGAGGGGCGTTGGTCTGGACGGGAGAAATGGACGGGTGAAACCTCTTCTTGTGGGGAGAGTGAGTCACGCGGGACCTGGGCCAGCGTGAGATCACACTCATCTGAGCGCTGGGATTCTCTGCCCCGCTGTTTTTTCCTCACGGATTTGCAGGAGGAAGAAAGCGGGAGGGCGCGAGAGGCGGACATTGCACGCACTGACTGAGCCCGTCATCAGCTGTGCCCGTCAAGCTCTGCACGTGCCACAATTGTGGCACGACATTTGCAACAATGTCGCTAAATTTGCTCTCTTAGACTCTCTCTAAAGGATACACCGAAGTGCACTCGCACGGCTGCAGGCGGCTCGTGGGCGAAACGCTGACCAGGCTGCAACACAGCACCGTAGAAACAGTGCTGCTTGAGAACGGCAAGCTGATCTGGCTGCTGCAGAGCAGCGGGCGATCAGCGCTGCATTTGAGCGCGAGCTGAAGAGCAGAGAGTGCTGTGGCTGCTCGGGTGGCGAGCTGCTTGAGAGCGGCGAGTGGGATAGATAGCGGCGAGCAGGGAGGCGGGCCGATTAACTGCACGAAGGCGAGAAGGTCAACGGCGAATCCAGCTGCTTGCAGGTGAAGGCGGCTTCAATCCGAGTTTCAACGAAGAGATGTTATCTGCGTCGCTAAAGGAGAATTAATTGATGTGCCATGGTGAAACGGACGATTTTATAGCCTAAGTCTCCACCCATTCGGTGCCGCACCGTCATTGGTTCAATTTCTTTAACTTTTTGAACCAATCGACGTGCAGTTTTCACTGCGTGATTGTATAAATGCTTCAGAATCTGAGAAAAATTTGTTTTCCCCGTAGCGTCTTGTCTTATTTATATTGATAAGACGAACGACGTAGTACTCGTGTAGTATCGCAAGGGAACACTAGTGTGCCCCTGCTGGTAAATGCCATAACCCATCACCATCAGATGCCACATTTACAGACCGCACACAGTTCAGTGATGTTCTGATGCATATTTCTCACAAAATTGGAAAGTATTTTCTCAATCTGGCAAGTTCTAATCTGATTGGCTGACTTTACGCATTTTGTGGGAGTAAGGGCACACAGTATTTATCAGTCTGCCTGGAAACAATCGTGTGTATGTTGATACAACGAGCCTTTGAGGATGAAATAATCATTGGATTTGCCATCACATCTTTAAAGATATTCAATTTGTTTTGAGGCAAGCAAGTAAATTAGATAAACTCACCCCTAAATAAACAACAGAAAGAACTGTGGTTGGTTGCTACAGTTGGTTTCGGGGTTACTATCCCCCTTTTTTTTGAAAAGAGCATAGTTTTGTTCTTCTTTCAATGCCATGTTCTTCTGTCGTCAATTGCGCAGGAAGGTACGCAGAAAAGCTGAGCTGAGCGTGGGTACATGCTGGTACATTTCAAAAAGAAATATTGTGGAGCGGCAGATGCCTGGGTGGGCAATCAGACTGCCAGGTATTTTGGCCGAAGGATTTTTCATTTGTGCTGGTATGTCCACACTTCAGAATTATAGCTGTGCTCATCAACAGGGCAAAGGATTGGTTGATGTAAAAAAACCTGCAAAGTTAAGGGTCTCAGTGGTACCAGTGAATTTCATTATTCTCGAAAAAAAAAAGAAAACATAAATGTTATTGAACACACTCTGTTATTAAAAAAACAAAACAAAAAAACTAATATTTACAAATCAAATTAAAAAAATGGCATGTGGCCTTGAATTATTTGTGATGTGATCTAAGAAAACCCATCACATGGTGAAATTTGACCTTTTACAGCTTCTGATACCATATAAAAGCTGGGGTCAAGCCCTTTTTTTTTTTTTTTTTTTTTTTTTTTTTTAAATATATTTGTATTTCTTTCATGGCTTGTCTGAAACAAAAGTTATGGTTATCTGAAGTCGGCTGATCGCTATGGTTTTTAGGAATGGAATAAAAAAAAAAACAGGTTTAAATAACTGTCACCCTCTTTTTTCGCATAGACATGAAAATGCACTATCCAAACTCAAATGACTGTAATTCAAGAATGCTTGGGAATATAGATCTAAGGTTGGTCTTGTTTTAAAGAAGACACTTGGCAGATTATTGTAAAAGTCAAATAAATTATGAAAGTAAAATAGAAAATATAATAGAAAAGAAAAATATATATTTTATAATAATATGTATTTTACAAAACATGTTTTACTCTAAAACTACAAGACAATCAAAGCCAGAAATATGAACAAGTTGTGTTCCAAGTTTTAGGCTGATATATCAAAAAAATAGCTTTCAGTAAGATTTTGTTTTGGGCGCAGTACCAAACTTTTTCACTAGATGACATCCAAGCTCCATTACTGACCTTATAGGGGCACCCCATTTCCATATGGTTTGAGTGATCTGAACCATATATTTCCATAATTTTCATACATTTTATGAAGTAGACATCCTATTCAGAAGTAGTATAGTATATATAATAAATATAAAAAGATGTGCATTATAGCTTTCATCACTCATCCTTTATATTTAAAACATTTCCAGAACTTTTAATCTCGAAAAATAGACGTAAACAAACTGTCAGAAACAAAGAAATGATGAGTCTTTTTCTTTGTTTCTTGTCAATATTATTTTTTGATTCATATTTGATTCATTGCTCGCGTGCTCATGTGAGAAAAATGATCGCTGAACGAATCACTAAACGTACCCGAAAGAGATTCACTTGATGAATCAAATGACCCGCCAAAATGAACACGCTCTGCTTTAACGCCGAGGTAAAAATGTTATATAACATACATTATTTGTTCTTATTCTTGTCAAATAAGACATTCTTGTCATATAAGGTAAGTTATGAGATACTTGCTGAGCGCATGCGTGTGATTAATGATAATAAAAATGAAAAGGTTGCTGTTTGTTAATAAAAGCTATTTATCTCTCAGTTGTTGAAAAGGTCACCACGCTTAGGCTTAAAAATAACCCGAATTAAAAACATTCCTTCTAATCACTCATTTGCACTTGAAGATAGATCCTTACAAAAAATGTTAATGGTACTAGTGGCTGTTTGAACCAAGTGTAAATATCAACAAACCTTGTTTATTGTTTACGTTTACACTGAGTAAATAGTGATAGATTCCTTGAGATAAACTGTAAATGGAAGTGATATACTATTTATGTTTGAAAAATTGTGGCTGATTTGAAAACATTGTAAATATACTGCCTTAAAGGAACAGTTCAACTAAAAATGACAACTCTGTCATGAATTACTCACCCTCATGTTGTATCAAACCCATAAGACTTTCGTTTATCTTTGAAACACAAAGGAAAATCTTTTTAATAAAATCGGAGTAATTTCTGCTCAAATTTCTGCTTAATACGAGAAAGAAACCTCATTGGATCTTGCTGAAGCTCAAACGTAATGCGTAACACGAGAATGAACCTCATTGGTGATTACGGAAGAAGCTCAAACGTGCTGCGTAATACAAGAATGAACCTCATTAATTCTTGAGGAAGCTCAAACGTGCTGCGTAATACGAGAATGAACCTCACTGGTTCTTGAGGAACACGAGAATGAACCTCATCGGTTTTTGAGGAAGCTCAAACTGCTGCGTAACACGAGAATGAATCTCATTGGTTCTTGAGGAAGCTCAAACGTGCTGTGTAACACGAGAATGAACCTCATTGGTTCTTGCAGAAACTCAAATGTGCTGCGTAACATAAGAATGAACCTCACTGGGTCTTGCAGAAACTCAAACATGCTGATGAACCTCATTGGTTCTTGCAGAAACTCAAACGTGCTGCGTAACTCGTGAATGAACCTCATTGGTTCTTGAGGAAGCTCCAAACTTGCTGCGTAACAAGAGAACGAACCCTCATTGGTTCTTGTGGAAGCTCAAACTGCTGCGCAACACGAGAATGAACCTCATTGGTTCTTGAGGAAGCTCAAACGTGCTGCGTAACATGAGAATTAACCCTCATTGGTTCTTGTGGAAGCTCAAACTGCTGCGTAACACGAGAATGAACCTCATTGGTTCTTGTGGAAGCTCAAACTGCTACGTAACATGAGAATGAACCTCATTGGTTCTTGCTGAAGCACAAACGTGCTGCGTAACACGAGAATGAACCTCATTTGGTTCTTGAGGAAGCTCAAACGTGCTGCGAAACAAGAATGAACCTCATTTGGTTCTTGAGGAAGCTCAAACGTGCTGCGAAAAAAGAATGAACCTCATTTGGTTCTTGAGGAAGCTCAAACGTGCTGCGTAACAACAATGAACCTCATTGGTGATTACGGAAGAAGCTCAAACGTGTTGCGTAACACGAGAATGAACCTCATTGGTTCTTGAGGAAGCTCAAATGTGCTGCGTAACCTCACTGGTGATTACAGAAGAAGCTCCAACATGCTGCGTAACACGAGAATGAACCCCATTGGTTCTTGAGGAAGCTCAAATGTGCTGCGTAACACGAGAATTAACCTCACTGGTTCTTGAGGAAGCTCAAATGTGCTGCGTAACATGAGAATGATCCTCATTGGTTCTTGAGGAAGCTCAAATGTGCTGCGTAACACGAGAATTAACCTCACTGGTTTTTGAGGAAGCTCAAATGTGCTGCGTAACATGAGAATGATTCTCATTGGTTCTTGAGGAAGCTCAAATGTGCTGCGTAACATGAGAATGATCCTCATTGGTTCTTGAGGAAGCTCAAATGTGCTGCGAAACAAGAATGAACCTCATTTGGTTCTTGAGGAAGCTCAAACGTGCTGCGAAAAAAGAATGAACCTCATTTGGTTCTTGAGGAAGCTCAAACGTGCTGCGTAACAACAATGAACCTCATTGGTGATTACGGAAGAAGCTCAAACGTGTTGCGTAACACGAGAATGAACCTCATTGGTTCTTGAGGAAGCTCAAATGTGCTGCGTAACCTCACTGGTGATTACAGAAGAAGCTCCAACATGCTGCGTAACACGAGAATGAACCCCATTGGTTCTTGAGGAAGCTCAAATGTGCTGCGTAACACGAGAATTAACCTCACTGGTTCTTGAGGAAGCTCAAATGTGCTGCGTAACATGAGAATGATCCTCATTGGTTCTTGAGGAAGCTCCAAACTTGCTGCGTAACAAGAGAACGAACCCTCATTGGTTCTTGTGGAAGCTCAAACTGCTGCGCAACACGAGAATGAACCTCATTGGTTCTTGAGGAAGCTCAAACGTGCTGCGTAACATGAGAATTAACCCTCATTGGTTCTTGTGGAAGCTCAAACTGCTGCGTAACACGAGAATGAACCTCATTGGTTCTTGTGGAAGCTCAAACTGCTACGTAACATGAGAATGAACCTCATTGGTTCTTGCTGAAGCACAAACGTGCTGCGTAACACGAGAATGAACCTCATTTGGTTCTTGAGGAAGCTCAAACGTGCTGCGAAACAAGAATGAACCTCATTTGGTTCTTGAGGAAGCTCAAACGTGCTGCGAAAAAAGAATGAACCTCATTTGGTTCTTGAGGAAGCTCAAACGTGCTGCGTAACAACAATGAACCTCATTGGTGATTACGGAAGAAGCTCAAACGTGTTGCGTAACACGAGAATGAACCTCATTGGTTCTTGAGGAAGCTCAAATGTGCTGCGTAACCTCACTGGTGATTACAGAAGAAGCTCCAACATGCTGCGTAACACGAGAATGAACCCCATTGGTTCTTGAGGAAGCTCAAATGTGCTGCGTAACACGAGAATTAACCTCACTGGTTCTTGAGGAAGCTCAAATGTGCTGCGTAACATGAGAATGATCCTCATTGGTTCTTGAGGAAGCTCAAATGTGCTGCGTAACACGAGAATTAACCTCACTGGTTTTTGAGGAAGCTCAAATGTGCTGCGTAACATAAGAATGATTCTCATTGGTTCTTGAGGAAGCTCAAATGTGCTGCGTAACATGAGAATGATCCTCATTGGTTCTTGAGGAAGCTCAAATGTGCTGCGAAACAAGAATGAACCTCATTTGGTTCTTGAGGAAGCTCAAACGTGCTGCGAAAAAAGAATGAACCTCATTTGGTTCTTGAGGAAGCTCAAACGTGCTGCGTAACAACAATGAACCTCATTGGTGATTACGGAAGAAGCTCAAACGTGTTGCGTAACACGAGAATGAACCTCATTGGTTCTTGAGGAAGCTCAAATGTGCTGCGTAACCTCACTGGTGATTACAGAAGAAGCTCCAACATGCTGCGTAACACGAGAATGAACCCCATTGGTTCTTGAGGAAGCTCAAATGTGCTGCGTAACACGAGAATTAACCTCACTGGTTCTTGAGGAAGCTCAAATGTGCTGCGTAACATGAGAATGATCCTCATTGGTTCTTGAGGAAGCTCAAATGTGCTGCGTAACACGAGAATTAACCTCACTGGTTTTTGAGGAAGCTCAAATGTGCTGCGTAACATGAGAATGATTCTCATTGGTTCTTGAGGAAGCTCAAATGTGCTGCGTAACATGAGAATGATCCTCATTGGTTCTTGAGGAAGCTCAAATGTGGTGCGTAACCCGAGAATGAACCTCATTGGTGATTACGGAAGAAGATCAAACGTGCTGCGTAACCATAAAACATGCTTCCGTTTACCACAACTGTATGAGATAGTTGATCAATGTTTATATGTGAATAAAAGCCTAAATTCAATCTGTTCATCATATTAAGCCATCAAGTCTTCAGAGAATTTGGACTAAACCGCTCAATTCATATGGATTAGAGCTGTCAGTAAAGGGACAGAAAACTCTCAGATCTCATTAAAAACATAATTTGTGTTCAGAAGATGAACGAAAGTCTTATGGGTTTGGAATGACATCAGTGTGAGTAAATGACAATCAAACAAGCTGTACAAATACCTTTGCTAGTACTGGATTTACACAACAATTTGGGTCATACTCCACATTTTAGATCTGCAATTGTTGTCGTGATTTTGGAAAGCTGTTAGGAAGGGTGGATGGGTATTAAGCTGTTTGGAGGCCACATGTTAAAATGCGAGGTAGTGTCAACACCTGGGGATGTTTGTGGAAAAACGTCTGCAGTTTTGTAAGCAGTTACGTAGGTGCTTGAACTTGGACCAAAAAAAAACGAATAGCTTTCTCCTCTCTTGTCACTCCACACCCCACAAAGGCCACTTTCAGTCCGCCTTGATGAAAACGTCCCATAGTGTACTCATCGTCAATGGAGAGAAGTTGTGTGTAATATTTGGTCTGATTGCCTGTCAGTCAAACTCTCGGCGAAGGGTAAATTACTATTGGTGCTCAAATATCATTAATGGTTCTTATTAACATTGCTCCTTAATATTTCTGTGAACTGAAAACTTTTGCTGCCAAAACAGCCCTGACCCATCGAGGCATGGACTCCATTAGACCCCTGAAGGTGTGCTGTAGTATTTGGCACCAAGATGTTAGCAGCAGATCCTTTAAGTCCTGTAAGTTGCGAGGTGGGGCCTCCATGGATCGGACTTGTTTGTTCAGCACATCCCACAGATGCTCGATTGGATTGAGATCTGGGGAATTTGGAGGCCAAGTCAACACCTCAAACTCGTTGTTGTGCTCCTCAAACCATTCCTGAACCATTTTTTCTTTGTGGCAGGGCGCATTATCCTGCTGAAAGACACTACAGCCACCAGGGAATATCGTTTCCATGAAAGGGTGTACATGGTCTGCAACAATGCTTAGGTAGGTGGTAAGCTTCCCCAGGTAAGCGACACACTTGGCCATCCACAAGATGTAGAAGAAAATGTGATTAATCAGACCAGGCCAGCTTCTTCCATGGCTCCGTGGTCCAGTTCTGATGCTCATGTGCCCATTGTTGGCGCTTTCGGTCGCCTTTCTATCAGAACCAGCATTAACTTCTTGAGCAATTTGAGCTACAGTAGCATGTCTGTTTGATCAGACCACACGGGGCAGCCTTCACTCCCCACGTGCATCAATGAGCCTTGGCCGCCCATTAACCTGTCGCTGGTTCACCACTGTTCCTTCCTTGGACCACTTTTAATAGATACTGACCACTGCAGACCGGGAACACCCCACAAGAGCTGCAGTTTTGGAGATGCTCTGACCCAGTCGTCTAGCCATCACAATTTGGCCTTGTCAAACTCGCTCAAATCCTTACGCTAGGACTGTGAAGCTTTGGTGTGTTGATGGACTCGATCTACTCCATCTGTGTTTGATCATTATTCTGACTCCCATCTGTATGCAAGTTAGTCACGATTTTCTCAGCTTTTTATCTCAAAATGTTGCTTTTTTCATGAAACTTCAAGTGTTGATAAAAAACGAATGCATGAAGCTAGAATAAAACAGAGGGTCTGTTCTTTCTTTTGATATATTGCATGTTCAGATATCCACATAAGATATTCTGTGGGCCATGAAACTTGTGAAAATGACCAAAAACGCTGGCGGTGACTGGCATATTTCATGTTTACGTTCACTTAAGACATAACTGATTATGTTTACGATGATACTCGACAAGACCGGCATTTTGACATAATTTTGTGTGAATATTAATCAGCAGACAGATAAATCAGTCGGGCTCTAATCATGTGACACTGAAGACTGTAATAATGATAATTCAGTTTTGCTGCACAGGAATAAATTACATTTTACAATGTATTAAAACAAACAAAAAAAGATTTTAAATTGTAATAATATTTCACAATATTACTGTTTTCAAAAACATTCAAAAATATGAATTATTCCAAACTTTTGAACAGTAGTGTATCCATATTTTTCCTGATTTGTATGTTACGAAAAAAGAATATGGTCTTCTTGCAGGGTTGGAAAGTCCCTTGATATCGAGCATTTTTTCTCTCAAAAGGGATGTTTTTTTGTAAAGCAAAATATTTACAAGAGAGGATTTCTCGAGCACGCAGATTGTTTTTGTAAAGGAAAGTGGTCTCTCATTGTGATACCCATTACTACTGATTGTCTTTTCATTTAAAGTGCAGAATTTTATATCCTGCACATTCCTTTCCAAATGGGAAAAGATTCTTCCAGTATGTGACCTGTATGTGGACCTCGATAAGAAGTGAATTTGTCTTCATACTGCATTCTGTCATGAACAAATTTGCAAAATATGCGAACATGCTTCATGCATGGATTGTGCCTTGCAACCTATGAATGCACAGATGGTGATCAGTGATCTAAAAGTTCAGTGTTCTTGTTTGACCTAGTTTGATGTCATTATGTTGTTGATCTCTGGACGTTGTGTTCTTTTGGTGGGATGACGAAAGAGTCTGTGAGACTGAAGCTCTGTCAGCTCGACTTCAGGGAGAGAATATTGAAAGCAGCTACAGCATTCTGCCTTCTTCTTGGCATATCCGCTAATGTGTGCTGATGCAAGACAGATGCATTTAAAGGATGCTTTTAGCCAGGGGACTATTATGTGATAAATACACAGATGCCCTGCTTACACACATGCTATATGTGAAATTAAGGCTGTCAATGTATCGTTATAATTTAGTGCAGTTAAATGATGCAGTAAATCATCACCAAACCATTTTAACTACACATTGTCATTGGAAAAGCCAGTAATGGTATGTTTAAGTTTCATGAATATTTACTACTCATAACTTGACTGAAAGAAGTGAAATCTTTAATGAATGATATGTCAGAATGATTCAAACCATTAGTTTGTCTTAAGGCCTGTTCACACCAGGAACGATACCTATAATGATAACTATTAGCTCGAGCTCTTTAAAGCAGGATGGATTCTGATTGGCTGTCAATGTTTTTAATCGTTCATCAGATGAAAAAAATCGCTCTGAAAGTAAGCTCAAGTACCCATTAAGCCAGGGGTGTCCAAAGTTGGTCCTGGAGGGCCACTGCCCTGCAGAGTTTAGCTCCAACTTGTCTCAACACACCTGTCTGGAAGTTTCTAGTATGCCTAATAAGACCTTGATTAGCTGGTACAGGTATGTTTAATTGGGGTTGGAGCTCAGATTATAAAAAGAAAAAACTAATTTATCATCCTATTTGATGTATTAACCAATTAATGTGTTTGTTACTACACTCACCTAAAGGATTATTAGGAACACCATACTAATACTGTGTTTGACCCCCTTTCGCCTTCAGAACTGCCTTAATTCTACGTGGCATTGATTCAACAAGGTGCTGAAAGCATTCTTTAGAAATGTTGGCCCATATTGATAGGATAGCATCTTGCAGTTGATGGAGATTTGTGGGATGCACATCCAGGGCACGAAGCTCCCGTTCCACCACATCCCAAAGATGCTCTATTGGGTTGAGATCTGGTGACTGTGGGGGCCATTTTAGTACAGTGAACTCATTGTCATGTTCAAGAAACCAATTTGAAATGATTCGAGCTTTGTGACATGGTGCATTATCCTGCTGGATGTAGCCATCAGAGGATGGGTACATGGTGGTCATAAAGGGATGGACATGGTCAGAAACAATGCTCAGGTAGGCCGTGGCATTTAAACGATGCCCAATTGGCACTAAGGGGCCTAAAGTGTGCCAAGAAAACATCCCCCACACCATTACACCACCACCAACAGCCTGCACAGTGGTAACAAGGCATGATGGATCCATGTTCTCATTCTGTTTACGCCAAATTCTGACTCTACCATCTGAATGTCTCAACAGAAATCGAGACTCATCAGACCAGGCGACATTTTTCCAGTCTTCAACTGTCAAATTTTGGTGAGCTCGTGCAAATTGTAGCCTCTTTTTCCTATTTGTAGTGGAGATGAGTGGTACCCGGTGGGGTCTTCTGCTGTTGTAGCCCATCCGCCTCAAGGTTGTGCATGTTGTGGCTTCACAAATGCTTGAATCAGTCGGCCCATTCTCCTCTGACCTCTAGCATCAACAAGGCATTTTCGCCCACAGGACTGCCGCATACTGGATGTTTTTCCCTTTTCACAGCATTCTTTGTAAACTCTAGAAATGGTTGTGCGTGAAAATCCCAGTAACTGAGCAGATTGTGAAATACTCAGACCGGCCCGTCTGGCACCACGCTCAAAATTGCTTAAATCACCTTTCTTTCCCATTCTGACATTCAGTTTGGAGTTCAGGAGATTGTCTTGACCAGGACCACACCCCTAAATGCATTGAAGCAACTGCCATGTGATTGGTTGATTAGATAATTGCATTAATGAGAAATTGAACAGGTGTTCCTAATAATCATTTAGGTGAGTGTATATACCTCCTGTAATTTCAAGCTAATCAGACCATTGCACACTGAGTTATGGGTATTCATGTGTTCACACTGTCTGGTGGCCATTTTGAAAGCTGTCTGAAAACTTTCAACAAAAGAGGAGCCCCTTAAATGTGCATTTTTTAGATGTTTAAGCCTTTATTTTCAATAATTATAACTTCTTACTGCAAAATTAAGAGATTAATATTTAGTCTTTTGCATATTATAACCTGGAACCTGGATGTGGGAAATAATTACAGTTAGATCCAAAAGATAATTTTAGCAACATAGCGCAGGTTCTGCAGAACACTGTTAGCTTACTAGCTGTATAAGATTGTGTGCTACACTAATATATTACTTCACAGGCATTACTGACTTGTACTTTTAAATCCATTATATTATAAATTTACAGTTTATTGATGTTCTGTGGTTTTACACTGCTGTCATTTTTAAAGACTTTATTGTAAGGTGAGCTTAAAGGCTGCACTACTATGAAAATCACAGCTTCAGTGTGACATCTATAAGAAAAAGTATAATTTCATAGATATTTTCAATAATAGCTGTTCATATTAAAATATGTATGAACTTAATACATGACCTAGATTATTTATTTAGCAAAATTGTCCTTTTAAATTTAATTGAATCATATTTATTAATTAAAAAAAGCTCCAATAAAGCTCAGTTTGCTCCCTTTAAGTTCATCCACATTGAACGTCTATGTAAATACTTCATAAACAGACATTAAATATTAACTGATGGTTGTCACTTCAAGTTAATCTTTAGAAAATTATTCTTTAAGAATGTTGTTTAAAATAAACAAGAATTTCCCCCCAAAAACATGTTGTGAGCTTAATGGGACAGGGGTGTGCTTAAAGGGTACATTAAGCACAGCCAGACTTTTTGCATTTAATGATATATATCTTAATTTAAATGCTTTTGTCATTTAAAATAAAATTAAATATTATTGTGTGAGAGATTAATATTTTATTTTAACATAACTTCTTGTACTCAAACCAATACCCTGTGCACTAAAATGTCTCAATGTAGATTTTGGTGAGCTTAATAGGTACGTTTACCCTATATCTTTATTGTTATAGTTATCGTCCTTGGTGTGAATGGGCCTTTAGTTGTTTGTTTCATTGAAGGAACCGGCTTATAGGAGTCATTTGTTCCTGAATTGATTCACTGAACTGATTCATAAGAGTCATTTGCTCACAAATCTTTATGCTTGTCATGCTGTGTTTTGTTTTTTTTAAATAGAAAGATGTTGATTTAGTCACACTCTGATTCAGTGTGTTCATTTAATGAGATGTGATTCAATCAGAGTGATTCAAAGCATGACTTTTTGTGTTGTGAAGTGATTCATTAAAGAGTCATTTGTTCGTGAATTGGACTACACTGGTTACGCTGTTGGTTGTTGATTCACTGAAACAAACTGATTTATAAGAGTCATTTGCTTATGAATCTCTATGCCCTTCACGCTATATGTTTGTTTAGGAACAACTTATTAGAAAGATGTTTTCTTGCCATATTATGTCATTTTGTGTCATAGTAAGTCAAATGTCAAATTGTTCATTAAATATTTTAGATTAATTTAGTTAATCCTAAATTTTTTACCCAGATTTAACAGAACAATAGTCGTACAATTTTCTGGACCCCCTCAATAATTATCCAAAAATGTTTAACTTTTTGTATTATTCGGATGGCTTCATTTTAAAATATGCCTATAATTCATAAACAAAACCTCAGAACTTTACTAAACTAGGTAAGAACATGTGATTCTAAAGAAGTACGCAAAATTGCATGCAGATTGGGTGATCGGTAGGGTTGGGTATCGAAACCAAGTACCTATATAACCGGTATGTAACCGGACCGAATCAGAAAGCAGATTTTGGTGTCACTTAAAATTAAATGTGCTGGTGCTGAGCCAGAGTTGGACGTGCTCAGCGTTTGTCGCATATCACAACTATTCAGTGTTTTCAACCACATCATTCAGGCATTTAAATACACACTAATGTCTATGGAAGCCACAATAACAATCCTTTCAGTTATAATTTGACTATGTGTCTTATTTATATCAGATACACATTATATAGTTAACTATATAGTTTACTCTATTCTTCTCCCAGTTCACTGGTCACTTACTTTCATGAATTTCGTGAGAAGTGGATGAATTTACGTAAATCCGACAGATCCGATTCTCTGAATTGCGGCACAAACTATCCCATCACGCATTATAGATCAACTAACATGATCATTATAAAGTTTTTTAAACAACAAAACACATGCACTTACAAATATTAGAAAATCGGAACATCAGATAGTTCATGACATAGGCCTAGTTAAGAAATTTGTGAATATATTTTGAATAAAAAAATGGCGCGTTGCAAAGCTGCGCAAGATGAGCAATTTAGGTTAAAAAGTATATACATTTTAACTTGTTTTTTTAGAAAATGACCAAGAGAGGTCTAGCTTCGCTAGATAAGACCCTTATTTCTTTTAAATTAAAATAAAGAAAGACATGAACATCATGGATGAGATGGGGGTGAGTAAATTATCAGGAAATTTTCATTTTGAAGTGAACTAATCCTTTAATGGAATTAGCTGTGCTGCAGCCATGTAAACTGGCTTGCTTAAAAATGCCAGTTTATATATCATTAAGTGCTAATTACCTGTATAAATTGTAAAGTTTGCTAAGGTTAGGCCTTAAGAACCGCTACAACAGTTACAGTGCTTGACACTGAAAGCGCTTGATCAGGTCAGTAAAGATGAGATGAACCAACAAATCAACTACTGCGTTGTGCTTTTGAATTTCTACAACTAATCTAATTGTGCAAGCAAGAGCAAAAATTTGGACCTAGTTGAGTCTGTACAGCTGCCTCAAGGACAGTTACATCAGGCTTTGTTAATAGGCGTTGCTAGACTAGACAAAATCCGTGTCATTGAGCTAGAGAATAGGCTAAAATTTAAACATCATTGTCAGCATTTTAGTAATCAATCCACCATGTTCACATGACTCAGAGCAAGACTTCAAAATCAGGAACAGCTTCAAGTGCAAACGAGCATGTCAACATTTAATCAAACAAACTAAAGCAAACCGCAAAATCCCCTTTCACAGTATTTTGACCGACCGAATGGACTGTTTCCTATTGTTTTAAAGAGTCCAAAATGTGGCCACAAGACCCTTTTTCCGGTGATGTCAGATTTTCTTTTGAAAATCTAAACAACACTTCTAATGCAAACAGCCTTTTGCTGCTATTGCACATTGATTTAAAACAAACAGGAATGGCAAAAAAGACAAGGGTGGAAAAGGGACAAATCAAAGTGAATGGGGGTTGTTTATTTGCTTGCTAAAATTCATTAAACAGAAAAAATGTTGCTTTAAAGGAATAGTTCACCCCAAAAATGTAAATTGTGTCATTATTTATCCAAACTCCTCTTCTGTGGAATACAAAAGATGAGTTTTTGAATGTTATACTGGTCACATCTTTCAATATAATTACAGCGAAAGGGGAATGGGTCTCTCAAGCCTAAAAAATGATACTAAAAGCATCTAAAAAGGGGTCCAAATGAGTTGTGCACTATAATAAAAACATCTTTAGAAGTTTTGTGCGACATCATTATTTACTGAAAATCTTAAAATTTGCCTTTAGCACTTTTTGTTCGACTTCATGAGAAAAGTAATGATGTCTGATTCATCAATGCATCATTCTTTTGAGTCAGAACATTTTAATGAATCACTTAATGAAACCAGTCTGAATGATTTATTCATGAATCACACGTTTACCCCACTGACTCTGATCCAGCCACAGTCATATTTATAGTTCATGAATCACCGAGCTCTCTTATGACTCTTTTGTGCGTCCTTTTGAATTTTGACAGGTACGATCCCCATTCACTTTTGAATATTGAAATGAACAGCCGATATATTATGCTCCGCAGACAGTCATATGGTTTTGAAACAGCATGAGGGTGATTTTAAATTATTATAGTGTTCATTTTTGGATAAACTATTGCTTTAAAATCCTCCATTCATATAAATAGTTGGTATTTCTAGCTTTATAGATGCCACCTGTGTGCAAGTTTCCTCTGTATACATGCTGGCATATATAACTAAGCTACTGTACTGTAATTGTTCCCAGCATCTTCCTCTTACCGCTTTACTATTACGCTGTTGCCTCTGGTTTGTTTTACAGCTCTAAATACATCTCTATACAGCCACCTCAAAGTATGCAACATGACAGCATTATGACGGATTACCCCGCAAAACTCTGTCATACACAAACCCGCAGCTCAACCCCTGCTTCTCTGCTGTTTATTTTCATGCTGGGAAGTGGGAATGCATTTCATCACTTTTCAAATCTATAAAATATAGATGTAGCGGTGTGTGATATTGACAAAAAACATTTTTTCGATATTTTCAGTGATTTTGTCGATAACGATAATTAGACAATATTTTGTCTAGTGTGTTTTTGTCCTGGTACATTGGCTGGACTCCCAAAGCTTTTGATATTTTTCATATTCTGTGCGGTGTTCAGTTCAAAGCAGTGGCACATATGAACTAGGGGTAGGCAGTATGAGCCAAATCTTATATCACGATATGAGTAATTTTATTTCACGATAACGATATATCACAGTATGTGACCTGTGCTGGCAAAATGAGTCACAATTAGCAATTTTTCAAAAATTCACATTCTCTATTAAAAAACCTACAAAATGATGTATGATTTGTTGGAATAGGAAAAAATTACTACAGCTACACCTGTTTGAAGTCGATAGATTCTAAAATACTTTAAATGAGTCCACCCCCCAAGATTATTGTTATAAACACGAGCCGCGTCTGAAAGGTAAAGGGGGAGGTGTTGCTGTAATTTATAATAATATCTTCGGTATTACTCAGAAGTCTAGTCTCAAATATAATTCCATTGAAGCTTTGGTGCTTTATGTAACGTTGTGTAGTGAAATTGATAAATCCCGTTTCACATTTGTGCTGGCTACTGTATACAGGCCACCAGGGCACCATACAGACTTTACCAAAGAATTTGCTGATTTTCTATCAGAGTTAGTACTGGCTACAGATAAAGTACTAATTGTCGGTGATTTTAATCAATGAAAAAGACGCATTGGGATTGGCATTTAGAGACATTCTAAACTCTATTGGAGTTAGGCAACACGTATCAGGACCCACTCATCGCCGTAATCATACTTTAGACCTAATATTGTCACATGGAATAAATGTTGATACCGTTGAAATTCTGCAGCAGAGCGATGACATCTCAGATCATTACCTAGTATCATGTATACTTAATTTAGCAAAGGCTGCAAAGCCATCCCCTCGTTTCAAATATGGCAGGGCTATCACTGCTGCGACTAAAGATTGCTTTGTAAATAATCTTCCTCATCAGTTTCATCTCCTCAACATCCCAGATAGCCTAGAGGAACTCGATGTTGCAACAGAAACTATTGACTCTCTCTTTTCCAGCACTTTAGACATAGTTGCTCCTCTGCGCTTAAAGAAGATTAAAGAAAATAGTCCAACGCCGTGGTACAACGAGCACACCCGGGCCCTTAAAACAGCAGCCAGAAAAATGGAGCACAGCTGGAAGAAAACAAAACTGGAAGTTTTTCACTCTTCGTGGAAAGAGAGCATGATTGCATATAGAAAGGCCATAAAAACTGCTAGATCTGTTTATTTCTCGATTCTCTTAGAAGAAAACAAACACAATTTTAGGTATTTATTCGATACAGTGGCTAAATTAACCAAAGATAAAGCTTCAACTTCTGATGTCTGCCAACAGCACAGCAGTAATGAATTTCTTTACTTGTAAGATTGATAATATTAGGAAAAAAAATTATAACCATGCAGCCGTCTACTACAGTATCGCATCAGACAGAGCATTGTAGTGTCACTGAGGAAAAATTCCACTCGTTCACTGCTATAGGAGAAGAAGAATTGGCTAAACTCGTTAAATCATCAAAATCAACAACATGTATGCTCGACCCTATACCGACTAAACTACTAAAAGAGATGCTTCCAGATGTCATAGATCCTCTTCTTAATATCATTAATTCATCTTTGTCATTAGGATATGTACCGAAAACATTTAAGTTGGCTATTATTAAACCACTTATTAAAAAAATGCAACATGATCCTACAGAATGTCAATTATAGGCCAATCTCAAATCTACCCTTTCTGTCAAAAATACTAGAAAAGGCAGTGTCCTCACAATTATGCTCCTTTTTAGAGAGAAATGGTATCTGTGAGGATTTCCAGTCAGGATTTAGACCGTATCATAGTACTGAGACTGCTCTCATTAGAGTTACAAATGATTTACTCTTATCATCCGATCGTGTTTGTATATCTCCATTAGTGTTACTCGATCTTAGAGCTGCATTCGATACCATCGACCACAACATTCTTTTGAATAGACTTGAAAAATTTTGTTGCCATTAGTGGAATTGCATTGGCATGGTTTAAATCATACTTATCTGACCGTTATCAGTTTGTAGCAGTAAATGAAGAGATATCACACCTATCACAAGTTCAGTATGGAGTACCGCAGGGCTCAGTGCTAGGACCGTTGCTTTTCACCCTGTACATGCTACCACTGGGAGATATCATTAGGAAGCATGGCGTTAGTTTTCATTGTTATGCTGACGATACTCAGCTCTATATTTTTTCACGCCCTGACGAAACTTACCAATTTACAAGATTAACGGAATGCATAGCTGATATAAAAAAATTGGATGACTAGTAATTTCCTGCAACTTAATTCAGAAAAAAATGAATTTTTAATTATTGGACAAAAAAACTCCACAAGTAATAACCTAGAATTCTGTCTAACACTTGATGGCTGCTCTGTCAAGCCCTCGTCGTCAGTTAGGAACCTGGG
Organism: Rhinogobio ventralis; assembly: GCA_039654625.1. NCBI lineage: Eukaryota > Metazoa > Chordata > Actinopteri > Cypriniformes > Gobionidae > Rhinogobio > Rhinogobio ventralis. The sequence goes on from CM077216.1 coordinate 21,940,438, forward strand.
TTTGCTCTTTGATACCAGTCTCTCATTTAAAAGCCACGTTTCTAGCATCTGTAAAACTGCATTCTACCATCTTAAAAATATATCTAAATTTCTGCACATGCTTTCAATGCAAAATGCTGAAAAGTTAGTACATGCGGTCATGACCTCAAGGCTAGATTATTGTAATGCTCTACTGGGTGGTTGCCCTGCTCTCTTAATAAATAAACTGCAGCTGGTCCAAAACGCAGCAGCTCGAGTTCTTACTAGAACCAGGAAGTATGACCATATTAGCCCGGTTCTGTCAACACTGCACTGGCTCCCTATTAAACATTGCATACATTTTAAAATCTTGCTAATTATTTACAAATCACTAAATGATTTAGCTCCCCAGTACTTGAGCGAGCTCTTAACGCATTATACTCTGTCATGTCTATTGTGGTCTCAAAATTCTGGCCAGTTGATAATACCTAGAATATCAAAATCAACTGCAGGCGGTCGATCCTTTTCCTATTTAGCACCTATTTAACAGTCTTCCTAGCATTGTTCGGGAAGCAGACACACTCCGTCAGTTTAAATCTAGACTAAAAACGCATCTCTTTACTATGGCATATACATAAAATATTTTTAATTTATATTATTCAAATCAATTAAATGATTGTTAGGCTGCATTAACTAGGTCAGCCGGAACTGGGAACACTTCCCCTAACACCCGATGTACTTGTTACATCATAAGAAGAATGGCATCTACGCTAATGTTAGTCTCTCTGTTTATCTCTGTTGATAACGATAATTATCACGATAAATGTCAAATATTTATTTCTTTCGAATTTAAAGGCAGATTTTGCTCCTAAGTGAAAGTAGTAGAAACCAGACTGTTAATTGTGGTTTTAAACTCTTTATTGTCAGAATATGACAAACACTTCACGTTTTTGAATTCCTTTTCCAGTCATTTTTCCTTAACAAAATAAATTTCTTAATAGAAAAAATGAATGTCTTAGTTTCTGCATGTGTTAACGGGTGATATTGTTTCGAGTCATGAAACAGGTTTGTGTTGCCTGACTTTGGCATATATCTTCGGCACAGTTTGCAGTGCAGGCTGCAATATTAATATTACATGGTTTGTTTTAGAAATGCACATTTGACAGTGAGTTGACAGTAGCAGTAGCTTGAGTTAGGAGGATGCAGATGTAAATTTATGTTCATCAACAAAAACACAGACATCTGTAAAAATTGTAACAACCTCATTTTTATATGGTAAAATTTAAGTTTTATTAAAATTAACCATTGGTTTTCCATAGTATCAGATTTAGATAACCACAGATAAAAACACGCATATAGCTCTTCACTACCATGGTAAAATGTATCTATATGGTTTCTATGGTATTTGTATGAAAAACAGTAGCCTAAAAACATTTAGTATAAATGCACAAATAAAAATACTGTAATAATACTTCATTACTCCTTTAATACATTTAATACATGTCTACATTAATAATATAATACAATTCTATATGAATATATCCCACATTGTTAGTGTTACAACAGTAAATCCCAAAAAAACTACAGAAGATCGAAAAGCCTTCTGACTGTATCATTGCGCAGTGTTTCTCCTGTTTGTCAGCGCTGTTCCATCTGGCTTTAAGCTAGTTTAAATCACCGAGACATTTGTGTTTGTCGCTGAATTCACGCGCTTCTCACTGGATCTCACAGCTGTTTAGTGTTCGCGTGACCAAGATCTGCTGTAGCTAGCTCGCGGTGCGCTGGCGTTTGGACTTTGACCCGAGCGGATAAATGGTCTGTGTGACGCGGTTCAAATGAGTAACAATTCGTGCTACCTTTTATCAACAACATCGTCATCTTTGGATGATAACTCAAGGTTAATTTCATTTTTGATTTAACGTTCATTGCCGCTTCCACAAATTTTTTCCTTCTCGTGTCGAGTTTTCTTTGCCGTTTATTTCTGCTGTGTGATTGGGTGTTAGAGTAATCTATATCAAGTAAAAATGTCCAGATCTTATCATCGTTATCGACATGAATTTCATCACGATTCGATATGATATCGTTTATCGGCCCATTCCTAACTGCAGTCAGCCGGATCCGGGCCGTATCCAGATCAGATGGTAGACCTGCACCCAGACAGGACCAACGCATCCCTGAATTGTCTGCAGAGACCGTGTCAATTAGTCTCCCCTCTGAAATTGCCTCATCGACATGGCATCCTCAATGAATCCGTCTCCGGCGTGATGACTCCGAATCTTTCGAATATTCCTATTTAATAATTGTTTAATCGACACGTCATCAATAAACCCGTCTCCGGCGTGATGCCTCCGATCTTTCGAATATTCCGATCTAATATGACTTCTGACCTGTAAGGTTGCCAAAGTAATAATCATACACTGTTTGTTAATTGGCCAGAGGAGAACTGGCTCCCCGACTGAGCCTGGTTTCTCCCAAGGTTTATTTTTCTCCATTATGCCACCTGATGGAGTTTTGGTTCCTTGCCACTGTCGCCTTTGGCTTGGCTTGCCCAGTTGGGGACACTACATTTTCAACTAAATATCCAAATAAAGTTAATTACTAAACTAAATTAACTATATCAACTAAATTACTGAAATGCCCATATTGTCGCTGTATGACAATTGAAATGAGCTGGATGACTGACCAGTTTTCTCCAGAGCGGCTGTACAGCCGAATCAAATTCTGTTGCATTATTTTCTTGTTAACACTGTGAAGCTGCTTTGAAACAATCTGCATTGTAAAAAGCACTGTATAAATAAAGTTGACTTGACTTGACTTAAAGGCAATTTTGAGAAAAATCAAGTTAAAGTTTTCTGAAAGTTCCACAACAAAATCACCTTGCAACCTTAAAATCCCTGGTAATAAAACCAAATTTGAAACACACCAAGTTAACACCAAATATCTATAGAAAAAAAAAAATATATATATATATATTTTCCCATGATACCACAATTGTTTGATTAACATTAATAAAACAGACAACCTAAGACCTACTGTTCCAATATGGATGTTTTATAATGTTACACATCAGATGTTTTCCCCCAACAGTTAACCAAACATTATAATTATTTTGAAATTATAGTTCTGTGGGATCGAGCTCTGCCTAAGGCATCTTAGTGCGCACGCGTCGGATCTGTCAGTCAGCGTGAGTGATCGTTTTCATGGACAAAGGAAAGGTACTCCTCTAATAAATAAAATAATAAAGATACTTTTAGATGTTTAATTGCTATTTGGAGCATTGGGATCGCTAGACGAGGGCTTAATGAACTCATTTTTGTGAAAACCTCAAATTCGACCAAAATTGACATTTTAGCATTTATTCTTATTAAAGTTACAAAAGTAAATCTGTTGCGCAATGAGAGATTTTCTCTTTTTTGTGGTTTGATTAACATTAATAATGACAGCAAATACATGATGCTGTCACTTTAAGACCGACTGCACGGATCCAATATACTCGTGCATTTTCTTTCTCAACCGTTTGCGTTCACTTAAAGACCCCCTGGTGAAAATCAAGTTTTTAATGTTGTTTATATGTCTGTGGTGTTTTCAAAATGCTTTAAGACATACCATGTGCAAATTCATAAGTCAACACCATTGCTGAGTATTTTCTCTTTAAAAATGCAGTGAACCAAAGACCCTGGTTTGAAAGCGCAGGTGTTTCTGACGTTACAAACACCTAACCAATCACATCAACGTGTGGGCGGGCTTTAGCATATCATTAACTATTCTCTGAAGCAGACGAGTCTCAAGAGAAGCCAGGATATCCCGGTATATTTTTCTGTTGATATGATAAATCGGGTAGATTTGGCAATATAGCGGGTTAATAATGTAATGATGTTATGATGAACTCCACTGACGTTCTAAGTTGTTTTAAGCATTTCTAAGGATGCTGATTTTTGTAAGGCAGACTGAGATGGCGAACGGGAACATGGTTTGTGTAACATTAGCAACACATTATTAGCTTTTTAATGTAGTCAAGCAAAATCATGTTGTAAAGAGTGCCATTGTGCAGCGTTTATCTCAGTTGGCCAACTGTATTTCTGAGCTCGAGTGAGCTCACATATGTCATTTTGGTGAATAAAGATGAGTTTTAAGGGATAAAATTATTGACTACAAGGGGATGCTTGCAAAGGCACCATTCAAGCCTAAGCGCACATCTCTCTGACAGCACATGCGTATAGTGAAATGAGTTGTCTTTCGCGGCTTACTGTGCTTCAACAGATTAAAATCGCTTGTTTTTAAACTGCAATACTTAAAAAAAAACATGCAAATGATAAGCTTTCATGACTGCGTAGCACAGCAACATCCCGTGAACGTAACCGTGATAGAGATATTCCAAAATCTCTACCGGTTCACAAAATTTCACATTATGAGGTAGGGATGCACTGAAAAGAAAATTCTAGGCAGAAAGCGAAAATTCAGGATGTACTTGGCCGAGAACCGAAACCGAAAATAAATAATACATTGATAATCAATAGCCTGTTCAACACTCAAATAGCTAAAACTGTATTGTACAAACATTTCATTTGCACATAAGGCAGTTTTTATATCAAGGTTTTAATGACAGAATAGATTCTACTCCAGTTTGTTGGTGAAATATAACACTTAAACAACAATAAACTGTAGTAACTTGTTTTCATGACACATTTATTCAAACATACGTTAAATAATGAAGACAACACTAACAGGCTAAGTAAAAATAGGCCTATAATGAATATGTAGCCTAATACTAGAGATGCACAACCCTCTACAATGCGAGTAAATCACTCGCATATGCGAGTAAATCTTCACTCTGGGCTACTAAATAATATCTATCATTAGCCATTGGCAAGTAATATCTAAGCATTTATTAGCCAGTGTGTGTGTTAGAGGCTAAGAATAAGTTTAGCATAGATATATTTTCACTCGCTGAACACTCAAAAAAACAGAGTTTCGCTCTCTGTGAAGCGATCTGTCTATTTCAGTCCAGCTCAACGAATGTGCAGCGTACATGTGTGTAATACTCTAGTGAGTAAAGGGAGAGAATCTTAAATACCACGCAGAATCGACACGCTACATGTAAACGATAGTCTTTGTTGTATTTTCCTCAAAATAACGAATTTCATTTGGAAATATTCTGCTTTTAAGAACAAGCTGAAAATATGCGGTTTCTCCGGTAGTGGGCGGAGCTAATGCGCAAACTCAATCTCATAGGCTGGCGCTCATCTATTACCGTCCCTGTTTTGATTTCAGCAAATCACAGGGATGCAAACAGCGGGGGGGGGGGGGGGGGGGGGCGTGGTCTGAGAGGGTCTGATTAGGTCTGATTATAATTTCACCAACAGTAATTCTGGATTGCCTTCAACAAACAAGTGAATAGGAGCTAAGCAAATCAGAACACCAAAACAGCAGTACACGCGCAAGCGTGAACCACTAGTGTTTGTTCTTGCTGAGTATCTTTTACGGTCTATGGTTTCTGCCACTGCAACAAATTTCTCCCTTAGACCAGAGTTCGGCGCCGTGCCTTCCCGTCTTACTGGCAACTGGTGAAAAGTTAAGGATATTTTTGGTTTATAATGTTTACAGGGTTTTTCCTGCATAGAGAATTACGAGGTGGCCGCCACTGTCAAATTTCTTCTGTCGACAAAACTCAGACAGGCAGTCACATGCTCAAATTAGGCCTGTCCTGATAATTAAATAATCATCAGAAATATATATCGTCACATGATCCTCTTCAGCAATCATTCTTATATTATGATTTGCTGGTACAAAGTCATCTAAAGCCATTCCATAGCTGAATGTGAGGGACAGAAGAATATTTACATCGTTAAAGTTCACAGAAACTCGTCTTCCCTCCGCTGCGTCTGTCAATCATTCTCCGCTCAGCATTCAAACAACACATCGCGTTCGGTTACGACAGGCAGCACGGTAAAACTCTCCAAGATGACATATTCCCGTTATTATACTTGATATGTAGATAAAGAGCTGTGGATTTGCATAAAATGACTTTATCTTGCTGGAGTTTATAGCTGTTTATGAACAATGTTGTACTCGCTATTGGGTGACAACACAAGGACTATTAATTAGCATCACACGCACAATACTTGGAATTTAAAACTGTGAAGAAACAAATGAATAGTAAACCGTTGGACAGATATACATTATAGACTAGGATTTGTGCGCTCAATATCTCTTCTCTTTGTGCCGTGAACTTTTAATGCGCACTAGTGCAGCGCTGCGCACCCTGACTCCATGTTGCTTTAAGCGCATCATCCTGCACCCGGGATATGCATAAGCACTTTGTGCCACTATGTTTTGAAGCGTTTTATATTATGGTTTTGTGCACTGAAAGATTATTAAAAGCCTATCTTGTTCTCTCGTATCTATCATATCTTTGTTGCCCCATTAAAAAGCTGCACATTACGTTTACAATAAACATGTTACAAGCACGCCAGGCTCCACCCTCTCCCAACCACAGCACACTGCATCACCAGAATACTGATCACACACACCTGCACGCCATCATCACCAGTAATCACCACCAGCACTTAAGCCCCATGCATTCACTCAGTCACTGTCCGGTCTCGTTCGCACATAGCACAGCTTATGCTTACCTCAAGGACTCCCCTGTGATACCTACCTGCATTCTCCTCGTTTCTCCAAGTCTCCAGTGTTCTCCGTGTCCTGTCTCCAAGTCTATGTGTCTCCTGTGTATGCTGTTCCCTCTGTCTCCTCCGGTTGATTTTCCAGCACCATCTACACACAAGAGTACAGTATCATCCAGTTATCTGCTACATTCATCTGCTAACATCTTCCTTTCACTGAAATTGAATATTCCAAATTAGTGTCTGTGTATTTTGATTTTCAGAATTTAATTTTACTCTATGTGCCTATAGGGGTGGGCCGGGGATGGCAGGGGTTGGTAGCAATGTAAGTATCTGGATTTTTGCCGCGGGGCGAGGGCTTCGATTACCTCTCTCTTTTTTGACCATACATGTGTTTGCATCCCAGAAATCAGTTCGAGCAAACGCAGACAACGTGATTTAATATTCATGAACCCAGCAGCTCATCATTTCTTAGTGTGTTGTACACTCACCTAAAGGATTATTAGGAACACCTGTTCAATTTCTCATTAATGCAATTATCTAATCAACCAATCGCATGGCAGTTGCTTCAATGCATTTAGGGGTGTGGTCCTGGTCAAGACAATCTCCTGAACTCCAAACTGAATGTCAGAATGGGAAAGAAAGGTGATTTAAGCAATTTTGAGCGTGGCATGGTTGTTGGTGCCAGACGGGCCGGTCTGAGTACTTCACAATCTGCTCAGTTGCTGGGATTTTCACGCACAACCATTTCTAGAGTTTACAAAGAATGGTGTGAAAAGGGAAAAACATCCAGTATGCGGCAGTCCTGTGGGCGAAAATGCCTTGTTAATGCTAGAGGTCAGAGGAGAATGGGCCGAATGATTCAAGCTGATAGAAGAGCAACTTTGACTGAAATAACCACTCGTTACAACCAAGGTATGCAGCAAAGCATTTGTGAAGCCACAACACGCACAACCTTGAGGCGGATGGGCTACAACAGCAGAAGACCCCACCGGGTACCACTCATTTCCACTACAAATAGGAAAAAGAGGCTACAATTTGCACGAGCTCACCAAAATTGGACAGTTGAAGACTGGAAAAATGTTGCCTGGTCTGATGAGTCTCGATTTCTGTTGAGACATTCAGATGGTAGAGTCAGAATTTGGCGTAAACAGAATGAGAACATGGATCCATCATGCCTTGTTACCACTGTGCAGGCTGGTGGTGGTGGTGTAATGGTGTGGGGGATGTTTTCTTGGCACACTTTAGACCCCTTAGTGCCAATTGGGCATCGTTTAAATGCCACGGCCTACCTGAGCATTGTTTCTGACCATGTCCATCCCTTTATGACCACCATGTACCCATCCTCTGATGGCTACTTCCAGCAGGATAATGCACCATGTCACAAAGCTCGAATCATTTCAAATTGGTTTCTTGAACATGACAATGAGTTCACTGTACTAAAATGGCCCCCACAGTCACCAGATCTCAACCCAATAGAGCATCTTTGGGATGTGGTGGAACGGGAGCTTCGTGCCCTGGATGTGCATCCCACAAATTTCCATCAACTGCAAGATGCTATCCTATCAATATGGGCCAACATTTCTAAATAATGCTTTCAGCACCTTGTTGAACCAATGCCACGTAGAATTAAGGCAGTTCTGAAGGCGAAAGGGGGTCAAACACAGTATTAGTATGGTGTTCCTAATAGTCCTTTAGGTGAGTGTATATTCTTATTAATAGTAGAATTAGTAGTAGTAGTATTATCTTTTAATAATAATTATTATCTTTTTTGTTTTACAGAAACACTGAATGAGCACCACCAGTCCTAAGTTCAGTTAAAATGACAAATATGCATTCATACATGATTAAGTTTTAGTTCTAATTACTAATGTTCTGTCATTAAATAGTGCTTGATAATCATAATAGCATAATATATACACTCACCTAAAGGATTATTAGGAACACCATACTAATACTGTGTTTGACCCCCTTTCGCCTTCAGAACTGCCTTAATTCTACGTGGCATTGATTCAACAAGGTGCTGAAAGCATTCTTTAGAAATGTTGGCCCATATTGATAGGATAGCATCTTGCAGTTGATGGAGATTTGTGGGATGCACATCCAGGGCACGAAGCTCCCGTTCCACCACATCCCAAAGATGCTCTATTGGGTTGAGATCTGGTGACTGTGGGGGCCATTTTAGTACAGTGAACTCATTGTCATGTTCAAGAAACCAATTTGAAATGATTCGAGCTTTGTGACATGGTGCATTATCCTGCTGGAAGTAGCCATCAGAGGATGGGTACATGGTGGTCATAAAGGGATGGACATGGTCAGAAACAATGCTCAGGTAGGCCGTGGCATTTAAACGATGCCCAATTGGCACTAAGGGGCCTAAAGTGTGCCAAGAAAACATCCCTCACACCATTACACCACCACCACCAGCCTGCACAGTGGTAACAAGGCATGATGGATCCATGTTCTCATTCTGTTTACGCCAAATTCTGACTCTACCATCTGAATGTCTCAACAGAAATCGAGACTCATCAGACCAGGCAACATTTTTCCAGTCTTCAACTGTCCAATTTTGGTGAGCTCGTGCAAATTGTAGCCTCTTTTTCCTATTTGTAGTGGAGATGAGTGGTACCCGGTGGGGTCTTCTGCTGTTGTAGCCCATCCGCCTCAAGGTTGTGCGTGTTGTGGCTTCACAAATGCTTTGCTGCATACCTCGGTTGTAACGAGTGGTTATTTCAGTCAAAGTTGCTCTTCTATCAGCTTGAATCAGTCGGCCCATTCTCCTCTGACCTCTAGCATCAACAAGGCATTTTCACCCACAGGACTGCCGCATACTGGATGTTTTTCCCTTTTCACACCATTCTTTGTAAACTCTAGAAATGGTTGTGCGTGAAAATCCCAGTAACTGAGCAGATTGTGAAATACTCAGACCGGCCCGTCTGGCACCAACAACCATGCCACGCTCAAAATTGCTTGAATCACCTTTCTTTCCCATTCTGACATTCAGTTTGGAGTTCAGGAGATTGTCTTGACCAGGACCACACCCCTAAATGCATTGAAGCAACTGCCATGTGATTGGTTGATTAGATAATTGCATTAATGAGAAATTGAACAGGTGTTCCTAATAATCCTTTAGGTGAGTGTGTGTATATATATATATATATATATATATATATATATATATATATTACGGGAATTAAATAAAGGCTGTGAGGGATAGGCATCTCTTCAGTGGGTTGTACTGTTATTTCATCTATTTTTGGATTGGTCTGATGAAACTGCAAAAATATCTTTCTAAGAAATTTTAGTAGACAAAAAACTCCAGACAACATGAGCTGTGGAAAATTATGTGATCTAGGAGCTTTTTACAGCGGATACCATTGAAAACACGGCAAGTCTATCCCTCACAGCCTCGCTTTCATACCTGTCATGGCGCTGCTCTCAATAAGGTCTATTGGCCCACTGTCAAGATATTCAGGTCTTTAGATATGACTCTAGCCCCTCTGCTGTAACTCTATGGGATTCTTACTTTAGTTTGTCCCCTTTTGCCCCTCTTTTTGCTGTACCTTCGTCTCTTTTCTCACTGTTTTTCTTTGATAACACTGTTGCATGTTCTCGAGCCAGTCCAAATCCAAGTGCACAGCAGAACTTCCTCTTCAGCAGACTAGACGATTAATAAATGATGTGGGCTGTCCAGCTGGTTTCTATCCAGATGTAATCAAACAGCTGAGGAACATGGGATTTGCAGCCTGGCTGTAATGACTTCTAACAGCAATGTCTGTCCTGACTGATGTTACACTGGTGCCCAGATAGAAGCCTCTGAGAAAACCCTGCTGGCCAGAACTGACCTCAAAACAGGCTCTGACTGTCTGCCGCTACCTGTATCTCAGGTTGTCTCCTTTTTCCTCTCAACACTCTCTTCGTCTCCTGGTCTTCCACCTTCCCACAGGACAGTTTTGTTGCTCATAGGTTGATCTTTTATAGCTCAGAATACTTGTAGAGATTTTTTCATGCAAAATTTAGTAATGGTATGTTTGTGTTTTGCATATCGACTTTTTCCTTTTTTCCAATTTTGAATAACAATAATAATAACATTTTTATATTTTTCTTTTTTTTTTTCTTCTTTTTTTTTAAATCTGCATATGTATTTGTCTATGTAAAATTGTGTTTTTTTCAATGATAAAAAAGTTGTGTGCTTTACATACACACATGCATATAAAACATAATATAGTATAGTATAGTATAATATATACACTGATCACGCATAACATTATGACCTAATATTGTGTTGGTCCCCCTTTTGCTGCCAAAACAGCCCTGACCCGTCGATGCATGGACTCCACTAGACCCCTGAAGGTGTGCTGTAATATCTGGCACCAAGATGTTGGCAGCAGATCCTTTAAGTCCTGTAAGTTGTGAGGTGGGGCCTCCATGGATCGGACTTGTTTGTTCAGCACATCCCACAGATTCTCAATTGGATTGAGATCTGGGGAATTTGGAGGCCAAGTCAACACCTCAAACTCGTTGTTGTGCTCCTCAAACCATTCCTGAACCATTTTTGCTTTGTGGCAGGGTGCATTATCCTGCTGAAAGAGGCCGCAGCCACCAGGGAATACCATTTCCATGAAAGGGTGTACATGGTCTGCAACAATGCTTATGTAGGTGGTACGTGTCAAAGTAACATCTACATGGATGGCAGGACCCAAGGTTTCCCAGCAGAACATTGCCCAAAGCATCACACTGCATCTGTCGGCTTGCCTTCTTCCCATAGTGCATCCTGGTGCCGTGTGTTCCCCAGGTAAGTGACACACGCACCCGGCGATCCACGTGATGTAAAAGAAAACGTGATTCATCAGACCAGGCCACCTTCTTCCATTGCTCCGTGGTCCAGTTCTGATGCTCACATGCCCACTGTTGGCATTTTCGGCAGTGGACAGGGGTCAGTATGGGCACCCTGACTGGTCTGCGGCTATGCAGCCCCACACACCACAAACTGCGATGCACTGCACTGTGTATTCTGACACCTTTCTATCAGAACCAGCATTAACTTCTTGAGCAATTGGAGCTACAGTAGCTTGTCTGTTTAATCGGACCACACGGGCCAGCCTTTGCTCCCCACGTGCATCAATGAGTCTTGGCCGCCCATGACCCTGTCACCGGTTCACCACTGTTCCTTCCTTGGACCACTTTTGATAGATATTGACCACTGCAGACCGGAAACACCCCACAAGAGCTGCAGTTTTGGAGATGCTCTGACCCAGTCGTCTAGCCATCACAATTTGGCCCTTGTCAATCTCGCTCAAATCCTTACGCTTGGCCATTTTTCCTGCTTCTAACACATCAACTTTGAGGACAAAATGTTCACTTGCTGCCTAATATATCTCACCCACTAACAGGTGCCGTGATGAAGAGATAATTAGCATTATTCACTTCACCTGTCATTGGTTATAATGTTATGCCTGATCAGTGTATACATACACAGAAAACTATAGGTTTGTTTTTCCTCAGGTGTTTTGTATATCTAATAGTACTATAAGATGGAAAAAAAATACTGTCCATGGAAAAGAAGCCAAGCATTTTCTAGATACTATTTTACACATTTATAGTAAATGGATCTTTAAACATGCATATATAGCCAGCTTTATCTTTCAGTATGGGGGTTTCTTGTAAGAGGATCATCATTTTTGTGTGCGTGTTACATATAAATGCGATATTACAGCAATCTCCTATGTGATTGTTTCCCGTGGGTCGAGTGCCCACATACGTGCCCTGATCCTCTCCAAGTGTTATGCTGTATTCCCGGCTGGATGCTGCAAATGTGTTGCTATTTATCGAGTGCAGTAAAACTTTGGCATCTGATATTGCATCCCTCTGGGTATGTGGTGTCTGTAAATGAGTGAATAAATAAAAACAAGCTTCCATTCCTACTCTGACCTAGAGCAACCCAAGGATCTGCTCAGTTCTGGGTCCTATAATGGGACAGATGTGTCTATTTTTGGGCTTTGTGCTCTTTATACATTAATGGAAGCCCCTCAGACTGTTTACTTGTAACTATTCTTCAGTTGTTTTCCCGTGGCCCCCATTTTTTACACAGTCCCACGACTTTTCAGGGGAGTTTTATTAAGAAAACTTTTGCATTGCTCTTGCTTTTTCATAGCTTTGTTCAGATCGCATCCAAATGATTGTGTCTAAATACAGACTTGGGAAGGCCACAGATGGGGTTGTCATTAAGTTGGGGGTCGGGGTTAAGTGGGACAGATGGCCCATTTCTGTGTAATGTTGTGCAGTGCTGAATATGCTGCTACAACACATGTGGCTATACACTGTCATCGGTTTCATACAGACAGCCGTTTCCACAGACCAGTGAGCTATTGCTTAAATTCACAGGGAATTTTATAAACTTTGGATGATGATTATGTCTGATTTGAGTGCTTAAAGGGTTAGTTCACCCAAAAATGAAAATAATGTAATTTATTACTCACTCTCATGCCGTTCCAGACCCATAAGACCTCCGTTCATCTTCGGAACACAAATTAAGATATTTTTGTTGAAATCCGATGGCTCAGAAAAGCCGCCATTGGCAGCAATGACATTTCCTCTCTCAAGACCCATAAAAGGTACTAAAGACGTCGTTAAAAAGCCCATCTCACTACAGTGGTTATAAAATAATTATATGAAGCGACGAGAATAGTTTTTGGGTGCAAAAAAAAAAACTAAATAACGACTTATATAGTGATGGCCGATTTCAAAACACTGCTTCATGAAGCTTCGGAGCGTTATGAATCAGCGTATCGAATCAGCGGTTCGGATCGCGTGTCAAACTGCTGAAATCACGTGACGTTGCGAATCTGAACCGCTGATTCGATACGCTGATAAAATTATTGTAGAACCACTGTAGTGAGATGGGCTTTTTAACGACGTCTTTAATACCTTTTATGGGTCTTGAGAGAGGAAATGTCATTGCTGCCAATGGAGGCCTTTGAGCCATCGAATTTTAACAAAAATATCTTAATTTGTGTTCCGAAGATGAACTGAGGTCTTACGGGTCTGGAACGGCATGAGGGTGAGTAATAAATGACATTATTTTCATTTTTGGGTGAACTAACCATTTAACTCTATACATGAGGATGTTAAATTATTCTAAATGTGTTGAATTAAATGAAAAACAGCTTTGAATCATTTTCCTCAGTTTATTACTTGGCCACTTGTGGCGCCTGTTCGTGCACACTGTCAGACGAGTGCATTTGCATAGTCAACAGTGTGCAGGTGGTGTGAACTTATTTCAGAACTTGTTCCATTTTGTTCCAAATTGTATGATTTTCATGACTTTCCGTTTCATTAGCGATTCTCAAACGTGCATTCTTCTGCCCGTGTGGAACTGCAACCCACCAAATCCTAAGTGAACAAATGACCCTTATGAGATGGTTTATTTTTAAGCCTATTACAGTATTTTTCACAAATAAAGAAATTGTTTTGAAAAAATATGAATAAAAAGGAAGTAAACACTGGGAAACACAGTTTGTGCCCACTGGGAATCATTTCAGCACAGTGAAAATGACATGAATATTACATAGCGGGCAACTGTGTGCTCAGGCGTTCTCAGTGCCATCAAAATAAAAGTCCCTTTCCAACACATCAGAAAACAGAAATACTTAGGCCGTGTGTCCACCAAAGCGTTTTTTCACGTGGCTGCCATATTTTTCCAATTGTTTTCAATGGGAGTGCCGCATTTTTGAAACCCCATGAGCGTAACGAGGCGCTGAGCTATTTCACTCTCAAACGCTGAGCACTCAACGTTTTTACTGGTCGAGAATCAAAATCATACAGAGTACTCATTTTTGAGACCTATCTGGACTCAAAATGAAAAAAATAACAAAAATGCCCATCCCTAATGCATACTTCATCGGTAACACTTAGGGATGCCCGAGCATAGTCAATAATGTCAGGCATTGCATTTGAGCTGAAAATGAAGAATGCTTGAACACTGGTAAGCTGTAGGGCTTTGTTAGCGGGTTAATAAACTCAACCAAACCCATCCTATATGAGATTCATCAGATATATATACAACATAAAAGTAATATTACAACTTACATCTACACAAAAGGACGCAAATGCGCATGTGACCTTGACTGTGCTTGTCTAAATGTGTAACTCCCTTTGTGGATGCGCTCGTCCTGTAATAACACTGAAACACAGGCAACTAAAGCACAAAGAATTAACAACATTCTACAGTAGTGTTCTCATTATAATGTTATGAATGGCAGATTGGTGCTGCACATCTTGCATTTTTGATTTTTTACATATTTTCATGATCAAAGTGATTCCAGGCGTCACTGCACGCTTTCAAATCCATAGTTTCACTTTATTTCGCCAGTCTGGTCCTCACGCAAACCAATCAGATCTCGGGTAACACCCAAAATGCTGCAATAACAATCAGGGGGAAAAAAATAAAAAAAATAAAATTGTCACGGCTAATATTGCTTTGATCGATTGTCACTGTCACATCCAAGTGCTCGTGCACATCCCTAGTATGAATCCTGAAAAAAATTACTCTACCCGTATGAGGCCGTTCTTTTTAGTGAATCAAAACACAGCATGACCAGTGTAGTACGAATCCTGAACAAATGACTCCGGTTCAATGAATGCATGCCATATGGTATCATGTTTTAAATGGTTTATTCAATATATAGTTAGAGGCAGTTTTTGGATTACACTTACATTGCTTATAAAAGAATGTGAAAAGTCATGAAGTCTTTGTAAACATCTTTAACAAGAATTGTTTTAAACTTAGATTTGTTGAAATCTGAAAATCAATTGCCAAAATAATTAATGGGTTTTTTCCAAATATTTAGTCCTCGAAAGTACTAAAATCATTAATGGAACATTACAAGGAATCAGGACCAGAATTCCTCACCATTTTCATTGCCGTTTGCAGACTTTTTTTTCTGTATATCCCAATGTGTGCTTCTGGGAAATCTTGTACGTAACATTAATAAATCGGGCCACAGGAATGTGTATCAAGGAAATAAATAAGGTCAATTTTGATTCCAAGTCTCCATTTTATTCTCCTTATAATCACATGGCTCTCTAGGAGACCCAATTGAGACATAAGAGTTCTCATTTGTGATTTTTCCTTTCCTCTGGCTTGTTGTGTTCATGATAGTTCATCAGGCATTTCCTGGACTTCCTGGTTTCTTGGCCCAGTACAGCTGTGCAGTCCACCTGCTTCGCTTGGAGATTAAACTCGCTTTCTCATGACGTCTGGAGTCAATTAAGCAGTCCGAAAAGCACAGTGTTGAGGTGAATTTAGATGCAACTGTCTGCCGAATGGAGAAAAAGCGTCCAGCGCTGCAGTGACAGGTACATATGGACGCTGCCAGAATTCAACAGTCACACATTCACATCCTTGTTGGTTCGTCACAAGCCAAGGCAGAGCTGAGTAAGCTGGCGGACTGCCATGTTGAATCAGTGCTTCATCGTATAGGCATAATGCAGGGGAGATGAAATGTGGTATTTTCTGCTCTTTATGTACCTGTCTTCACTATGTGGGCTAATGACAAGGGGAAAGTGTTGTGAGTCACTCATGGGATTTGGCCCAAAGTACCGTAACATTCAACAATAGGATTTCAAATGATGTTTTTGGCATGGAGCAGCAGGTACATTAATGCGCTGTCAAGGACTCAACTTTGCTCATGTACTGTCTAGTGTTCTTCTGTCTTATATCACCCACAGGCACGCTGAGTGTCATCTGTAATCTGTGTTGATATACAGTAGGATCTGCAGTCTGTAGTGAATCATGTAACATTTCCAGATAAGGCCTTCCATTAGTGTGGTCCCATAAAATACCAAAATAAGGTCATTTCTTATTTATTCTAAGGTTTCAATTAACTGCCTATGGCACGCTTGAACCAGTACTGAAAAGAGTTGGTGTATTAACAAGTATCACTTAAAAATTTATAGTAAATACATAATTACAAACAATTGGCTAGTAACACATTGGGCCCTATTTTACCGATCTGAGCGCATCCGAATCCACTTTTGCTAGTTTAACGACAGAAAAAACGGTCGGTGCGCCAGGCTCATGTTCCAAAAGGGTTGTACCTAGCCTCTTAATGAGTCATGGGTGTGTTTTGGGCGTAACGTGCAATAAACCAATCAGAGTCTCATCTCCCATTCCCTTTAAAAGCCAGTTGCGCTTGCACCATGGCGTATTCGCTATTTACATGGTGGAATTTTAGCGGAAAGACTGAATGCTTCTCCAGAGAGGAATCCTTTTATTTTTAATATTTAAAATAGTTTGTGTTTGCATCCCTGTGTGTGTAATAAGCAGAGTGTATTGACTTTAGACCAGGTTTTTGTTGGTCAATGGCGCCTCAAAATAGCAACACGCCAACAATGCGCCTGAACACACCTCGTTTTCAGACCAGCACGCCCATGGGCGAACAGATGGGCGCGAGTGCATTTGCTATTTAAACAACGTGATGCAGAACGTGAAAATGATAACTGCTTCGGGCTGAAACTAGCAAAAAACACTTACGTCGCATTGCGCCGGGTGTATGATAGGGCCCATTGAATTAAATTTTGTAAGTAATTTTGTACATTTTAAAGTAGACTGAAATGGCATTTTCTTGTAAAACGTACTGTAATAATCTTTTGTATTTACAACTTTTACAAACCATTTTTTAGAGTGAGTGTTATTTTAGTTTTTTATATATATATATTTTCATTTTTTTTGTGCTTTAGCATCAGTTTGTTTTCATTTAAATTTTTCATTTAATTTATATTTTTCAGCTTTATTTCAATTATTGAAAATTAATTGTAATGGTTTTAGTTAAGAATAACACTGACTTGAACAGGGATTGAAATCTTCTTTGCCTTGTTTTGCAGTACAAATACAGTAAACATCCATAAACCAAGATTTTTTTTGAGAAGCAAAATTGCATAAGCTAGTAACACATTATTCATTTTAAAGGGATTAGTTCACCCAAAAATGAAAACTACCCCATGATTTACTCACCCTCAAGCCATCCTAGGTGTATATGACATTCTTCTTTCAGATGAACGCAATCAGAGTTATATTAAAAAATATTTTACAATGGAAGTCAATGGCGGTCCTGATTTTGAAGTCAAAAAAGTGCATCCATCAATTATAAAAGTAATTCATACGACTCCAGGGGGTTAATAAAGGCCTTCTGAAGCGAAGCGATGTGTTTTTTTTGAGATATTAAAAAAATATTTAATACTTCATACACTAAAATATCTAGATTCTGGCAGGCGGTCTACGCAAGTCGACTTTAGCCAAAAGAGTGACCTCTGACGTGATACATGACAGGATGTTAGAGTAGCGTAACTATAGACACCTCTCGCGTTTCAAACAAATAGGGCTGAGCAACAAACTCAAGCTCCTCTGACGTTTCTCTTAAAAAATTCTCATTTTAGATTTCTAATTCGTGACCAGTGTTTGGTTTTTTCTCTATCCTGCGTGTTCGTCAATACGTCATGTGGGTCACTCTTTTGCTGTAAATCAGTGCGTACAGCAGTCTGTCTGAATTTAGTTATTTTAGTTGATAAAGATTCAAATATGGATTTTTTTTTTTACTCAAACGGCGGTGTCGTGGTGGTTGGGGGTTGGGTTTCATCAGAAGCACGCGCGTTGCCACGGTTACACGCCTGGCCCGAAGTTGACTTCCGGTCTGTGTTTGTTTATCGGTCTGGCTAGTGGCAAGTATGGCGCACCACTCAGTAGAAACACATTTCTGACGTACTATTCTTGGATAACATGATATAAATATTAACAATCAAGCAGAGAGAATATGACACCAGCGCAAACACAGTGTGTGTGACTCACCAAAAAGCCTTGAAAGCTTCATAAATTTCCAGTCTGACTGCATACGAGAGCAGCGTTGTGTCTTATGTCTAATGTCATTTACTTATTTATTTTGCTTGTTATCAGAAATAATCTACTTTAGAGGGACTTCTGGCTGTTACACTTGCAATAAACATGCCAACACTGTGTCCGATCAAACAGATCGGATCATTAGTCAATCAGGACACGGCGCGTTTACATAAAGTCACATCAAGTGGTCGCTGTATCTGGATAACTGATCGGATTTCTGTTTTCAGCAAAATATTTAAAGTAGGCATGTAATAGGCCTTTATGACGGAATGTAAAACAACTTTTGCTTTATCCTCTATCAATGGCAATGCCCATAGAGCATGGGATTTTTGTGATGTATTCATATACAATCAATCTCAAGTAGGGTATTTAGTTTAGTTTAGTTTATTCATATAGCACAATAAAACAGTCGCTGCCCATATGCTGTACAAAAATGTTAAAAACAATATAAATATAAAAACACGAATCAAAATAACATACAAAGACAATTATGCATACAGAGAAACTAGTTCAGAAAGATTCACATATTACTTAATCTACCAGTTTAAGTTTCCCAACATTAATCCTATAGGATGAAACAAAGAAACATGTTATTCAATGCATTGCATGATTGAAAGGCATTTATTATTTGAAAGATGCGCAAGCATTTATAGGCTGTGTAACATGCAGAAAACGGCATTACACAGTCCTTAAGGGGGAGTTGCGTGTTCCCCCACTCTACCCTATTGTAGACAGAAATGGGAGATTATTTATAATAAACCTGCTGAAACAATAAAAAAATATACAATTAAGAAAATGTTGCTCAATTAAAATGAAAGATGATAACACGTAAGAAAGATAACGCAGCCTCTGTTGTTATTGGTTCTTTGCGGATGTCTACCGGAAGTTAAGTTTGGGCCACAAAAGCGCGCATACGTAGCAACGTTTGTTTATGTTGTTGCCGTTGAAACCGTCTATATATATATATATATATATATATATATATATATATATAATATTAGACAACATTTTGAAATAATAAACAAGGCTCAAACATCCATTTCATAACTAGCATGCGTGTTTATTTTAGCACTTCCGTCAGTGAAATGAAATTTTTTTATATTAGTTTAAAAAAAATATTTGTTTCATATTTCCCCACAAAGCGGGACACAAGCAGGAAAGATGCCATCTCTTTTCTAATATCTTCTTGTCTTCATGTTTTCTCCTGATGTTGCAAAGCAACCGACACTTGTTGTAAAAGGTCTAAAGAGCGGATTTTGTCTTCCACAGGGTCAAGACATTTAGGCTTTGCTTTGATTTTTGTGCTGCCAGAGAAAGTGAAACTAAAAATCACCGGAGTGTGTGAAATGCGCTATACAAATAAACTTGACGAGCTTTACCAAGTCTAATAACAAGCACAAACTGTGTTAAATAGAATTTGAAGTAAAAAGGTATCTGTCCTACAGTGTTTTTTCTGCTTTACCACAGTAAAGGATGCGAATAGGTATAATAGACCTAATTATTAGCAAACGAAAGGAAGAAACGTTTATAATCCCCTGCGAAAATGGGTGAGACGTAAGTGAAGATTTGGGAGAAGAATTGAGATATCCATGTCCAGTGGAATAAAATGGAGTAGGCCTATTGTTAAAATTAGCGGGAAATAAAACAGAATAAAAAAGCTGACAAAGCTTAAATTGGGCTCACATAGCCGACCTCTCTCATTCGGCATGAATACATAATTCCATGGCTGCAAAGTAACATTTAATTGCTAACCTATTATTTCCTTTGTAAACAAAGCTCTGTGGTTCACTCCTGTGGTAATATTCACGTAAAACAGCATTCGCATACAAAAAAAGTTGTTTTAGTGGACCACCGCCGGTGCTACTCGGCCACCGCGGTGGCACGGTTGTCAAGTTTACCGGCACAGCCCTAGACAGCCATTCACTCTCATTATAAAGCTTGGAAGAGCCAGGACATTTTTAATATCCGATTGTATTCGTCTGAAAGAAGAAAGTCATATACTAGGATGACTTGAAGGTGAGTAAATCATGGGATAATTTTTTATTTTTGGGTGAACTATCCTTTTAAGACATTATTGTATGTAAAATAATGATAATAATAATAATAATATTTTTGTATAGAAAATACACAAAATATAATCTTACCCTATTGACCCTTGTTTTAAATGTAAACCTCTCTAAATTTTTCTTCTTAAAATTAGAAATGTTAGAAAAACGTTTATTCAAAATCAATGAAATTAAATTTTCAAACACTATTTTATTTTTTTTATATTTTTTTTGCCCATAGTAAAATCACAAATAATATCTCTTTTAGGCGTCTGAATCATATTTGGTTTGACTGTATATGAACTGTCAGCACGACCCTGTATACATTGGATTGATTCTGATAACTTTAATGTACTTGAAGTGTGCACAAAGCACTAAGAAAATGCAAATATCAGATCAGGACTGTATCAGCAGATACTCAATGTTCAGTGACTCAGATTGAATCAGGGTCACAAAAAACTTGACCGAGACATCGCTAATTTAAAAGATGTTTCATTTAAAAGCTCCATCTTTAAAAATTATTCATTCACAAGTCTGAATTTAGAGTCATTCTGACCAAATTATTGAATCATTCAGGTTGTATTAGCAGGAGCAATTAATTCATTGAAAAGATTCATCTCTAAAAATGATTTATTCACAAATCTGACATTAGAATCATTCTGACCAAGTCATTGATTCATTCAGGATTTATGAACGGGAGCAATTGATTCACTGAAAAGACCCATCTTTAAAGAATAATTTCACAATGTTACTTTTCAAATGAACTTGCCAAGGCTAAGGCAGAAATGGAGATTTTTCAGTGAAAAACTGGTTACATTTTGGACCGTTTGTCATATAAAAACTGTCATATGTCTTCAAAAGACTTTTATGGTGCTTTCATGTTTTGTTTAAAGCTTGAAAGCTCAACTCCCCATTCATTGTAGTTGCACGAAAAAGAGCGACCAGCACATTTCTCAGAATTTCTCCTATTGTATATCACAAAGAAAAAAAAGGTTTGAATGCACATGAGGGTACTTTTATGACTCAATTTCCTCTCATATACAGCAAAGAGATGAATGAGAGCAAATGGAGACTTTTGCTTTATCTTCTGAGATAAACACTCGTAATCCCACATTTGTCTCATCTGGAGTTTCAGGACAGATTTCAATGTGCTAAAGTTAGAGATTTTAAACTGAATTCCTATTAAATGATTTTAGCTGTGCCATTCATATTATAGCTCTATACGCTCGCTGAATGCTAACAATTCTCTCATTTGTGTCTCATAAGGAATTTTAGGAGAAACATCAGGAGACAAAGTTGATGTCATAATTGAAACACAAAGGCTGTTTAGCTCTGTCTAAGCAATAAAATGAGTATGAACTGAATCGTGATTTATTGACTAATTTTGACAGATTTATTGACTATTCTTAAAAACTTAGCAGAAACCGAAATGTTCTTCCTTTAAGTAGACCGATAATCTCAAATGGTCAGTCTTATTGCGTCATGGACTGCCTTTCTGGTTAGTCATGTTTGTTTGCATCTGTTTATTCATGTCTGGCTGTAGTTTTGTCTTCCTTCATAGGGAGGAGCCTCTTGAGAATGAGAGGTGAATGCAGGCTGCTGTCAGATCCAGTCTGATGTGGATGTATTTGGTTTCATTTGTGTTTTGAGACCAGAGCAAATCCAGACTTCCAGCTCTTATCCAAAATGATAGCTGAGCAATAAATTTGATAGTTTTCTGATGACTCCATGGGAAAATGTCTGCACTGCTTATCGACAATGTTTTTCATTCAGTGTTAAAGATAAAACCAAATATATTTAATACAAAGCTGTTTCAGTAAGTAAATAATCAAAAAACTAAATGATTCAGTCTGAATGATTCAGATTCAGTCGTTCATAGTCATTCGGGTTTTATGAACAGGAGCAATTGATTACTTGTAAAGGTCTGTCTGTAAAGAATGATTGGAAACATTCAGACAATCATTGAATCATTCAGAATCATTTAGGCTTTATGATCAGGAGCAATTGATCCATTACAAAGATCAATCTATAATTGATGATTTATTCACTAATCTGACATTGGAAACATTCATTAATAATCATTCCGTTTTTATGATCAGGAGCAGGGATTTCAAGAATCGGTACTGTGGCCAATTAAGCAATTTCCCTCCAAGGATATTCCTCCCCAGACCATTACTGACCCACCGCCAAACCGGTCATGCTGGATGATGTTGCACGCAGCATATATACAGTCAAAACAAAATTTATTCAGACCTTCTCACATTATCACAATTTATTTGCTATAGTTTAGAAAATGGTAATAAAATATGACAAGAACTCAGAGTTAAACTGTAATCTTGATAATGTCAGATAACTTTGATAGAAAGGTATGTAATGGATTACAATCAACCAATCAGCTGTTAAATTTAAGGACACAATTATATAATACCAATTTAGGTCAGCCAATGACCAAGCAATGCTTCATTTTGTTCAGTCTGTGGTGTAAAAGGTCACATTAGCAATTAAAGAAAAAACACTTAAGCAAGACATGGTCAGGTCAAAGTGTCTGAATCAGTTTGGTCCCAATTTTTTTATTAATTTTACTGGTAGTCCACTGTATGAAGATTTTTTGGGTATGTCAGTTTACTTTGATTATTTTGATATCCTCACTTACATAAATGAACTATAGTGTCCTGCACCCACTAGTAAAAATAATATCTGGCGTCTGAATCATATTTGGTTTGACTGTATATGAACTGTCAGCACGACCCTGTATACATTGGATTGATTCTGATAACTTTAATGTACTTGAAGTGTGCACAAAGCACTAAGAAAATGCAAATATCAGATCAGGACTGTATCAGCAGATACTCAATGTTCAATGACTCAGATTGAATCAGGGTCACAAAAAACTTGATCGAGACATCGCTAATTTAAAAGATGTTTCATTTAAAAGCTCCATCTTTAAAAATTATTCATTCACAAGTCTGAATTTAGAGTCATTCTGACCAAATTATTGAATCATTCAGGTTGTATTAGCAGGAGCAATTAATTCATTGAAAAGATTCATCTCTAAAAATGATTTATTCACAAATCTGACATTAGAATCATTCTGACCAAGTCATTGATTCATTCAGGTTTTATGAACAGGAGCAATTGATTTATTGAAAAGATTCATCTCTAAAAATGATTTATTCACAAATCTGGCATTAGAATCATTCCGACCAAGTCATTGATTCATTCAGGTTTTATGAACAGGAGCAATTGATTTATTGAAAAGATTCATCTCTAAAAATGATTTATTCACAAATCTGGCATTAGAATCATTCTGACCAAGTCATTGATTCATTCAGGTTTTATGAACAGGAGCAATTGATTTATTGAAAAGATTCATCTCTAAAAATGATTTATTCACAAATCTGACATTAGAATCATTCTGACCAAGTCATTGATTCATTCAGGATTTATGAACGGGAGCAATTGATTCACTGAAAAGACCCATCTTTAAAGAATAATTTCACAATGTTACTTTTCAAATGAACTTGCCAAGGCTAAGGCAGAAATGGAGATTTTTCAGTGAAAAACTGGTTACATTTTGGACCGTTTGTCATATAAAAACTGTCATATGTCTTCAAAAGACTTTTATGGTGCTTTCATGTTTTGTTTAAAGCTTGAAAGCTCAACTCCCCATTCATTGTAGTTGCACGAAAAAGAGCGACCAGCACATTTCTCAGAATTTCTCCTATTGTATATCACAAAGAAAAAAAAGGTTTGAATGCACATGAGGGTACTGACACAATTTTCCTTTATTTTTTCTTTTTTTGGTGAACTTACCCTTTAAAGTCTTTTGGATCAACAACTTAAAACAGATCTTGTGTGACTCAAGGCTAAAACAAATGTCTAGCAGAATCATTTCAGAAATGCAGAGAAGAATCAACAAGTGGGTCTGGGCAGAGACGGCGTGTCGTCGTCGGTCTGGACTCCAGACTCCAAAACAACCCTACAGACTATAAATGCTGGCTGAATTGACAAGGAACTCGGCTCATCCTTTCTGGCTAGCGCTCTGTTTTCAGGTCATTTTTAGCCGCTACCTGCTTATCTTGGGTGGAGCGAAGCATTCCTGCAGTTTGGACAGGTCCGATCTGGCCTTGTGCCATAGTATCGGGCCTGAAGCATGTACGTCTCAACGCACATGTTCTCGCTCCGTTGGGTGCGTCTAAAGTGTGTATACTTTAGCAAATCGAGAAGATCTATAATATAGGCTTATTTGCGTTTGCACTTGTGTTAATATTGCCCAGGCATGTATTGTTTGCTTTGGCCTCCTTTGAATGTCATCTTTATGTTCAACAACACGATATAAACCCTTGGTAGCTTTGTTAGTGTTCGTCTGCAGTGTATTGTATCTCTGTAAATCTCTTTTGTTTGAACGCGTGTGATGCACTCATGTGTCGGCCGACCACCCAGACGCCAGCTCATAACAATAACACTTCCACTTCCTATCTCTGATAACGCTACGGTTACGGCTGAGGGATTCTCGGCAGGACAGACTGTATCAGTCAACTCGGTCCACGTCACAGAAACAGACCCCTCTGTTTAGGAAACAACCAGTCAAGCCTACATGTCAAAAACTTCCTCCTCGCTCGTGTAACCTAAACACACTAATCTGGCTCTAAACTGTCATTATAACAATGTTTGTTACAGTGTTAATGCTCTGAATGTATACATCTTTTTCTGCCTATCTAGACCTCATTATGGATATCGCTTACAGTGACTTTGCCAAGTACGAGGCGTGTTCCTGGACCGTGTGCAGATTTTTAAGTCATAGATATTGTCTATGGTGTAATGGTGTGGGGGATGTTTTCTTGGCACACTTTAGGCCCCTTAGTGCCAACTGGGCATCGTTTAAATGCCACGGCCTACCTGAGCATTGTTTCTGACCATGTCCATCCCTTTATGACCACCATGTACCCATCCTCTGATGGCTACTTCCAGCAGGATAATGCACCATGTCACAAAGCTCGAATCATTTCAAATTGGTTTCTTGAACATGACAATGAGTTCACTGTACTAAAATGGCCCCCACAGTCACCAGATCTCAACCCAATAGAGCATCTTTGGGATGTGGTGGAACGGGAGCTTCGTGCCCTGGATGTGCATCCCACAAATCTCCATCAACTGCAAGATGCTATCCTATTAAAATGGGCCAACATTTCTAAAGAATGCTTTCAGCACCTTGTTGAACCAATGCCACGTAGAATTAAGGCAGTTCTGAAGGCGAAAGGGGGTCAAACACAGTATTAGTATGGTGTTCCTAATAATCCTTTAGGTGAGTGTATATTTAATTCATATTTTTTGCAGTGCAGACTGTTTGATAACTTTATTCAATTTCTGTAGCCTATATTTCAGGAAGGGCGCTGATAAATATGACTTAAATTAAACGTTTTTTTTTTTCGAAGCCTAATAAATGTAAAAAAAAACGTATAGCTTTCAATTACACTGTAATGTTAAATGGCTATAATTAATGTTTAAAATTGGGGGGAAAATCCATTTCATAGAGACATCAGTACCAGTAATAGTATCAGTTAGGGCTGAACGATTAATTGCATTTGCGATAATATCGCGATATGATGAAACCCGATTTTGTAACCGCAAAGGCAGCGATGACACTCTGGTCACGTGACACGCGAGAGTAAAGCAGTCTGCAGAAGAAGCATCAACTTTGGCATGTTGGCCTACAGGCCTGGCCTAAAGGAAAGAACAATTTGTGTTTTAATCAATCTAATATTGTGTTAGTCATACTATACAATAGAGGTGGAAGAAACGATTCTCTCTCCAATGATTCTGGATCAGTTCTGAGCTTAGATTTTAACTGCAGGTGCGCAATGGCGCTGCGTGTTTTAGAAACACCCGTATTCTGCTTGCTTCCATTTCCTCTCTCACACACACCACTCAAACCATAAAATAATATTTCATAACGTTCGGAAATTTGAAGTGAATTACAATGACATTCGCGGGCTTCATTGCACAGGATATGCGCTGTGAGAAACGTGCACTTCGCTTTATGTTACGCTTGCAGTGTGTTCTCGCCCGCAGGTATTTCCTTACAAATGCTCTACGAAGGCTTCATTTATGTCGTTTGGAATGCAGTTGTGCTTATATATTAAAATGGGAAACTCACTGACGAAGGCTTTCCGTTTCAAATCCTCGCGCCACGCTTTGTGTAGAGTGCTCGCGCATGCGGCTGTGCGCGTCTCAAAAAGCTTTTATGACGCAAAATATATGTAAACACAGTCAGTAATATCTCACGTTATTAAACAGACAGGACAAAACACATCTTATATTTCAAAAGAGATCAGTGCATTAGTGTGAGTGCAGATCTCCGCCGTCTATGATGTCATCATTAATAATCAATCAACAGTAAAGCTGAGAAAGAGAAATATCACAGTTCAGATACTCTTAAATACTGAAAGCACTCTTTGTTCATTGCTTGTAATATGTTTTTTGTTCCTCTTTATTATTTACTAGCTTTTTATGTTTTGAAGCTATATTAGTTTATATATTTAAAATTCTTAACATGCAATTGTTTTAATGTGTATTTTAAAATGTACTTATAATTACATGTATAAAAAAAATGATTTATTGCTCGTCTTTGTTGAATAATACAGAAGATAAAGATCTTAAAAAATAATCGCATATTAAATCTCGCAATATTGGCAAAAAAAAAATCGCAATTCGATTTTTTCCCAAAATCGTTCAGCCCTAGTATCAGTGATACTGGCCTTCATTCATAAAAAGATGCCATTACAAAAAATGCTTCTATGTTAATTTGGGGATTAACTGTGAATTTAATTACATTATTAAATATATATATTTTTTTTTTTATTAATCGATTGACAGCACTAATTTGAATTAACAAACTCTTCATCAATAAGCATTTTTGCCAGTAACTTTCTCATGCTTTCTCATTTTAAAATTACATTTTAAGTTTAAATTTAATTTTAAAATGAGAAAGTTACTGGCAAAATTTTTATATAAATGTTAAACCGTATGCTAAAGTGAAATGAATGGATCGTTCTTTAGTTGATCCGTACAGACCAGGTGCCACGGTTTGAAACGCACATGATTCTCGGGTTAATTGCAAAGTTTAACCATCACAGAGTGAAAGTTTATCATTTGCATGTGTTTTAGGACCTGTCAGTTTAAACATTCAAGCGATTTTACTATCTGAGTGCAAGAAGATGCGAAAGAGATCTCAATTTTCTGTGCACACAAAGAGCCGCGCAGACAGCCCGTGAATCTGAATTCTGTTCTTGTCTATTTGTGTTTGAACTGACACATACAAGCAAACTTGTCAAAATGGCCGTCACGGTGAGTATCCTCGTAAACAGTCGCTTATGGCTTACGTGAACATAAATGGTTAAGAAAGAAAACGGATGCGTATCATTATATTGGGTCCGTGCATTCGGTCTTAAAGTGACAGCAGCCTAATATTCCTGCTGCATAAAGCATTTTATTTAATTTGTATCTTTGTTCTATTGTATTTAGCTATGCTTGTAATTTGTTCATTATTGTTTATGCAGATTCACTCCCCTACAAAATCACCCCAATCATCCTAGAATTATTAATTATTTCTAAATAGAGCTATTAAATCATCTGGTGATTTATTTTATTTTTTTTCATTTTACAGTATATATCGCAGAAAAACGAAATATCGCAATGTCAGTTTTTTTTCCAATATTGTGCAGCCCTAGTTGGTTCATTGATGTTAAATACTATTTTTGACTTGACCATTTTTGAATGACCTTTTTTTCAGTGTATCTGAAAACTTAAAAAAAATATATATCCATTGACATTGACATTTTTTTTTTTTTTAGCTGTAACCAAGACTGAATGACGGATTCTGTTTGTCAGGAGATCAGTTATCAGACCAAATATCAGCCAATTCATCAGCCTGACTCATATATAGCTGGATTGTGTTATTTGAAATAAGTCATTATCTGTCTAGGGGGAAAGAAGTAGCTTTAAATGTTGTATTTATACTTTAGATGGTATCCGGAGACATTTAGCATTCAAATTTTTTGTCTGCCTAGTCTAATTTATAGTTGTGTACTGGCTCCAGGCTGTAGTACAGTTTGGCATATGCATGATTACACAACAATCATCACTGCTGCTGGGAGAAAAAGCCATTAGAATGATGGAAAATCCCCACGGTTGAACCTTCACACGTGTGAATATAGCTTAAGGTATATCCGACGTTGCACTCTGTTAACAATTTTGTTAGCGTGCTACTTATGAAAGATTTATTGCGCTTAATGATAGTTGTGTTTTTCCTTTGTGGTTTGCTTGAGAGCGGTAGCACACATTGTTTTACACGATGGAAGCCTCTGCCAGCGTTTTTACCCCATTCTGTCTAGACTTAATGTTTGATGATAAATGTTAATTGACAGCAGTGCAGAGATGAACTCAAAGGCGTCTGATTGACAGTCTGGTATTGCAGTCATTTTCTAGACGAGGTGATCATCTGCACGTCAAGGAAAAAAGGCTTCACAATAAAGACGGCGTGATGGCCTCGGCCAGCATGAAAGACACTTCAGGCCAGTGCTGCGTCGTCATGAAAGATGATCATTTTCACACGTTTTTAAGTCTTGGCAATTTAAACGTTTAAGCAATTTTAAACCATTTGAGCGCAAAGAAAATTCAGTTCGGTACTCTCTTGCATCTTATTTGCATTTATTTGATTTGCATCTGTGTTCTATTGTATTTATTTGAGCTATTGCTTGTAATTAGTTTATTTGTTCTTAGTTTATTATGACTGTTTACTTGTTGTAACAAAGTTCGATTGTGGAGGAAAGGAAGAAGGCAGGGTCAGCTGTGAACTGGGACTCGTGGGTACTTTATTGACAAACTCAAATAATATCAACTGGCGCCACGCGCTCTCTCTTTCACATAGACGCACTCTGTATCTCTCAACTCAGTTTCTCTTAACCGTATCGCCTCCTGGAACACTCTCCCACTCTTCCCACGAGTCCTCAGTCCGTCTCTCTCCTCTAGCACTGTTTGGGGAGCGGCTTTATCCGGTCTCTCCGCGCCAATCACTGCAATTAGACACAGGTGTTTATCATCATGCACTTGACCTACTTTCTTACCGCTCGTCTCCTCACTCTCTCCACCTGTGCAGACCTCGCGAAACCACGCCCCCCTCGCCACACTTGTCTTTAACTCTTTCCTTGCCATTGACAAGATTTTCCGTCATTTATGAAACGCTTCGTGTTTACACTTATACGGTTTCACTGTTATAATTTTACATAGAAAAATGTAGAGCCCATGGAGTGGTATACAACTGTGCAAGCCTTGGGGTTGTCGATTCAGTGAGTTCATTTAGTGAAAAAGTTGTATCTTGTGTCTTTAGCTGCGTTTCCACCGCAGGAACTTCCCCCAGGAACTAGGGACTTTGGGGTTGTACTAGGTGTGTTTTGACCTCAGGAACAGGGGTCTAAATAAAGTTCTGGGTAAAAATTTTCCCCTCAAAACGGCCCTGCTTGCGAAGTAGTACTTCTTCAAAGTTCGGAACTTTCAGGGGTGGGACTTGGGCGCTAACATGCTGATTGGTTGAGTTGTTTGCTATTCGAATCAGCAATGGAGTTTAAAAAATACGGCCGATGGACCGACGACGAGGTTCGGGCGTTTATTTGAGGAGGACAAAATCCAGTGGGCTCTGGAAAGTCGCACGCAGTCCTACGTCACCGGACTAATCTTCATGGTACTTTAGACCGTGATGGAAACACAGACAGCAGCAGATCTGGGGGACAAAAGTTCCTGGGACAAATTGTTCCAGGTAATTTAGATGGAAACGACGCTTTTGATTCACTAAAAAGAACATGAAGTCATTTGTGATTAGGGTTGCAAAGGGGCTGAAAATATACGGTAAATTTGCTAAAGTGAAATGACCAAAATTTTTCTAAAGTTTCTAAAAATTATGGAACGTTTCTGGAAACTTTGCAACCCTATTTGTGGTTCAGTGCTTGTGAAATAGGGTTGGGAATTCCAATTCTGTAATCAGATACTTAAGTTTAGGATACTTGTTCGATTCCTCTTATTGATTTTAAACCATTCAAGCGCAAGAAGACCCACGCGCTGTCGTCTGTGCTGCACACACTAGGGCTGTGCGATTAATCATATATTTTCGATTTTGGCTTCCAACGATTATGAAAACAAGATAATCGAGGCAAAACTATTATTGTGCCGCTGCCGCATTCTGTCCAGCACACCTTCCTTTCCTTCACAGCGGTGCGTTTTCATTCCTTCCTAAGCCAAACTTAACATACAAATCACCTGAATAAGTGAGTGCTGTAAAAGCGGTCTACTGTTGCTAAACTGCGGGACGTGCTTGATATTAAACAGTGTTATTAAAAGCGCATTAAGCCACGAAAGAGACGCTGCTCCCTAGGCAACCTCTTGTGCGCTCTCCGAGACGGAGCAGATTATACTGTGGACTTCAGATACGTGCCTAAACGGTCAAATAGCCTAGTTTACACAAATATGTCGAAATGCTGTTTTGCTAAGTATCCTTAGCTAAGTAAACACAGCCAGTTATGTCTTAAGCGAATGTAAACACTTAGAAAGAGCATGTGTAAAAGTTTATTGGGTCCGTGCAGCTCTTAAAGTGACAGTAGCCAACACTGCTGTAGTCATTGTTAATCTAACTAGAAAAGACAAAGAGAAAATCACTCACTGCTCTTGAATGATTCACTTTTGTAGTTTTAAATGTATACAGCAGTGTTGTTTTACATTTAATTACTTTATTCAATTTCTGTTGTAGGCTAGTACTTATCTGAATACCACTGTAAGTTCATCTTCCTGAAAAGCTTAAAGCTCTGTTTATTTCATTTGTATTTTTGTTGGTTTTGTTTGTAATTCGTTTCTTTGTTCTGATTTTATTGCTATTTACTTGTCTTCTGGAGCTGTTTTGAGGACTTTTTACCGCTCGTCTCCTCACTCTCTCCACCTGTGCAGACCTCGCGAAACCACGCCCCCCTCGCCACACTTGTCTCTAACTCTTTCCTTGCCATTGACAAGATTTTCCGTCATTTATGAAACGCTTCGTGTTTACACTTATACGGTTTCACTGTTATAATTTTACATAGAAAAATGTAGAGCCCATGGAGTGGTATACAACTGTGCAAGCTTTGGGGTTGTCGATTCAGTGAGTTCATTTAGTGAAAAAGTTGTATCTTGTGTCTTTAGCTGCGTTTCCACCGCAGGAACTTCCCCCAGGAACTAGGGACTTTGGGGTTGTACTAGGTGTGTTTTGACCGCAGGAACAGGGGTCTAAATAAAGATCTGGGTAAAAATTTCCCCCTCAAAACGGCCCTGCTTGCGAAGTAGTACTTCTTCAAAGTTCGGAACTTTCAGGGGTGGGACTTGGGCGCTAACATGCTGATTGGTTGAGTTGTTTGCTATTCGAATCAACAATGGAGTTTAAAAAATACGGCCGATGGACCGACGACGAGGTTCGGGCGTTTATTTGAGGAGGACAAAATCCAGTGGGCTCTGGAAAGTCGCACGCAGTCCTACGTCACCGGACTAATCTTCATGGTACTTTAGACCGTGATGGAAACACAGACAGCAGCAGATCTGGGGGACAAAAGTTCCTGGGACAAATTGTTCCAGGTAATTTAGATGGAAACGACGCTTTTGATTCACTAAAAAGAACATGAAGTCATTTGTGATTAGGGTTGCAAAGGGGCTGAAAATATACGGTAAATTTGCTAAAGTGAAATGACCAAAATTTTTCAAAAGTTTCTAAAAATTATGGAAAGTTTCTGGAAACTTTGCAACCCTATTTGTGGTTCAGTGCTTGTGAAATAGGGTTGGGAATTCCAATTCTGTAATCAGATACTTAAGTTTAGGAATCGGATACTTGTTCGATTCCTCTTATTGATTTTAAACCATTCAAGCGCAAGAAGACCCACGCGCTGTCGTCTGTGCTGCACACACTAGGGCTGTGCGATTAATCATATATTTTCGATTTTGGCTTCCAACGATTATGAAAACAAGATAATCGAGGCAAAACTATTATTGTGCCGCTGCCGCATTCTGTCCAGCACACCTTCCTTTCCTTCACAGCGGTGCGTTTTCATTCCTCCCTAAGCCAAACTTAACATACAAATCACCTGAATAAGTGAGTGCTGTAAAAGCGGTCTACTGTTGCTAAACCTCGGGACGTGCTTGATATTAAACAGTGTTATTAAAAGCGCATTAAGCCACGAAAGAGACGCTGCTCCCTAGGCAACCTCTTGTGCGCTCTCCGAGACGGAGCAGATTATACTGTGGGCTTCAGATACGTGCCTAAACGGTCAAATAGCCTAGTTTACACAAATATGTCGAAATGCTGTTTTGCTAAGTATCCTTAGCTAAGTAAACACAGCCAGTTATGTCTTAAGCGAATGTAAACACTTAGAAAGAGCATGTGTAAAAGTTTATTGGGTCCGTGCAGCTCTTAAAGTGACAGTAGCCAACACTGCTGTAGTCATTGTTAATCTAACTAGAAAAGACAAAGAGAAAATCACTCACTGCTCTTGAATGATTCACTTTTGTAGTTTTAAATGTATACAGCAGTGTTGTTTTACATTTAATTACTTTATTCAATTTCTGTTGTACCACTGTAATGAAAATCTTCCTGAAAAATTTAAAGCTCTGATTTCATTTGTATTTTTGTTGGTTTTGTTTGTAATTAGTTTCTTTGTTCTGATTTTATTGCTGTTTACTTGTCTTCTGGAGCTGTTTTGAGGACTTTTTACTTTCATGAATTAAGCGATAAAAGTATCGATAATTATGAAATTTCACTGACATTTAAAATGACTCATATCATGAAATAAGACTTTGATCACATCCAATAATCGTGTTCAATAATCGTGATTTCAATATTGACCAAAATAATCAAACAGCCCTAGCGCACAGATCCAAAGCGCTCACAAAAAAAGCTATTTTAATGTGATTTTAAACCATTCAAGCGCAAGAAGACCCACTCTCTGTTTTCTGTGCTGTGCACACGTCCAAAACGTGCACAGAAAGCCACCTCGCTTACTGTATAGTGCACAATACTGAACTGAGTTCTCTTCCACGTCTTTTTGCACCTGAATGAACGCATAGAAAACGTATAACAGTATATTGGATCCCAGTATATTGGATCCGTGCAGCTCTTAAAGTGACAGCAGCCTAATATTCCTGCTGCCGTCCGTGTTAACGTTAATTAAACAACAAAAGTAACAAATAACTTTTGTAACTACTATATTTGTAATGTATATTTTATTTATAAAGTACAGTGTTATTTTACCTTTGATTTACATTTACCTAAATACCTGAAAATCTTAAAACACTGTTCGTATCTTTGTTCAAAAATGTATTTATTTGTGCGATTGCTTTTAATTACTGAGTGTTTACTTGTCTTTAATATTTCTTAAAATGTATATTAGTTAGGCTAGTTGTTTTTGCTATGGTATTTTTAAACCATATGCAAGTGTTGATTTTTGTTCATGGTATTCAGCTACAATGAAATGTTTTGCAAGACTTGTGTGAATTATATCTTTTTTTACTTTATTGGAATCCAAATTAGGAATCGATAAGAATCGGAATTGTTAAAATTCAAATGAATCTGTAGTTAGCTTTTGTATTGAGTGCATGAAAACTCAATTGAAAGACGGAGCGTGGCTGTCCCCCATCCACCCCTGTCTTAAATATATGTCGTTGAGGTAGACAGAATGATCCTTATTATTACGTTGATGATGGTCAAAACATCTATTATTGATGTATTTTCACGTCCATCTTGCGTTGGCTCGTCAGCCTGTCTAATCCCAAATTCTACCCCTGTGAACACCATCAAAAACCCCCATCAGAAAAACAAGGATGTTTAAATGACACATAGCTATTTTGTTCAGAGAATAGCACACTTTGACGCCTAAATTAGTGTTTTCCCAGGTTAAAATGCCAGTGAAGGTTTTCCATCATGGCGCTTCACCTTGTTATAATAAACACCAGCGTCGTGAAATGAGTGGCAGCTGGAGTTTGTGTATTATTTATGAATGATTCATGAGCTTGATTGAGTCTGAATCCATACTTCCCGCATCTTCAGACAGTCTGTGAAGAAAACCGTTTCAACACCTGCTTCAAAGCATTGCTAGCTGCTCAATGACAAAGTCTTCACATCACCGACAGGAAAATTACAGTTTAGCGTCAGTTTAGTTTCCACTACGACCTCCTTTCCCCCGTCTTTCTCCGCTCTTCCAGAGCAAAAACATGTTCCAAGATGAGCCGTCTGATAATAATGTATCTTCTGAACTTTGAACACCTAAATCTGAGCTGATTTATCTCCTGAAGGAAAGTATTTCACCCTGACAGAAGATTGTATGGTGGCCCGATGCGAGACTTTCAAATGGTTGAGATTTACTGGGTCGCATTTTGTGTTTACTACCGATCAGTTTGATCTTAATGCAGTTTGTGTGTATTGATAGAATCTCCAGCCATGGGAACTGTGTTTATCACTTTTTCCTTCAGCCAGTACTGCTTCCTGCCACTAGGAGGCCATAAGCACGGTTGGAGCGACCGAAAGGGCATTTTGCTGGATGGAGGCAGTTTCTGGAGCTTAAACTAGGTTATTTACACACTGGAAAGGAGCAGACAGTCTTTAATGTTTGTGGAGTTTGGTCTTGGTCACTTTGAATTCTTTCTCACTGAAATCATGCATTGTTGATTTGCACTCGGTGCTTGAAAAAAATTTATTATTTAGAGTGCATGTGCTGATCAAGGCGTCTCATTATGTATTATCAGGCGATATCAGATATGACACAAATATAACCTGAAAGCTGGAAAGAATAAATAGGCTTAAGAAAGAATAATTTTTTTGGCGCCACAGATCGAGGCCTAAATAATAACCGTCCCTGCTGTGATTGAAGATGACATCACAGGCATTACAGAGATGAAACGCTGATGAACTTTGCTGTCAAATCCATGAGAGCGAGCTATTGAGGACGCTCTGCTTATGAGAGAGATGTTTATGTGCGCCTTTTATCTTGGTGATTTAAATACATGGCCTTGTTTTTGTCATAAATCATCTAAGCTAGAGATTCCCAACCGTGAGTATGTGTACAGCAGGGGTTACTTAACCCTAGAATGCATAAAGGGGGTCAAATTGACCCAACATGTGTAAAAAAAAAAAAAATCAATAAAAAAATTTATTTATTTGATATTCCATAGTTCCTCAACTCGTCTTTTTTATATTTCTTGGTCACAATATGGGTGGAAAAATTGCCATATGTCCTAATATTAGGGTTGGGTGTTCTAGTTGGGTTCCGGGAAATTCGGTCCTGGTACTATTTTTCGGTACTTTAGGTATGTTGTGCGTGTGTGTTAAATTAAACCATGCGTCTGCGCCATTCATTCACATGCAGGATTCTTATTTAAACAGTATTTAGTAGGGCTGGGTATTGAGACAAATTTCACAATTCAATTCAATTTCGACTCACAAGCTTGCAATTCGTTTCCGATTTGATTCAATATCGATTATTTTAGATATATATCAGGTACAATACATGGCAAATTTTCTCAAGGAAAACAAATCTCTTAACTAATACTGTAAACTATGGGAGTCAGTTGTAGCCTACCATAATATTAAAGGTAAAAATTAACTGATTTGTATAAAAACACTTAAATTACACTCAATGATGTTTTTTTTTATAATAATAAAGTTAAACATTTAAATGGTGGCTGTCATAAAAACTTGCCAGATTTATTCAAACATGCATTAAATATTGAAGAACATAAAAAAGTATAATGAATATGTAATATGGTGCATATATTTAGCAAAATGTTCCTCTCTAGAGTTAATTTTTCTGGCTGACTAACGAGTTTACTGGATATGGTTTTTCTGAGGTAAATGTGACGTTACATGACAAGCTGTTTTACTGACATCTTTCCGCGGTTGAAACACTGATTGAGCAATTCCATGTGACATAATACGGATTTCGGTAAGTTGTACTCTATCTTTAACACACTTTCAGATGCTCATTCATGTTTATTTCGCGCTGTAACTGGTATTAAGGCGGAAGAGAAGATCAGTTCATGTGCCGCTTCTCTTGAGCTGAGCTATTTCGTAATAAAATGGATGTGATTTGAAATCTGAGACTTTGTTTCATATCAATAGTAACAAAGCACAAAGATTATTGCGATTTATTGGATGGGAGGCGCGCTACAATGTTCCATCCGTTCATTCATCAACTGAAAACAGGATGACTAATTCTTGGGATTTAAGAATTGATAAGAATCAATATTCTTTACCCAGCCCTAGTATTTAGTACTATAGTCTGTACTAAAGTATTTATAGTAGTCTATATAGTAGACACTAGTCTATATCACCAGATGCATTCTCAGGTACCGAAATTTGGCACTGATTGATTTAATGTGAATCGGTACACTGTAGTACCATCATGATCATTTAGTCAGTGCTTTTAAAAGTATCGAGTTCGGTACCCAACCCTACCTAATATACCTAGGCCTGCTTCCCTTCTATAGTTCTATCTGTATTCACATTTCTAACATATAGCACATCTGAATTGCGTTTATACTACACGCATGCATAATTATACTATAGTAGGCTACACACTTTTTTTTAATGGTTGCAAAGTAATTTCTTCATCAAATGTAGTACATACTCAGACAGTACCTATGTGATTTTGGACACAATGGATTTGTAGAGAAAGGACAACTGAAGGCCCAAACAAAGGAAGTTATGCACAGAAAGGTACAAAACTTGTGTGCGAAATGTTCTGTCCCCATCGTCTACAAAGATCATTTTCACATTATCTGTGAGAATGTGGGGAGTGAAAGTTCAGACTTCAGCATACTTTACAGTAGTTCTGAATTTGCAGAAAAGGTACAACTGTATTTTAAAAACATTAAAGACTACGTTCAGACTGCGCGTAAATGGCCCAAATCCGTTTTTTTTTATTTGCTCACATGTGATCTGTTTTTCTCATGACAGTGTGAACAGCACAAACCACATGGAATCTGATTTTTTTCAATTCCGATTTGTGCCACTTCCATATATGTCTGGTACTAAATCCGATTCATGTCAGATGTTTTGCAATGCAATGAATTGCAATGTCTGAACAGTCATATCGGAATTCATGTGACTTTTTTTGTCACTCTAGAGCAACATTCGTCGTTTTAATCGTTCTTTTGCTCATGCGGGTCAGTCCAGGACCCTGATCTGTTTGCACTGGAATCTGATTTTAGCCACATTTAATACAATGTGAACAGCTATACAAATAAATTGTGGATCTGAGCAGTAAATCGGAATTGAGCTCTAAGGCTCGCAGTGTGAACGCAGCCTAATTTAATCTTTTGTGCTGCAGATATACAAGGGGAGTGAACAAATAAACGTTTGACATATTAAAACATTTGTGTATCATCAGCTCTTTTTATCATTTCATTAACAGAACACAGTTTATGAATAAAACCAATAAAACCATAATTTTGACCCTCTTTATGTATTTGTGTAGGTTTTTTGGTTCCTGCATTATAGGGTTAAAATAAAAGCATATAATAAATAAAACCATTTAAATTTGTTTAAACATTTTAAAAACAATTATAGTATGTAAATACTTGTATATTGTAAATATATAAATGACTAACCGTGATTTAATGTTATTATAAATTTCCCCCTTTTTTTGTTAAACATGATAAATAATCGTGATTAATACAAATTTTCAGTTAATTTTGTCCTTTTTTAAATATTCTAAATATATAAATTAGTGCTGGGTGGTATGGCCAAAAATGTATATCACAGTATTTTTCTAAATTATACTGGTTTCGTGGTATATGACGGTATTTTTCCCCCCATGCATGACCAGGTGTTAACCACATTTTCTACTGACTGAGAGAGGAAACACTGCAGTAGATTGATTTAGAATGCCCTATTTTACTGTCATGATGAGTGAATATTGTAGTGTGCTCATGCTGTGCGGAGACAACAACCAATAAAACACAGACCTGCAACGCTCAATACAGACATGAATATTAAAATATGACCACGGAGAGAAAAAAACTGAGTTGAGGGCACCTTAAGCATTTTAAAAATCTAACCCTATATAACAACAAACTGCCAAAATGAGGGAGAAAAGCGGAAGAACATTTAAACAGTTTAAGGATATTTTCAGTACATTTAAAAGCACTACAGTCGCTGAACAAACACGTCAGTTTAACACAGAAAGAATAAAGGCATAGTTACTTCTTTTGCCCATTCTTTGAATTGTCAGTCTACATCATTGTCTACTGTGTATCAGAATAATTAATCGTGTCATCGCGTTCATGATCAGACGTACGGCTGTATCAGTGTCCTTGTTTGCAACTATATTTCATTTGAAGACGACGTGATTAAATATGTGCACATACACGGTGCTGGTTCATGTTTAGAGCAATAAAGTATATGAAATATGTCCATAAAAAACTTAAACGCACTACCTCTGGTCTGTATCTGATCTATATGATCTATGTGGTGAGCGTTGTTAAACTCATCGTGGTGCTCCGCGCAGAAACCTCTCTCTTGCCCGTGCCGCGTGTTGTTTGAATTCTCCGCTGTAATGTGATCTCAGCTGTGTCCTCACTACAGTAAAACAGTAAAACGGGACCCCTCTCAAACAGTGTCGCGCTGCGCTGCCTTATGAACGTTGTTTAAGCGACATACACTCACCTAAAGGATTATTAGGAACACCATACTAATACTGTGTTTGACCCCTTTTCGCTTTCAGAACTGCCTTAATTCTACGTGGCATTGATTCAACAAGGTGCTGAAAGCATTCTTTAGAAATGTTGGCCCATATTGATAGGATAGCATCTTGCAGTTGATGGAGATTTGTGGGATGCACATCCAGGGCATGAAGCTCCCGTTCCACCACATCCCAAAGATGCTCTATTGGGTTGAGATCTGGTGACTGTGGGGGCCATTTTAGTACAGTGAACTCATTGTCATGTTCAAGAAACCAATTTGAAATGATTCGAGCTTTGTGACATGGTGCATTATCCTGCTGGAAGTAGCCATCAGAGGATGGGTACATGGTGGTCATAAAGGGATGGACATGGTCAGAAACAATGCTCAGGTAGGGCGTGGCATTTAAACGATGCCCAATTGGCACTAAGGGGCCTAAAGTGTGGCAAGAAAACATCCCCCACACCATTACACCACCACCACCAGCCTGCACAGTGGTAACAAGGCATGATGGATCCATGTTCTCATTCTGTTTACGCCAAATTCTGACTCTACCATCTGAATGTCTCAACAGAAATCGAGACTCATCAGACCAGGCAACATTTTTCCAGTCTTCAACTGTCCAATTTTGGTGAGCTCGTGCAAATTGTAGCCTCTTTTTCCTATTTGTAGTGGAGATGAGTGGTACCCGGTGGGGTCTTCTGCTGTTGTAGCCCATCCGCCTCAAGGTTGTGCGTGTTGTGGCTTCACAAATGCTTTGCTGCATACCTCGGTTGTAACGAGTGGTTATTTCAGTCAAAGTTGCTCTTCTATCAGCTTGAATCAGTCGGCCCATTCTCCTCTGACCTCTAGCATCAACAAGGCATTTTCGCCCACAGGACTGCCGCATACTGGATGTTTTTCCCTTTTCACACCATTCTTTGTAAACTCTAGAAATGGTTGTGCGTGAAAATCCCAGTAACTGAGCAGATTGTGAAATACTCAGACCGGCCCGTCTGGCACCAACAACCATGCCACGCTCAAAATTGCTTAAATCACCTTTCTTTCCCATTCTGACATTCAGTTTGGAGTTCAGGAGATTGTCTTGACCAGGACCACACCCCTAAATGCATTGAAGCAACTGCCATGTGATTGGTTGATTAGATAATTGCATTAATGAGAAATTGAACAGGTGTTCCTAATAATCCTTTAGGTGAGTGTATAGGGTACTGGGAGGCAGAATATATGTCTCGCGCTCAAGCGCACATAAAGCTTGCCGCAAAGCACTGGCAAAAGTAGCCTAATGTTTATAAATGTAAAAATAGCAAGGAGACATTAATTTTAATTGTTTATTAATAAGCTAGTGTTTTCTGAGTCCGTGTTGGCTGCCAAGATGAAGTTGACGATGCTGACTCGTCATCTCCGTAGTAGTGAACGCGTGCGCCTATAGAGGGAAACGCATCTTTAATTTGGATTACATAATCAAAGTATTTGTTTTCGATCTGAATTGGTTTGTTTAAACGTACAGTACTGTGCAAAAGTCTTAGGCACGTTAGTATTTTCACACGAAAAATGTTTTTA
Organism: Rhinogobio ventralis; assembly: GCA_039654625.1. Classification (NCBI taxonomy): domain Eukaryota; kingdom Metazoa; phylum Chordata; class Actinopteri; order Cypriniformes; family Gobionidae; genus Rhinogobio; species Rhinogobio ventralis. The sequence goes on from CM077216.1 coordinate 21,981,256, forward strand.
AGCCAGTTATTTATATCTTTTACTGTAGTGTGTCAGTAGGAAATATCAGTTTACATTTCCAAACATTCATTTTGCAATTAATTGTAATAATCCAGTGAGATTATTTTTTTTTTAAGCACAAGAAGTCTGATAGCAGCCAGTCTGATCTCACCATCATCGAGTCTGTCTGTGATTACATGAAGAAACAGAAAAAACTGAGACAGACTAAATCCAGAAAAACTAAGGCAACATCTCCCAGACACTTGAGGAAACCTTCCTGCAAAACTACAGTACTGTGAAAAGTTTAGGCACTTGTCAGAATGCTTTAAAGTGAGAATGCTGTCAAAAATAACAACATAAATAGCTTTTATTTATGAATTAACTTCTATTAACTAAATCAAATCGATATTTGGGGTGACCACCCTTTGCGTTTAAAACGGCTTTTGTCACCTGCATCTATTCCTACACCTATTCATGTAGTTTTGCAGGAATGTTTCTTCAAGTGTCTTGGAGACGTTGCCTCAGTTCTTCTGGATTTAGTCTGTCTCAGTTTTTTCTGTTTCTTCATGTAATCACAGACAGACTCAATGAAGATGAGATCAGATCTCCATGTGGAGCATATAGACTTTTGTCAGACTCTTTATGCATACAAAAATCTCACTGGATTATTAAAATTAATGGCAATTAATTTATAAATGTAAACTGATATTTCCTACTGACACACTACAGTAAAATATATAAATAACTTCCTTAAACCCACTTTTTGTGTGTAAAAATACTGACTTTTGCACAGTACTGTAGATATGTCATGCTTTCTATAGGCCTAGTTCTCATGTCTGTGAGGAAAGTATATGCTGAGTTTCGGTTCATTTGTGTGACGCGCTGCAGTTCGTCTTGCAGTCGAATACGGAGAAACTTTCTGCTCTCTCGTTTATTCCGTGCACTGTCAAGTGCTTCAGATTTGTCTTGTTGTCGGTCTTAGTAGCAATTATCTTGTTGTGAATATTGCATTGCGCGCTATTGGCATCGAGCCTGGTGAAAAGTAACCACACTTTTGATCTTTTCCACATCTTTTACATCTTTGGGATGCTTACCCCCTATCACACACACACACACTCTCACACACACACACACACACACACACACACACACACACACACACACTACAGCCTCACGTGCGAGCCACGTCCCTGGGCGTGACTGCCATAAACAAATGTTTTTTCCACCACAGTCAATCATGCTGCATGCTTATTGGCTCACTGACGTTGACAAATTTAACCCCTTAAATTTGGTATCGAACGACAAGACCTTTTACGATACTCAATAGTATCGAGGCAATTCGGTCGGTACCTAAAAAGTATCGAACTCGATACCCAGCCCTAGTACACAAGACCAAAAAGATTGGGAAACACCAATATAGCCAACAGCAAACACTTGATAGTTCTTTTATTATATCACTGCATCGTCTTCAATCTACTCTTGTCAGGTTTCCATCTTTTTCATTCTAGACATAAATACGGTTCTCAGCAGTTTTTGCTCTTGTTCCAGTGTCCATAAGTCAGTGCCAAACTCTGCGCCAGACGTAACATTTCAACGAAGCTATCACAAGACCAAGCCAAAGTAATTATTTCACTTAATTTTCAGAACATTGAAAAGGAAAGGAAAACAGAGTCTTGGATGTTGTTGTTAGACATTTGAATCAGTAGTTCAAATATGTAGATTATTATATTAGCATTCTTAGATGTTGCTCCCCAACTAGGGAGTGATAAAATTCAAGTTGAGTTATTGAGTTGAGAATGCTCAAACCATATGTGGAGAAACTTCTGATACTACTCTGATAAACACTTATACATTTATATATCTGTGCATGTAGTTTGCTGTAATTATTTGAGAAATTAAATTGATTAGATAGGATTGGAGTTCAGGATAATCAGACATGCATTAGTGCTCTTCTTCCTTTTGGGAATCTCAGGCAGCACGTTCTGAGACGTGGAGGTCTCAGGGCCTGGGGTATTGGCCCCACTGGCCCGATCCATAATTCAGCCCTGGCAATATTACATCAAAGTTTCCGAACGTTCTGAAAATGTCATTTGCTGCATGAATTCAGGATGAAAAAGTGGAGAATAATGCAGATGTCTGTAAATTTTCATTATATTCTCCCCCTGCCGATTTTGCCAAATAAAGCTCTGTGAACGTGATTTCCAATATCCTGTGTGTTTTGGAGATGTGCGGAGTGCGACGGTCTGATGTTTTCAGGATGTGGCAGAGGATTTACGAGACCTGCAGTTAGTCCTCGTGCTCAGGCCGTCCTTCTAATAATCTTCCACCATGTGCCTTTTTCCCCCCTTGCAGACGTTCGGCATTATGACACAATGGAATCTCCTCCTTATCGACCTGTGGACAAATCTTGCTCACTTCTGCAGACGTTCCATTGTCGTCTGAGGTTTCTTTGCCAGGTTTCTAGGGTTGTGACTCAATAGCAGCTGTTAATGGTCTTGAACATGAACCAAGGGAGGAATCAGAGTGTCCATTTATTTTGTAGCTATGATGCTCATGTGGGAAATATGAGTTTGAATCAACCTTGAATCACCGCCTTTTGTCTTTTTTATGCTCTCTTCACTATGGTATTTATAAAAGTAGCTTGAATTGAATGTATGCTGAAAAAAATTATTTGTATAAGCCATCTTTCCACTATCTCTGACATTTGTAATTGTAGCATTTCACCCCTAGTGGTGGTTGCACAGAACTTTTAAAATGGTGATGACATGAATGAATAATCAAATGTATGAATATATTTACATAAACCAAATAAGTGGCAATACATTTGAAAGAAAAGCATAGTAGATTTTCTAGGGTTAACGAAAATTATTATGCAATAAATAATTATAAAATGGTTATTTCAAATGATTATTCATAACCGCCCATTTTACAGAAATAATGTTTAAAGGGTTAGTTCACCCAGAAATGAAAATTCTGTCATTAATTACTCTCATGTCGTCGTTCATCTTCAGAACACAAATGAAGATATTTTTGATGAAATCCGAGAGCTCTCTGACCCCTCCATAGACAGCTATTTAATGAACACTTTCAAGGCCCAGAAAAGTAGTAAAGCCATTGTTAAAATAGTGTGACTACAGTGGTTCAACCTTAGTTTTAATTTGATCTTTTTGTGCTCAAAAAGAATGACTTTATTCAACAACTTCTTCACGTCTGTGTCAGACTCCTATGCAGTTTACGCTGGTCAGCTCCTGCGTCAGCATCACACGCATGTGTCGTGGTGCTCATGTGAAAAGCATCGGCCAATGGTAAGCCGGCGTTCTGGCGTAGCTCTGACGTATCTCCGTAACGCTGCACTGTATTTACTACGTCAACAGCGTAGGAGACTGACACAGACGTGAAGAAATTGTTGAATAAAGTCGTTATTTTTGTTCGTTTTTTGTGCACAAAACGTTTTCTTGGCGCTTCATAAAATTAAGGTTGAACCACTGGAGTCCCTTACCATAACCGCAAGATTTGAGCAGTGTTGTAAATATTAAGGATAGTGTCAATTTCAAACCAATTGAAGCCTGATACAGACTTAAGAATGTTAACAAACAAGAGGATCGTACATTACGGATTTCATCCATGGTCTTTGCAAGCATATATTTTAGATACAAAGTTATACACCATTTATTCATGATATTTGTTGGAAAACTATGGTAATACAAACAGTAATCGATCACAAAACCATGGTTAATTTTCCTAAGGGGCGATGAACAGTCTTACAAAAGCGAGAGCTTACAAACGCTACAGTAAACACTATATCAATACTGTAGTGGAGGCAAAGCTTTGCCCTTTGTTTACATCATAGCAACAACATAAAACTTATAATTGAAACTGTTGATATAAAACACAACTACAAATAATAAGACATACTTACAAGTTGTGATCCAAGTACAACAGATTGTCCCGACAAAGTGGGAACTGCTCCATTTCAGTAGAAGCGTTTGTGCGTAGCCTGCATTGTACTCTCTGTTCTCTGTAAAATGTGCAGCACACAGATAAACGTTGGGGTTACAATGTTCAGGAACAGTGTTTAAAATAAATAAATAACCACTCTAAGTTCGTCAGCCTTAGGAAGGTCAAACAAATGAGTTTTGGAAACGGAGTGGAAAAAGCAGCGTCTCTGACATAACGACAACACTGTCTTCTCTAGCACAGCTCAACCAGGCCTCGTCCCCTTTTTTCTTATTCCATGGGCTGGGATTATTTAAATGAGTAACATTATGACTTCATAAGATCCTAAAAAAATCGTGTTGTAGTCCAAACGATCCATTCTTTGTAGTTGTTGGAAAGTGAATTCTGTCAAATAAAATATCTCCCTTTGGATGAACTTTGAGCTTTGTAAACTTGCAGATCTTTTTTATTCTCAAACAGCGACATTACACACTAAAGTTGAGAAAATGGAAAAGCATGACAGGAACCCTTTAAAGATTAACATTTTAATCTGTAAATGTTGGTAATTCTCACTTCACGTTCATAGTTTTGATTAGAATGCGTCATATCCAGTCGCATATGGTCTTGCCGTTCAGATCCTAAAATTTTGCATATGATTGGAATTCCACACAGCTCCCTTACTACGCTCCATTAGAAATGAATGACTTGCAATAGAGTTTACTCTTTAAAAGAAATGCCATTTTACAAACGTTTTTCAGAAATTAAAAGAGAAATGAAAGAGTCTGAAGTTCCATAAGTTTTTTTTTGTGGAAAATGCGAAAAAAATTCCACGTGGGCCTTCTTACAAAATATATCAGTGTTGCTGTTTAAAGATGTAGCATAATGCTTTTGAATATGTATTTCACATAATACAGCCCTGTATGCTGTCATAAAATCACATGACATTTATTGAGTTAAAAAGTTAATCCGTTTTCATGTTCGTACAGCTTTGTTGAATTTTCTGAGGTGACTGACGGTTCACGTCAAAGGGTGCTGGACCATTGCCATCTCCACATCACTCAACGTTTCCACTCGCAGCCCTCATCTAAAGCTGCTATTTTAATGTGATCTGAGTTAGATAAGAAAACACACTCCATGTTTTTCTATCTCACCGAGCACACAGTTCATGTATCCAGCCTTGACAGGTTGACACGGAGTGTGTGTATGCATTTGAGGGGTTTGAGGGAAGTTCATCCATCTTATTCTTGCCTTCCTCACACAGGCTCATCTTTGCTCTCGTCGGGTTGTGTTTGTGTGTGTGGCCGGGGGTCTCGGGTGGAGCGGTCAGTGGAGGTGTGACCCCAGCCGTGTGTTAAACTGCTCACATATGCCACAGTAGCAAGGGTCAGGGACACATGGTGGATGCTGTTTGCCCTTGACTGGGGTGCGTTAAACCACGCACAGCTGTTGTGCTGTTTTGGTTGGGGAAATAAGGGGTGGCGGCACAAGTGATCGAGAAACAAACTGTTGAATGAGGTGAGAAATCGAGAGAGAATGAAAGAATGATTTCCACTTTTTTATTCAGTACAAGTGCATCTTTGGAAATCCACAAATTCCATACTTGTTTTGTAGAATGACAGGGACAGGCATTTTGACAACATGTATATAAGAGTTTAGGTGCAGTAAGCCATGAAAATAAAACACATCTGTATTAAAGATGCAGTATGTAATATTGACAGCTGGCGGTTGAAATGGGTACTGCAGTCCAAATTCAAAATATTGGAGCGAGTTGTTGCATCTGCCCCCTTCATTTCAGACTAAACCCTCATGCGTGTTGCCAGATTGAAGACATGTAACTGCGATCTCTGACCCAGTGTGTTTGCTGGCTTCCATTGCTGCATTGCGCTGTGTTTTCCACCAACTGGCAACCCGGGGTGTCAAAATACTATCATTGGCTAAATTGTCAGTGGCCAGGGCTCCAGACTAACAGAGCAGTAGCACCGGCGCCAGTAAGTTGTACAGATGGTGGCGCCAGCACCTGATTTGGTAGCGCTGGGAGGATTTTTCATCATAGTTAATGTAATCATAAAATTACTATTGTTTTGCATTAATAAGTTACTAATAATATCAAATGTTTGTTTATTGGAAATTTGATAGTAAAGCAATGAGCTTGAATTGATATACAGATAAAATGAACTTTTATTAACAACAGTAATATGCAGAAAACACATTTTTATAGGGAAAATTTTTATTATTAAATGTACCATTGTTCTTCTGTAGTCTTTCTGTGTAATTCAATCACAATTTGAAGACATGTTTTTGTTTTTCATGAGTCTTTGTGACTTCCTACTTTTTTTCCATAATTAATGGAGTGAAAATGGCTAAGTCGTCAATAAGTGCTCCTCTGCCGCCATCTACTGGTTATAGTGGTAATTTCATGTTTTTTTTTTTTTTTTAAATAAAAGTGTTTGTTTGCCATGGTGCTAGTTTTCCTACGTCTTTAAACTTTTTTTTTTATTTTGCAAATCACATTAAAAATAACATTACATTTTAAATCTGAGAAATATTTAATGAGGATTCTGTTGATAGCTTGCAAAAAATCTATAACCAGAAAATGGTTGCAACCTGAAATACCGGAAATTAATGATTGGCTGGGAATTGTGTACGAAATCTACACGATGGAGAGGTTAACAATGAATCTTGGTTACAGTCCGAGAAATTTGTCACGCTACGGGGAAAATGGATAGACTACATTCTCCCACTAAGTATAGAATAGAAATTATGATATTTAAGAAGAGTAGGGAAATCTTAAGAATTAGATGCCCAATCTACCAGCAGATCGGATTAGATACCCAGTCTACCAGCAGAGTAATAAATATATAACTATATCGTTTATTGAATTACAAAAATGCTGCAATACTGTGATGGCTGACATTGTTTTGCAACATATTGTATTGTTACCACAACTGATGTCTTTTATGTCCAATTTTTATTTATTTATTTATTTTTTCTCTCTCTTTCTTATAATATTGGACACTACTATTATGGACGTAATCTCTGTTTCACAAAATTTGGTTTGCTTTTTTTCTTACAGCCATTATACCCAATTGTTGAATGTCTTTACCAAGATTTCAGGTACCATCCAAATGTAAAGAAATGAGGAAATTACTGTAATAAAAACTTAAATAAAAAATAAAATAAAAAATAAAAATGTGATAATATTTAGAGTTTTGAAGTGCTGGAAAAAGCACTTGAAAGCCCTTGAAAAGTGCTTGAATTTCACTCTCAAAAGGCTGTACGAACCCTGAAATTAATAATGTTTAAAAAAATTGACTATTTTTGCCACAATACCATGGTTACAGTTAGTGTTGCTACATTAAATCCATGGTGAATGTTGGGGATTCATGAATTGAAAAGCCTTCTACAACTTGTTCGTTCATGGCACAATGTTTCTCCTGGTTTCCAAGTCAGCGCTGTTGGATTTGATATCTGTGATTTATAACAGAGAATTCTGCGCTGGATTTGAATGCTTCTCACTAGATCTAGCAGTGATGTTATTAATTCTGTGCCGAATTTAATCTCCCAGCACTGTGTAGTAATGGTGTCACGTGATCGAGATCGTCCCGCGAATAAACCTGTTCTGCGCTTACGCTGCGCTGTCTATTATTGGTCAGAGCTTATAAGCGTTCTGCGCCACGGTTTCGGTCCACTTTCGTTTCATTTGCTGTTTAATGTTTCTCATATGCAACAGAAATGGCAGCTCTTATCATTTGGGCAACGTGGTGGTGGCACCAGAGCGACCTTGCTATCTTAATTCAAACACCCACACAATCTTATTCCTAAATGAAAACGATTTGGCTGTCAATTAAACTTTTGACAAGTATGATCACAGCAGAACATTTAAATTTGTCTTGGTGCTGCCGCTGAGCGAGAGAGAGCAGTTGTCATGTATAGGTATAAAACAGCTTCACAACCACACAGTACCATTATTTCTGGCTTACAATAATTCAAGTTATCACAGAAGTACTGGAGTAAAAGTTTATAGATCGGATAAACACTGATGACTATGGTAGGTATCAAAACAAGAGTAAATCACCAATTAAAAGTAACTTGACGCTTTAAATAAAGATCTTATCAATTACATTGTTACACCAGTAGGTGGCAACAAGTGCCTGTTAAAAAAATATTTGTCATTGAATCATTAATATCAAAGATTCTTTCGAAAATGCAGTGAAGTCTTGATGAGTGAGTCATTGAATTATTCACTCAAACTGATTAAAAAAACAAATTAAGTATTTTTAAATACTTTAAATGCAGCAATTAACATTTTGTCAGAAGCTCTAGTAAATTGATATTTAGTTATGTTGTCTATTATACAGAATCGTGATCTCTATTTGAAACAAATATCAATATCAATGCGTATTTAGCGACTTGGTGTGTGCTGTTGAATGACAGTATGGTTAGCCAGTCATAACAAAGGTAAATTAAATAAAGTCTTAAAGTTACAGTAGCACAAGCCTATGTTTAGAATATGGTCCCAAACGAAAATGATGTGAAAGCTTGTGTACATTTAATTTCATTAAATAACAGAATATCCCTTACTTTCTGACACAGATTGGTCACCGCAGGGAGCGCTGAGAGTGTCTTGCAGGATTTGCTATTAACGGACGCTAACACGTGCAGACGCATGGGCGTTGAGTAACTTTCTCCTCTCATGAATGTGTCACTTTAGCGCGGCGCCTCGGAGTTCCAGGATCCAGCTGGCTGGGAAAGCAGTCTCCCATAAATGTTCGTTTGCCTCATTAAAGTATGCCATGCTTTTTGATTCTCAGGGTTGTAAGTTGTGTTCCCTCCTCCGGTCCTGGATGACGCTCAGACTTCACGTCCCAGCATGCATGTGCGTATATTGCTCCTCTGCGTTTGCTCAAGGTTCAGGCAGATAGAAGGATTGAGGTCGTTTTTTCGTTGTGACAGCGCAAGAGATGGATTGTGACGAATCCAAGGCATCGCTCGAAATGAAACTCATGTGCTGGAACATATGCCATTTTCACTCAGCGTGGATTATTTCTGTACTATAGTTGTCTTTAACAGGCAATTAAAGTTCTGAGGTACCTTGAAAACTACTGACTGACTGACCTTGCAAGAGATGCATGGTCTCATTAATATGCTTCCAGAACCATAAAAGGCCTTTTTGTTCATAAATATAGCTCTACATAATGTATTTTGTTGGATTTTCCCTCTTGCATGACTCTTATTTTTGACATATGTGCCTCTTTCGTTTGCACCTCGCCTGTTGCTTTGCGTCATTAACCACATGAAATAATCCACTGTTTGTTGTGTATTCCTGCATCATTTGCTTAGAATGGAGTGTGGCATTGTGTTTTTATAGTGAACAGATGCTAAAGAGCATGTTTGGAGGATATTACATTGTCCAGAAAGAGTCCTCAGCACGCTTGAGAGACTTTCGGATTATGCGCCCCTAAGGCAGCTATTTAATGAACCTCTTGAAGTTCAGTCTGCTGTTACAGATTGGTCCACTAGTACCCAATGGACAGAACACTCTCACGTGGAAGTTTAGCAATTGTGTAATGTTGACTCCTTGTGAATATGATTTTTGTTGTTTTAAGAAGTCTTCATGTGCACAGCTGCAGGATGGAGTATTTTGCTGGAAATATGTCAAAGGAATTGGAGGAATAACAACTCTCAGTATGGCGGCTGTATAGGAAAGGAAGTCCACCTTTTAATTAATGTTTTTACGAAAGGGTAGCAGTTTATACTACGAGTGACACAGTTGACCTATGTTGTTTGCTGTAAATATGCAAGGAAAACAGCAAAAAAATTCCATGATTTCATATTAAGCTAAATAAATAATTAAAGTGCCCCTATTATGCTTTTTTGAATATTACCTTTCATGTAGTGTGTGTAATAGCTGTTTGTGAATGTGAAAGGTCTGCAAAGCTTAAAAAAGATCAAAGTGCTGGATAAGTGGTGTTATTATCTAAAACAGTGTTACTCATTGCGCGGCTCGCGAGCCTCCTGCGGCTCGCCCAGCTTAATTTGTGGCTCGCATGGCAGTAAATACGGTGAAATGATCATGCAGTCAATACATATATTTCATAAAAACAAGCAGGGCTATAACATAACTCATTAAAAACTCAAAGTGTCTGCTCTATTACAAATAATTTATATTTAAAAAATACAACAAAACAGCGGCATTACAAGATGGCGATATAGACTAGAAAGGATATTTAAACTTGCTCTGCCCTTACGTCCATGACTCACTGCAGAGTTGCCACTTTTGGCGCTCTTTCCAGCTTTTAACGCAGAATGTGCTCTTATAGATCAACACGCGTATCTATAATACGAATTGTATTCATTGTGCGATGTATACGCCAAAATGACTTTTTACGTGCATATAATACGCATTGTCAACTAGGATTAGTGGTGTGGGTTACGCGCCAGCATTATAATCTGACAGTGCCTGTAGATGTGAAATTAGACGTAAATAAAGTCTAATGAACTTAAAGAGTTGTGAGGAAACGGGACGTGTGTGACAGCATGTCAGATCCGTGTCATGTTCGGTAGCGGCAGATCTTAAAGTCACAGCAGCCACTAATGATGTCTGCTATTAATGTTAATTACTCACTGCTCTTGACTAAATAACGTTTGTAGCTTTAATAAGGATTAATCTATATTTAATTTAGTTTGAAGCCTAATTAATGTTTAAAATTAGGGGGAAAAGTATTAGTATCAGTGAAACTGGCCTTCATTCATAAAAAAATGGCATCTTTTGTATTTATGGCATTGCATATTGTAGCCTATGTTCAGGTATGACAGACTGATTAGCAGACATGCTATTTATGACTGGATGTAACTTTTGATACTTTGCGGTAAAAGTGGCTCTCCTATTGATTTTGTCCTATCAGTGCGGCTCTCCTGAAAAAAATAGCGAAGACCACTGATCTAAAAGAAAGAACTGAACTGATCTGAACTGCCTGGAACGAGTTGTCAGTAATTCCAGTCTTACTTCCAGTTTGAACCTATGTAGGTTTACTACACATTTGCCACAGACTGTCCGGGCGCTGCACTTCCCGCGCTTCAGAGTTGCGCCTTTTGCGTTCCGTCAACATTACGTTATCGACATTTAGAAAATCTATTTTTTGACATTTGTGAATCGATTCAGAATCGTCCATGTCCGCATCGCGATGCATCTAAGAATCAAATTTCCCCCCCACCCCTACCCTCAAACACTGTAGTTTTAGCTGAGGCCTAGAAAAGTTTGGTTTGTGTTGTCAACATATCGAGAAGACGCTGTTTTCTGCGCTGTAAAAGCAAATCCACATTGCATACACTTCCCAAACTTGAGGACTCAGACTCGAAATGATACGGTAAAACCAACGGCATTGTTACTGTTTGTATCATGGTGTACCATGTGCTGAGGAAGATCCAGAGCTGAAATTCAGATGGGCATTTGGTTTCTGACAGCGGTAGACCAATCACGACAGATTGTTTCATCTGACCAATCAGAGCAGAGTAGACCAATCACAACAGACTGTTCCATTTGACCAATCACAACAGATTGTTCCATTTGACCAATCACAACAGACTGGGCTATCTGACCAATCAGAGCAGAGTAGACCAATCACAACAGACTGGGCTATCTGACCAATCAGAGCAGAGTAGACCAATCACAACAGACTGGGCTGTCTGACCAATCAGAGCAGAGTAGACCAATCACAACAGACTGGGCCATCTGACCAATCAGGGCAGAGTAGACCAATCACAACAGACTGGGCCATCTGACCAATCACAACAGACTGTTCCATTTGAGCAATCACAACAGACTGGGCCAACTGACCAATGAGAGCAGAGTAGACAAATCACAACAGACGGTTCCATTTGACCAATCAGAACAGAGAAGACCAATCACAATTCTCACACATTGTGAGAAAAGAGGTAATGCTGCAATCTATATTATGAGAAAATCAGTGTTTTTTGACCTTGGATGCATGTAAACATATTATAGGAGATGTCCATAACAAAATTAGGAAGCTTTAAAATAGCATAATGGGGCACTTTAAATATTACTCTCCACACACTGTATTACCAGATGTGAGAAAAAGTTCATTTCGGACCCAGTGTATGCTACTTTACACAGATTGATTTGTCACATGGCATTTCATTCTTAGTTGATTTGAATAATACTTTAATGGTTTTGAATTACATATGTCTGGGTGGTCCTTTGCCAGCCAAACAGCAGCCATTGAAATGACCTTCCTTGGTTTGGCTTCATTTTTGTCCTTTGGGGCCTCAGAAGCTGCTTTGAAAATCTGCACTCACAGTTTGAGGGTTTGAGCTTATTTAGTTGACTTTTTCCATTACATATTGAACTGCAGTACCATTTAAATGCACACACACACACACACACACACACACACACACATATATATATATATATATGAAGACTTGTAAAAGCCTCTAAGTCCGTCTGACGTTTTTCTGTAAATTTAGCATTTTTGTCAGGCTCCTATGTATAGGTTTCTACCTAAGTACCAGTACTTCTGAATGGGCTGAGGCTGGGATTTAGCGAAAGTATTTTATGAACGTATACTATGTGCAGAGAGCATTCACTCAGTATCATTATCTCATTTTTGACCAAAGTGGCTTTTAGAGGCTTTTGCATCTGAACTCTTCATATATATATATATACATAAAATATTCATGGAAAGAATTATGATACATTGGTTGATTAGTTGATACCATACTGCCCTAATCAAAAGAGTGTTTTTTATAAATCTGTTTCCCATACCTTAATGTTCCCTGCTAGCATAAAAGTTATCCATTGGAAAACGTTTAAACTCATTGCCCAGCTGTTCGCTAATGACGCTTTTACTGTTTGACACCAATTTTAAAGTGACTCACAATGAGTCGACGGCTCTTTAATCATTTCAATTTGACTTTAGCACGCAGGTCTCTTTCAAAACATCCTCACCTTCTTACCTTTAAGCAATCAACACAAAGAAAATATACAACTGTTTTGAAATTACCTTATAATATCTGATTGGCCAGGATTGTAAAGTTATTGTTGAATGATTGATCTGTGGAAATTCAGGCTATCTGAAGCATAATAGCAGTGCGTTTTGGGGCTTTTGCTGAGTTCTCAGCTAACTTTGTGCACTCAGTATTCATTCCCAGAAGTCTGTTTCAATAATTGCTTAGAGGTGACCATGAACATGTTTTACTCTTAACAAGCCACTAATCATTCTGAGGAAATGCCCAGCAGACTCATTTTCTCACATAATAATGTTCCTGTCCTTTTTGTTTTTGTGATTATATGGTATTAACCTTTTGGTAACACTTCAGTTTAGGGTCCAATTCTCATTATTAACTAGTTGCTTATTAGCATAAATCCTCTACGGACACAATGAAGCTTGAGTCATCATTGGCTAGTAAAATTTTTACTTGCCAGACTTTTTACATGGAACTCAAGAACAATGCAAATGAAAAAAATTCGACATAAATGTAATATAAAAAATTTCAAACACTATTAAAGACAAGTAAACAGTCTGTAATAAAATAAGAACAGAATAGATAGATTAGGTACAGAAATTGAATAATCAAATGTAAAATAACACTGCATAGTCTCCACTGCATAAATGAAATATAGATTAATCCTTATTAAAGTTACAAAAGTTGTTCAGTCTAAGGGATTGAGAGATTTATTTTTGTTGTTGCAGTGAGTCTTTTGTTGTTTGATTAACATTAAAAACACGGACAGCAGTAGGGATATTAGGCTGCTGTCACTTTAATGGTGTGTGCACACCAAAAGCAAAGCGAATATTCGCATTGCGTTACTCGCTCTAGTTTTATAAAAACATACATTGCGCGATGAGTGTTTTCACGCACATCAACAACATTTCTTTCTGCCATTTTTTTTCGTCATCAAACATGTTGGAGATAATAACTGCTCTGTATCTGTTGTGGAAGTCCTAAAAACGCCGGAAAGCCAAATGCCGACACAACTTGGTGAATTTCACCATCTACTCCGTAAACTGCGCCTGGATGACAGCCGCTTCCAGCGCTACTTGAGGATAACGGGTGCCCAGTTTGATAACCTGTCAAACTAGACGTGTCAATAAGCTCTTCACTGATTGGCTTGTGCGACAACGCGGCATACAAATTTTCCGCTCTAATTGAAACTCAACTTGCGCGGAATACGCGTTTGAGGTGAATATCATGCGTTCGCAGCAAATGCGTCGCCCACTTCGCGTCACCGGGTGCGAATTTGCGTCTTTGCAGTGACTTTGTATGTAATCTACTCGTGTAAATAATTAAATTAGCTTTTGGTGTGCACACACCATTAGACAATGCACGGATCCAATATACTTTGTTTACTAGGATACCTGCCAAGATGGGCATTTTTACATAATATTGTGTGAAATTCAAGTGCAAGAAGATGTGAATGAGCTCAATTCAGGTGCAAGTTATCATTTGCATCTTCTTGTGTTTGAATGTTTAAATGGGCAAGGCTAAAAACGTGCAAATGATAAACTTTCATGACCATGCAGCACTGGCCTGATCAGGACCGTGACAGTTAGGTCAACTCTTGGCCATCGGGCAGTCATTTGAGGCCTGCACTTAGATCTAGCGTGTCAATTCTCTTTACGTGGCATGTATTTCTCGCCCACATGAATCCAGTGTGTTTCTATAAGGAGTTGGGAGTGGTTTTCGTCGAGTTGCTCGGGTGTTCTGCTGTTCTTACTGTCCCAAGTCAAAAGAGCCTCCATAGCTGTGTTTCCATCCATAATTTACATCGAAAATCAGAATATAGCAAAGACGAGTGAAGGACCGTTTTCATCCCATGTGGGAAGTTGATGCACATACATTATTTGTTTATTACGACTTAATGTTTACTTCATGTTTGCAATAGCAGGGCTCTAGATACATTCTTACCACTGGTCGCTCTGGTGCGACTAACTTTTTCAGTTGGTCGCACCGACTTACAATTTGGTCGCACCCTTTTTTTATATTAATCATAATGACCTTGCATGTTGATGAATCATTCTCTTGATTTCTATATGCTGGTTTTGCATTGATGTAAAGATTGACAGTGACTAACAGCTTCATATTTGCAAAATATTTTAATCTGAACATTGCTTCCAACAAGCATACATTTAAAAGAAAACACTGCTAAAATATTATCACACATAACATATATAAAAAATGTATTATTGCATGGGTGTTATTATTTTATTAAAGTAATATTTCCATGACAACGCGTCATGCTTGTCACGTGACACACCGCAGCCACAATAGCGCTGTATGACAGATGTATCGCTTTTATTTAGTTATTTCTTTTTTATTCAAAATATTCACAAACTTGTTGGCTATGTCATCAACTACCTGATATTCTGATTCTCAAATACATGTAAGTGAATGTAGGGCTGCACGATTATGGCCAAAATGATAATCACGATTATTTGTTGATTTTTAACCAAAACAAATTTTATTGTCTCTGGCTAATTATAACTGCTTTCACATCCATATTGTGCAGTGCTACATTCCTGCTAATGTACAAATATGTGCATAAAAATAAAATAGGTCCTCTTATTCACCAAAATTCAGTGCATCTCCTTAATAAATAAGAATAAATAAAACAATAAAGAAACTGTAGCAAAACTTCAACAGGGCACAATATATATTTAGGAAGCAAAATATAAACTTGCATTGTATCTGCATAATGGATGTGAATAAAACTCAAAATATACGATCAATAAAAAACAAATATGGATGACGATCCGATTCTCGGGACAAGCCCCTCGGCCTCGCCCTCTGCTACGTTAGACATTTTTTTGTTTTCTTTGTTAAGATAGTTTATAGCCTTATGACCGACTGCTATCTGTTGTGGAATTTTCCTCACGTTACTCTGTCCTCTGTGACTGTCTACATCTAGAAACTAAGCTGCGCGGTGCCATGAACAACTCTGATTGGCTCATGGAGGCACGTGATCAGACAGTGGTTTACGGAGCGCTAGATTGGCTTTGCAAAAAAACACAAAAAACTTTGATACGGCGCGTTCTATGAACGTAATGATGCATTTAACTCATTTAGTATCAAGGATCGCCGACGGCCCCAGATTACTGTTGTTCAACATTCACTGCTCGTTAAAACATCACACACACACTTCATCTGGGCAAATTGAGTATCAGTACAAAGATTAAAGACTCCAGCTTCGATATTTGACCACTGTTTATGATAAAACTGGGTTGCAGTGACATTCATTTCTTAATTTATGTCAGGAGTGCAAAATAATCAATCTGTAATCTGTACATTTCCTCATTCTCATCTCTCTGTTGTAAACATTGCCAGAAATGCACGTGTTAACAAGAAGCTAATTTTACAATGGCATATGGTTTGTGTTTACATATCGCTCGATCGCGCGAATTTGATCGTGGGAAGCCAAAATCGTGATCGTGATTAAAATTCGATTAATTGTGCAGCCCTAAGTGAATGTGTTTTGTTGTTGAAAAATATAATGATCATGTTAATTGATCTATAATGCATGATGGGTGGCGCCATGTTAGTTTGCGTCCCAGTTCAGAGAATCGGATCTGTCAGATTTACAACATGTCAATTTATCCACTTCTCCTGAAATACATGAAAGTAAGTGGCTGGTGAAAATGGGAGAAGAATAGAGTAAACTTTATAGTACCTGATATCACAGTCGTCAATGGATTGTTATTGCCGTTTCCATAGACATCACAGTGTATTTTACAAACTATAAATGTATTGTTTTGCTAGTACATTTAAATGTGTGAACCGTAAAATAAGCCTTGTGTGGTTGAAAACACTGAATAGTGCTGAGCGTGTCCGTCTCTGTCTGGCTTGCCCCAGCCAAAGCGTGAAAGAATTGTGCACTCACACAAATGCGACCGTGTGAAATTTTAACTCACACATGATCAAAAAGTGATCGCATTTGCAACCATTTTGGTTGCAGTCTAGAGCCCTGAATAGGGATGCACTAATAGCATTTTTTCTAAACCAATCTAAACCAATTCTAAACTAATCCCGATCTAATAACAGTGCTGTTCTTTTTTTTTAGAATATATACCTCTGTGTGTGTGTGGAAACCAGGGTCGTCACTAGACCTATTTTACACAGTAGTATGAACCTTTATAGTGTATTGCAGTGGAAACCTGGCTTATATTATTCAGGTCCCACCTTTGGTGTAAATCTATGGGACCCCCCCCCCCCCCCCCCCATTATTATCATCCAGGTGAAAACAATCCAATCTTGTACCATAATAATAGCATACTACTCATCACAGTATTGAGGTCTGGCCTGTGCTCTGTTGTTTTGAGAGAGTCCTGATCTCGCCTCTTGACCGCGGGATCGAGGACGTCCCAGGGATGGCACCAGTTGCATTACCGATCTCTCAAATGATTTCACATGCACATAAGTAACTGTTTTGCCGCTTGATCGAGAGTCTTAATGTTTTCGAAATTATGATACGTAACATAATGACATGTATCATTTTTCCCGGACTATTGTTTTTTCCGTCTGGCCTGTGCAGATGGAAGTGATTAGGCACAGAGGGAGGTGTGTTTTCAAGAAAAAAAAGATCGAATCTGACTTCCTTACCCAAGTACTTTCCCAAACACCCCGTGCTTCCTTTGAGGCCGGGGATTCGTGGTTACATTACCAAAGCGTGATGTCGCCCCACCCCCCCGGCAGGATCTGAGGGAGGCCAGGTCACGAGTCTACAGCACCCAGCTGACTAGAAGCATCTGGAGCTACTGCTTTGGGGGACACGCTGATTGCAAAGTACGCCGTGTGGTCGAATCCTGAGCGCTTGTCGTCAGATGATTGCTGCGATTAGGCACGCTGTCCTTGTGTTTGTCTATGAGAGCGTCGATTTCAAACTGCCCTTGAGGAATGCTCATTACCCTTCTGAGTCCTTCTGCGGCTCCTTGGCTTATGGCGCTCTTGTTTTCCAATCAAATCTCAAGGGTTTTTTCTACTACCGTCCAGTCAAGCCTGGTATCTTCTCTCCTTTACAAACACCACCAGTCAAAAGTTTGAATGCACTTGACTAAATTATATTTAAAATAATTTTGGATAGTGATAGTTTTCAAGTTTTGATTTGTTATATTCATGGGCATACATAATTTTTATACTTCCATTTGGGTCTTTTTTTTTATACAATGTGGACAATGAAAGCATGAAAAATGAGAAGGTGTATCAAAACATTCTATCATTCCATTCAGTCTGGCAAACAGTCAATATTTCTGTATGCTGGTGTTTGGAAAACAGGTCTGTGTATATATTTTGACCTTTTTATTTTCTACTTGCCAAGACAGACATTTTGACATAATTTTGTATGAAATTGTCCATTCAAGCGCAAGATGTGAAAGAGCAAAATGAAAAGAGGAAAATGAAACCATATCCATACTGGCTGGCCTGGAATGGCACAGAATGCAGTGGTTAAGCAAAGAGAACAGTTTGGCCCAATGGTGGAAAAACGGCTAATGAAATTATATCTGCGCTAAACTTATTTTTTGTCTCTAACTCAATCACGGGCGATTTGAAATTGTACAATTTACTAGCCATTGGCTAATTAAAGACATTTTTTAGTCGCCTAGCGTGAAATTTGGTCTCTTATGCGAGTGATTTGCTTGCATTGTAGAGGGTTGTATTTGAAAAGGAATAACATGAAATGAAAGGACTGCTCATTTTTATTTAATAGATGAACCATGAGATTTTGAATCTCCTTTTTTGTTTGGTTTACAAATTGGTTTATGGCTTCTATATGTCATTCGCACATGTAGGCGTCACTGAAATGCTCCTTTCATCTGATTGGTCAAACTACCCAGTTTTCTGAATGCCTTTAATTCATAGAGTTGGTATTGCACTGTAAATGTTGGAAATTTTTGTTCCCTTTAAAACTTTTTCCTGGCAAAGTCCCAGTGCTCTGTCTGGTCCGTCCCTGCTCACTTTTACAGTACAGTAATAACCAAACATTTCACTTTTTACCAATTAGGGAACTACTGCATTTATCAATGGCACTTGGAAAAACAAGTAGGGATTACTTCAAAATCCTAATTAATGTTCTGTCATGTTCTGGTATGGTATTAGAGATTGGCATGGTAATGGATATGGCACTGTTAATGTATTTGGTCTTGGCGGAATAGATATATGCTGCTGCTGCTGCAGAGCAAGTACCAAGACTTGCTACTTCCAATACATTCACAGACATTGCTGTTAGCATGTAAGAGATGCTGCTGCTGCACATGTAACACACATGATTTAACCCCCGTAGCAGATCTATACAGGTGGAGCTGGGGAAGGTGGCGGGTTTCTGAAAGCACACTGCTAACAGCAACACACTGGTATTTGTTTGAATGTTGAGCCGCAGCTCATTGGCCGCTAATGCAACAGCAACCAATCACCTGCACTATGTAGATAATGATGTGGTCGCTACCAATTGAGTTAAGGACCTATCAGTCTGCGCCATCTAGTGTTTCATGCCAGAACTAGGTATTTATTACATATAAAAATAGCAATCAATACACTCTATATCGTCATACTATGGTTTGCCATTTTGTTGTACATTTGACTTTGCTAGTCACAGCAGCAGCACTAATGATGTGCTCTGCGCAGTTGTTCCTGACAATATTTTATTACAGTGTAAAAACATTGGCAATGCCGTACAGACTGTATGAATTAATGCTGTACAGAAGAAGGGCCGGTTTGACCAATGAGATGAAAGCAGTGCTTTGGTACCGCTCACATGTGTAAATTATATATTGAAGCGATAAACCGATTTGTAAATCATAAATAAAAAAAAAATAAAAAAAGATTTAGATACGGGGGGGGTTGGGTCTAATGCTATTTCAAGCATTCTAACTTATTTACACTGTTAAAGAGTTGGATTCTCATGCTAAACATGGCCCTGTATGACATGCAGAATTCCTTGTATTGGCACTTCTCCCCGATGAGCGCGTGGGCATCATCAACCAAAGCGAGAGCAAGAGCACGTCCATCAACGAGCTTTGTTCGGGTTACGGAAGCCGTCGGCAGCGCTGTCATTTTGTTTTTAGAACACGAAATCAACAATGTCACTAAAGAAGTGTGTTTCTGGTTGTGAGGGAAAGATAACCTTGTTCAGCTTCCCAAATAACCCAGCGTTAAGGGAACAGTCGATGCTAGTGGATGACAGTTCTGCAAGTGTGTTTGTTTGTTTCCGGTCATGAGTCGAAACCGCAGGCGGTAAGTGAAACTGCATCAAATGTCTGTTTTGTTGGCAATCGGCGCGTAAGTGCATATAATGTAAACAATACGAACATATAGTGAATTGAAACTTATCCAGGGATAATGCTATGATGTATTGTGTGTGTGTGTGTGTATGTGTGTGTGTGCTTGTGTCTCTTTAGCTCCGCCCACTGCACGCCTCCACGAGTTTGGCTGTTTTCGGGAAGATTTGGTACAGCGTATCAGTCTTTTATAAATGTGATGAAACTAAAGACACCTTCAGAGATATGAAGGATGCAATACTACTCTATAGGTACTCAAGATTAACATGAGACTGGCAGAAACTGTGTTATGTACCCTTTAAAGAAAAATTTAAAAAGTCTTCTTTTTTCAATAGAAAATGAAATGGTCAAAATGTGCACAGAACACCATCTTTCAATTATCAATGCGTACAGAAAAATTAAATATCGTCATTTTGTTCCATTTTTTGTTTGCCAGATTGAATGGAATACTTGAATGGCCGTATGATACATGGGCCAAAACGTTTGTGCATTGGCCACCTTTGCCGGTGCCACATGAGTAGTTTTTCATTTTACACTGAGAGCAAAAATAAAGGCTGCATGTTATAATGTACTATATCTGTTTGCAAAATAAGAACTGATCGTTTTCATAATTCGGCAGTTTTGTTATGTATGCCATTTTTACACGGGTTCTGGTGGACTGTATTTTTTTTTAACTATATTTGATCATGTTGTCATGTTTGATTAGCAAATCGTGCATTTTAATTTTCCATCTTGCTGCTGTTATTTTTTCATTAACTCCTAGTTTCTCTCCCTATATAAGATTTCTTTCATATTACTTTTGAGAGTCGGGTATCTGTGATTGACACAGATTTTTGAAAGCTCTCACACGTCTGCAGTTTCAATGTTCAAAGGCAACTGTGGGTGTCACGTTTAAGCTTTATTAGTTTCCTGACAACTAGGATCATACTATCTTATGGATGATTGGCATTAATGTTAGCACTTTTACTCATTGTAGAAAGACTGTTAAAAAGGTTCATGGAAAACTCCTTAGGTCGTTTTCTAACAGAAATGGAACCTTATAATTAAATTATTTTAAAACTCATCAACTCTGTATAACACAAATAGCTTCACATATATATTCAAAAAATTATATGATCAATAAGTTGTGACAACATATGTTTTTTCATTGCTTTAACTTATAAAAATAAGTTAAGCAATTTTCAACTTTTTTTTTGCTATACAACATTTTAAAGGGAGAGTAATTTACTCGCCCTCAAGTTGTTCCAAATAGGGTTGGGCGATGTCTGCCAAAACATCCTGATGAACGATGACAACGGGGGGTTGCATTTGAGCGTTAAGCTCCGTTAATGTGACGCACGTCTGGAGAAAGAGAGAATACGCACAGAGCTGAAAGTTTGTTGTGGTGTGATCCGCACCGCTGTTTTGACGCTCGGCTCACTTCAACTAGAAACAGTAAAATAGTGCTACAATATGGTGCTACCGTCCTGTCTCGCGGTCCGGATGGAAAAATCCGCCATTTGAATATCGATTTAGTTTGTGTAAAACATCTAGTAGCCTATCATTTGTTTGGCTTTTTTGCACAATAACATCTTTAGTGTTTAAATTGTCTTCATTTAACTGTTTTGAATGTAATTTTTATTGTGATTGAACAACTTCACTATTTGCGGGAGGAGGGGTGGGGAAATCATGATGCCGACTCAACATCGTGATGTCTGTCAGCCATCGCGATGGACGATGGCATCGTCTATCGGCCCAACCCTAGTTCCAAACCTGTATACATTTCTTTGTTCTGCTCTACACAAAGGTATTTGGAAGAATGTTTGTAACCAAGCAGATCTTGCCCCCATTGACTACTATAGTAGGGAAAAAAATACTATGGTACTCATTGGGGGCTGAGAGCTGCTTGATTACAAACATTCTTCCAAATATCTTCCAAATAACTTTGTGTAGAGCAGAACAAAGAAATGTATACAGGTTTGGAACAAATTCAGGAAAAGTTAATGATGACAAAATTGTCATTTTTGGGTAAACTACTCCTTTAACTCATTACTTACTATTCAAGTCAAAATGACTTAAACATCCAGGTTGATTGTATTTAATTTAAAGGGATAGTTCACCCAAAAATGAAAATTACCCCATAACTTACTCACCCTCAAGCCATCCTAGGTGAATATGACATTCTTCTTTCAGACAAATACAATCAGAGTTATATTAAAATAATGTAAATGATGAGATAATTTTCATTTTTGGGTGAACTATACCTTTAAGGCAGCAACTTTTTTTTTTAAGTGTAATTTCAATAGAGTGTGGTATTTTTCACAGTGCTTTGAGCATTCTGGTATTGCCTTTTTAATGAAGGATGCTTTAGAATTTGGCCTAAAGAAGGTATCTTTGGATGTGTGGAGGTTGTTTAGCAAACAAAATAAAGGACTTTTTTTAGTATCAAAAAGATTTTCTCTCAAAACTTTTCATTTTGCAGGTATGTCAGAGGGTTTTATTTTGATTAACTTTTTGTTTGCATGTCAAAAAAGTCTTCAACTTATGAAAATGTTATTTCTAAATGTACTCTGAACATTCAAAACGTCCAGTTTTTTATGCTTTAAAAACTTTTTCTTTAAATATATTAGATGAACATCCAAATTAATGATGAATAAATAATTTTGAGAACATTATTAAAGACCAGATCACTTTGAACAAACGTTATTGGAAGAATGTTAGTTCATAACGTTTATAGAACCTTGCCAGAACGTTAGCCAAAGTTCTGAGAACCTTCCCTGCTAGCTGGGTCACAATTAGTATTTTTATTATTTTTTGACAATTTTAAATGTTTAAGTGTATTAGGCACGCAAAACTGCATTTTGAATAAAATGAATAATTTTTTTTATTGATTTTGTACTATACAAGCAGAGAAAGATGTCACACCAGGTGTGCAGTTTAATGTTTTGGTAGAAATGTTTGATGTATGACAGAAATTCTAGTATACATTACTAATGCACTATTTGAATGACATAATAGCATGCTTTTAACTACTTTTTATCTTTGTTTGAGAGCTTGGATGCTCATCTGAAGGTCTTCGGTCCTGCTTCAGATGCTGCTCTGGGCTGTTATGGGGTGAGAGTTTGATCCTTATCTTCTCAAAGCAAGTTCCTACTCGCTTCAACATCCATCAACTGGGCTTGAGTCTCAAAAACAACACATTTGCTCCTTCGGCACTGCAGCTTTAGACCTGTCCTTGCCTGCTCCCATAAATCGGCTCTACTCAATCCAACATCTTATTCCAGGTCTTTAAGATCTTGTCCAGTCCAATAGCATGACCCCGAACACCAGCTCTGCATCAGTCTTTTGGCTCACGCTTTTCATTATTTAACATTTGATCAATGGAAAGATATTTCTGTCCTTCAGAACAGAAACCGAGGATATTAAGTACCCTAAATTTGAGTGTTTCATCATTTGTGATGTTTGCATTTTGCCTGAGGCTTTTGGAATGGAAAATAAGGCCATAAAGTCGTAAACTGCTTTCGGTCCCATTTTTGTCAAAGATTTATGGGACCAATCGTCAGCTGAGCGGTCACGGCCCGGCCAGTTGCATATGGAAATGTGAGAGTAATAATGATTGTGTTTTTCTTTTATACACGTGGACGTTTGGACAACAGCCGTCTTCAAATGGATACATTTTACAGTGCTCCCATCCGCAACGCAGCTCTGTGTTAGGTTAAGAGCTATGGAAGATTTGGACGGGTCAGAGCAATCTTTTAGCTGTCACACACTCTTTGAACACTTTGACTTCATTACTTTGAAAAGAACAGTTCTGGAGAGCTTTTATAGGGGGAAGAGCCCCCCGCCACCACAGTCGAGACCAGAGCAGGCTTGATCACATCCAATACTAGATCAGAACTGACTTGCAATATGCATGTTCAGAGGTTTGCAGGAAGATGCGTCTTTTTAAATAAAGGATCTGATCCTGACCGGCATCTTCTCTAAGCCACATGATTTTTAGGTGGTATTCATGTTCCTAGCACAAATGATTTAGGATGAGTTGGACAAATAAGTCTGAATAAAATCTGTCTACCATTGCCAGTTTGCAAACAAAAGACTCTTGACAATGAAAAAATTTGCATTTAGAAGATACAGTATAAGGGTTCAAAACTTAGTCTCTCATTCCACCAATATGGATCAATGAGTTTGATGACGTCACACTATTACTTTATACTTTATTACTCGCAGTTGCAAGTTTATATTGTGAATTATGAGATAAAAAGTTGCCAATTATCTTTAGTTTTTTTTATTCAGTGCCGGAAACAAGCTTCCATAGATAGGGAACAATTCAGACTGCAGTGCGCACAGTCTGCTCCAGTTCAGAGACACGATAGCACAAAGCCTATCATATGATTGAGTCAGCGCAGACCACAGAACGTGTCGGACCCATTTGAATTCTGCACATAATGTTATAACAGTGAACAAATTGGGCCGTATTTTAACGATCTGAGTGCACGGTCTAAAGTGCATGGCGCAGGTGCACTTAGGGCGTGTCCGAATCCACTTTTGCTAGTTTAACGATGGAAAAAACGGTCAGCACGCCAGGCACATGATCCAAACGGGTTGTACCTAGTTTCTTAATGAGTCATGGGTGTGTTTTGGGCGTAATGTGCAATAAACCAATCAGAGTCTCATCTCCCATTCCCTTTAAAAGCCAGTTGCGCTCGCTCCATGGCGGATTCCCTATTTACATCGCGGAATTTGAGCGAAAAGACTTAACGCCTCCCCTAGAGAGGAATCCTTTTATTCTTAATATTTAAAAATGTTTGTGTGCTGTTGTGCATCCCTGTGTATGTAATAAGCAGGGTGTACGCATGTTGTGTACCCACCTATAGGTACATATTACTAACGCGCCCGTTAAATAACACAAAAAATACTGCACTATTGACAGGTTTCAGTTGGTCAATGGCGCAGTCGTTTTCAGCTGCCTCAAAATAGCAACACGCCAACAATGCGCCTGAACACACCTCGTTTTCAGAACAGCACCCATGGGTGAACAGATGGGCGCGAGTGCATTTGCTATTTGAACAACGTGGCGCTGGACGTGAAAATGATAACTGCATCAGGCTGAAACTAGCAAAAAACACTTGAGTCGCGCCTGGCGTTGCATTGCGCTGGGGGTATGATAGGGCCTGTTGAATCTAAAAGGGGAATCTATTAGACTGTGGCTGTCATAAGCTGTCAAATGCAGCTTTGCCGAGCTTAACGGCTCTGGCCGAGCTGTGATAAACAAAATGCTTACTTACTAACAAGCCTAATGTGTTTTAGATTATTGGAGACACTTCTGGTTTGGGGAAGCTCCACTCAAAAAGACTGTAAAATCATTTCAAATCGTAAGGTTATGCTACAAATAATCCTTATCCGTCTTTTTGACTAGAAACTAAAGTTTCTGTGCCATTTTCAGACATCAGGAGAATAATGTAACACTGTATTTTATTGTGATGACAAGAATATCTATGACAAGAGCTCTTTTCAGTGCATTCTTTTCCTCCGGATTATTATTTTTTTCTTCTTTGTATTCCGCTGTAACATTATGAAAAAAGACAACATATACTGCGCATTTGTGGTCTGCTCTAGCGATTTTAATTTACAGTATATCCTATGAATAATTCATTGGAATGCTCTAAGAATCTCTTGTTTCCTCCCCAAATCCTCACGTCTCTTTACAGGTTTGTTTTCACACGAATGCTTTAAATTGTAATTGTCTCCCCTTTTAGCAGTGTTTACTGGAATTTTTCGAAAGCTGGTAAATACAATATTTATTGCATGTAAAAATGACAGAAATAATTTTGAAATATTATCACTCAATGTTCCAGTTAATGAACATTTTTGATTAAGGTTAATAAAGACATATATTAATATTATACAGTGATATTTAACACGTCTGTAATATTGCTTCAGAAATAATCAAGCTTTTGGGGTTATTCATTGTCTGTTGTAGTCATTTTTAATGCTTTTACACTTTTAAATGTCCTTTCAATGTTTGATGAAGGGTGAGTAGAATGTCATCTCATCAGGGCTTTTTCAAATGTAATCTTTTAAAGGGGACATTATAATGAAAACCGGACTTTTTCCGTGTTTAAGTGCTATAATTAGGTCCCTGGTGCATCTACCAACCCAGAAAACGTGAAAAAGGACAACCCAGTAACTTTGTTTTAGTAAGCCTTTTTCTGCAAGCATGTGAAAAAACGAGCCGCTCAGATTTCTCTCCCCTTCTTACGTAGGAAGGGGATCTATTATAATATTACTGCCCCTTAATCTGCACGTTTCCACCCACGGCGCTGACAGACTGTTTCGTATTAGCATAATTTCCTCCCTCAGCCACAGTACACTGTCCGCCATTTTCTCCACGCTCGAGCGGTTATAGCAACAACAATGTCTTGTAAGCAATGCATGCGCATTGCCTGAACGAGGGACAATTCAAGGCAGGTTTTGCTAAAAAGTTAAAGCTCAAGGATGGATCAGTACTGTTCGTGATCCAGCTTACAGTCTTCGGTCCGGAGCGATACTGGTCACGGCAGTAATGAAAGGGAGAGCGTGCACCTTATAATGCTTTATTTGAGTTGTTCTACGGATATAGTGTTTACCAGTTTATCAAGCACCCCCTTAAAAGCCATAAGGTAAGTATATATATTTTTTACTATTAGTTGTAACGAGTGTTTTTGTGTAATTCGCTGTGTATGCTGATGATAATGCAAGGGAGAAAGTGTTTATGCATAAGACTTTAATGCACACTTCTTGTACTGTGTTTTATTCAGCTCTTATAGTGATTTTCTGGAGTGAAAACAGACGCTTCATCTTTTGTGTGATGAACAATAAACTTCATAAAACTCATCAGTTTTGGCCATCATTCAGACAGGGTCTGCTACAACATGCTTGTACTAATAGTGAATAAAAGCAAGATGGCAACATAAGTTACAACGGAATTACTAAACTATACCTGTCTCCATGCAGCATACATTATCTGGCTCTGTAGGCATTATTGTCCGAGTCCGGTTCGAACTGAACACCATTAGTTTCTGACATGTTCTGTTGTTGTTGCACAAGCTATTGAAGCTCCGCCCTCTTCTTGAAAGAACAGGCAGGGAGCCACCAGCTCATTTGCATTTAAAGGGATATACACAAAAACCCCAAAAAAGGTGTCCTACAGGCAATTTTAACAGGCTATAAAACATGATCTGTGATAGCCTGGATGCCAGCCGAACTTAGCCCCGCCCACAACATTTGAGGTTGGGAAGTTCGGTCTGGACTTGATCCGTTGTGGAGCAACTATGCTCGAACCAGAGCTGTTCGGACCAATCAAATTGTCAGGGTGGGCTTTATATAATGATGGACAGATGATCAACAGTAACATAATCATCCACGTCACCAAAGAGCGCTTGGGTTGAATTCATTCTAATCCTAAACGGAGAGCTTCTTTATATATGCATTCACCTTTACTGTTTCTCTCAAAAATGATGATCATATTGGTAAGTACTCCATGTATCCTTAAATTCTTTTTACAACACCGGCAAAGATCGTTTACACTCATCTTCTTCTTTTACTTCTTCCAGTGTGCGTGCAGTTGAGTTCGGTTGACAACTATGCTTCGCTCAACATACGTCACTTACTCCGTTGCTCTGATTGGTTGTAGGTCTATCCAATTGAGTGAGGCATTTTCTTTCCTGGTTCGGTTGAAACACGTCCTATAATCACAGCCCAATGGAGCAGTATCAGACTCATATTCTGACTAGAATCTATGACGTATGACGACGTCAGGCTAGATCTGTGGGGTATTTTGAGCTAAAACTTCACATACACTCTGGGGACATCAGACTTATTTTACATCTTCTAAAAAGGGGCATAATATGTCCCCTTTAAAAAGGCATCTGAAATGTGTAATTTAGTGTTGTCAAAAATATAGATTTTTCGATATCGAAATTGAAATATCTGAAACGCTTCCAATACTCATTTTCTGAAGAATAGATACAAGATACCAGCTGCGCTTTCTCTCTCGCATCTCTCCGACAGCGAGTGACACACAAACCCGCCTCTCCTCACTAACTCGTTTCATTTCCTCCAGATGTATATTGTTGGTATTATAGGGTTTGGGATTGCACACATTGCACATAATTTCACTCACTGTGTGCTCACATTAAGCCACCTCTAAGTTCTAAATTGAGTTATTTTTTGTGGTTTTTAGCACTTAAATGGTTAAATAATGTCAAAATGCCAGTCTTGGCAAGTATTCAAGGATACACAGTCAGTTATGTTTTGAGTGGACATAAACAGTTGAGAAAGAAAACGCATGTGTAACAGTATAATGGATCCGTGTGTCAGGTCTTAAAGTGACAGCAGCCTAATATACCTGCTGCCAATTTATGAGATAATATTAAAAATATCTATATGGCAGTTTTTTTCCCATGGTATCGATGTCAAAATTGTGGCCAGTGAAAATGCTGTGTGGCTTGTAACTTTGGAAAACAGGTCGTTTTTTTTTTACTTTTACACCTCAGATGTTGATTTTTTTTTTTAACTAGCAGATTTTAACTTTGTTATATGAAGGTCACATTATATAACTGTTTATATAATCTGGAGGAAATGAAACGAGTTAGTGAGGAGAGGCGGGTTTGTGTGTCACTCGCTGTCGGAGAGATGCGAGAGAGAACGCACAGCTGGTATCTTGTATCTATTCTTCAGAAAATGAGTATTGGAAGCGTTTCAGATATTTCAATTTCGATATCGAAAAAACTACATTTTTGACAACACTAAATTACACATTTCTGATGACCCCAGAGTGTATGTGAAGTTTTAGCTCAAAATACCCCACAGATCTAGCCTGACGTCGTCATACGTCATAGATTCTAGTCAGAATATGAGTCTGATACTGCTCCATTGGGCTGTGATTATAGGACGTGTTTCAACCGAACCAGGAAAGAAAATGCCTCACTCAATTGGATAGACCTACAACCAATCAGAGCAACGGAGTAAGTGACGTATGTTGAGCGAAGCATAGTTGTCAACCAAACTCAACTGCACGCACACTGGAAGAAGTAAAAGAAGAAGATGAGTGTAAACGATCTTTGCCGGTGTTTGCCGGTCTTTGCTTTGCCGAACTAGCAGATTTTAACTTTGTTATATGAAGGTCACATTATATAACTGTTGTGCAAAATTTTTATTTTCATTTGATTTTGCTACTTGCTACTTTACTATATATTTTGTTGTTTTTACCCTGATCCCAGACCCAGACTTTCAATTTGAGGTTTTTTCTAAAGTTGTGAAATATGAGACCTGTGTGAAGAATGTGAAAAAAGTCAAAGGTTAATATCACTTGTGGAATTTTTTGCACGTTGTTTAAAATAAAGCTATACTTTTGTCAAACTATGCATTTGTTATACATTTTTGTTAGATAGCTCGATTTATCCCGTCCCATGTTGGGCTGCTCAAACAAACAAAATATTTCATATTTGATATATATATCAATATTTTGAAAGCGCCATACTGTATACACTTTTCATGGAAATCAATCTCCTTGACTGATTTATGGTTGTCTGCGCAGTTTTTTAACATTGAGAAATTACTTCACCTTTAATATGTCAAAAACGACTCTCCATTAAAAGCGAGTTCTTGCCCTCTGGTCGCTTTATTCCGTCAGCGTGAGATCTTCAAAGCCGACAGGGATTTAGATTGCAGTTGATCTATAGTGTTTTGTTCCACATGCGCTGTGGTCTGGAGGATATCACTGCATATTGACATTTTTTTTTTTTATCAGGAGCAAATGTCTTGGCTGTGTGTGACTCCTGCGTCATATTTCCACTGGTAAATGAGAGTTAATGAGATGATCGGCTGCTTAGGTTTGTAGGGTAAAGGTTAGCGTTAGGGTTGCCTCAGGGCTCAAATTAAAGCACATAATGGTTAATGTTCACAGGAAAAATCATTTAAGACTGTACCCAACCTCAGGGTTCGTTTCCTGTCCACAAACCAGAGCTTCTCAGACTTTCTCAAAGCTTTTATCAAAACCTCATGACGTTGCCGTCAATCATCCAGAGATCATTTAAAATCATAATTATACAGACCTACAATTTTGTCCTGCATAATATCTATCTACCATCATATAATTCATGGCATATTTGCTTATGTTTGACA
This sequence comes from Rhinogobio ventralis, assembly GCA_039654625.1. Lineage (NCBI taxonomy): Eukaryota > Metazoa > Chordata > Actinopteri > Cypriniformes > Gobionidae > Rhinogobio > Rhinogobio ventralis. Next base: position 22,011,606 of record CM077216.1, read on the forward strand.
CTGTGGTGTTCATTTCTTTGCTTTGCATTGCAGATAATTTCCTATGAAAGGGAAACTTGTTTCTGAAAGCTGGAAGTTGGAAAAGGGGGGACTTCATGTGCTTTGCTTTTTGAGTTTCCCTGGGGGGAATGCGGTGTCTCTGTTCCATGACCTATTTGCCAAATGCTTCCGAAACAATGAGCAATTTATCTTCTACCTCATCTTTCCACGCTTTTAAGATATGGGTGGTAGTGTGAAATAAACCAGAACAAAGCTAACAGTCAAGAAGTTGTTACACAACGATTACAGTACTGAACTTTTTGTTAGTTTAAGGGCCATTGGCATAGTGCGCATTTTGTTTGTTCAGATCCATTTATTTATTTATTTATTTTAAAATACATAAAAATGCAATTTACACATGTATAGAGTGTATAGATGAATTGTCTGATATCATAATGAAGAAAAAAGCCTGATTAAAAGAAGTAAGTTGTTTAAAAGGCATAAACTCAGTGAAGCAGATTTTTGGAAAACGTTTGTCCGCCAAATCAAAGTCATGTGGTGCAACCAAAAAAAAAAGTCCTTAAACAGGAAATGATTACACAGAGGTCAGTCAAGGTCAATAAATCTCTTAAAATATCAGGTCATTTGACCTTTTTTATCAGAAAATGTAGTTGTCATATGGTGCGACTCCCCCCAAAAATGTAATCCTTATTTATTTGATTTATTTACTTTTTTACTTTGAAAAAATTAATTTTATAAATGATTTTGAAAATAATTATTAAGATGTGTACACATGTAACTTTTTAACTTGATGGTTATACCACAACATTTCTGAGTAATTAAAATGAGTCATTAAATTGAAACGCTTCATATACATGAATTAATGAATGTGGTCTAGCCAATCAAAAAGTAAAACTTATATATAGTGCATCAGTGTTTCCCATAGGTTGAGAATTTACTTGTGGTGGAGGGCGGGGTGGTGTGGCTTGGCGCGGTGCTTGATGAGCGGGTTCAGAATAAACTAGTCAAACAAAGGTTTATGAATTGATATGCAGATAAAATTAAGTTTTATTAACAACAGTAATGTGCAAAAACCACAATTTTATAGGGATAATTTAAATATTCTGCTCTTATTAAATGTACCATTGTTATTCTATAGTATCACACTGAACTGACCGACAGCTTCAGTGATAATAAAAGGAGCGCTCTTTACTTGTTTTCTGTGTAATTCATTCACAATTTAAAGAAAAGTTTTTGTTTTTCATGAGACTTTGTGACTTCCTACATTTTTCCATATATTAAGGAGTGGAAATTGCTAACAAGTCAATAAGTGCTCCTCTGCCACCATCTACTGGTTATAGTGGTAATTTCATGTTGTTGTTTTTAAATAAAAGTGCTTGTTTGCCACAAAGTGGCCTACACCCTTAAAATCATCACATTAAAAATAAGATTAAAATTGGATAATATTTAGAGCTTTGAAGTGCTGGAAAAAGTGCTTAAATTTCACTCTCAAAAGGTTGTACGAAGCATGTGGCGATTCCTAACACAACCCCACCACCCACCCCGGAACACGATTTCTACCGAGGGGATCACCCACCCCGCCCCCCAGGACCACGATTTTGCATGCCACTGACAACATTAAAGATGTAGTGTTGTTACTACAGTAAATCCATGGTGAATGTTGGTGATTTTGTGGACTGAAACCCCTTAACTTTGTTTATACAACAATGGTTTCTCCTGGTTTCCACGTCAGCGCTGTTTGATCTGATATCTGGTTCATAACAGAGAATTGTGCTCTGACCGCTTCCCACTAGATCTCGCAGTAGCGATGTTATTCTGTTGTGAGTTCAAACGCTGTGTAGTAACGGTGTCGCGCGATCGAGATCGACCCGTGTATGAGCTCGCGCTGCGCTGCGCTGTCTATTGCTCCGAGCTGATAAACAGTACGCGCACGGATGGAGTTCACTGCATTCATTCACTGTGAACTGAGACGCAGAGCTGATCGCGCCTCTCTTTACGCAGCGCAAACAGACAGTCTTTTGTGATTTAATAAGGACACAAAGCCTTATCGCGCTTTTAATTTTAGTTTGTTTGACAGCAATGGCGCAAAACACGACATTAAAGAAGTTGAAATATATTTTCAGGCTGCCAGAGTCTAGTTAATGAATGGGAAGCACTGAAATCTATTTGTGGCAGTCAATGCTGATATTGTGGCGGGGCGCCACAAATTAATCAATGTATGGGAAACACTGGTGCATTTTTTATATAGGGTTGTAGACCCTTGACAGAAAGCTATGCGAGAGAGAGACAGGGATGCGGGATCAGGAAGTACCATGAACCGGGAAGCACAACCGCAAAATGGTTCGCTTAAAACATTTTTCAAGTCCATATGAAACCGACAACTTGGCACATGCATTTAAACTATATTTTTTAAAAGGATGTTTCATTATCTTTACTTTGGACACTCCTATTCATAATTGGCTCTTAAATACCACATTTAAAGAGTTGCTTTTAAGTCTATCAAATATGGTTTGGCTGGAATTCAGCCATTATTGGAACTGAAGGAGGTTTTTTCTTTGTAAGAGAAGAGAATAAGGTAGTGTTTCAGAGACCCTCGTCTGTCACACACTGGAAAATAATCACATTTGATCCATCCAGTTCCTCAAATGTTAGTACAGCTATTTTCTTTCTCATCCAAATATAACAGATGTCTTACAGTCCGGACACACGCACAATTGTTGAATGTTTTTTTTGGGGGTGGGGGCTGAATTATCCCGATCTGTTTTATAAAGGCCACGGTCGGGCCAGTTTAGGGAGCCCTACTATCCATGCCAAGGGCTTAGAGGTGTTGACGGGGGCCACGGTCCCCAAACAAGCCACTGGCACTGGTCAGGCTGTGAAAGACGGTCTGTTTGGTTGCTATCTCCATCCTTCAACACCACCCCATCAATCCTACTAGAGCTAGGCCATCCTTACGGAGACAGAGGCCCTCTTTGTCTGCCAGCTGATGGGCTGAGGCACCCGGCCCCGCTCTTACACCCGCTCTTAGTGACAACCACCTGAAAGAACAGGCTCCTTGCAGACTGAGACCTCAAAGGCTTCATCTACCTCAACTTGTAATCTTCGAGCCATTTTTAGGGCCCTATGATTTCTGTGATGTGGAAAACGTGCTGCTCTGAGAGTCAATTAACGGACATGTCACCATTTTATTTGATTAAAAACTACCGTCATATAATATACATGCAGAAACTCGAAAGTCTTCACGACAACATAAAAGTTTGGTTTGATTTAAAAAATAAAACGGTACATTTTTACAAACCCAAAATGACAGCAAGACACACACATTAGAGAACATGAATCACGAAGGGCTTCTGTAGGAGACTAAAAACAGATCTGTGTATAGGAGATCCATGTTAAACTCCAAAGGATGTGCTGGCCTATCACATTTCTTTTATTATTAATGGCTCCAACAGGGATCCATAACTTTGATCCACACTTCACTCAATAATAGGGCTTAGGATTTTTGTGGTTTCCAGTATTCCAAGGCAAACACTTGGTTGAAGTGGAAATCACACACTTGCTGTATTAAACTCTCTTGTTCTTATTCGCCAGTGGACATTGGAGTAGAAGATCGTGGCATCTTCCTGCCACGGGGTCCAGATGTTCTTGCGGACTTTTGAGTCGGGGTTTAGGATGCGGTTTATGGCTGAGAGGTCCACACACACGCAGGGTTTGACCGTTCAACTCCTGGTGTGTGAGGTTGTGTTCAAGTCTTCATAGCGCTGTTGTTACTTCTCTGAACACTTGCCTCAGTCCTAGACAGATTTATTGGGTGCTTTCGACAAAAAATAAACTTGGAAGCAAAACCTTTTTTTCTCCCAGCCATCTACTTGTCAGTTTCTTTGAGAAACTTTAAAAATGTAAAACACTGGGAGTTCTTAGAAGATAGGTAGCGTTAATATTCACCGTATTTTTCAAACTTGAATTTAAACTTCAAGAATGAAAGGACAGTTGTGTTTACCAAGTTGACAGATATTTATTTGTTAGTTTTTTTGCTTCAGAGTTTATTTTTGTGTCAGAGATTGTTTTTGTTTGTTTGTTTCTGTGTTTGGGAGTTTGATTTTCATTCATAATGTTTCTCCTTCAATCCAATATCAAATTTCATACCATATTGTCCGTCGTAACCGGTAGTATAAAGCCTAAGCAAGCTTTATTGTACTAGTTTGACATGACAAAGAAGAAAACGGACACTTTTGTGTACGCTTTCAAAATCCTCCCTGACACTGCCCTATGTTACTCAGTACTTTCTTAGGTAAGTACACTGTAAGTACACGTACTGCAAAATAAAGTGCAACCTTCATCCTAATCATTCGTGTCAGATATATATTTGGCCCGTCTTGGCCCGTCCGTCTGCGGCCCACAGTTTAAGAACCCCCGAAACTGGGTTCATGCTCCTTGTTTTTAAGCTCTGTTTGGACTCGGCTGAAGCCAGTCGAGTTACATCATTGTCTAAAACCAGAACCGCTGAACCCTTTCCTGTGACTCTGTGATCAGTTCACTGGAGGGCCGTTCTGTTTTTATGTGTTATTGTAGGTCTTCCATAGGTCTCGCTGCTTTTGGCTTCAGCCGATTGAGTTGTTTTAAAAGGGACACCCTCTGTGGCTATTCTTTCATTAGTTTCCTTTTCCTCTTTCTGTTTTTAGGCCTGGCCGTTTGGCCCTCTACTATTCAGCCATTCGCATAAGAAGTCTGTTTGGAAGGTAAAAGCTAGCAGGAAAAAAAACACTTTCACCTTTTCTCAGCTACCCTTTTAATAGGCATTTGTCCATACGCTACAGTTCAAAATCGTTTGGCTCGTTGGTTTTTCTTTACGACTGCATTAAAAGCAGCGAGAAAGGGGAGTTTATTGTTTCAGTCTGTTTACTTTGATTATTTATGATTAATTTTGCATGTGTCTTGGTTCGGCCCTCAGATTTGGAAAGTGTGGTGTCATTTGCGTCTGGATTTTAGCTTGGTCTGCTGGCTTCTTGGAGATATGTCGGGTTTACCGCAGAAAGCTCCACATTTTGGTTTTTGGGGATTCTGCTTTTGTCAGTGAGATTAATATGTCATTGGCCAGAGCTGATTCATGCTGCTTGTTTGCATTGGAGAAGCTGTTTGGAAGCTGTCAAATTCTTCTTCATCAGTATTATTCTAAGAAATGTTGCTTGAAGCAAAAATGCTTTCTCACAGATGAAGATCTCTCAGATGGCTACAGGGGTATGAAATAACAGATGTATAGACGTACGATTGAGAACTTTCTGACATGTTATCAAAGTGATTAAGGAAGACGCATGTTTGGAAATTATACCCCAAAGGTGATTTGATGTGGAGATGTGTGCAAAATTATTGAGATGAAACACCATGGGTCATGTCCTTTGTTTTGTTGGCTAATGTTCAGAACTTTATTTGAAGCTGAAGTTAATATGCAGGGATGTTAAGTGCTCTGTTTGTAAGACTAATGACAGATGCGGGGGACTTATTTCCTGTTGTCACTTGTGTTATTATTTTGGGGATTCATTTGGTGACAGGCGTCAGAAATTGTACACTTCAGCTTATATACAGTTGCAAGAAAAAGTATGTGAATCCCTTGCAGAATCTGTGAAAATGGGAATAATTTTAACAAAATAAGATAGATCATACAAAATGCATGTTATTTTTTATTTAGTACTGTCCTGAATAAGATATTTTACATAAAGAATATTTACATATCGTCAACAAGACAACATTTTTTTTTTTTTAATTAAAATTAAAATTAATTTATATTAAAGTTCAAAAGTTTATGAACCATTGATTCTTAATACTGTGTGTCGTTCCCTGGATGATCCATGGCTGTTTTTTTGTTTTTTGATGATTGTTCTTGAGTCCCTTGTTTGCAGTTAAACTGACCAATGTTCTTAAGAAAAATCCTTCAGGTCCTGCACATTCTTCAGTTTTCCAGCATCTTTTGCATATTTGAACCCTTTCCAGCAGTGACTGTATGATTTTGAGATCCATCTTTTCAAACTGAGGGACTCAAACACAACTATTAAAAAAGGTTGAAACATTCACTGATGCTCCAGAAGGAAACACAATGCATTAAGAGTGAAAGGGTGAAAACTTTTGAACAGGATGAAGATTTTCTTATTTAGTTTAAATGTATATATATATATACAATTTAACTTCTAATTGAAGTTTTAAAAAAAGTTTTCACCCCCCGGCTCTTAATGCATCATGTTTCCTTCTGGAGCATCAGTGAAAGTGCACTATATTGAAATTAATACATTTCAGTATAGGAAATGCATGTTTTTTGTTTTCAAAAATGTGTTTTGATTTTCTAAATAGAAAAATAACTAGTCAAGTTAGGGCTGGGCCAATAAACGATATCATATCGAATCGCGATAAAATTCATGTCGATAACGATGATAAGCTCTGGAAATTTTTACTCGATATAGATTACTCTAACACCCAATCTCACAGCAGAAATAAACGCGACAAAAGCCAGTCAGCCTGAAGCTTTTAATTTGAACATGCTCTGCTGGCAAAGAAAACTCGACACGAGAAGGAAAAAATTAGTGGAAGCGGCAACGAACGTTAAATCAAAAGTGAAACTAACCTTGAGTTATCATCCAAAGATGACGATGTTGTTGATAAAAGGTAGCACGAATTGTTACTCATTTGAACCGCGTCACACAGACCATTTATCCGCTCGGGTCAAAGTCCAAACGCCATAGAAATACCATAGAAACCATATAGATACATTTTACCATGGTAGTGAAGAGCTATATGCGTGTTTTTATCTGTGGTTATCATGATCTAAATCTGATACTATGGAAAACCAATGGTTAATTTTAATAAAACTTACATTTTACCATATAAAAATGAGGTTGTTACAATTTTTACAGATGTCTGTGTTTTTGTTGATGAACATAAATTTACATCTGCATCCTCCTAACTCAAGCTACTGCTACTGTCAACTCACTGTCAAATGTGCATTTCTAAAACAAACCATGTAATATTAATATTGCAGCCTGCACTGCAAACTGTGCCGAAGATATATGCCAAAGTCAGGCAACACAAACCTGTTTCATGACTAGAAACAATATCACCCGTTAACACATGCAGAAACTAAGACATTCATTTTTTTTATTAAGAAATTTATTTTGTTAAGGAAAAATGACTGGAAAAGGAATTCAAAAACGTGAAGTGTTTGTCATATTCTGACAATAAAGAGTTTAAAACCACAATTAACAGTCTGGTTTCTACTACTTTCACTTAGGAGCAAAATCTGCCTTTAAATTTGAAAGAAATAAATATTTGACATTTCGTAAGAATTATCGTTATCGACTGATATGAAAAGATTTTATCGAGATCAATTTTTTGGCCATATCGGCCAGCCCTAAGCGAAGTATATATATATATATAATGGGTTATGTCGAGTGCACACTGCAGGATTTTAGGGCAGATTTTCACTTGCCAACAGGTTTTGCGAAATCGCTGACAAATGCCTGAAATCATAGACAAATCGGTGCTCATTTACGCAAGTGACAATCACGCAGTGTGAATTATCAAAGATGCGATAAATATCTGGACCTGTCTGCAATTCAAAGTCCTGCTGTGTGAAATGTGTTTTGACTGAAAATTACATCGCCCTGCGTCCCCCCGACCATTTCCTCCATCATAATCTTTAACACAATCAGCGCACAGACAATTTGGATCACGAGCTTCTTGCGAGCTATCATTTTTAATAACAATTCCAGTCTCGCACGAGAACTCTGGTCTCACGCACGCGTGATCTTGCGTTATTTCCTTATCATTTCTCGCGTGTGTTTGCTTGTGAAACGTAGTTTGTGGACCAGAGAGAGTTGTCGCTGAGTGAAGTCATGCAGTGTGAAACCCCTTGTCGCTGATCCATTGTGCAATGTGCACACAGGAGCGACTGAATGCTACCTAAGATAGTCATGCAGAGTGAAAAGAACAGTGATTCAACTACTACAGTGTGAACTCAGCGTCACGCAATACCAAAGGTCTACGATCATAAAAGCAGACTTCAACTGAGCAATACATTTATAGGTAGTCATTTTAGAGAAGAGATTAATTTTAATTCAGACTCTATGCACTTTGAACACGTGACAATGATTTACAAGGGACATGACTGAAACACAAACCTTTGAGTAACTATAGAGCACAGAGAGGAAAATCTGAGGTTGGGTAAACAGTTTAATCTCACATATAAAAGGCCATGCTCATTTTGAGCCAGATCCATCTTAAGCTGCACCATTGCTTTTTTTACTGACGGTCGTCTGCTTTTCAAATGCACAAAATCAAGGGCTCAGTGTGACTAATGATATGGGTTGTATTTCCAGTTTAAGGGTTTGTGTGTATAGAAGCAACACAGAGCATTTTATATGTTTGCCTTGCGTGTGTTAATGTTTTAGTTTAAGGGAAAGTATCTCCAACTTCCAGTATGATGGATTGGATTGCTATTCATTGAACATCAAGAAGGAAAAAATAGAAGGGACCCTATTGAAACATTTTTGTTTTGCTTTGTGGTGTTTTTATTTAGTGATTTTTTTGTTTTGTTTTGCTTTGTGGTTTGTTTTTTGTGTTTTTGTTTTGTGGTTTTGTGTTTTTTTGTTTTGCTTTTGTGATTTGTTTGTTTTTGTGGTTTTGTTTGTTTTGTTGTGATTTGTGTTGTTTTGTTTGTTTTGCATTTTGTTGCTTTAAAGGCACAACATGTAATTTTCGCTGCTAGAGGTGGCTTATTATTTAAAACAAAGGCAAGTGTTTTATGAGTGTGGAATCATGGGAGTTGTCGTCTTCACCTCCACAGCCGATGAAAAGCAATCTGACAGACAGGCAGAAATCATGCAGAAATCATGTTCATTGATGAAGCTAATGGGTCCTATCATACACCCGGTGCAATGCGACGCAAGTGTTATTTGCTAACAGCCCGACGCAGTTATCATTTTCACGTCCAGCGTCACGTTGTTTAAATAGCAAATGCTCTCGCGCCCATCTGTTCGCCCATGGGCGTGCTGGTCTGAAAATGAGGTGTGTTCAGGCACATTGTTGGCGTGTTGCTATTTTGAGGCAACTGAAATCGACTGCGCCATTGACCAACAAAAACCTGTTCTAAAGTCAATAGTGCAGTATTTGTTTGTGTTATGTATTGTGTAAGGGCGCGTTAGTAATATGTACCTATAGGCGGTGCTGTTTACATGGTTAACATAAAATCATACGAAATACATTTGAGTGTGTTGAAAGTCTTAATGTCGTAATGTTACTCTTTGCGCTCGCTTGGTGACTGGTATGAGAGACTTGTTGCCCTTTGCAGTATCTAGATTGATATTAGAATATCATATTAATAAAAACTGGATTACTTGTGTTGCTAAATGACAATTTTGACAAGCAATTCGTGTTGTGCTGTATACCAATGATTTGTTTTCTGTTGATAAATGTATCCAAACAGTTGCTCACCTGTCTAATAAAACACAGAATATATTAAAGTGTCTTTGGTGATTCCATGTTTTCTACGAAAGTAAAACTGGAAATCGAGGGAAACGCGGATATGACATCATTGACAGGCGACGGTCATGGTCCATGTCCATCTCTGAATTTAAACACTGGAACCGTTTAGGATAATGCAAGTACACAAGTCAACAAAATATATAACATTTTTCTAGTGATTATAGAATATTTTAATCTAAAATCTTACATATTGTGCCTTTAAAATAACTTTTATTTAACTTGTTTGCTCTTATCAAAGTAAACTTGTTGAACTTAAAAAGTTGCCAATAACTGACATTCTGCCCTCTGTTTTAGTTAACCTAGCACTGAACAACAGTGGTTTAGTTTGCGTTTGGCCATATTTTCACAAGCAAGTTATGTGCAGTTTACATATAGATTAATCATATTTCTTTACTTTAATACGCCACCCTGTTTTGATTTGTTTCACTGCAAATGAAACGCAGCGCACGTTGGCATCTGCAGGCATCATTGATCTTCAAAATGCTAGGGCATGTACAAACCGCATTACAGTACAAGTATTCATATCAGTGGTTCGCTCTCTGGTTCTAGAGCTCTTACATGTTCGCGTGGGATTGGGAGCGATACCAGACAAGTCAACATTTATTCAGAATTTGGCAAAAGTGGAAGCAAAGAGTCTTGCCGCAGCCAGCACGGGCTTAGTGGAGCAAATCTTTCCATTTCTATTATATCTGAATGTTGTTTTCATCTGTTGAGCGGTGAATAATGAAAGTTCATGACATTACACGTGCCGTGGCGTTGGGGGAATACTTAAAGAGTGGTGAGAGTCTCGCCGAACAAGAGCTCAGCAGGAAAAACAGCCACAGAAGAAGCACAACCCTTGTCCAATTTGAGTCCCTATTTTCCCGCCAAAAAAGTGTCTTGGTCTGAGGAGAAGCTGTTGCTCATTCAGTTAGCCTACGTGTTCCACTTGTGCTTTCCAAGGGTCATGCTGGCCTGGCTTCTGTGATAGGTCCAGTGGGAGTGTGTGTATCAGACGTTTGCATAAAGAAGAGCGGTTAGAGGTAAGGTATGAATGTGTATGTCATAACAACCCAAATTTTGCCATTTGTGGTGTCTCATGTGCAGGTTCAACTGAAACTGATCACGGTGCTTTATTCCCCCAATTCTGCCGACTACGCCAAGGACGCACAATGGAGTAATGTTCTGACGCACTGCCAAATGCTAATCAGTAATAACAATGAGACATTTATGGATGTGTGTAGTGCATATCAGCAGGTGTTTCTGTGTGAGTCCAGCACATATGGTTACTAAAAGCCAAAGAAATGGTTTTAAAGTGTAATGCTGAAGTGTTTTAAGTGTTCAAATGGACCTATAAAATCTGACAAGCAGTGTTTTGGGAAGGAACCATTGTTTTTGAGCAAAATCTTGTAAGTGAACAGATCTAGTAAGTGAACAGATCTTGTAAGTGAATGGATCTTTTAAGTGAACGGATCTGTTAGTTGAAAGATCTTGTAGGTGAGTGAATCTTGTAAGTGAACGAATCTTGTAGGTGAATGAATCTCGTAAGTGAATGGAACTTTTAAGTGAACGGATCTCTTAGGTGAACGGATCTTGTAGGTGAACGGATCTCTTAGGTGAACGGATCTTGTAAGTGAACGGATCTTGTAGGTGAATGGATCTCTTAGGTGAATGAATCTTGTAAGTGAACGGATCTTGTAGGTGAATGGATCTCTTAGGTGAATGAATCTTGTAAGTGAATGGATCTCTTAGGTGAATGAATCTTGTAAGTGAATGGATCTCTTAGGTGAATGGATCTTCTAGAACAGATCTTCTAAGTGAATGGAACTTGCAGGTGAACTGATTTTGTAATTGAATGAATTTTGAAGTGAATGGAAAAGGAATGTTTCATTGGTTGGACATGCTGAGCAAATACACCCTATGCCAAACGAGCCTGTGTTTTGAGTCTGAATGAAGCATCCTGTTTGTGAATGAACTAAATACTGGGTCATGAATCACCTGATCGAACAAGGCCTGTTGTTTTTGAACCAGACCGATGGTGACTGAGCAAAGAAGGACATGTTGTTCATTCATCATGATAGTTTCATTCAGTAAGCAGAGAAAGGGTGGTGCAAGAATGATTCCAATTTGATATTATTGAAACTCATTATTAAATGATTTATTTTATTTAAATTATTGTCCTTTTTGAAGGCTTGATAAAGTTCAGAAGTTGTCAAAATAAAGGCTAACATCCTGCTTTGTTGTCTTTTGTGGAGAAAATGCTAATGTCTAATATTCTGACTGATAAAAAAACACATGCTAATAACTGTTCTCACTAAGTCTAATGCGTCTAAACAACTAAACGTCAAAATGTTGGCAATTTATGCAGAGTGAAGTAATAGTAATTGGTGCATCACTGACCTTGTTTTCTTCTGTTTATCTCTAGGCTTCTGGATTTTCCTGGTGTGGGATCCCCAAATTAAAGATCAATAGGTAGGCTTTTATTTCAAACAAGTTTCCCTCTGGATGCTATTTGTTTTTCTCCTTTTCTCCTATTGTCTGTTCATTGCTCTGGTATCATATTTTAATTAAATTTGAAGTCTATGCAATTGTACGTCATTTGTATATCTGAATGTATCTATCCTTTCCAAAGTTATGTGGTTTTAGCCTTCAGTTTGAGTACCGATCGTTTATCTTTTTTTATCTTTTGGCTTGTTTGTGGTGATTTTTGAGCTGTTTGATATTGAATCATGAAAAAGCTGCACAATTAGGTTTGGGGAAAAAAAGTTGCATTCTGATCATTCCTACATGTCCTTTAAGACCATCGACTTTCAACCTCTCACATGCTTTTCCACTCTGCCTATATAAGTTTGGGCTAATTTCCTGAGCCCCTTGGTTGCTTGTAATGCTGATTGGCAAATGTGTTCCAGAGCGGTTGGCGTCATCTTCAGTAAAGCCTCAGTGCTGATGATGTAAAGATTTGGCTGTAAGCTGCTATAAGCTTATGAGCCAGTCAGTCCCAATCAATTTACTCTCCTCTTAGTCCAGTTAAACCTCGACGCACAGAGGCCACAATGGCGTAATGCTGGCGGTTATGGTCTGGGTCGCACAAGGAGAACAACTTCTCAGTTTTTGTTTTGGCGGCAGTGTGACGCTGGGGTCACTGAGAGCTCATGGTTTAGTAAGGAGTTGCCCAAGTTAAAGGATGTGTAGTGTAAAGTCACAATATTTAGACTGATTACAAAGGAAAAGAGAACGAGGAGCAAATTATAGGACTCTGCTGCATCTCACTGATTTTTTTTCCTCAAATGTTCAAATGCTATTTATTTTGTGCAAATAGCGATAGATGCTTTGCACTAAGTATAAATAGTAATTAGATGCTATTTAGGTAACACTTTATTTCAAGGTGACGTAGTTACACGTTACTATATGTACTTACTATAGTAATAACAGTAAATTATTCATAATCACCAAACCCTAGCTGTATCTCTATAGTAAGTACAGTTAATTAATATTACTCAGTACTTATTTGGGTTAAATTTATTTTATGATGTATGATGACGTGTAATGGTGTAGTACTGGTGTCCCGTACTTTATTTTGATGGTCGCTTTTGAGCTTTCTGTTGTCTATAAGTAACTTTGCAACTACATGTCAACTAAATCTCATTAGAGTATAAGTAGACTGTCTGCTTAATGTTATTGTGATGGTCCTCCAACAGACATTCTACTGTCTATACAGGGAGTGCAGAATTATTAGGCAAGTTGTATTTTTGAGGATTACTTTTATTATTGAACAACAACCATGTTCTCAATGAACACAAAAAACTCATTAATATCAAAGCTGAATATTTTTGTATCAATATTTTAAGTAGTTTTTAGTTTTAGCTATTTTAGGGGGATATCTGTGTGTGCAGGTGACTATTACTGTGCATAATTATTAGGCAACTTAACAAAAAACAAATTTATACCCATTTCAATTATTTATTTTTACCAGTGAAACCAATATAACATCTCAACATTCACAAATATACATTTCTGACATTCAAAAACCAAACAAAAACAAATCAGTGACCAATATAGCCACCTTTCTTTGCAAGGACACTCAAAAGCCTGCCATCCATGGATTCTGTCAGTGTTTTGATCTGTTCACCATCAACATTGCGTGCAGCAGCAACCACAGCCTCCCAGACACTGTTTAGAGAGGTGTACTGTTTTCCCTCCTTGTAAATCGCACATTTGATGATGGACCACAGGTTCTCAATGGGGTTCAGATCAGGTGAACAAGGAGGCCATATCATTAGATTTTCTTCTTTTATACCCTTTCTTGCCAGCCACGCTGTGGAGTACTTGGACGCGTGTGATGGAGCATTGTCCTGCATGAAAATCATGTTTTTCTTGAAGGAGTCACACTTCTTCCTGTACCACTGCCTGAAGAAGGTGTCTTCCAGAAACTGGCAGTAGGACTGGGAGTTGAGCTTGACTCCATCCTCAACCCGAAAAGGCCCCACAAGCTCATCTTTGATGATACCAGCCCAAACCAGTACTCCACCTCCACCTTGCTGGCGTCTGAGTCGGACTGGAGCTCTCTGCCCTTTACCAATCCAGCCACGGGCCCATCCATCTGGCCCATCAAGACTCACTCTCATTTCATCAGTCCATAAAACCTTAGAAAAATCAGTCTTGAGATATTTCTTGGCCCAGTCTTGACGTTTCAGCTTGTGTGTCTTGTTCAGTGGTGGTCGACTTTCTGCCTTTCTTACCTTGGCCATGTCTCTGAGTATTGCACACCTTGTGCTTTTGGGCACTCCAGTGATGTTGCAGCTCTGAAATATGGCCAAACTGGTGGCAAGTGGCATCTTGGCAGCTGCACGCTTGACTTTTCTCAGTTCACGGGCAGTTATTTTGCGCCTTGGTTTTTCCACACGCTTCTTGCGACCCTGTTGACTATTTTGAATGAAACGCTTGATTGTTCGATGATCACGCTTCAGAAGCTTGGCTATTTTAAGACTGCTGCATCCCTCTGCAATATATCTCACTATTTTTGACTTTTCTGAGCCTGTCAAGTCCTTCTTTTGACCCATTTTGCCAAAGGAAAGGAAGTTGCCTAATAATTATGCACACCTGATATAGGGTGTTGATGTCATTAGACCACACCCCTTCTCATTACAGAGATGCACATCACCTAATATGCTTAATTGGTAGTAGGCTTTCCAGCCTATACAGCTTGGAGTAAGACAACATGCATAACGAGGATGATGTGGTCAAAATACTCATTTGCCTAATAATTCTGCACTCCCTGTAAGTAACAACTTATTCTAACCCTACCAGTCTACTAATACTCTGAGATTTAGTAGACACGTAGGTGCAACGTTACTTATAGTCAACAGAATGTGTTAAAGGAACCATCAAAATAAAGTGAAACCATACAATGTAACTATCACCTTAAAATAGTGTAACCAACTTAGTGCAATTAGTGGCAGATACTATTTGCACCTCAGTGTTTTGTTGTACATTATAAAACAGTATGCAATAATAAAATATTCAGTGTGTATGATCATATTTATTGAAATCATAAATGGATGCTGCCTTATTTAGACATTACTTGTCCTTGTCCCTGAAGTCCCCATACACCTACCCTAACTCTACTCGTTAAACACTTTATTCCCACTATTCAATACCTTTTAGGCACTTTATTTCCACTAATATTTTCTTCAATTTTATTTAAAATAAACACCACTCCGAGCTGATATTTGATGGGAAAAGGGAGAAGAATGAGTTTGGAAAAAGGTGGATTTCAAACTCCTATGCACAGCTAACTCTCCACACCACTGCTTCTGTTATCAGACAGGTTTCTTTTGTAATTTTGTCTGGCTCAACCAGGCATTGGTGGGCGGATTTAGTGTAAATTAGAGCTATCCCAGACTAAAGATTTTTCTAGTCAACTACTAGTCGTTCATTTAAGCATTTAGTCGACTAATCGCACATTTATAATAATTGAAATAATTAAATATATAAGGGGGGTGGAGTATATGCCTATTTCGTGTTCAAGTGCACACATAAAGCTTGCCGGAAAACACTGGCAATTGTAATGTTTATGAATGTGTCGGAAAAATAGCAAATCTATATCTTATCTATATGACCAAAAATGACGGTGTATTTTAAGTTGAAAAAATGCAAGTGATCGCGCTAGCGCATCCATGTTGTGCAGTAAGCGCTATACTTAAACTTCCACACTCCGCACAAACTCTTGGGTATGCGCCTATTAATAGCGCACATTTATCTAGGTTACTATTAGAGCGAGCAGCCATTGCTACGTGCTAAAAGTTGCTACTTGCATGTTTCGAATGATAAGCTATATTTGAGGTTGATGGATGATAAACAAACGTTTGGATTTCCTGACTGTTTTTACCACAAGGACCCCCGTTATTGATCTGTTCCTCACGGACTGTGTGACTTCTCCACTTCCTGAGGAGTTTTAACTGCCTAATAAAATCTTGGTCGACTAAGCCTCTTTTCGTTGATTAACATTTAGTTGACTATAGGGGCCAGCCCTTGTGTAAATTAGCCTCTGCCAACAAGGTGGGCTATTTGCACTTGGTATGTAAATAGACACTTTTTTTGTGTGTCTAATACAATTTTTTTTTTGTGCTTTCAAGGTGTGACGTACCTCTACCTACTTTTTTGCGAAACACAAAAAACTTACCAATACAATACAATACAAATCACTGCAGTTCCCAACAAAAATGAACACCTAGAGGCAGCAAAATGGCAAGAACTTTTTATTCTTTTTATATAAAATTGTGAATACAGGGGCAGATTATCGATTAATAGAGACACATGCTGCGTCCCAATTCGCCTAATTATACTATGACCTAAAAGTATGTACTCTTTGTGAAGAAAAAATGCAAGCTTTGGGACATACGACTTTGTCATCTTTAATAGACTCTTTAGTTACGTGCATCCCTTTACCATTTAAACTGCCCTGTCAATCATCGTCACCGTTCAAATCCTCCACATTCCTACCGTATCGGAGAGAAATGTAGTTAGTAGCACGTTGATTTGCCATTTCTGGGTCTTTAATGCAGAGACTCTCCTCATGTGTTTGCAATTTAAATATAATGATGCATTTAAAAGTTAATGGTCAAACGTATCATTACAAAAGTTCACAGTGCTGTTGCAGGTGAAATATAATGTGGATAACATTGAATAAATATCTTTTTGTCAGGTTAAATACTGATAATTGATCACTCAAACCCCTTTATCTAAACCTCTCTACTTAACCGTCGGACTCGCACATCTGTCATGTTTGTAGTTTTTTAACACTTTTTTATCCGCGTTTGTAGTTCTAATCGAATCCTCGTCCAACTCGCAATGGTTTGTGGGCAATATCAGCCGTTAGAGTGTGCGTCGATCTGCACTTCGAATTCTGACCGGAAATAGTAGACCATCCGGGTATCTTTGAAATACTCTTTTCAACATACTAAGTTTTGGGACATACTAATTCTATTTTCGAATACTATTTAGGACGGATAGTATGCGAATTGGGATGCACCGTTACTGCATATTATATACTTACTGAATATTATATTATGACCCCAAAACACCCCAAAACCATAGTGCATGATTTGTAAACGAATACATTTTGAAGTTTGCATCACATAACCAGCTCCATATGATTGAATTTTCTGACATGATAACCTTGCTCGGTAACTCACCTGGTACAGAAATGTACTTGCGATGCGGAGCGCACGGATACAAGTCCCGTGAAACACAAGTCACAACAAAAGACTTGCAAGCTAAAGTGGCATGGTTGCTTCATCAATTGCGTTTTTATGTCACATTTGCTTTTGTTAACACACTATCGGGTAGGTTTAGGGTTTAGTGTAGTTGGTACATTATTCTAAAACGTGATGGAGCATTAATCTTTTAGCGACACTCACCTGGGTTGGGACATTGTCAGTTACAATCAACAAGATCACATCTGTATAAAAACATCTGCCATATAACTTGTTATGCTAAAATCTTTTTGTAATACTATACAGTCAAGTCAAGTCAAGTCACCTTTATTTATATAGCGCTTTTTACAGTGCAGATTGTTTCAAAGCAGCTTCACAGTGTTAAACAGGAAAATAATGCAACAGAATTTGATTCGGCTGTACAGCCGCTCTGGAGAAAACGGTGATGTCATCTAGCTCATTTCAATTATCATATATATTCAAGTAATGTAGTTGATATAGTTAATTTAGTTTAGTAATTAAATTTATTTGAATATTTATTTGAAAATTTAGCGTCCCCATCATTTGTTGATGATTATAATAATTATATTATTTATTTATATTTATTTAAACCATTTGAAAACTAGAGCTCAAGACAGCATGATGGACAGTGTAACTACATAAGCTTGACAGTTTAAGCATGTTGAGCTAAAACATGTAAAGAATTACAATGACAAAACGTCAAACGTGACTGATAAGTATACAGAAAAATAAGAGAACCTGTAATACATACCATGTTATTGCCATCAAACTGATTTCCGATTGGGAAAGATGTGATGAAAGAAATAAATCAGTGTGTCCTGTGTGAACGACCAGTTAGACAAATACAGAGAAAGAGAAATTCAAGAGAGACAGAGCGATGTACAAATTAGTTAAGACAAAATAAACCAACAGATAGCAGATGAGGAGACAAAAATAAATTTGACTACCCAGAGTCAGCACAAAAGAAACATATGTCTTTCCACAAATACACAGAGAAAAGACAAATAAATGAATGTTCTTACAAAGTGTAAGCATGTTAGAACATCCAAATTTCCCCTTATGTGAATGATGTACGATTTCAGCACTAGGAGAAAAGAAAGCAAAAGGATTAGTTTGAGTTATTTGTCTTTCAGCAGAAGCTTTTATCTAAAGAAACTTACTGGGGGAACCTCAGGTTAAACACTGCTCAAAGGTGTAATGAGGACAGGATGAGTCAATCTCACAAAGAAATGTCCGTGTCATGTTTCCCCCTAAAATCAGGGGAAAAAATGTAAAATAGCGATGTGATACATTTAAAAAAAATATTTAATTTGACACGTTTTAGTCATAAAAATACATTACCTTATATTTTTAGGGAGAATGACTCTGGTTCTGACTCCTCTTGAAGATTTTAGTTCCTTAACCTTTCCATAACCATACTCAAATGAGCATTAAGTACAGCGTGATACAGTAAATTGTATGGTATATGTTTTTAATTCACTAAAAAGATTCACTCATTCAGGAATTGAACTAAACTGGTTGTGTTTGATTCACTAAAACGATTCAGTTCATAAGATTCATTGGACTGCTCTACTTGTGCCTGTATATATTTGTTTCTCTTAAAAAGAAACCACTCAAAATATTTATTTGTTGGGAATTGGACTACACTGGTTATGCTGTATGTATTTGATTCACTAATAAGAACCTGCTTATAAGATTAATTTGTTCAAGATTCTGACTACAATGGTTGCACTGTGTTTCTGATTCAATAAAACGAACTGACTCAAAATATTAATTCCTTTGAGAATTGGACTACACTGGTTGTGCTCTGTGCGTTCAATTCACTCTAAAAAGAATCGACTCATAAAATGCACTTTTTTGGGGATCTGACTACAATCAATGCACTGTATGTTTTTGATTCACTAAAAAGAACCGGCTCATAAAATTCATTTATTCTGCAATCTGACTACAATGGCTGCAGCTGTATGTTTTTGATTCACTAAAAAAGAACTGGCTCAAAAGATGAATCATACGGGAGTTGGACTTGGACTGAAGAACTAGTTTTCAGTTTCTAACCTTGATTCTGAGTCAAAAAAATGTAGAGATCCTGGCAGTATGCTACTGAGTATTGGTGTGGGTGGTATTTTGGATGTTTTGGATTCACCCAGATCATTTCAGTATCTGCCATCTTTAGGTTGCCAGCCCAGGTTCAAACCAGAACCAATTACACAGTGAAGTGGAGAAATGCGTGAAAGAGCAAGAGATTAAGAGTGTAAGCAGTGCATGATGTGTCCTAAGCTGAAGACTGAAGAGCATGCCTTGTCTGAGTGCTCTTTTGAGACTGGAAGCTCAGGATTTGTGTGGAAACTGGGATAGCGTCCATTGTGCAGATCCACATGATCCCTGCCAGAGCAATCAGGTATCAGAGCTCGCACCAAAGTGCTACATTCCCCTCGTGCACTCAACAGGCGGGGATTCGCAGAGATTCGGCCTGTCCTTTGAGCCAGAGTCCTGAAAAATCAAGGGATTTAAGTCCCCTTGTTTTCGGGAGCAGTTGCCAGATATTGTGTTTCGGTAAGAGCTTACAGGGAAAGTAAAGCCATATGAAGCAAATCGCATTAGATTCTATCAGTATCGATTCCAGGGATGGACATAATGCTGATGCATTCCGATATAAATACATGTTTCCCATACTTTTGAAAGGTTCCTCTCGCAGGGAAATGCAATGCTTCCTTTCCAACAATGAAATCACATTTAATTTTCTTTAACATTGAGTGATGTTGAAAACTATGAGTACCAAATTGAGCAAGACTTGCCTTTTTCGTCTCATGAATAACTTGGATTACTTACTAGATTACTTTTTTTTGTAATGAAGGAGGTGATACTCCTGTCAGGAACAGGAAACCAAAATTGGACAATAGAAGATTGAAAAATTGTTGCCTGGTCTGATGAGTCTCAATTTCTGCTGCAATATTCAGATGATAGGGACAGAATTTGACATAAACAACATAAAAGCATGGATCCATTCTGCCTTGTGTCAGCGGTTCAGGCTGCTGGTGGTGTTATGGTGTGTTGGATATTTTCATACACTTTGGGACCCTTAGTACTAGTTGAGCTTCATTTAAACGCCACAGCCTACCTAAGAATTTACCTATTAGTTAGCCCCGCCCCCCTTGGTTACTGTTGCTAACTCGGTCAAAGAAACAGAGTTGCTAACTGTCTTACATTGACAGCTGTCAGTGTGAAAACCTTGTCCCAAGATGTTTTTGATACATTTTGAGCACAGAAAGACCACTACTCGTCGAGGTTTACAGATCACAATGCAAGCGGGAGAAGCCTCGTGTTACGGTCGTCACGATCGCAGCAACATCCAGGATCAACACTGTTCATGTACCGCAGTGTTAGATTAAATTAATTTACATTTAACCGGTTAAATATGGAGAGGCACTGAAATGTAGACATTCGTTTGTGTGTTTTTGACTTACATTGTACATGACGTGAGAACAGTTAGCTCTTTAGGTTTGTACATTAGCATGGACTCACTAACTTTAATTGTAACTTAATGAGAGTATGACAACCAAGATACCTGGAATCAGTGTTATAAGTGTTACAGTGTTACAAGTTACAGGCACATCGTTTTACCATTTTTTTCTTGTAGCATAAACACAATCAAACTGATGAGAGCTTCAGATCTTCCAATGCACTGATACTCAACTGCCATTGGCTCATCTGCGTTTGAGTGGAGGGGCTTGCTTACCGATAGGTCATTTGTTGCTGATGTCCATCTTTTTATAACCAAAGTGTACCCATCTTCTGTTGGCTACTTGCAGCAGGATAACGTGCCACGTCACATCTAAAACTGGTTTCTTGAACATGACAATGAGTTCACTAAAATGAAACTGAATCCAATAGAGCACATCATGGATGAGCAGCCGACAAATCTGCAGCAACTGCGTGATGCTATCCTGTCAAAATCTCAGAGGAGTGTTTCCAGCACCTCTTTAAAATCTGTCACAAAGAATTAAGGCAGTTCTGAAGGCAAAAGGGGGTCCAACCCGCTACTACCAAGGTGTATGTAGGCGTTAGGGATGTGACGGTCAGGAAATTTTCCCACCAGTTAATCGACGTGTGACAACACCGGTAATACCAGTATCACCGGTAGGGGCTTTTAAATCACTAATTCTAAACCCGAAATTAAAATGTGCACGGCCGCTCTGGCATTTATAACGGTGCGGAGCAAAGCGAGTGTTTTCAATGAATTCCTATGGAAGTTAAGCTTCCATAGGCATGAACTGAAAATGCGGCAGTGGATACGCATGACAGTGTGGCCGTAAATGAATGACAGTGCGGCCGGGCACATTTTATTTTCGGTTTAGAATTAGCGCTAATTCGGGGGCGGTTTGCTTGAATTGTGAGTTCATTAGCCTATTATTCTTAATGAAAAGCACAACAACAAAACAGTACAATGACAAACTCACTTAAATAGACGCTTTTTAAAACCAAATCTTCCGCTGTCATCTTGTCAATCATCTCCTCACTCCTCACTAGTTTGTGCTGTGACTCTCGTTCGGCTCACACTGTATTAAGCAGACACGTTCAGTTTTTAATTGTAGTGTCTGTTCTCTATTTGAACTAAATGATTTTATTACTATAAAAGTGTAAACTACGGTGGGGGCGGTGCCGTGGTGGGCAAGTGATGTAACCGGTGTTTTGCCTGAACACCGGTAACACCAGCAACACTGACTATTGCAGCAAGTCTAGTAGGCATAATATAAAATATGCATTAAGTCATTATTTGTAACTAACTCCCCATCACATCCATGTACACTATATTGCCAAAAGTATTGGGACACCTCTCCAAATCATTGAATTCAGGTGTTCCAATCACTTCCATGGCCACAGGTGTATAAAATCAAGCACCTAGGCATGCAGACGCTTCTATAAACATTTGTGAAAGAATGGGTTGCTCTCAGGAGCTCAGTGAATCCAAGCGTGGTACCGTGATAGTTTGCCACCTGTGCAATAAATCTATTAGTGAAATTTCCTCACTACTAAATATTCCACGGTCAACTGTTAGTGGTATTATAACAACGTGAAAGCATTTGGGAACAAAAGCAACTCAGCCACGAAGTGGTAGGCCTCGTAAAATCACAGAGCGGGGTCAGCACATGCTGAGGTGCACAGTGCGCAGAAGTCGCCAACTTTCTGCAGAGTCAATAGCTACAGACCCCCAAACTTCACGTGGCCTTCAGTTTGGCTCAAGAACAGTGCGTAGAGAGCTTCATGGAATGGGTTTCCATGGCCGAGCTGCTGCATCCAAGCTTATATCACCAAGTGCAATGCAAAGCATCGGATGCAGTGGTGTAAAGCACGCAGCCACTAGACTCTAGAGCAGTGGAGACGTGTTCTCTGGAGTGACAAATTACGCTTCTCTGTCTGGCAATCCAATGGACGAGTCTGGGTTTGGCGGTTGCCAGGAGAACGGTACTTGCCTGACTGCATTGTGCCAAGTGTAAAGTTTGGTGGAGGGGGGATTATGGTGTGGGGTTGTTTTTCAGGGGTTGGACTTGGCCCCTTAGTTCCAGTGAAAGGAACTCTTAATGCTTCAGCATACCAAGACATTTTGGACAATTTCATGCTCCGAACTTTGTGGTACCAGTTTGGAGATGGCCCCTTCCTGTTCCAACATGACTGCGCACCAGTGCACAAAGCAAGGTCCATAAAGACATGGATGAGCAAGTTTGGTGTGGAGGAACTTGCCTGCCCTGCACAGAGTCCTGACCTCAACCCGATAGAACACCTTTGGGATGAATTAGAGCGAGCCAGGCCTTCTCGTCCAACATCCGTGCCTGACCTCACAAATGCGCTTCTAGAAGAATGGTCAAAAATTCCCATATTCTAGAAGAATGGTCAAAAATTCCCATATTCCCATAAACACTCCTAAACCTTGTGGAAAGCCTTCCCAGAAGAGTTGAAGCTGTTATAGCTGCAAAGGGTGGGCCAACTCCATATTAAACCCTACAGATTAAGAATGGGATATCATTAAAGTTCATGTACATGTAAAGGCAAATGTCCCAAAACTTTTGGCAATATAGTATATATCAAAGTATTTTACATTGTTGCAATGGTGTTCTGTTCATTTTAAAGTAGCAAAATAATTTTTCCACTCTAAATTTGACTTGAATTTCATTTTTTTTCTCATAACTTAAATGCCTGCCTCATATATCCAGATGTCCACAGCAGGTTGATATCCTGCTCTAGGTACGCCACTACAGTTTAACCATTTTTGAACTGCATTCCCCCTTAAGATTCTCCTCCCAGAATTTGAAAATCAAGGTCCATGTAAATTATGCATATTGTTGTATTATCGTTTGAATCTCAGATGAGAGTTAAATCAACAAGTCACAGTCCATTTAGGCAAGCTCTTTGAGTTGAACATTGTTTGGTTTCTGTCGACGGTGCAGGCAGGAAAACACCCCCAGGCTTGGCATAGTCGGTAGCAGAGCTGGTAAAACCATTTAGGCTTTAAAGCTTCATTGTTTATGTTTCCAGAAGAAAGAAAAGACTCTTTGGTGGTCAGCCACAGCGACGGACATTAAGGATTTTTGCTAGTCGATTGTGGACTGCTGCACTCGTCCTAACCCGTTCCCCCAAATGACATTCACCCAGCTTCTGTGGATGCTTATTTCATCTGATTCCTGTGTGGAAACAGCTCTTGAACATCCCTGTGGTGACTTGATATATCTCTTAAACTTCTGTTCCTGCTGGGTAATGTGTATGTACATCTGTTTATAATGCATTTACCCTATTGATGGGTATTTTGAACTTGTTTATTAGCTTGCTAGTTGACACATTGATGTATTGGATCTGATATTTTAATCTTTTCTCAACTCTTGGTTCCTCTATTACTTGCCAAAGGTCTAGACATTTACATAAGAGATATTAGTGCTGTCTCAAAACCTAGTGAGCTGCCTATCTAGACAGCATTTCAAGGCATCATACATACACTGCTGAATTGAAGTCTTTCCAGAAGCTAGACAGCAACATTATGCTGCCGTTTGAGACACCTCTTATGGTCAAATTCAAGGCAACATCTCATATATCTTTTGTGGAGAAAGCAATCCCATAATGTAGTCCAATGAACTGAGTTGAGAGAAATGTGACTAAATATATCATTTGGTACTGAAAAGTGGTCAGTTTGAATCATTTTCTAAATAATTCCGCACAATATTTATATATATAAATATATTTTTGTGCGCTATGTGTTTTAGCCTTATTAACAGTATTGTTTTGTTAGCTTAGCAACATGCTAATCCTAAACTCTATTGGAATCAATTGTGTGTTGTGTCTTACTGTGAGTGAGCATGTTATGTGTGGCATACGTTGTTGCTACCTATGTTGAATGTCCAAATCAGATTTTATTTTGGTTTTGAATGATGCTTATGTATCGTGTTTACTTGGTACGCATACTTATGCACTAAGTCTAAGCCGTTTAGTAGTATAAGATTCAAACGCTTCAAATGCCCAAATGATGCACTTAATTAAAGGGGTCATGAACTGGCTTTTTTTTATACTGTTGTCTGAGGTCAACTTATGACGTTCGCGTGGTTTTTACATTCAAAAACATCATAATGAATAAGTAATAGGCTATTTTCTACCCTGGTTTTGAGGCTATCTCAAGAAACGCTGGGTTTTAATGGGCGTGCCGCACTGAAGACTTGGAAGTAAACGCCCATGGCTAGGATTGGATAAGATTTGCATATTTAATGAGCTTCAGCTCCCCTGTCAGTACATGTAGGAATTGTTTTGAAAGCATGTGGGGAAACGGCAACCGGAATGATTCGCTCACAGGGCTCGCAAAATGTCAAACAAACACAATGATTCATCTCTCATCCACCTGCGATTGATTGGAATGTTATTTTTTTATTACTTGGCCTGCCCGATCGGTGAATATAACCGCGAACCATCCATCAATAACACACATGCACACACGCGCGTCCTTCAAATATCAAGTCAAGAGAGTGAACAACGCACATCAAGAAAGGAAAGTTATTTCACTATTTAAGATAGCTCGTCGGCAGGCCAGGCTTACGTTTTGGTAGCCTGTCTGGACAACACATAGCCCCGATCTGTAACAATGCAATAATAGTCTATCACATATAAAAAACATGTTTTACTCACATAAGTGTGTTGCACCATTCCTGTCAGATCCAATATAGAAGGCACAGCATTGTGTTTTAATCTCATTCTGACTGCAAATCCAATATCGATGAATGAAATGAAATGAATGAAATCCGCGGTGAAATGAAGCGAGCAAACGTGCAATGACTTCCCCACGTGAGCTGGAACTTCATTAAAAATAAAGTTCAACCACTCATTTCTAATATTAGAATCCAAAGGAAGCTTATGCAGCGACTGTGTTCTTCCACAACCAGGCACAACGCAATATATTGCTGTCTTCGGCATGTTTACAGCTCGGTTCCACGAGTCGGTGGGCGGGGCTACAGAAGCAGGCGTACATATTTATCTGTAGAGGCGGCATTTCCCCCTTCCATTACGTCATAGGTCAGTATATACTTGATAGCTCGCGTTTTCTGGGCCTGGTGTCTATAAAAGCTTTTCTTTGACTAACTAGGAAGTTTTCAGCTCTGAAACTTACAGGATATTCTTATATTACCATGACCTTTTTTATGTCAAAGGCTTAAGGGAAAGTTGATTTATCAATTCATCACCCCTTTAACTAAATAAATGAAGTGTGGAATGTTGACACTTCATGAACTCAACTGTAGCTACTTTCCATATGTAGCGGAGGTGGGCTGGCTATTAGACTCAATGCTGGATGACAAATCAACTTTCTAAATGTCATACATTAAACATTAGAGTACATAGTGTGTAGTTTAAAGGGTTAGTGAAATTAAAATTCTGTCATTAATTACTCACCCTCTTGTCGTTCCAACCCGTTAGACCTTCGTTCATCTTCGGAACACAAATTAAAATTCAGAGAGCTCTCATTGGCCAATGCTGTTCACGTGAGCATCACGACAGGAGCTGGCCAATGGTGAGCCGCCGTTCTGATGTAGAACTCGGAAGTGCTGCACTGTATTTACAACGTGAACTGCAAACGTGAGCTCTTGGATTTCATCAAAAATATCTTAATTTGTGTTTCCTGAAGATGAACGAAGGTCTTACGAGTTTGGAACGACATGATGGTGAGTAATTAATGACAGAATTTTAATTTCACTAACCCTTTAAACTACACACTATGTACTCTAATGTTTAATGTTTAATGTTTAAGTGTCTACCCCAATTTTTTAGCATTATGCTAATCAAGTACAGTGATCCAGGCTGATTTCCAGTGTTCTGATGTTGTCTTTAAGTAGTTATGTAAAAGAGTTCAAGGCTAGATGACCCTCTTGTTCTTTTTATATGTTTTCCCTATCCTTTACACCAGGGGTGTCCAAACTTTTTTAAAAGGGGGCCAGATTTGATGTTGTGGACACATATTATATTAAATGTAAATATTATTACTGAGTTAGAACTCTATTCTTATTTAAATTAACGAGTACTCTATTTAGATCACAACAGGTAAAACCACACTGCAAAAAATGCTTTTCTTACTTAGTATTTTTGTCTTTTTTCCTGTCCAAATATCTAAAAATTCTTAAATCAAGATGCTTGAAAAAAATATCTTGTCATTTTACTTTACTAGATAAGTAAAATGACATAAGATATTTTTTCAAACATCTTGATTTAAGTATTTTTAGATATATTTAGACTAGAAAATCAAAAATATTAAATAAGAGCATTGTTTGCAGTGCACACGACACCTCACTATGGTAAAAAGTAAAACAACATTATTTCTATATCTAGAATGGCTTTATGGTATTTAGTCTATAAACACATTTAATATAAATACAAATGCACAAAACTGCAAGTTTATGACAAAAAAATTGTCTGTAATTTGGCCTTTATTACTCATTTAATATATAATAATGTCTACATTAAACATAAATAAAATGAGATTTCTTACATTTCTGACAAAATACCACGGTTACAGTTAGTGATACCACAGTAAAACCATGGTGAATTGTTGGTTGAAATGTATTAATGCACGGCCCCATGTTGCAAGGATCTGTACACAATTCCTGGAAGCTGAAAACATCCCAGTTCTTGCATGGCTAGCATACTCACTGGACATGTCACCCATTGAGCATGTTTGGGATACTCTGGATCGGCGTATATGACAGCGTGTTCCAGTTCCTGCCAATATCCAGCAACTTCGCACAGCCATTGAAGAGGAGTGGACCAACATTCCACAGGCCACAATCAACAATCTGATGTGTTGCACTGAATGAGGCAAATGGTGGTCGCACCAGATAGTGACTTTTTTTTTGGACCCCCCAGACCCAAACTGCACGTTTTAGAGTGGCCTTATATTTTGGCCAGCCTAAGACACACCTGTCAGGGCTCAACGCTAAGGATTTTTCAGTGGTTCAAATTTTTACTTGCCCTGCCAAAATTTTTACTGGCCCCACCACAAAAAAGTAATAAATAAAATAAAATAGGCCTGGTTATTGTTTTTGTTGTTTTTGATCCATGTAACCTTAATAAATAAGGTTGACTCCAAAAAGCCTAACTCATATACATTTTAAATATTTGTCTGTAATTAAATAATTAAATAATAGGATTACAAGCAACAGCACAAATAAATACAACAGAACAAACATACAATTGAAAAACAGTTCTTTTCTGTTTTTTCATGTAGGTCTAAGCTAGATTTTCAGGTATAGAAATAGTACCTAATCAAATGTAAAATATCACTGCAGTCTTCACTGTGTAAATATAGATTAACCCTTATTAAAGTTATTCAGTCAAGAGCAGTGAGTGATTTTTTTCTGTCTTTTGTTATCTCGTCTTTTATGAGAAAACCATAGACTGTATAAAAGGAGAAAATGCTTCCCTGCCATTGACGATATTTTCCGGATTTCCCTGTTTTCCTGTTATACGGTAGGGGGCGCTATTACACATCTCCTGAATGAGTACAGAATCTCCTGATCAAAACACAGACGAAGAAGAAGAAGAAACGAGCGATCTCATATAATCAGATGCATATGAAAAATAGTGCGATCATCAGCAATAAACAGCATCTAAATCAAAACGGCTGTGTTATTGAATGAAATGTCGGATCAGGACGAGCTATAGGACTGTGAAGGTTTGGGGGTGTCGATGGACTCCCATCTACTCCATCTGTGTTTTGATCATCGTTCTGAATCTGGATGTAGTCTTTGACAAAAACGTTTGCTCAACACAAAATTTAGCTTTTTTCATGAATCTTACCCACATTCAAGTGTTGATAAAAAAAATAATGGATGAAGCTAGAATAAAACAGAGGGTCTGATATTCTGTGGGCCATGAAACTTGTGAAAATGACCAAAAACGCTGGCGTGGTGACTGGCATATTTCATGTTTACGTTAATTTAAAAGACATAAACGACTATGTTTACGATGGTACTCAACAAGACAGGCATTTTGGCATAATTTTGTGTGAATATTCGGCTAGTGTTGCTGCGCCGCGCGGGAACCAAGAGACGCGGGCACGTTTTCGTCTATGTGCGCTTGAATGTTTAAATGGGCAGAAATTACAAATTACTGCGTTGTCGAGCCCTGCCTGTGCAATAATCATGCTGTCTAATCCGCATCTTGATATGCCACACCTGTGAGGTGGATGGATTATCTCGGCAAAGGAGAAGTGCTCACTAACACAGATTTAGACAGATTTGTGAACAATATTTGAGAGAAAAAGGCCTTTTGGTAACATAGAAAAAGTCTTAGATCTTTGAGTTCAGCTTATGAAAAATGGGGGCAAAAACAAAAGTGTTGCATTTATAATTTTGTTCAGTGTATTTTAATAGACAGGCTGTGGGCCGTTTGAAATTCATCCCCGGACCGCATTTCGCAATTTAATACAATTTGGTGACAAGCCTAATTACTGTGATGCATATAAATTACAGGGTTAAAAGAAGTGGTAGTTACAAATCAACATCTACCAGCAAAAGCGAACAGGACCGTGTTAACCAGGAAAACGTTGACCTCTTGCCCCTATTTTCAGCACCTCCACTCCAAACAATGGCTTCATTTTGCTATTTACCCCACAGAAAATTCCCAATGGAAAAAAATCAAACCCTGTTTTACTCAGAAATCTGTCCGATTACGGAAGTCAAATGGGATGCTGATGTTTCTCAATTTGAGTTGAGTTTTATGGCCTCACACAGTAAATGTTAGGGGTTCGTAGCAGGTATGCTTATTCTAGAAGTGTGTAAAAGGGTCACTTAGCGCATCAAATTGTGGCTCATGTTGACACAGAGCTGGGCCCATTTCAACAAGTTATACGATATGCTAAGCAGATTTACAATGGGTAAACAAACACATTTGCTGAAACTGTGTGCTGTATAGACATGCACATTAATTTTTAGCAATACTCAATTCCCTCAGCCTCAAAACTAAAAATACAAGCTGTGTGGTGGGAACTCTCTGGTGTGCACGTCTGCAGGCTGACATATGGGGCACATGTACATCTATTGGCAACTGGGGTGCAATTGCGGCCCGCTCGAGTTTGAGTAACAGACGCAGGCTGCTAGCTTGTGCGGGAGGGTTATTGGGGGCTATAAGCTGAGTGTTCGTCGTATAAAATTGCCTGGGATTATCACAGGCTTGGAAGGTGCGATGTTGTTAATATGCTCTAATGGGCCATGTATTCGGTTTGGGTCAAAACCTGATACGTCCACACTTAAAATCGAGAAACTACACAGGCCAGTCAGTGAAAAAGCCAAAAAAGTGAAGGGAACTCTGGCAAATGTCAGAGGCTGTGGAAAAATAACTGCCCCCGTTCCTATAGTCCAAGTTTTGATTCAACGCCGGAGAACTAGTTTTTCATTGTGTATATTACGCGGTTGCATTAAATGACATCAGTGCTCAATGCTGTCAGCTTCATTGAACTGCTCTGTAATGTATCATCTGTTTGTTCAGCTGCTTTGCATGTGTCCATTTGGACGGTCTTATTGGGTTAGGGACAGACGTCGTTACTGAAGCGGCAAATTGGGCCTAATGCATGCTCGAGGCTTCTGGGAAAACTGCATCTCGGATTAAACATCTTTAAATGTGGATTACACAGTTTAATGGATGACAGTCTGGGGGTTTTATGGTTTTCTAAAGAAGGGTGGGATTTTTGTACCACTAGTGGCACCAACAGAAATGCAGAAATTATGAATCCTTATAGTTGTATCTGTATTAAACTGAGATTTTTTTTCTTCGAAAAAATTGTGCACTTCACGCTTAAATACAAACAAAGCATAATACTATTCACTTAGGCCGCATGTCCACCAAAGTGTTTTTAGCCAGCTGTGAGCGCTTAAGTGTTTGAGAGCGTTTTTTTTTTCATTTGAGACGGTTTGCTTGCTATGATGCGGAAGTGTTACTAGTATCTCATTCACAGATAGTTTCTGTATTGTTTATATATAAAAATGCAGATACATTGTAAAGTATTTGCTCTGGCTTTTGGTTTTAATTATTTTGATCCATTATTATGCTTGTTGTTGTCATCTGTTGACGTTGTACAAGCAGAATGTGGCAGTAGGTCGGTGTTGTATTTGTCCTGCCCCTCCTCCACTGTGATTGAGAGCTGCGTTTTACTCAAAGTTGAACATTCTTCAACTCTCGGCGACGGTAAAAAACACAGAGCGCTCCCATTGAAAACATATGCTAGCCGCGTGAAAAGGCGCTTTGGTAGATACACGGCCTTACGATAACTGGATAGCTAGTGGCTTAGGTTATTTATGATGCTGTAGACATGAAATGTGGATCCATAGAGGACTATCCATTAGGCAGTTAAGGAATCCAAATAAGTGGTTTAATTCAAATAAATGCCAAATGGGCAATTTACTCCAAATACTACGTCAAGTTTAGTTTTTAGCCTGCTGCAGCCAATTGAGTATTTAGGTAGAAAGTTGTTAGCATCTCTTCATGGTTGAAGTTTGCAGTGTCCCTGAAAGTTATGCTTTACACTGACTGTTTAATTATTCAGTATAATGACTTTACAGTGATATTAGTAATTAAGTAATTAAGCGATTAGTTACGATACTAGCTACACGTTGTCAAAATTGTACTTGTATTATGATCTGTCCGACTGGTTTGGCTCAACTATTCTTATAAAATATTTGTGTGACAATCAATATAAATATAAATTAAAACATGAAAAATTCTATTGAACATTTTTCAGTGTCAAGTTGTAGTCAATATTGTCGATGCAAAATCTATGCGTCATCTATGTGAGGAAATCTTTCAGAATTTTTTCCTTATGTGAAATTTCAGAGCGTGTGGATTCCTATTGAAATGACTGGATTTCACACACACAACAATTATTTGAACAGTAAATGTGACAGCTGACCTTAAGTGTTGGTGTAGTTGGAACTGCCTTTGTAGGACGGTATGATTTTTTTTTACCCAGGTGGTGTTCTAAATCGAACTTATTTTCTTCTTTGGAACGCAAAAGAAGACATTTTAAAGAAAGTTCTCAGCTGTTTTGTCCATATAATGAAAGTCAATGAGGTCTAAAACAGCGCAAGGACACTGAGGCATCCATCAAAATATGTTTTTTTTGTGATCGCAGAACAATGTAAATCATACAGGTCTGGAACAACATGTGGGTGAGTAAATGATGACAGAATTTCCTTTTTTATTTAGTTTGGTTATTTTTTTAACTAATTTAAATGCATCTAATAGTTCACAGTTCAGTTGGACCCATTCTTTGTATTAGCATTTTCAGGGGTCTTTGTAGCTGTGACATGGGTGGCTTCAGAAGTGCCTGAGTGGAGGGCTGACTGATATACTGTGTGTGTAAAAGTAAAGAGCGTTCAGTGGAACACAAGCCAAGAGCAGTAAAGCTGCTGTATATCTGGCAGGAGGGCTGCCTTCAGTCTTTCTCTCTCTCTCTCTCTCTCTCTCTCTCTCTCTCTCTCTCTCTCTCTCTCTCTCTCTTTCTCTCCTCAAGAAGTCTTTCTAACAGAGTAATGGTCATATTTGCTGTGGTCATATTTGCTGTGTTCATTTTTGTGTGATGGTGCGCACTCACCATTTTTACTCCACAAGACCCAACAGTGCATATGAAGTGTTTGTTTTACTGTATGAATGGAGATGGAGAAATGTTTTAAGTAAGTTTTAAATGCTTGTATATCCTGATTTTACAAGCTTTTTATGCATTAGTTGTGTTATAAAGAGTTTTCCTGGTCAAAAGTATCTGGGAGGGCACACTGCAATTCGTAACGGATAGGTTTAGGACATGTAAATGTACTATTTGCTTATTCTCTTATAGGGGATGAGTATAAATAACCAAAAAAGAATCCTAACTGTGGTACATACACTCTAAAAAAATCTTGGGTTATTTTTTCTACCCAAATCCTGGGTTGAGCCTTTTGGGTCATTTTTTTTTGTTTATTTTTTCAGTGTTTCAATTTTTGGATCAGACGTATCAACACAGTGTTTCGGTAGTTTTTATGTTACCCAGATCCTGGGTCAGACATAACAACCAGTGTTTGGGTAGTTTTTATGTTACCCAGATCCTGGGTCAGACATAACAACCAGTGTTTGGGTAGTTTTTATGTTACCCAGATCCTAGGTCAGACGTAACAACCAGTGTTTGGGTAGTTTTTATGTTACCCAGATCCTGGGTCAGACATAACAACCCAGTGTTTGGGTAGTTTTTGTGTTACCCAGATCCTGGGTCAGACGTAACAACCAGTGTTTGGGTAGTTTTTATGTTACCCAGATCCTGGGTCAGACGTAACAACCCAGTGTTTGGGTAGATTTTATGTTACCCAGATTCTAGGTCAGACGTAACAACCAGTGTTTGAGTAGTTTTTGTGTTACCCAGATCCTGGGTCAGACGTAACAACCAGTGTTTGGGTAGTTTTTATGTTACCCAGATCCTGGGTCAGACGTATCAACACAGTGTTTGGGTAGTTTTTATGTTACCCAGATCCTGGGTCAGACGTAACAACCAGTGTTTGGGTAGTTTTTGTGTTACCCAGATCCTGGGTCAGACGTAACATCCAGTGTTTGGGTAGTTTTTATGTTACCCAGATCCTGGGTCAGACATAACAACCCAGTGTTTGGGTAGTTTTTGTGTTACCCAGATCCTGGGTCAGACGTAACAACCAGTGTTTGGGTAGTTTTTATGTTACCCAGATCCTGGGTCAGACATAACAACCCAGTGTTTGGGTAGATTTTATGTTACCCAGATTCTAGGTCAGACGTAACAACCAGTGTTTGGGTAGTTTTTTTGTTACCCAGATCCTGGGTCAGACGTAACAACCAGTGTTTGGGTAGTTTTTATGTTACCCAGATCCTGGGTCAGACGTAACAACCAGTGTTTGGGTAGTTTTTATGTTACCCAGATCCTGGGTCAGACATAACAACCCAGTGTTTGGGTAGATTTTATGTTACCCAGATTCTAGGTCAGACGTAACAACCAGTGTTTGGGTAGTTTTTTTGTTACCCAGATCCTGGGTCAGACGTAACAACCAGTGTTTGGGTAGTTTTTGTGTTACCCAGATCCTGGGTCAGACGTAACAACCAGTGTTTGGGTAGTTTTTGTGTTACCCAGATCCTGGGTCAGACGTAACAACCAGTGTTTGGGTAGTTTTTGTGTTACCCAGATCCTGGGTCAGACGTAACAACCAGTGTTTGGGTAGTTTTTGTGTTACCCAGATCCTGGGTCAGACGTAACAACCAGTGTTTGGGTAGTTTCTGTGTTACCCAGATCCTGGGTCAGATGTAACAACCAGTGTTTGGGTAGTTTCTGTGTTACCTAGATCCTGGGTCAGACGTAACAACCAGTGTTTGGGTAGTTTTTGTTACCCAGATCCTGGGTCAGATGTAACAACGAGTGTTTGGGTAGTTTTTGTGTTACCCAGATCCTGGGTCAGACGTAACAACCAGTGTTTGGGTAGTTTTTGTGTTACCCAGATCCTGGGTCAGACGTAACAACCAGTGTTTGGGTAGTTTTTGTGTTACCCAGATCCTGGGTCAGACGTAACAACCAGTGTTTGGGTAGTTTTTGTGTTACCCAGATCCTGGGTCAGACGTAACAACCAGTGTTTGGGTAGTTTTTGTGTTACCCAGATCCTGGGTCAGATGTAACAACCAGTGTTTGGGTAGTTTCTGTGTTACCTAGATCCTGGGTCAGACGTAACAACCAGTGTTTGGGTAGTTTTTGTTACCCAGATCCTGGGTCAGATGTAACAACCAGTGTTTGGGTAGTTTTTGTGTTACCCAGATCCTGGTCAGACGTAACAACCAGTGTTTGGGTAGTTTTTATGTTACCCAGATCCTGGGTCAGACGTAACAACCAGTGTTTGGGTAGTTTTTGTGTTACCCAGATCCTGGGTCAGACGTAACAACCAGTGTTTGGGTAGTTTTTGTGTTACCCAGATCCTGGGTCATACGTAACAACCAGTGTTTGGGTAGTTTTTGTGTTACCCAGATACTGGGTCAGACGTAACAACCAGTGTTTGGGTAGTTTTTATGTTACCCAGATCCTGGGTCAGATGTAACAACCAGTGTTTGGGTAGTTTTTGTTTTACCCAGATCCTGGGTCAGATGTAACAACCAGTGTTTGGGTAGTTTTTATGTTACCCAGATCCTGGGTCAGACGTAACAACCAGTGTTTGGGTAGTTTTTATGTTACCCAGATCCTGGGTCAGATGTAACAACCCAGTGTTTGGGTAGTTTTTATGTTACAGATCCTGGGTCAGACATAACAACCCAGGGGAGCAGTGCAGCTCTGTCAAATTGGTGCATGTCTTCGGTAAAATACTGGTTTGAGTACATTTTATTTTATCTATAACTTCATTATTGTTCTGTATATCGTTTACTTTTATGCAAAGCAACATACAGGGGCGCAATGTGAGTCACCTTAACAAGTGTCACGTCGTCTGTCTTTCCGCGTGATGGAAACGCCTGATGCCTTGCCTTTGCATAAAATTGTATGATTTTATTAAAAAAGATACGGAATATGAATACTTTGGATGCTAAAATATGTCCTCAGAGCTCACTGTTTGTTTATGGGCAGGTTATGGAGTCAGTCACAGCATACTTAGCCTACGAGTGAAACGCAGAGCGGCAGTCTGAAGTTAGAAGTTTCCCCGCTGAACATGATACAAGCTCCGGCACGAGATCTAGCGCCGTTACGGTGGAATCGGGACAATAGAGACTGGTCGATTACACTTGAATTACTTCTAAGTGTTTAATTTTTACTTCTAATATTTGTTAAACAAGCTTAAATGTAGGTAATTTGCATTAAAAACAAGATAAAATATGCTATACTGTAAAATATGATGGAAAATAAAGGAATTAGCATGTAAACCAGTGGCTGAGTGGAGTATTTTAAAACAGTTTAGAGGATTTAAATTAATCCGTAAACATTAATTCATGTATTATGTAAAATAATAAGATAGTATTATAGTAAAAAATGAATCAACCCATTATGCTGGGTTAAATCAACAACCCAATTTGCTGGGTAAAATTAACCAAACAAGTTGTATTAATACATTGTTAGCTAACTGTGTGATTGTATATTTTCTGAAATCCATAACTTGGACACAGTCTCCTCTGATAACAAATCACTCTAAATTGTAATGCAGACACATGGATTTACTGTAAAGATGCTTTGAGATGATATGTATTGTCAAAAGCGTTATACAAAATGTGAATTGTTTTAAACCCAGTGTTTTTTTAGAGTGGGAGAAAGCCGCAGTCTCTTGGGACATAATAGGATGCAGAGATGCCCTGTCTGTTGCAAATCAACATTTCTAAAGGTTTAGTGTATATGAATTAAATTTATTCATGATTGTTGAGAGTAAAACTTGTATTTTATTAGTTGTTTTGTTTTGCACTCGTCTGGTTCTCTCTCTTTCTCTTCCATATGTTTTTCCCTCTCCGATCCACTGGTTGCTCCAGCTGAGGTTGCAGCTGGTGTCCATGTCTGCTCAGCTCATCCCAAAGGCAGACAGCCACACCTTACCGTGATTCACATCATCAGGGAAGCAATTCCCACAACGGTTTGTGCATCTCTGGATGTTGTGGTTTGGTGAGGTTTTAAAGCAGAGGAATCTCCAACATCCAATTAATTATGAATCACACCGTCTCCAGTGTTTGAACAAACATCTCCAGATGATCGATAACCTAAACAGATGTACACAGGAGTACAAGACTCCTCGTGTTCTCGAAACCTCCCAGGTGCGAATGCAGCTATGGATGTGTCATCTGAAATAATACATCACTGGTTAGCCTGCAGCCATTACACGTTAATATCCTACATGGGGACGTCAGATGAAAAACAGCACTTTTGAGGCGAGCACTCATGTCGGGAGATGGTGCTCGTTTAGCACATGTCTCTGGAATGGGATTTTATGTAGAACATATGGAGCTATTGAAGTTTGGAATATTTCTGATGTGACCACTGCTATTTGTAGTTGAAGAGAATGTCGATTTTTTTCCATTACCCTTCTGATCCATAATGGTGCCCTGCTGTGGTTTCGATATGCTTTAAAACTACAACTGCGTTTATTGATGGAGCTCTGTGGATGTGGAAAAACTTATTATAATTTATGCAGAATTTGCTACGTTACAAGAAGTGCTGACATGTAGTGACATCAGATGTGTTTTGGTATATGATATGACTGACTCGCCTCGGGGCATAAATTTGGGGTAAAAGAAGCAAACCGAAATCTCCACAGTCGAGTCATGTAAATACTATGGAGTATTTGGAAACTTCTCTGGAATTAAGTGTGTTGTGGGATATTCGGGGAGTACTGTGGGAAGAGAACATATTATTGAGGGATATTACGCAAGGGGAAAATTGGGAGATTGTTTGCAAAAAAAAAGAAAGAAAAGCGGAATAATATTTGATACAGTAGTCAGACTGGGGATTCAGTAAATAAAAAGAGCGTGTGGAAAGTTTTTGTAGCGTATTGGCTCCTGGATTTGTGGGTTCTATAGTGAATGAATGGAAGTGATATTGGACATGCTCGGGATGCATCCATATGGGTACATTTTCATGCAGACCAAGATAAACATGAGTTCGAGAGCTAGAAGAAAACAAAGAAAACTTCCATTTGAAGTCTTGCGTCCCGCTGTGTCTTTTGCTCTGCTAATCGTACGTAAGGTATCCTTGGCTTTTGATGAATCCTGAATGTCATTCAAATGGCAAACAAATGTCAAGGCTGGGAAACAGGTCACATATCCAATTCCCATCTCAAAGAAACACAAAGAGGTGCCAGCAGCTGTGGAAAGAGAAAAGAAACCAGTGTTTTCTGGAGCTGGAGATGTTGAGGGCAAGCAATAGATGCACTCATCCCTCGGCTCTGACTTCTGTGGACAGGAAGGCCTGCTGAGCAAAGATGTGCCGTGGATGGATGGAAATGAAGCGTTTCTTCCCTCCTTCACCTCAATGGAAAACATACCATACAGGGAAAACAAATCCTGTATTGATTATGCCTTTAAAGTCCCAAATGGCACCCTTTCGTGACTTCATGATGCTTCCTCGGCTGGCAACTTTTTTATGGTTTTCCTTGTGGAACTTGTTGTGTATATTAATGCACAGACAGTCGGATTCCTGAAGTAAAAATCCCATTCATTTTCTCCATACGGGAATTAAATTTTAACCATAATTTAACCATAAAGACAGACATGCTGTGAGCTATGAGGTTGTTAGTCGATATTGTTTGCTTATATTTAACAGCTTAATTAATGACATTACCCATGATTATGGAAAGAAATGTCCACTAATCAGAGAATTGCAAGAGTTCTGTAGCACCGCGAGTGATGTAATCACTCCTGAAATATTTGTGTGTGTATATATCCATCGTTTTTAATTTGTCATTTGCAATGCTTCTTGGGATTGTAGTTATTTCTAACATTAAAGCCATTAAATACACAGTTTTTGTACCTTTGATTTTCATATAAAACTTTTTTTGCTTCAAATCAAAGTTTGTAATGTTGTTATTCTCCTCATAGCTTTAGGTTTGGTTCATGGGTTATAACTTGTAAAATCCCCATGGGAAAAAAGGGATAGTTCTGCAACTAACCTTGCTGAAAATGGATGAGTACTGTTGCATAAGCCAATAATTATTTCATTTTGTTATGGCCGATATTAAAATTAAATACTATTTGTTTAAAAAAAATTACATTAACTCTTTCCTCGCCATTGACGGAATTTTCCAGCTTTCTGTGTTTTCACTGTTATGCGGTAGGAGGCGCTATTGCGAATCTGCAGCTAAAATTTACACACTGCACCTTTAATTTAGACACCATAACATTTTTATGTATTAAATGTATTAAGTTTTATTTCTTAGCTTCCACGATTAGTCTTTCCTCGAAATTGCAGTTGGGACTACCCAACACATCAGAAATGGATACCAAGTGAGTCAGAGTTGTCGTGGTCTCAGCTGTATAAGACATAAATGTAATGGGATACCACAAAAAGATCATGGTCTCAATCTTCAGGTCCCGAGACCTCATCACACCAGAAAAAATACCACAGCTTTTGTTGTGTTCTTGTGTCCCTGATGTGCCCATAAGCGCTCTGACTGTGTACGTATCGATTTCACAGAAGTTAGTATATTATGTAAGGATATTTTCAATACAAATAAGTGCATTCCCAGTCTCCAGACACACCCTGGAATGGAAACACAATGTTCAGATGCTCAGACAGATTGAGAGTCTCATCACAGAGAGACATTTGAAGTGTCCTAAAGTGCATACTGTGTTCACTTCAACACCACAGATCTGACCACTGCCGGCAGCGCAACAAACACCTGAAAACATAATGAATGCGACTGCATATCTCTTTAGGGCCCACCCGTGTGTGTTCACAGACAAATTTGTGCACCCCAGACACCATTCGGTGGAGACAGCAGTGGTGTGTCAGGATTGTTGTGGAAAGTTGGTTCTGAACAGCAGAGCCAGACACCGACGTCTTCTCCCAATTCGTACATTACTCCTTGTTTATCATTCAGCCTCAGTGGTTCCCGTCGAAAGAAAAATAGCAGTTGAAATATGTGACGGCTGATTTGAGGCAAGTGGAAGGGGCTTAAGTGTGAGTGGAAAGAAGAACAGAACTGTTTCCATGAGAGCGCTTCTCTTAATCCTGAAGTGCAGCCACTGGAAGAAGTGGCTCTCCTCCGGACATGTGTTCGTTATTAATCCAGGAACTCCTCACACTTCAGGAATCCTTACAGGTTTTGCTTCACTGTGGTATTATCCAGACTCAGTTGAAGCATATCCCTTGTCAGATACTTCATGTTGTATCACAGTCAAAACTGGAGCCGGTTTCAGATCGCCTGGCGAATTTCAGATTCTTTGTGTCTTTATGAGCGGTGGTTCCCAATACGAGAGTTTGAGCTTTATTTATGGCCATCATTAAAAGCACTGTAATGTATCTGGGATGAAAATACTGATGATAAAAGATGCAACTGGCAAATAGTGTCGATTATGTAATTTCATGCAGATGTTACTTTCCAAATTAAAGAAAAGCTTTTAAATGTTGGCTACTTGGGGAGCCACTCTGGGTCCTGGACTGCGTACGCATAAACGGGATGTGCTCTTGTGTTCAAAAATATGATATCTTTGTTTTTTATTCATTTTATTTTATTTTTATTTAAAGCGAGACACGGCAGGTGAAAGCATTGTTTTTTCATGCAGTGGTCAATTTTGAGATTTTGGGCCAGTTTGCTCCCTTAACATGTAAGCTTTCATGTCAAAATAAAAAATGTGTCAACATTACACATTAAAGTGGTTATTTCATTATATTTTGTCAACGTGCGCCTTTTAGATTTCCGCTGGAAATCATCAAAAGTTATCATTCTAACACGAGCTCCCGTGCCGTCTCCATTCACAGAAACATGTCATGCCAGGTATCATTGTAAAGCTCTCAGTCTCATACACAACGCTGTCTAATCCAAATATGGGCATTTCCTTTGTAGAAATAACCAACCAGCCGAAAACCACATCTGATTGGTCGATGTGAATTTCCGACTACGTGATTGGTTCTCATGCGTCACGTGATACGCGCTGCCGCTTCCTTGCTTATTCTCCGCAACAGTTGTCACTTGCAAGAGCTAGTAAAAAAAAAACAACAATAGATTACACAGTGAAACCCCGTCAGCAAATTAGATTCAATTAGTTATAGATGGACATACAGTTCGTTTGCAGTTTTTGTGACTGTTGTTATGTGTGTTTGTTAAGGTAGTTCTCTTCAGCTTAAGCCTATTGCTATTAATCATTTACTAATTTATCAATTTTCATGTGTTTTAAACATTATACACTACTGATATTAATGAACTGAATATATATTTTGTTTGTAGGCTGGGGGTTTCAATAGAAATGTATGAAATTATACAATAATTCAGAGTCAGATCCACACTCAGAGTCAGATATATCCACTTCAGTAGCACCTACAAGCACCAACTGTTCCAGTCTTATACTTAACTATATTGTGAAGGCTTTTACAGAGGGATTTGTTGTTATAGGTCCTTTTACTCCAAAAAACAAGGCGAAAATAGATTTTTTTAAGGCTATTGTCAGTATTCTCTAATTTACTAAAGCACAAAATAAGATATCCAGAATCCCCTCTGTAAAAGCCTTTTCATCTAATATGTCAACAAATAGAACCATGAATTTTAAACCTGGTCCTTTCCAATTTCCAGATTTTGTTTTTGGATGCAAATGAGCGTATATTTAAGTATATAATGCCTCATTTGCATATTAAAACATTAATTTACACAAAACTTGTAATACATTTTTTTCTTATGTTTATGCCAGTAATAAACTGGAGTTTCACAGTGATATCTTCTAATTTAAAAAAAAAATCCTATTCACCTGTAGTGTCTCGCCTTAACATGACACTGAATTTTGAAAATACAGCAGGGCAAGACTGTCTAGCATGTTTAAACAGGCCTTTTTAAATTTCCGATATGTGGCTCAAATCAGGTCTTTAAGTTTTCTTTACATTAAATTTGAGTAATTTTCAAATGTAGTTTTGGTACTTAAAATGCTCTATCTAAAACATTTCAAAATGAATATCCATTTTTCATACTGTAAATTATAGTTTTGATGCCTAAAACAATTGAGCTTTGATGTTAGTGTTTATTTATGTACACTATATTGCCAAAATATGGAGTTGGCCCACCCTTTGCAGCTATAACAGCTTCAACTCTCCTGGGAAGGCTTTCCACAAGGTTTAGGAGTGTGTTTATGGGATTTTTTGACCATTCTTCTAGAAGCGCATTTGTGAGGTCAGGCACTGATGTTGGACGAGACGGCCTGGCTCACAGTCTCCGCTCTCATTCATCCCAAAGGTGTTCTATCGGGTTGAGGTCAGGACTCTGTGCAGGCCAGTCAAGTTCCTCCACACAAAACTCGCTCATCCATGTCTTTATGGACCTTGCTTTGTGCACTGGTGCGCAGTCATGTTGGAACAGGAAGGGGCCATCCCCAAACTGTTCCCACAAAGTTGGGAGCATGAAATTGTCGAAATTGTCTTGGTATGCTGAAGCATTAAGAGTTCCTTTCACTGGGGTTCCTTTCACCTTTCACTGGCCCCCCAAACCCTGAAAAACAACCCCACACCATAACCCCACACATCCCCCCTCCACCAAACTTTACACTTGGCACAATGCAGTCAGGCAAGTACCGTTCTCCATCAGATTGCCAGACAGAGAAGCCATCAGATGAATCAGATTGATTCGTCACTCCAGAGAACACATCTCCACTGCTCTAGAGTCCAATGGTGGCGTGCTTTACACCACTGCATCCGATGCTTTGATGCAGCTGCTTGGCCATGGAAACACATTCCATGAAGCTCTCTACGCACTGTTCTTGAGCTAATCTGAAGGCTACACAAAGTTTGGAGGTCTGTAGCTGTTGACTCTGCAGAAAGTATTTGACTTCTGCGCACTGTGCGCCTCAGCATGCGCTGACCCCGCTCTGTGATTTTACGTGGCCTACCACTTCGTGGCTGAGTTGATGTTGTTCCCAATTGCTTCCACTTTGTTATAATACCACTAACAGTTGACCGTGGAATATTTAGTAGTGAGGAAATTTCACGAATGGACTTATTGCACAGGTGGCAACCTATCACGATACCACACTTGAATTCACGGAGCTCTTGAGAGCGACCCATTCTTTCACAAATGTTTGTAGAAGCAGTCTGCATGCCTAGGTGCTTGATTTTATACACCTGTGGCCATGGAAGTGATTGGAACACCTGAATTCATTGATTTGGAGGGGTGTCCCAATACTTTTGGCAATATAGTGTATGTAGGCAAAATAGTATAGAAGTTTAGTTTTTGTCAAAGCCTACATCCAGATCGGATTCAGAACGATGACCAAAACAAAGATGTAGATTGAGTCCATCAACACCCCTAAAGCTTTACAGTCGTTTCCTCTTCATGGGTGGACATTTCATTCAGTAAGATAAGGCAGTTTTGATTTACATGCTGTTTAATGTTGATAATTGCATTATTTTACATCTTCTTCGCCTGTGTTTTTGATACAGAGATTCTATACTCTTTCAGAAGATGTGTCATAGCACCCCCTACCGTATAGCAGTGCAAACAAAGAAAGCTGGAAAATTCTGCCAATGACCGGAAAGCGTTGTCTCATAAATGACAGAAAATTCTGTCAATGGCAGTAAAGCGTTGTCTCATAAATGACTGAAAATTCGGTCAATGGAGGGGAGGCGTTGTCTCAGGTTACATTTACACTAGTGCATTTTCATTTAAAAACGTCGTTTTAAAATGAAAACGATCATTGTCTACACTGGCGTTTCCACTGCATTTCAGAAACGATCTCCATCCACACTACATGACCGAAAACACATGTGATGTGACCGTTAATGCACACTGGGCATGCGTGTACAAATGTAAACAGTTGCCTCTTGAGCATGTAGGCAGCTGCAGCGTTTAACTGCACAACGGCTGCTAAAGTCAGCAAAGCATGCAGTTCCGTCTCCGTGTTATTGTTTACACGGTCGTCGAGGCTGGTATGTTGCTGAGCCGTTGAGAGGGACGGCTCTGGGCTGCGTTTCCCAAAAACATTTTAACAATAGACACCAACTGTCTCTTCGATCAACTTAGGCATACAATGCTTTTTGGGAAACGAAGCCCTGGTCTGTTATTGTTGTCTTCTGGTAGTGTAATGTGGGCAGCCACGCCACCGTTTTGGTCTCCGCCAGTCTCCGTTTTGGTCCGTTTACACTGAAACACA
This sequence comes from Rhinogobio ventralis, assembly GCA_039654625.1. Lineage (NCBI taxonomy): Eukaryota > Metazoa > Chordata > Actinopteri > Cypriniformes > Gobionidae > Rhinogobio > Rhinogobio ventralis. The sequence goes on from CM077216.1 coordinate 22,055,147, forward strand.
TACCCGGAATTTTCTAACTAAAACGGGGTCTGCAGCGTTTTCGAATGTCTCAGTTTTCGAGGTTCAAAAACGCCGGAGTAGTGTAGACAACAGACGTAACCATAGCAAAAGTTACGCGTTTTAAAACGTTAGTGTAAACAGAGCCTTAGAATGACATTAACGTAATGATGACAGAACTTTCTTTTTTGCGTGTACTGTCACTTTAAGTAAATGTAAACCGTTTCAAATACAATCTAAATGCAGCCGAGGAGTTAATATTCTTTTTAGGGTTCCATCATCAAGGATTTATTTAGCTTTATATCAAAGGTAACTACTACAAGATGGTTTGAGAGAACTCATCAAGCTTTGGCTTCAGTGTTATGTCACCGTCAGCTTCTCTTGAGTCCATAAATACGCTCCCATTTTCAATCTCGCTGTCCAAAAACACAACAATGAAATTCAAAACATGTCTCTGGACTTTGTCGTTGGATTGGGATTTTTTTTTTCTCTCTTCGTCGTGCTTTGGCCCAGACAGAAACCCCCCCCCAAAAAAACAACAAGAGAAAGGAAACTGGCACGGGAAGTTCATAGATTATTATTACCAGTCATAAAGCACTGACACTTAATGCTAGACCATTGTGCTGCTTTTTGATTGGCTGCAGAACAGGCCCAACGCAAACTGAGGTGACCGCTGACCCTCCACTACTTTGTAATGTTTCTTTAATGTTCTAAAGAGAAGACAATTACTTCTGGAACTCGGTTTGTGTACGTCATTGTGAAAAAGAGTCTAAAACATGGCAATACATAAATCAATAGCACTGCTGATTTGATTTGCCCTGTCAAAGACCCTGATTCATTCCCGCTTGTGTGGCTGAGGTCTGTGTCCATGAATGGAGAGTATAGAGTTCTCCTCAAATAACCATCCGTCCAGGAGCTACGAGTGGTAGTTTAAATATACAGAGATATTCTCAAACAAACCCGTATGCCAAGGGCAACAACTGCTTATTATTTATGTATTTATTGGGATTTCCTGTATATTTATAGATACGTTGGAATCTGTAGGCTGGATAAGAAGCTTGTGTGTGTGTGTGTGTGTGTGTGTGTGTGTACATGATTTCCTATCCTGGTGGGGACTTCAACCTTAATGCACACAGACTCATGGGGACTCGTGTCACAGTGGGGACCTAAATTGAGATCCCCATGAGGAAACAAGCTTATGAATGCGTTTTTTTGAAAATGTAAAAATGCAGAAAGTTTTGTGTGGTGGGTAGGTTTAGGGGTTGGGTTAGTGTAAGGGGAGAGAATATACAGTTTGTACAGTATAAAAACCATTACGTCTATGGAGAGTCCCCACAAAGATAGTAAACCAGATGTGTGTGTGAGTGTTTGTGGAGACCAGCAGTGTGCTTGGCTAAACACTTTCCCGTGTAACAAAGGTGAATAGGTTTTTTTCCCCAATTATTTTTTCCCCTCCATTATGCTATTCCAGAATCTAATGGTTTGTTTATTTGTTTGTTTATTTATTATTTATTATTTTTTATTTTATTTTATTTTATTTATCTATTTATTTATTAATTATTAAATAATAGAATCATGTTATAATAATGTTAATAATAAACAATATTATTATAATATAATATTATAATATGATAATAATATTATATTATACTTACATTAAATTTAAATAAAGTAGTTCATAGAATAATACAAATAAATGTAAAATTAAAATGTTATTATTCTAATAATGCAACCTCAAGTAATAATGATGATGATAAACATTATAAGAATAATAATTCTAATGTTCTACTAGTATTATTGTTTCAGTATTATTTTTTAAAATTAATAAATTAAATAGAGTATAATAATAATAATAAACAATATTATTATTATTATTATTATTATTATTATTAAGTGAAATATCAAATTTATGTATACTTGTGAATCCTGATGAAATTGTGCATGAGAACCTTTTCTGCACACACAGTATAAGAACATGCGTATGCAATTATTAGTGAATGTGACCACTTAACCTTCATTTAAAAATAATATGGTATGAATTTTCTCTGTCTTATGCTATCAATAAAATCCTCCCCCCAAAAAAAAAAAATCTATAAGAAATAAGTCGAGTCTGTAGTTGACTCTGAGACCTTTACTGTAGCACTTTTTCTTGTGCCCTTACCATGCACATTTTTTTGATAACAAATGTTTTTGTTGTTGTTGTTTATCTTATTGCATAAGCTTGTCTGTTATGTTACTGAAAAAGAGAAATAGTTTCCACTCTGATAGTACATTCTGTGGCATTCTGACGCATAATTTTAAAAATCTACTTTGAAGGCTTATTAAGCTGAAAATATATCACTTACACATTTAATAGTGTTCTGTGATGTAAAATACAGAAAAACCCTAACATGCTAATTTTATAAAGTAAATTATTTATGAATACAGTTTTAAATCACTACCAGTGGTAATTCTTTTGTTGACAGTTCCAAAACCCAAGTTGGCATGATTTTTCTTTCCCTTCCCCTCTTTCAGGCTTTCTGGACCTGAGGAAACTCTTGAATCTCCACTCGATTATGATCATTATGGGTTTGTAAGGGCTGTAACCAACATTTTGTTTTAGGAACTAGTCCCAAATATTGAGGCAAACAAAAAAACTGCTAAATTGATTTACCTGTCTGTCTCTCTGCCAAAATTATCAATCTGTCAACCTGTCCTGTCTTATCAATCCACCTGTCTTATCTATCCAGTGTTCCTGAAATTTTTCAATTTGTCCTATCTATCCATCTATGTCTTTGTGTATGTCCGCCCATTCTGTCTGGCTCTCTTTGAAATCACTTGGTTTGTCATATCTATCTGTACACCAACATTAAATATATGTGTCCATCCGTTCTATCTATTTATATTTTTTTGTTTGTCCATCTGCCTGTCATATTTATCCATCCACATGTCTGTTAACTCTATCTATCTATCTATCTATCTATCTATCTATCTATCTATCTATCTATCTGTCTATCTATCTATCTATCTATCTATCTATCTATCTATCTATCTATCTATCTATCTATCTATCTATCTATCTGTCTATCTGTCTATCTGCCTGTTTGTTGGCCCTTTCTTCGGGCAGATTTTTACTAATTCTGAGCTGACACGTTTCTTGTAGTACTAGTTGGAGCGTGTGCTTCAGACTTTAATTGCTCGTATTGTAGACAAATTCCAGTATTGATGTATGTGACAGAGACATGATTAATTGCAATACATTTTTATTGAATTTTTTTATTTTTTATAATTAATTGTACATGAACCTGTTAAAGTGACATCTTTGATAAAACCTCTTATTCGCCAGCCAATTAGACTTGGATTATCAAATTTAGACTCTATAAACCAATGGCTAACAGACATCTTTTATTACTCAAATCAGTCTGAAGAACAAGGCCTCAGTCTGCTGTAATTGTCAGGGCTTCTATCATCGACTAGGACCCAGAAAGACGTGCACACCCTACTCCAACTCATATCTAGGTAGTCTCACAGACAGTAATGGTCCTTGACAGAGGGACACTGTCTCTCAGCATAAGGAATGCTGTGTTCAATATAGAGAGAGGCCTCTGACAGCGTCTTCTGTCAATCAAACTAGTCACGGAGCGATCAAAGAAGTGCGGTCAAGTACTTACGCAATGACCTTTTCCCCTCTTCTTTCAAAAAAGACGTGCTGTCTTTCCCCTTTACAGACTCAAGCACATACGTTGGTGTTGACTGACATGCCTGAAAAAAGCCTCCCTGCCTACCACAACAGGAGGTCGTGTCTGTTAGTATGATAGACATGGCTACTGTAAATATAATTTTGTATAACGTTGAAGAGGTTATAAAATAACTACAGAGTTGAGGAGTGATAAATGAAATGAGCTATTTTTAGTAATATATAGATACAAATCTCACTGCAGGAAAGTTTTTTAAGTCAACACGAAATTGACCATCTATTAATCAAAACTGACCATGTTTATGTTTCTTAATACATGTTCCTGGTCTTATTGGGCATAATTCTTTGTATCGTGTACCTCTACCGAAACAACCTTCTTCCTCACGCATCACGCTGGTTGAAATACATACCGAATGTAACGTCAAAATATCCACCGCTGTATGGACAGATGATATGCGAACTACGTTTTTCGACTTGATAAAGCAAACTAGTGTCTCGTTAGTAAAGTTTTGATGGATGAGGATTGCAATCAAGGTAAAGACGATTGCGGTAACGTACAGGAGTCGTACAGTAAGAACGCATGAGTCCGTTATATTGATGCACAAACAAATGGTGTATGTGCGCTCTTGACACACTGATCGTACAGTGTATTTATGCACAGACACATTTCAGTACAATCATATTGTTTCCACACACATTCAAGATAATGTTTTGATTTCTTGTGTACAGTGCATCTGGAAAGTATTCACAGCGCTTCACTTTTTCCACATTTTGTTATGTTACAGCCTTATTCCAAAATGGATTAAATTCATTCTTTTTTTCCTCAATTCTACAAACAATACCCCATAATGACAACGAAGAAGTTTGTTTGAAATCTTTGCAAATTTATGTACATAAGTATTCACAGCCTGCACCTTTGGCACCAATTACAGCCTTAAGTCTTTTTGAGTATGATGCTACAAGCTTGGCACACCTATTTTTGGGCAGGTTCTCCCATTCTTCTTTGCAGGACCTCTCAAGCTCCATCAGGTTGGATGGGAAGCGTTGGTGCACAGCCATTTTCCGATCTCTCCAGAGATGTTCAATCAGGTTCAAGTCTGGGCTTTGTTTGGGCCACTCAAGGACATTCACAGAGTTGTCCCGTAGCCACTCCTTTGTTATCTTGGCTGTGTGCTTAGGATCGTTGTCCTGTTGGAAGATGAACCTTTGCCCCGGTCTGAGGTCCAGAGCACTCTGGAGCAGGTTTTCATCGAGGATGTCTCTGTACATTGCTGCATTCATCTTTCCCTTGATCCTGACTAGTCTCCCAGTTCCTGCCGCTCAAAAACATCCCCACAGCATGATGCTGCCACCACCATGCTTCACTCCAGGGATGGTATTGGCCAGGTGATGAGCGGGGCCTGGTTTTCTCCAGACATGACGCTTGCCATTCAGGCCAAAGAGTTCAATCTTTGTTTCATCAGACCAGAGAATTTTGTTTCTCGTGGTCTGAGAGTCCTTTAGGTGCCTTTTGGCAAACTTCAGGCGGCCTTTTACTGAGGAGTGGCTTCCGTCTGGCCACTCTACATACAGGCCTGATTGGTGGAGTGCTGCAGAGACGGTTGTTCTTCTGGAAGGTTCTCCTCTCTTCACAGAGAAACGCTGGAGCTCTGTCAGAGTGACCATCAGGTTCTTGGTCACCTCCCTGACTAAGGCCCTTCTCTCCCGATTGCTCAGTTTGGCCAGGCGGCCAGCTCTAGGAAGAATCCTGGTGGTTCCAAACTTTTTCCATTTATGGATGATGGAGGTCACTGTGCTCACTGGTACCTTCAATGCTGCAGAAATTTTTCTGTACCCTTCCCCAGATCTGTGCCTCGATACAATCCTGTCTCGGAGGTCTACAGACAATTCCTTGGACTTCTTGGCTTGGTTTATACTCTGACATGCACTATTAACTGTGGGACCTTATATAGACAAGTTGTGTGCCTTTCCAAATAATGTCCAATCAACTGAATTTACCACAGGTGGACTCCAATCAAGTTGTAGAAACTTCTCAATGATGATCAGTGGAAACAGGATGTTTCGTTTTTTTATTTGTAATAAATTTATAAAGATTTCAAACAAACTTCTTTCACGTTGTCATTATAGGGAAAGAATTTAGAATGATTTTGTATTAGTTTTGAATTTGTTTGTAGAATTGAGGAAAAAAAAAATGAATTTAATCAATTTTGGAATAAGGCTGTAACATAACAAAATGTGGAAAAACCCTGTGCTACTACTAATTATTATTATGATGATTATTATTATTTTTAACTTTTAACTAAATGTAAACAAAATAATGAATAACATTGTAATATTTTACTGTAAAGTAAAATATGTAGTATTTAAAGGTCCACTGTGTAATATTTAGGAGGATCTATTGACAGAAATGCAATACAATATACATACAGTGGTGGTCAGTTTTTGGTGGTCAATTATTGGCACCCCTGGTAAATATGATCAAATATGGCTGTAAAAAATAAATCTGCATTGTTTATCCTTTTGATCTTTTATTTAAAAAATTCACAAAAATCGAACCTTTCATTGAAGTAAAAGAATTGAAAGTGGGGGGGTAAATCACATTATGAAATAAATGTTTTTCTCCAAAACACGTTGGCCACAATTATTGGCACCCTTTTATTAAATACTTATTGTAACCTACTTTTGCCAAGATAACAGCTCTGAGTCTTCTTCTATAATGCCTGATGAGTTTGGAGAACACCTGACAAGAGATCAGAGACCATTCCTCCATACAAAATCTCTCCAGATCTTTCAGATTCCCAGATCCATGTTGGTGCTTCTTCTCTTCAGTTCACCCCACTCATTTTCTATAGGGTTCAGGTCAGGGGACTGGGATGGTCATGGCAGAAGCTTCATTTTGTGCTCAGTGACACATTTGTGTTGATTTTTATGTTTGTTTTGGATCGTTGTCCTGATGTAAGATCCAACCACGGCCCATTATAAGATTTCTAGCAGAGGCCGTCAGGTTTAGATTTTTTTATCTGTTGGTATTTGCTAGAATCCATTATATCATGTATCTGAACAAGATGTCCAGGACCTCCAGCAAAAAAATAGGCCCACAACATTAAAGATCCAGCGGAATTTTAAATCATGGGCATGGGGTACTTTTTATCCCTGTTTGCCCCAAACCCATCTGGTGGATTTGCTGCCAAAAAGCTATTTTTTTTGTTTCATCTGACCACAGAACCAGGTCCCTTTTGAAGATCCAGTCGTGTCTGACAACTGAATATGCTGGAGTTTGTTTCTGGATGAGCAAGAAGGATTTTTTTGAATCCCTCCCAAACAACATGTGGTGATATAGGGGTTGTTTGATTTTTTTTTTTAGGCTTTCTGACCCCAAGACTCAACTAATCTCTGCGATTCTCCATCTGTGATCCTTGAAGAGTCTTCGTCCACTCAAACCTTCCTCCTCGCCGTGCATTAAGACAATATAGACACACGTATTCTTTCAGGCAGATTCGTAACATCTTTAGTTGATTGGAACTTCTTAATTATTGCCCTGATGGTGGAAATGGGAATTTTCAATGTTTTAGCTATTTTCCTACAGACACTTTCTATTTCGTGAAGTTCAACAATATTTTGCTGCACATCAGAACTATATTCTTTGGCTTTACTCATTGTGATGAATGATTAAGGGAATTTGGCCTTTGTGTTTTCCTCATATTTATACTCCTGTGGAACAAGACATCATAGCTGGACAATTTCATGTTCCTAGTCACCCTGGTGTGCTAAAAAATGTAAATATTAATGGGAATATACTTCAGAGATATTTTACTCATAAAAATTCTAGGGGTGCCAATAATTGTGGCCAACGTGTTTTGGAGAAAAGCATTTATTTCATAATGTGATTTACCCCCCACTTTCAATTCTTTTACTTAAATGAAAGGTTAGATTTTTGTGAATTTTTGGAATAAAAGATCAAAAGAATAAACAATGCAGATTTTTTTTTTAAAGCCATATTTGATCATATTTACCAGGGGTGCCAATAATTCTGACCACCACTGTAACTATGTTTTCAGTGGTGTATAAAGACCTTACATAACGAACCGTTATGTTTTTATTACCTTAGAATGAGCCATTTCTATCTTACAGTGAAGTCGTGAAGTCGCCATTTTGCGCTACCATGTTTTTTCAGTAGCCCTAAATGGACAAACTGCTCTACAGAGCGCTAGCTACTCTCTGCTCTCTCCTACGACGACATCTTTGTCCTGTGTCGGACACCGTAGCTTCTCTATGTACTTCGAAAGGGAGGGGTGAGAGGTGAATTGTTTCAATTCGCAACGGCTAAATGCAGCTAAAATGTACACACTGAAGAAAATTTGTATAATAATTTTATTACAGTACGTCTGTAAAACAATTGTTAAATCAAGCTTTTAATTTGGTGGAAAACTGCAGGTAACCCTTAGAGCTTCTCATTTGACGCACTGATACACTGAAAACACCAGTGCTGCGCTTCAGTCTGAAACACGCAGTGCACGCAGCCTTTTTGCGATTTGAAGATTGCACTAAGCCATATCACGGTTCTAGTTTTATTTTGATCGATCATGCAGCTCTAATAGCAAATAGCAAATAGTGTTTCTGAGCATAGCCTATTAAAACAGGGATGTTCTGTATGTCTCAACTTCCTGTTCCTGTTCAGGTAGTTTCATGGGCTCTTTTCTATTTGAAACTTCTCATTCTCACAACGACATTGTTTTGCGGTGTTAAAATTCACCACCAAACATTCAGAACTCCTGTTTTCTGAATAATAATCACAACCTTTTAGGGCTGATGTCAAGTTTTATGTGGCTTGTGGAAGTTTTATGGCTTTGTATTTTATGGTTGTTTTGTGTCAGAGTAGGGCAACAGCAGAACGCCCCTGCTGAGACAACATCCTCTGCCAGTTGTTTTGGTTCATCAAGTCATTTAAAAAGAGCTAAACAGACAGTCTACAGTTTGCTTTGGTCCTCAAAGCCAGTAGAGTAGGCCAAATGTCAACCGCTAAAAAGAGAAAATATTACACTTTTTGTTGGTTTGATGGCCATATTTTGTAATTTTATTTATCCCCTCTATCCACTTGTAATGTTCCTCTTTCGTCCCAATTAGCTTGTTATGTTTCTGTTTATACAGAATGGAACGGTGTGTGATAACATCGTAACACTGTGGACAGGAGTCCAAGTGACCACAGAGTCTGACTTCAGGCAAGATCAGAGCAAAGGAAAAGTTTAGAAATCAACCCAAGCTGCCTATTTGAGGATGGAATCAGCCGAACCAGGCCAAATTGTGCTGCGTTCGAAAACATTTCTTTTTATTTGCAGTCTTTTTCCATCCCAAAAATATGGATGAAATTGTGAAGTGATGATTAGTTGTTCTACGTGTGTGACGGAGAACGAGTGTGTATGTGTGTGTTCACATATTTTACAGGGGGCCTCCAATCCATTAGAATTTCAGTCTATGCTGAATTATTGCCATAATAACACTGGCCTTTCACACACCACATTTCACTAGTTTGGCAGTCCGTCGTTAAACTCTCCTCAGCCCATGGACTTTTAATCATCAACCTCACACCTCATCCAGTTGTGGAGATGGGGTTAGTAAATTATTTTAACCACAGAATAGGAGTTGAAATCATCTATCAGCACAGGGTTTTGTTTAACATATCCTACAACTTGCGCAAGAAGTGTTTGGAGGTTATAGTAGAGCATGGCTTCCAATTATTGACTGGCCAATTTCTGTGGCACTTGTTACACTTTAATTGCTTAAAAAACAGTAAGGTGACAGTGTCAAGGAAAACTTCTTAAGATGTTAGATGAGGAAGAATCCTTGAGATGAACCAAACACTTCTACAGAGATAATACTTTGAGATTAAGAAGACAGAAAAACATCTGGTCTGGCGAAGAAACAAATCAGCATACCAATTTTTTATGTTTCTTAATATTGCCTAAAGCAGGGTTGTCAAACTCATTTAAGGTTGAGACCTTGTTTGGACACAGCAGCATAATAAACTGGCCAATTTTAATTGTATTTTTTTTATTTTTTAAGCCTTGGTGAATCCATGGAGTGTGAATGCACAACACATGCACTTCTGGACTTTATAAAGTTCAGAATCAACCTCATGCTGCTATAAAAACATGACATTTATTGATATTTTTAATTATGCATATTTGTGTTGATTAATTATTTGATAAAAAATGAATAATGACTTATTAATGAATATAAATTAATCAAACTGTTCAGCTCACTGTATTTTACAGACCTGCTTCTCAAACATATCTGAAGAAAGTTTAATCCATTTTAATACATTGTTTTAATCATTCAGTGGAATTATTTATTTATTATTTTATTTTTCCATGTACCTGTCTATGTTGTCATTATTTGCACAAAAACCCCACAGTGAGAAAATGAACAGTTGTATCACCAAGAGATAAAAATTTTAGATAAAAAAACAAGAATTTGCAGGTATGCATGGGTGCTGAATGCTGTGCATAAGAAAAGTTTTACTGATTCAACAAAACAAATTAACAACTTTATCTTTCCTACTGTAGCAGAAAGAAAGAAAGAATATTATGGATATATCACACGAATTATCAAGTTGTTAGGATATTTTACTTTTAAAGGGTTAGTTCATCCCAAAATGAAAATTATCCCCACATTTTGGTCTTATTGGTTTATTTAAAGAATTAAAATTATTAAAGGATTAAAAGGGATTTAAGGAAATAAAGAAAAATAAATAAGAAAGGTAAAAGTTCCAGTTCTATTGTAATGATGAAGTAAACTATTTGCAAATAATATATATATATATATATATATATATATATATATATATATATATATATATATATATATATATATATATATATAAAATATGCACGCATTCACTCTTAATTTCGTTTGCTTAATATGTAAAAATGCTAAACGTTTCTTGTCACATCAAATTCAGTTATGATGTACATAAATACTGTCATATTTTCCATTCAAAACAGGGAAATTTCATAAAAAATGTCAAGTAGCTTGCATCACTCGATATTGCTGTTGGTCGCTGAACGTTTTTTATCGTAAAACAGTTGTCAAATATTAAATGTTTAGCTACTTACATCTTAGGATGCACTCTATATCACTGCTATAACTAGTGTCGTGTTGGAATTCGCACAGTAAGTTTAACAGTAAGCCCCGCCTTCTTTGATTTGATTGGCCATCTCACTCATTCTGACAGTGACGAGTGCTGTTAGACGGCTGAGGCAGACCAACCGAAAAATTTTACATTTTACTTTAGTCATCCTAGCAACAAACAGAGTGATGTTTAATGAGAAGCATCAAGAATGGGGGGGCAATTTGGACATTTCTAATTATTCGGAGGGACTTGTCCCCCTCAGTGTCTATGGTGGTTACAGCCCTGACTTGACAAAATTAATATAGCATGCCGAAAAAGTGTATTGTTTGCTCAAGCATAATCACTTCGGGGTTATGCACTGAAACACACTCAGTGTCTAGTAATTGTAGCAACTGGGAATATTTGGCTCATGGCTACACTTTGTAATTGTTTGACAAAGTAGATGTTGCCTCAGGTGTTGCTTTCTCTAGCAGAGTCTGGTTGCATCTTTGTTGAGTTAGTCCATTGTTTCTGAGTTTGTTTCTGCCTGAAATTATGCATAATTCAGCTATGCGAAATCGTAACAAAGAAGGTGTTGATATATCAGCCGAAATGTCACAGTGACGGCCCGGCTGTTACTGTTTTCATTGTGGTTACCCTGTTTCTCTCAATCCATCTTTCTGTCTGTCTCTTTGCCCAGGGCACAGCACCCGTCTGCAATTTTATGAACCTCACATCTGTACCAGTGGGAGAAACCGAGGAATAATAAAATGTTTTTTTATTCTCCCTAATTTCGCTGATTATTTCCATATTGGTCAATGCCCTAGTAATGCCAAATACTTCAGCCAAATCAAAATGAGTGGCTCAGACCTTCGTCTTTTAGCGGTTGTAGATGTTTGCATACTTGTTTCGTGACATACAGAGTGTCCGTATTATTCAGTAACATTATAATTGCCATCATTAATGAATGAATGGGCTAACGTTCTTATTTTCTTTATCTGTCTTTGCTGTCAGCTGTTTGTGGCTTGCAATTGTACCCTACGGCTCGCTTTTATGGCCTGGCAATCCTTTTGCTCCTTGCTTCGATTAATTTCTATTTTATTTTGGGTTTTCCATTTTTCTCTGTGAGCCCCGATATTATGTTGAATTATATAATATCCCACTGTTCCATGCGGCAATTGGAAGCAGTAAAATCTAGCTTGTGAGTGCAGTTTTATAACGAGGCTAATCTCCAAAGTGAGCCATAAACCAAACCAGATTCAACAACAAACCCCCTGAGACAGACTGCCCCATCAACAACACATAAACATAAAAACAGATACGCAAAGACATACGCGTCCATACGGAAATGCTTTACTCTCATCAGCTCACAGTATATGTGTGTGTGTGTGATTGTTTAGTTTTTTATAAGCTTTCAATTAGTTTGCAAGTTTTATGAACTCTGCTATTCCAGGGCATTCAGTACGTCTGCCATGTCTACAGTACATATGATTTTTGTTTCATGGTGGTCCAGGCTATTTTCCCACTTAATTGTAATGAAGACTTTCTCAGACTTGACAGAAAGGGCCATTAACCCCGTCTTTCCCTATCTTTGCTGTGAATTATGTTTAATATTCATTCATGTCCATATTTGGCCTGCTTGTTTTTCACTAGACTGCTTTCTTAAAGAACATGCATTCTGTGTTTACTTGAAATCTTCACATATTTGTTGTGGAAGACACTTTATTTGGTTCAGCATACCACATAATAAACCCACTGTTTAACATATTCATTTTGACCATCCATCCTGCTGAGTTCTGTTGATGGAAACTTTTGAGTTCTGGCGGTTTTGTTGTGTCACTGTCAGTTAGCTTGCTTTTTATTTTTTTCTTTCCCCTCATATTAGCTGGCCTAAAAGTATAACATTTCTGGTGGAAATGGTTGTGTGCGTGTATGTGCCAGGCGTATTTGAAACTGACGTTTATTAGAAGGGTTAATGTGCTGGAAATTAACTGCCTGCAAAGAGACGTTGTTAGCACCCATTTACCGCACTAAAATCTACTTTGACTTTTCCATCTCAGACTTTATAAACTAATCTGGCTGTTGCTTTCTATCTGTAATGGTGGCTGTTGCTGTGCTGACTGTGATGAGTTACTGCTTTATTTCATAGCACAGAAAATGCAAAAAAAAAAGTTTTTTTCTCCAGTGGACACACAAAAAAAGATGGAAGTGAATGGTGACCAATGACTGTCAAGCAAGATTTTTCTCAGAATAATGACCCCAGTATTAAAATTGTTGTCGTTTACTCATCCTCAAGTTGTTCCCAACTGATATTGATGCTTTAAAGATTGCTGAACCATACATTGAAAGCAAACGATGTGCAAATGATTTTCACAAACTATATAAGAAGTAGGCTATTGACATAAATGAAATGGAACTCTTGGCAGTGCCACTTATCTCCGTTGGAATCGATTCCACCGGGACATTTTGTAGCGACTCATTTGAAAACATAAATGTCAATGCCTCATCTTGTGTTATGCAGTTGTCAGAGAGTGCTCTTATGCAAAACTGTTAGGCTATTTTGAGTTTTTCACGCACACACACACACACACACACACGTGTTTTTCAAATTTCCAATGAAACATGCTTATTGGTGGTTCAAAAGGCCAAAAACTATGTTTATTGGAATGAATAGATGACAACCAATCTGGGCACAGGGGTGGCTTCCAAGTTCTACGTCAGAATGCCGGCTTATCATTGGCTGACGCTGTTCACGTGAGCACCATGACACATGCACATGCCGTAGAACACGAAAGCGCTGTATTTACTATGTCAACAGTGTAGGAGACTAACACAGACGAGAAGAAACTGTTGAATAAAGTTATTATTTTTGTTTGTTTTTTGCACACAAAAAGTATTCTCGTCACTTAATAACATTAAGGTTGAACCACTGTGGTCACGTGGACTATATTAACAATGTCTTACCTTTCTGGACATTGAAAGTAGTAGTTAAATGGCTGTCTATGGAGGGGTCAGAGAGCTCTCAGATTTCATCAAAAATATCTTCATTTGTGTTACGAAGATGAACGAAGGTCTTACGGGTTTGGAACGACATGAGGATGAGGAATTATTGACAGAATTTTCATTTTGGGGTGAACTAACCCTTTAAGATGTATATACCCCTTTTGTTACTTTTTGTCCTAATTGGAGATTGGCAGCCCAATTTCATTGTGTGGAAGAGAACAGCATTAACATTCTTCAGAACTTCTCCTTTTATGTTTTTATTGAAAAAAAGCCATACAGGTGTATGAAATGGAATGAAATAAGGGTAAGTAAATGATGACAGAAGTTTAATTTTAGAGTGAACTATCACTTCAGTATTGAGCAGTTGTAATGAAGGAAGCAACCAACTCTGACAAAGCTAGTTTTTTTCTTCTTAGTGGTGAATAAACTGTCAGTAGACATCGCAGGTGTCACGGTGACCGCAGACATGGAGGTGTAGCTTTGAGTTATGAGCTGGATTATGACTGAAAAGTTCATGGCCTGCATTGATTTCACAGTAAAGTTCACAGTATTCACAGTACACAACATTTTATTGTAAGACATTACTGCTAAACCTTGTAAAATCCAGGCAATTTTTACAGTGCGTAAAGTGTGCACTTAGCTTTAAGCTCTTTCACAGCATTAATGGCCTTCTCTGACACCTTTACAAGAGATGAACTTTCACACAAGCTGGAAAACAGTTCAGTTTTCAGGAGCTGTGAACATAGCATTTGAAAACCACTGTCATTTTCCCCACAATGCCCCAAACAAACAGGAATGTCCTGGTGTCTGACAGCGTGCTTAGCGTGAGTAATGTTTAGAGCTTTAGAGACCCAGCCGTGCTCTGTCTCCCCTGCTCTTGAAAGCCTGTAAAGCCTGTAGCCACCAATGTTCTCTCCGTGTACTTAACAGATATTGCCAGTTATTCAGCCACAGATCTGCATTCAAGCCAAACTACGACACAACAGTCAACACTGCACTGATGCCTTCCCTTCAAACTTAATAGAATAGTTTAAAATATGAATGTTCTTTCATCATTGACTCACCCTTGTGTCTTCCCAAACCCAAATGCTCTTGTTTTTCTGTGGAACACAAAGCAGATTTTTAAAAAAGAATCTTCACCAGGTCTTTTCCATACAATAACAGTTCATTTGCAACCACAGCATGTTAAGCTCCAAAAATACACAAAAAACACCATATTTTTGATAATATTCCTCTCCAGTGAGCTGGTAACTTAAGAACTGAATCATTGAGTCAGTTGAACTCATGAACTGGAATAATCTAACTCAGAGATTCATTTGTGTTCATGAATCAAACAAATTATTTCACAGATTGGACTGATTCATTAACAAATCTGATCAACTGACTGATTGAACCAAAATCTCCTCCTAATTCCCCCTTTCACCGTTCCCTACATTAGTCCACTAATATAGTCCACTTGAGGGAGTAAATTAAAACGAGTGAGTGAATTCGGACACTTGAGTGCGCCAGAAGGGCTACTGCATTTCCATAGTTCATGCATCTGTCATTTGAAACTTAGCAAACTTGCAGCTCCAGTATTAATGAAAATATTTACACTATATTGCCAAAAGTTTTGGGACACCTGCCTTTACATGTACATGGACTTTAATGACATCCCATTCTTAATCCGTAGGGTTTAATATGGATTTGGCCCACCCTTTGCAGCTATAACAGCTTCAACTCTTCTGGGAAGGCTTTCCACAAGGAGTGTGTTTATGGGAATTTTTGACCATTCTTTTAGAAGCGCATTTGTGAATCAGGCACTGATGTTGGACGTGACGGCCTGGCTCACAGTCTCCGCTCTAATTCATCCCAAAGGTGTCCTATCGGGTTGAGGTCAGGACTCTGTGCAGGCCAGTCAAGTTCCTCCACACCAAATTCGCTTATCCATGTCTTTATGGACCTTGCTTTGTGCACTGGTGCGCAGACATGTTGGAACAGGAAGGGGCCATCTCCAAACTGTTCCCACAAAGTTGGGAGCATGACATTGTCCAAAATGCCTTGGTATGCTGAGTTCCTTTCGCTGGAACTAAGGGGCCAAGCCCAAACCCTGAAAAACAACCCCACACCATAACTCCACCAAACTTTACACTTGGCACAATGCAGTCAGGCAAGTACCGTTCTCCTGGCAACTGCCAAACCCAGACTCGTCCATCGGATTGCCAGACAGAGAAGCGTGATTGGTCACTCCAGAGAACACGTCTCCACTGCTCTAGAGTCCAGTGGCGGCGTGCTTTACACCACTGCATCCGACGCTTTGCATTGCACTTGGTGATGTAAGGCTTGGATGCAGCTGCTCGGCCATGGAAACCCATTCCATGAAGCTCTCTACGCACTGTTCTTGAGCTAATCTGAAGGCCACGCAAAGTATGGAAGTCTGTAGCTATTGACTCTGCAGAAAGTTGCCGACTTCTGCGCACTGTGCGCCTCAGCATGTGCTGACCCTGCACTGTAATTTTACGATGCCTACCACTTCGTGGCTGAGTTGCTGTTGTTCCCAATTGCTTCCACTTTGTTATAATACCACTAACAGTTGACCGTGGAATATTTAGTATTGAGGAAATTTCACGAATGGACTTATTGCACAGGTGGCAACTTATCACGGTACCACACTTGAATTTACTGAGCTCCTAAGAGCGACCCATTCTTTCACAAATGTTTGTAGAAACGTTTGCATGCCTAGGTGCTTGATTTTATACATCTGTGGCCATGGAAGTGATTGGAACACCTGAATTCTGAATTTCAGGGGGTGTCCCAATACTTTTGTCAAATATAGCGTATATTGAACGCTGTCATGGAAACTATGTATAAACCCTAATTAAACAATTTAATACTCAATTAAAAAGGAATTTATACCTGTATGATGATATGCCGTAGCCACATTCGACCAGCGGTTTGGAAAATTAATGGATGGATGATTCATCTGTGAGCACCATCTTCAGGTCAAACGTGGGAATTAATTCGGTGCGTGACTCTCAGAATGCATTATGGGTATTCTCTAGTCGTTGAGCGTACACAGGTTTTACACTGGTTATTGCTGTGCTTTGTGGGATTGAATGAGTGCACTCAATAACGTCTACTATGGTTTCACCAGTGCAAATGGCTGTCCCCTCAAGTAGTGCCCTATTTAAGGCTATAGGGGGCGATTTCAGACACAGCCTTAGTCTGTGCCTCACATAATTTCTAAATGACTTCAGAAGGCAAAAGTTGTTTATATGTCTCGTATAACATATTCCACATCTTCTGAAGTTATGTTAGATTTGCTTGAGAAACAGATGGAAAATTCATTATTTACTGATAATCTTCCCCTCTGTGAGCTTTTAACTTGTGAATAATATCAGTAAGAAAGCGAGATCAAAATCTCCGGAAATCATACAATAGCTTTGTGAAAAATACAAAAATTGAAGTTCAAGTGAGCTGTTAACATAGTAAGCTGATCATTTAATAACTGAGTTGAACTTGTGAACAGGATCAGTGAATGGTTCATTCTTTTGAGTCAGTTATTTTCATTGAACCTGATTTATCCAGTTCACAAATCTTTTTTAATGATTAATTCGTGGATTGGACTGATTTGTTCATGGTTTAGACTGATTCTTTCACAGATTAGACCATGGCTTCAGCCCTGGCATTCGAGGTCCACTTTCCTTCAGAGTTTAGCTCCAACCTTGATCAAACACTTGCTTATAACTTTTTAGTAATCCTGAAGATTGGCTTGTTCAGGTATGTTTGATTAGGGTTGGAGGCTTGGAGCAAAAATCTAGGTGAGATCCCCTGGATTAGACTGATTTGCACCAGTCAATGATCTAAATTTTAGTCTGTTCCTCACACAATTGTTTTAACTTCAGAAGACAAAGAGGCACCACAAAGTGGTCTATATGTCTCGGCGTATTCCACATCTTCTGAAGTCATACATTGGGTTTTCATGGGAAACAGACCGAAAATTGACCCTCTAGTGATCTTTTAACATGTGAACTGAATAAGTGAACAAATCATTTGTTTGATCCAGCCTAGTTAATCCAATTCGCAAATTTGATTCAATGGATCGTTCATGTATCAAACTGATTTGTTTACAGATTGCACTGATTCATGTCTGTTCCTCACACAATCGTTATCATATGACTTCAGAAGACTGCATATACCGTATAGAGACACTTTTCTGCTTTCTTGGTGTTTTTAGTCAGCTTTGAAGCTTATCAGTCATGGACACTATTTAGTGCCATTGTATGGTAAAAACCTGTGCAATAATTCTTTAAAATATCTTTCTTTTATGCAACTTGAGGTTGAGGGTGTGTAATTGATGACAGAATTGCCATTTTTTTGGTGAACTATTCCTTTAAGAATGCTGAACTGCATTATGGCGTACAACATTCATGCCAGCAGCATTTTGGAGTCTCATTTTCCTGGGCTTGGACAGACGCTAATTAAAGACATCAACTCAACAGCAGGAGCCAAATCTGAAGATTTGAACACCACCAAGATGCAAGACGCCAAAGGGTTGACAGAGCGTATAATGTCAATTTTGCTTAAAAGCCCTATTATGTGTGATTGTAATTGAGATGCTATTTAAGTCAAATGAATGTGTGACTTTTGCCATCTTAAACTCTGTTTGGCTGGTCATGGCAGGCAGTGAGTTGATTGATGACTTGCAGTAAACCTCTGATGTTTCCCCAACTTGCAGGTTTACACGTCTATGACCTCATCTGCAACTGCAAGCTTTCACACTGAATGTGGCAAACTCTTCATGCGCAGCTCAGGCCATGCATTTAATCTCACAATATCGGCTCCCCCACAGCTATTTCACTCCTGGAGCTCCGCCACACACTTCGTATCCGCTGTGCACACTTAAAGACTCACAGCCTCTTGTTTTTCTTTAGTCAGGAACCTGACTGAAGGGTGGCACTAGTTTGAATGGGCGGCACTGTTGTGAGTGCGAGGTGGTTGCTCTATGATTTGCAGCAATGTTTATCACTGTTAATTTACGGCATGGTACGGATGATGTCCATAGATAGTAAATTAAAAAATGATCAGAAAAAAAAAAAAAAAAACATAAATATTTATAAAGTATAAATTTTTTTATTAAATATTATAATATTATAAATAAAATAGTTGGTGCTCAAGAAACATTTATTATTATTATTATTAAAAAATATAAATAAATAATAACAAGTATTTAACAAGGCATTTAATTATTATTCATAAAATAATATAATTATCATTATCAATGTTTGTGGAATAATACACTACCATTCAAAAGTTTGGGGCAAGTAAGATGGAAGAGAAAATTAATATTTTATTCAGCAAGTACTAATCAAAAGTGACACTAAAGACATTTATAATATTACAAAAGATTTATATTTCAAAATGCTTTTCATCAAAGAATCCTAAAAAAAAATTGCAACAAAATGTTTAAGCATCGAACTGTTTTCAGCATTAATAATAATAAGAACTATTATTAATATTTGAGTACCAGTGATAATTAATAAGTAAGCAGCAAATCATCATATTAGAATGATTCCTGAAGGATCATGTGACACTGAAGACTGGAGTAATGATGCTGAAAATATTTTGTAATATATGAAATTATATATTAATATTAGTTCTATCAAATCGATTAATCGCGATTAATTGCATCCAAAATAAAAGTTTGTGTTTACATAATATATATATATGTGTGTACTGTGTATAAGTATGTATATATTCATGCATGTATATATTAAAAAAAAAGTGTTATAAAATATTCATATTTACCTATAATATAAATTATATAAATATATGCAGTATATACATGCAAATATTTCTTAAATATATTCATAAATGAGTGTGTATTTATATATACATAATAATTATACACAGTACACACACATATTATAGAAACACAAACCTTTATTTTAGATGCGATTAATCGATTTGACAGCAATAATTAATAAAATAAGAATAATATATTAAATTAGAATGTTTTTTTTATTTTTTTATTGTCACAGTATTACTGTTTTACTGTTTTTTTTTAATCCAATAAATGCAGCTTTGTTAAGCATTAGAGACTTCTTTCAAAAACATAAACAAATCTTCACTATT
The DNA here is from genome assembly GCA_039654625.1 of Rhinogobio ventralis. Classification (NCBI taxonomy): domain Eukaryota; kingdom Metazoa; phylum Chordata; class Actinopteri; order Cypriniformes; family Gobionidae; genus Rhinogobio; species Rhinogobio ventralis. The sequence goes on from CM077216.1 coordinate 22,075,045, forward strand.
CCAAATTTTTGACTGGCACAGTGTGTGTGTGTAAATATTTTAATATTGTATTTTATTCTTTTTTATATGTATACTTCAGCTAGTAAATCACTTGCATGTTAAGCTAGAGTAGGGTCACCGAGTCTTCCGCACCTAATTACCCCCTTGACATCTATAGAAACAACAGCAGATGCTAGGCCGCCTTGAGTGCATCATTCCTGCACTCATTTACACATCATTGCAGCCTTGAATCTGTCAGTTCAGATGTACCGTATGAACGTTCGGGCCTCTGTGGAGCCGTTGAGCAGACCCCCTGGGCTGTGCACTGCTGTAAGTGTTTGCTTGGAGTTGTGTAAGGGTTGTCTAACAAACTTTGTCTAACATGCCCGACACCTGTGGTACAGGTAGAAACATGACTTTTTTTCCTCCCAAATGCTGACAGAATGAGATTAAAAACCAAATCTCATTATCAACAGACACCATTTCCACTGAACATGTAAAATCCACTAAAATAAGTATGATTTGTAGTAGTAGTAATAATTATTTTCTCAAATTTTAGGCCTGATAACATTTGGCAAGGGGACTACCAATGAAAACAAGCCTTTGGGCTAATTTGGGTACATTTGCATTCATGAATGTTGATTAATGTACACGGTCCCTTTTTCAAATAAATGTATAAATAAATAATACACTATTATTAGTTATTTTTGTTAATATTTAAATGTAAAATTATTATTATTAATTAATGTATAATAATATCAATTTATACATTAACATATTTTTAAAACAAGTTTATCATTATTATTGTAATATACTAATTATCTTAAAGTATATAATATACAGTACAAATTATTATTATTAGTAGTAGTAATAAACTATTTATTTTTGTTAATATTTAAATGTAAAATTATTATTATTATTAAATAAGGTATAATAATAATAATAACAACAACAGTTTATACATTTACATATTTTTAAAACAAGTTTATTATTATCATTGTAATATACTAATTATCTTAAAATATTATATATAAATATTATTATTAGTAGTAATAAACATTTATTGTTCTGAATATTTAAATGTAAAATTAAATAATGTAAATGTGTAATAATAAATTACATTTACATTTTTTTTTTTTAAGTTTATCATTATTGTAATATACTGATCATCTTAAAATATATAATATATATAAATACTAATTATTATTATGAATAGTAGTAGTATCATGTACTAATTGACATATTTCACTTCAACATTAATAGAAAAGGGGTAATATTAAAATGAGGTATTTGACATATTTAATTGTTATTCATAAAATAATATAAATAATAGTAAAATATATAGTTAAAAATAGAATTAGAATGTGCATAATGTTTTGACTTGCACACATCTACAGTTATGGAAACATGGATATAGTTAGCATACATAAATAATCTACTGTGTCATGTTTCAATACATCCACTGTGTTTGGTTAGTGTTTATGAATGAGATTTTATATTTCAGTCCATACCTGGGATGGGTTGTGTTGTTGGTTTTTTCATGTGTTTTTGTGCATGTATGTGAGAATATTTGTATATTATATGACAGTTATAATCACTGCACATTCATGTGATGTCTATGTCACAATGTCAATGTGTGTGGAAGTGTTTATATATATATATACACACACACACACACACACACTTGCCTCAGAGTATGTACTCTGCGCCTCTAGGCCAAGTTCATAAAGTGCATATGTTTCAAAAATGGAAAGCTTAACTTGTACCCTAAAAAGCTCTCAGTATGGGAACTGTGTCCATTTTATGGTGGGACGGGGTGTGGTGAGCAAACACCAAATCCAGCACTAGGTGTGGAAAACTGTCCCATCTGTGTGGAGTTACCAACAATCCTTGTGTTTATTATGCTGAAACTGAAGCCTGTTTGGAGTGTGGCTTTTTCTGAATTAAAGCCTACAGGATTTGTGTTATAATTGGCCGATCCGCTTTCCTTTTCCACTGTTTAGATCTCCACACTGAAGGATGAGCTCAGAATCTGTGGTGTGAGTCTATACGACAGTTAGTCACAAATCAGAGGTTTTAAAAATAGTCCATAAAGGAATCCGCCTTCATATTACTGTTATTTGATACAAAAAGTACAGAGAGTTATGACAATAGATCAGCACAGGCAGTTTTATTTATAAGCTATGATGGTCACTTGAACGATTGCTCTCAGACACATCGGACATCACCTCGGCACATCTGACCTATTGACATTTCATCTCTGGATCAACATGATCTCTTTTTTTGAATGGTTATTCAAACAGACTGGGGAAAAACATTTTATTTGAATAAACTTCTTTTGACAAGTACATTATTGTGACACATTTGAAACATGGAACTATTGTTATTGTTATTATTATAAACTACAACTGTTTTTATTGTTGTAAAATTATTGTATAATAATAATAATTGTTGTTGTTGTGGTGGTGGTTATATTTAAATTAAAATATTAATTATTATTATTATTATTATTATTATTAAACAACTAAAATATTGTATAATAATAATAATAATAATAATAGTTGTATATATTAAATCAATACATTAACAATGATAATGATAATAATAATAATGATAATAATAATAATAATAATAATAATAATAATAATAACAATAAACAACAACAGTTTTATTGTCATTGTCATTTTTTAAATTTACATTAAAATTATATTATTATAGTAAAATATTGTATAATAATAATAATACTTGTTATATGTATTAAATCAATACATTAATAATAATAATAATAATAATAAACTACAAATATTTTATTGTCATTTTCATTTTTTTAATTTAAATGTAAAAATATTGAATAATAATAATAATTGTTGTTGTGGTGGTGGTTATATTTAAATTAAAATATAAATTATTATTATTATTATTATTATTATTATTGCTAAACAACTACAACTGTTGTTTTTAACAATATTATTGTAAAATAAAAAAAATGGTTGTTGTTATTGTTGTTGCTGTTACATTTACATATTTAAAAAATACATTATTTTTATGACTATTACTAAACAACTAGAGTATAGTAGTTCAGTATGCAGTATACAGTATGTAGTGCACAGTTTTCAGTACATATTAAACTAGTGTTCCATTCCAAACACTTTTAAAAGCTTCATGCATTCTTCTCATTGTCCATTGTCACTCCTCAATGTTTTTTTATTGTGTCCGACTTGTTCTTGGTTTCCACATCCTGTTAATTTGAGCATCATTCTGAAGGTTTTTGGCTTCAGTCCCACAGGGCATCTCGTGGAGTATCCCAGCGTTTAGCTTCTTTAATATCCTTCTGCTCTCAGGGCTGTTGGCTAACTGGTTCATGCTCCTAGGGCAAGTTAATAACAAGCTCTTTGAAGAATGGAACCGCAATAGCAATTTCAGTCAGGCCAGGGGTGACAGATGTCATGAAAGGGCCATTGTCATCTACAAAGAAAGCTAGATTGAAGTACAGCTGAGATGCTGTATCACCAATACACATGGCCTAGCCTCTCCTCACCTGTATCCCTGTCTACATTCTTTCAGCTTGACGCACCCTCGCTTTGGCTGATCTGACAGTCAGGTACACCTGATATAGCCACTGGCCACAACATTTTGAAGGTGAATGGATCACCTGGAACAGTTGGAATGCTGGAAGCTGTATGAATCAAAATGTCCCACTGCAACCCAACACAGTGCATCTTCCACCCCAGTCCTGGATGGGACTGAAGATTTGTAGCACAAGAGATAATTGTTTGTCAAAGAGAAGACATATGGACTTGTGCAACCTCATGAATGGAGTAGCGGATTCTTGGAACCATATCCAAATTGGACCATGGATCGCAAACAGCTACTCTCATGCTGCCCCAGGACAGTGTCACCTGGTGTGCTCAAATAATCGTCATGTTTGCAGATAGAAAGGGTCTGAATGGTCAACTAGTTGTCCAGAAACTGGCATTTCTGGCATTTCTGGTGCAACAATGGATAATTTACCTCAGATCTTGAAATTAAACAAATGGAAACAAGATCATTCAAACTGTGAACAAACAAGAGTATTCCTATGAATCCTATGAATCACCTACCGAAAGATTCACACCAGTCTGACATCAAGTTGTCTGCTTTAAGCAATGTTTCCATTATTACACGTAATCCCAAGGTCTCCATTTTGTCTATTATAGTTTTGCCTGATTATGGCTCAAACCTTATGCATTGTGTTTAAGAAAGCTACTTACAAACCATTAGTTGATTTCAAAAACATAGTTTTGCACATCCATAATCGTAACCTGTAGCCAGATGTTTCCTAAACCCCTTCAGCATTATACACCTGTGAAACATGACGTCAGTTTATGAAAGCGAAGATCCTGAGGTGCACTTACAGTACAATTATGCGTACACACGCTTGGACATGTGGATCCGCTTTGGAAGTCTTCATAGCGTCTATCCTGGAGACATTGGCTACAACTACAGGAGAGGATTTGGAAAAGGAGAGTTGTCATTTTCATCCTTGTGAGTCCCATGAGCAGCAACGCCAATGATATGATGGATATCTACAACGTTCCTCCCACTGTTCAGTCCATCTATTATCAATGGGTTTTTAACAGGCCTCTATATGTATATTTAATGAATGTGCTCCTTGCTGTCTGGATTTATTTTCACATCCTTCAAGAGCACTTAGATCGAGTCAATCAGTTGGCCTGTATCTGATGACTCCGGTCATGAGAACATGCTCCATGTGTTCAAGAGTTGGAAACGCTGAAGGGTGAAGGAGACTCAAGCTTTCTGTTGCTACAGTTTCAGGCATGTTGAATGCGTCCAGAAATCATTTCTATTTCTCCATGGGATTTTTAGTTTTATTTGATGAATTGTAATGATGTGAGACCTTTGGCCAAATGATCCAAATGATCCCAAAGCTCCGTCAGGTCTTTTGGACTTTGCCCTGAATGGTTTTAAGAGTTAACATTGGTTGAAAAAAGACAAAAAGTATTTCAGGCAGCTTTGATACTGTGTGGATATTGTAAAACAATACAGTTCAGCAAAACATTCTAGCTATGGTTAGTTGGCACATTTTAAATGAAAGGGATAGTTCAGCCAAAAATGAAAATTATCCAATGATTTACTCACCCTCAAGTCATCCTAGGTGTATATGACATTCTTCTTTCAGACGAATACAACCGGAGTTATATTAAAAAATATCCTGGCTCTTCCAAGCTTTATAATGGCAGTGAATTGTAACATAGATTTTGTAGCCCAAAAAAGCACATCCTTCCATCATAAAAGTAATCCATAAGGCTCAAAAATATGCATATTTATAACTTTATAAACTATAATCACTGGCTTCCGGTAACGGCCGAGTCGAGTTCCGGCGGAAGAGTGACCTCTGACCCAACGTATGACGTATTGATGAACGCAGAAGTGCAGAGGATAGAGCAAAACAAAAGACCAGTCACACATTTTTAAAGAGAAATGTCGGACGAGCTTGAGTTTATTGCCCAGCCCTATTTGTTTAAATCGCGAGAGGAGTCTACTCTCACCTAAGCTTACGCTACGTCTACGTCATACGTCGGGTCAGAGGTCACTCTTCCACCGGAACTCTTCCGGTACGGCCATTACCGGAAGCCAGTGATTATAGTTTATAAAGTTATAAATATGGATATTTAGTGAAAATGGCATTTTCTTAGCGATAGCTGCTATTTACTAGGGGTGTAAATCGGACGGTTCATCACGATTCTATACAATATCGGTTCTCATAGCCAGCTATACGATATTTTCCGATACCTCAAAAAGTTATGCAAAACGATTAGGATATGATTCAAGTCAGGGGTATATCAATCAATATTTCGATATTATGATATTATGTGCCTATTTTACACAACCAGTTACATTTTTATTAACTCACAACTGCAACCAAAATATATAAAATTCACACAGTAATCTAATGCAGCTTATAACATGGCAACAGTCAAGAAAGTATTTTAGGCTTCTGTGCTAAAATGTGTAATGTCATAAAAAAAGATAAACAAAAAAAAAAACAATATATATATAGACATTTATTTTAAATGTATTGCACAGCTTTTTAATGAAGCAACAACATATTATAGGTAGGACAGAACCAGATAGGCTATTAATATTCTTTCATTGTGCAAAAGTATTATAATATGAAAGGCTCTAATACAGAGTGGCACAAAACGCTTCTGCGCATCCCGTGTGCAGAATGATGCTCTTGAAGCAACACAGAGTCCTATGCAGCAGTTTATTGAGCAAACAGTTTTACATTTCATTTACTGTGTGTGAAGAACGATTCATAGCACTCTATTCTCCAGTGTTGTGATCTAACAGACACGCGGTAGAAAGTAACATGATATAGAAACAGCAATAAACTCTATTAAGATGAAGTCCTTTTATGCAAAACCATTGACCTTTATCTACTGAAGCTCAAAAATAAGTAAAAGAATACTCAAATTGTGCTCTGTTTGAGATGAGATACCATAATAATAAGAACAGAGCAGCAATAAGTGCCCACATGTGGCATTTTTGGAAAGTTGTGGAACACCTGGATGTCAGAGACCATGTGATGACATAAAAGAACCACTGAATCAGTTCAATTAAAACTAACTGTTCAAAAGAACCAATTTGCGGAAATGAATCAGAGTTCCCAGCACTTTTTTTAAATCTAAATCGTGGAGCATGTCAGCCAATGCAGAACTGTTTCAAACATCCATCTGTTGTCCAGAACTATATCTCGTTCCTTCTTTCTCTCTGTTTTCTGTAGGAATTGGCAGTCAATTTTACGTTAAGTGATTTTTTTACTATAGCCAAATTCTTTTTAACACAACTGTTTTTACCCACGGCCAATGTTCTTTTCAGGACAATGGATTTATATATTGCCAAAGCTCTATTTAACCGAAATAGCCAACAAAGGCACACAAAGCAGCTGTGTACCAAAGACATGCAAATGGATTTTGGGTTTTTAGAACCGCTATTTACTTCAGCTTTTCCACAGTGAGCTTCAAGGGTGACTGTTTAGTGGAGTGTTGTGCTTGGATATAAGGTGACAATTGAGCTCCACTTAATTTTTGTACTTGTGTGAGCACACACTCACAAACCATAAGGTTAAAAAATGAGTCTGTCCTCTCCGCCCCGGTCCCTGGGGTGTAAATGACTGGCTCGTGTTTGTTCCACAAGGTGTTAATAGCATTCACAGCAGGCCAGCGGATCACAGTGTGACTGCTTCTGGGCTGCATCTTCAGCAGAATCACCTGCACTTACTCAACACGCTTGTCTGTGGCACAGATTGTTCTCTCGTAAAGTTTCAGTTTCATTAAAGTAAAGTTTGGTACATTTTGAGGTTTAGGCAAGTAGATAGTATAAATACTTATTATACTATAAATGTTACGTTCTTATGGTTTTGCATAGATTGTGACAATAGAGCCCAGCCAGTCATTTATTAATGTAAAGTGACCAATGTGTCCCCCTCTGAAATTCTGAAACGCCTTCTGACGTAATTCATCTTTGCGCCGAGTCTTCTATTCATTACTGCTAAGAGAGCACCGCTGTCAGACCAGGACTTAGCATAAACCCTTGCGCTTGAATATATGTGGGAAAGTCATCATGAAAGTGTACAGGAGTACAGTTTGCTGTCATGTTATGATGGATGGCCCTCCATCTGCAACAGTTGTTAGTGTCTTTGGTGACATAAGAGTCTGTGGGACTTTATGAGTGACGGAGGCTTTGTGGTGAATGTTCACGTAAGCGTTAAATCCTCAAAGGTCTTTTACAGAGATTTATTAGCAGAGAACTGATATGCATCTGAAGTTAGGTTTGTTTCTCTTAGTCTGACCATGACCAGCAATGCTGATGCCAAAGCCTTTAAAAGCCAGAGTCGTATTCCTCACTTAGAAGCAAAGAAAGAGACGTGGGCATGTTCACAATGGCAAACTGCCATATTACTCGTTTTCAATGAGCTTGCATGGCAGCATTGTATTATATTTCTTTTAAATATAATAGTAAAATTATGACAGTTTGTACAAAATTACAAAAGATTAGAGTTGGAACATATTTTCATGTTATGCTAATTTAGTCGTTAGGGCTGGAACGACGTGTCGGCATAATCGATTGTGTAAATTAGTCGATTCGCATGGTATGCGCAGATTCGTTGCGCTATTTATGGTCATCCCTAATGAAGATGGCACCGACTCTCAGGCATGTAGATTAATCGATTGAAAAAATAATCTATTAGTCATCCTGTTTTGCATTTATTTGCATACTGAATTATAATTAGTCTTCTTTAGTACTTTAATGTGTTTACTGAACTGTAATTTGTCTTCTATATACACTATGAACATAACCGAATACTCAGATTCAAGGCTGTATGCAGGATTTCATAATTACCGAGGTTTGCTAGGGGGTTCGGGGGGCTTGTATAAAAATTATGCAGTATATCTACAATACAATTATGGTAAAAGATTCCAAGCAATAATGATAAATATGTTAAATTGTTAAATATGATAAATATGTTAAATATATATGACTGATTCTTGAGATAAGGGACAAAACACAAAAGCCCTATTTATGTTAAAAAGTAAGAATATCAACACAATAAAAATACTTAAAAAGTTACATCTAAGGGAAATTTGTGCACTCAGCACACTCTATACTTGGAAACGCATGTAATCTAACCCGTCCTCAGCATGAAGTGCAAAACAAAGTGTTTAAAAATGCAACAAATTAAAAAATACACACTCACATTAAAAGGTGGGGATCTTTAAGATATCAAACAATACAAAAAGTAAATATTGAATTATATTTTCCATTAAAAAATAGCTATACAATTTGTGTCCTCACTTTGCGTCAACTCCGTCAGGATTTTTTATAATTCTGAATAAATCAGGCAGTGTCATGGGCAGCTTTAACTCTGAAGAGCATTTACTATTTCCTGTTCATTGTGGATCTCACAGTAGGACACAAAGTCCTGAAAGTTATAAATGTTTTAATATTTTAAACAAACAATATTGAAGTCTCTGCGGTCACAGCTTTAACATGTCAACTCCGTCATCGCAGTGTAATAGTTTCTGTAAATAGTTATGGGATAAATCTTGACATTTTGATAAGTTTATTAAGGCAGCTACAACTGAGGGAAACAACTAAATTGCTCCACTGTAGAACACGTGGTGAAGGTGGAAAAAATTCAATTTCGTCAACTCCGTCAGGTTTTATCTCTGATGGTTGACAAGTGCTCTCAAAAAGTCTATATAAGTTTTTTTGCATATGGGGAATTCTTCTAATGCTGTTTCATGATTCTATTTACATATACTGTATATTTGGCCTCAGCTCGACCTTTGTCAACACCGTCAGTATTTGTTCACTCTGTCAGTATTTTACACCGTCAGGTGAAGATTTTTGTTAATTTTGAAAGAAATGTCTTATTCTTTTTTAATTTATTGTGTAAAAATGTTAAAACATCAATGGAACTACATGATATTATGTCTTAATTACCTAAGAACATTGGTGATATATGTTTAATATTAAAAGGAGGGAGGAGAATTAAGAAATTTAGAAACTGGGTTGTTCATAATAGTGTGAAAACAAACAAAAAATAAACAGAAAATGTATTTTCTGACTTAGCTCCTTTACTGAACACCAGTATTACATAACTGAAGACTTTGTTTTTGGATAGTTTAAATTAAATTAGCATGCTTTTTAGTGTGTCTGACGGAGTTGACACAAATTAAGTTATAGAGTGAATAAAAAATATTTAGAAATAAGCCTGTTCCCTTTCATGGTTATTATCTGAGACCTTTTTTTTTTAATAATGTAGTGTTAGTTTTTATTTTTTAACATCTAAAACATGTTTTGTCCCTTATCTCAAGAATCAGTGATATATTTATTTATTTGGAATTAAATGAACCACTATGCCTAGAAGTGTAGGCCTACTAATAACTATTTATAGTTATATTTTCGATTTATTGTATTGCCACAAAACGAGGACAATAAATTGTTCTAAATTCTTCAAAAGTTGGATTTAAACATGGTTTTAAAATGTAGCACTGTTACGATGCGATTTCAAGTATAGGGATCGTAGTTGATCCGTGATCCGTACGGGCCAGCTGCACCCCTGTTCATTTGCATGTGTTTTTAAGGCCTGTCAGTTTAAACACAAAGCGCAAGAAGACTGGAACTCACGTTGTTTTCTGACACAGAGCCGCGCAGACAGCAACAACAAATTCAGTTCTCTTTCTCTTCTTTTTGAGCTTGAACAGACGCATGCATGCAAAATTAAGTCAAAATGAGTATCCTCGTAAACGCAGTCGGTTGTGTGTTGTAAACAATTGAGAATCATTATTTTGGATCCATGCATTTGGTCTTAAAGTGACAGCAGCCTAATATCCCTGCTGCTGTTTGTGTCACCAATGTGGTGTACATGTAAAACGAGTGTGCCAAGAAATATGGTGTGTCAGAGTGTAATGTTAGAAGACTGTAAGCGCAAAAAGACTTAAAAAAGCTAACAGTCAAAGAATCAGGTTCGTCTTATAATCAGGGTCGTCTTATATTCGGAACAATACGGTAATTTGTTTGTTTTCTGTGAAGATGCAATACCCTACAAAATCACCCAATCATCCTAGAATGATTCATTCTTTTCAAATTAAGCTATTCAAGTCATCTGGTAAAATAGTTTTCATATCTCAATATATATTGCAGAAAAACTAAATATTGCAATGTCAGTTTTTTTCTAATACCTTGCAGCCCTAAACAAAACCCACACGTCAACTACATCCCATTCCCAATAAACACAAGAAAAGATAAACAAACAAGCAACAAAAATTAAGCAAAAAAATATTCTGCGTTCAACTCGCCATACATATTCTACACTAACTAAGGAAAAACAATGAGCGAATGAGCTCAAAGCCAACATGCCAACAATGAAGCGTGACAGGACCAAACACTCGGCTCCCTTTTCCTCTCTCTCCCATTTCCAGCTGATCGACCTTTTATCAGAGGGACGCCCATTCAGGTGTCAATGCCATAATGATGGCATTACCAGCGCCCTGAGAGGTAATAGGGGAGAAAGTGAAAGCGAAAGTAAAAACAACAGCGCGCCATATCCTCTGAGCACGTAATAAGTAGTATGTGCTTTATCTCATATTTTCTTTAAGACTCTATAAGACTACCGAATGAACAAAATGATTGTTGTTCATATTGGACGTGGTTTTGCATTCCGTCATGCTGCTTTTCCATTGTTTTCTATTTAAGCATGCACTAGATCATGCACGTCCTTGAACATTTCACTCAAGTCCCATGTCTTTTGCACGGTGTTCAAAAAATGTTGTGTTTAAGTAAAAATTGAGTTCTATTTTTTTTTTAAAACATGTGTTTGCATTCATTTTCTATTCCGCTACCATAGCTTTCGTGTTTTTAAACGCAAAAAACCCACTCTTTGTGAACAGCCCCTTACACCTATTTTTATGCACGCTGGATGGAAACACCAAATTAGAATAGAAACCAATTTTAGAATAGAAATTCTAAAATTGCTTATAAAAACTTACATGGCTCAATTGAGTTGGATAAACTTTTTATCCAATAAGAAAACATGCACATAAACTACAATGGAAACACATTTACCAAATAAATTTCTCAATGCGCATTAACAAAGACATGTGACGATGGGATGGCATAACTGGACAAACCAGCGGACCGATCTCGTTGCACAGCGTCTGAAATGCTGTTTTGGTCATACTGAAATGCCTGAGCAAAGTCTGTCGTCAAAGTGGTTCTGTATAATTACCTCTCAGAACTGTCTTGCACGACTGCGTTCCCAAACAGCAGCATCTGCCACTGTTTTTCGTCTGCACGCTCTGAGGCGCAAGTAATTTATTATATATGAAATTATTATATACAGTGGCTTCTCCTACTGCAGCAACTTCCATTTTTCTTAATGATATGTAGCGCCTGTTTAACAGGAAGTGACGAAATTTTGTTCCCTTCGGCTCACTGGATGGAAACGCAAAAATGTTTTATGCGATATTCCAATCTTGCGCAAAAGTTAAATTTGCATACTGTAGGTACTGACAACATTACATGTACACTTATTGCATGAACACCAGAATGATTGCATGAAACAGATTTTATCCCAGACATTTTGAAATAACACAGATGTTGATCAAAAACTAAAGATCATTGCTTGCTTATGCTGAATTCAACATGCCACACAGTGAGGTCACATGCCAATAATGTAACACACTACAGTTTTGACATATGTGACCCTGGACCATAAGGGTAAATTTTTTTTAAATTGAGATTTATACATCATATGAAAGCTGAATAAATAGCTTTCCGTTGATGTATGGTTTGTTAGGATAGGACAATATTTGGCCGAGATCTGGAATCTGAGGGTCAAAAAATCTAAATACTGAGAAAATCGCCTTTAAAGTTGTCCAAATGAAGTCCTTAGCAATGCATATTACTACTAATAATACATTTTGTATATAGTAAGACATTTACATAATATCTTCATGGAACATGATCTTTACTTAATATACTAACGATTTTTGGCATAAAAGAAAAATGGATAATTTTGACCCATGCAATGTATTGTTGGCTATTGCCACAAATATACCCGTTCAGCTTATGACTGGTTTTGTGCTCCAGGGTCACATATTAACTGTTGCGTACCACATACTGTTTCACATGCATTTTTTGGAGAGAGTAGTAGAGAATGACACAGTACAGGCTCTGCTGCTTGTAAATCCAAACTGAAATGATAAAGTTTCACTTTTGTTTCAGAAGTGTCACATGAGCCACTGTGTCTTTAGCCAAACTAATGCCACAAATGATTTGGCACCATTAAAGAAGTCACATATGGGTGGTAACTTCCCGAAAGTGTGGCAAGCTTTCACCACATCAGTGAGATATGGCTGTTTCTCATTAATCATGTATTTATTTGAGACGCATATGCTATATTTTGAATCCAAAAACATAGCAGACACGCAGAACACTAAAATAACACCCTTTGTTCTTTTCGTTTTCGCCTATTCGAATAGAGCCAGAGTTTGTATCACCATCCCGTGGGAAGGAATTGTTTTCTCCATCTCTCCATCTGGCTCCACCATTCATTTTTTCCAGCCTCATATAGTTTTTTTTTTTTTTTCCCTCTATATGTGATAAGTTATTGTGGGTCTGTATAATTTTAAGGTGGTAAATTGGTTTACAATGAAACAAGGACACTGGGACCCTTTTAAAAATGCTGGACGGTGTTCAGGGGCACAGCTGGTGATTTTTTATTTATTTTTTTAAGTCGGTTTTTAACGATACAGCTGGAAAATCTTGACAGATCTTTTCTGATAAATTTCTATGGGTCATAAGTGTCTAATTTTTTATTCTTTTGCCAATATGTGCTGAAGCACATGCTATTGAATAACTTTTATGATGGATCGTGGTTGAGTTTGACCCATAAAAGAGTCTCTAGAGTGAGAGAATGTGAAATCTTTCTTTAGTCACAAGGCCACTGGATTGATGCCAGTACATTCAAAGTAGCACCTCAAAAACATTACTGACAAATCCAATCTTAGCAACTGTTGCCATTCACCATTTTTTAAATGCAATTTTACGACAGTTATCCACAGAAACTATGTTCTTTGTTCTCGTGAAATATTTGGTTTTCATTGGAGATACATTGTTGGAAAACAACAATTTCAAAGTAAAAATGGGTTGTGAATGTTGTTTATTAGTTACAACTTTATTTCTTACAATTGTGACTGTTTCTTGCAATGTCACTTGATATTTCACAATTGTGACTATTTCTGGCAGTATGACTCAATATCCCTGAATTATGACTATTTCCTGCAATGTGACTTATCTCACAGTTGCAAATGTATTTCTCTCAATTGCGATTGCAATTACAATGTAATCTCACAGTTGTGACTACTGTATTTCTCACAATTGTTGTGTTCTCACATTTGCAACTATTTCTCGTAATTGCATTTTTCATAGCTGTGACTTTCTATGCGTCTTGACTTTATCTCTCATTTTCAAGTATTTCACAATTTTCACATTCGCAAACCAAGATTTGGTCGGTCAAACTTTTAAATACATTTGAGCTTTTCTATAGTAAGCTTACAAACTCACACTCCGTGTGCCATTCAAGTGGTTTACCTGATTACAAAGAGCAGCAGCAAGTGAGAGGAAACATTGCAGAACCAGAAACATTGCACACAAATGACTTGTGCTAAGTAAATTTTTGCAGGGCTATAATAAACACGTCGAAAATAATGCACTATAAGCATGTTTGTCAACAGAATCTAAAATTAGGCTTTTATTAAGCAAATCAAGGAGTGAATTACTCACCCACTGCTTTAAAACAATATCTGTTTTCGATATTCGCAAATTTAGGGACTGTCTCTAAAGTTCTAACTTCAATAGTATTTGAAGAGAATGACTGTGAAAGTGTTCATGTAGGTGTCAGTTATGATGCACAGTTTTGATATTTATTCAAATAAACTGTCAAATCATGTGTAAATATTGCTATTTCAGTACTGAATGGGCTCATACACAAAATATCCAATAATTAAAAGCTCAAAAGCATTTGAAGAGAATGACAGTCACAAAACCATAGTTTATTTTACTTTACAGTTGATCTTGTAAGTCATTCCCTTCTTAGCTATTGAACTTAGAAACGTGTATACCAATGTTGTATTTAACTTTAGAGACGGTCCCTAAATTTGTGAATACCGAACTTTATGCCAGTCAATAGCAGGCACGCAAACACTTCATATTTAGTAAATCTTACTGAAAATGGCTGATTAAGCAGTTTATATTATAAAATCTATTTTTAAGTTTTGTTCTGTGTAAATTAAATAACATTTGGGTGTAAATGGTCCTCTTCCTGACACAAATGCTAGAGCCACTACAGCAGATCGTCCCGCGGATCATCTTTATGAGATGTCATCAAGCACGACATCAGCTTCGGCACCTTCATCTGACTTTATTTTGGTTAGGTCCAGATTTCTCTGCAGTTGTTGTACATTATCCATTCACAGTATATTCCATAGGCTATTGTCCGCCACAACTTCTTACACAAATGAGATTGGGGAGGCATTAGGAAGTTTGATTTGATTTGATTTATTAATTTATTTACAAAATGTATTAAAATAACTACTTTATATGCATATTTACTTTTGAGTTGAAAATATTAATACAAAAAATATTTAGTAAAATGGATTTCATGTTTCTTAACAAAATAAGCTGAATGAAGATAGCTTCAGAGTTTCACAATCTGAAAATGAATAAATCTGCTGTGTATCAAGTTATTTGATTCTCTAAATCATTCCATGACTTTTTAATGTCTTTCTCACTCCACTATATCTCCACAAATTGAAATATCTACAGACATATGAAGTTTAGCTGTCAGCTGAAGTATTAATTGTAAAGTACGTAAATTCCATGCCTATTTCATATACCCTGAAACTTCACTATCCAGGGTCCTGATCGTTCCATTAGGGGGCTGGGATCTGGACTCGGCTCAGGAACAGTGGATAAAAGGAGGGTGTTTTTGTTAACCTTGGCTGATGTCAAGAACGGAGCCGGAATCCTGTCCTATTCTCGATCTCTCCCCCTTTCCTTTCCTGTATCTTCAGGTCCCCAGTAGTTCACGGTAAAAATAAAACAGCACTAAGCCTGGCATCCTGCTCAAGCAGTAGTTAAAGCTGATGGATCGTTGCTGGCTCGTTGCCTGGAGCACGGCGTTATGGGTCTGAGGGGATCTTGGAAACCCCAAGGATGTGGAGCTTGGCGCTGGGTACGGATGCAGGAGGGAGTTGGGAGGGTGTTGTGGTTGGGTGGACATGAGGTGTGCGCTTGTATGAACACACAGATCCTGGCATAAATGCATTTTCACATATCTGTCAAGATAGCAGATGGTTAACAGTAGTGCACACCTCTGCACAAGTTAAAATGGGTCATTCTAGCTACACTCTCTCTCTCTATAGTATATTAGTTGTGATTTGAATATATATGATTAGTCATTTTGAGTATGATGCATCTACCATGTGGAAAGTATTGTTTTCTTTTTTGAACATCTGATAATCATTGCAAAAAGATCAGATCCGCATATATTATAATGTTAAACCTTGAGAAAACGTCAGTTGAATGTCATTCTAAATTACGTTCTGATTGTTATTCTAAATTGGCAACGTATGTTTGTTTTCAGGGATGTCTTTCATACTTTCTGTAGGTAAATCTGAACCTCTGAAGATCATGTTTTGGGTCACTACAAAATCAAAGCAAAGAAATAAATTATATTTTGCTTTAAGAAAATAAAACTTATTTGTAGAATATTTTAGACATTCACACATATATATTGTAAGTGACAAAAATAGAAAAAAAGAGACACACACACACACATATATATATAACATTATGACCGGTGAAGTGAATAACACTGATTACCTCTTCATCACGGCACCTGTTAGTGGGTGGGATATATTAGGCAGCAAGTGAACATTTTGTCCTCAGAGTTGATGTGTTAGAAGCAGGAAAAATGGGCAAGCGTAAGGATTTGAGTGTGTTTGACAAGGGATAAATTGTGATGGCTAGACGACTGGGTCAGAGCATCTCCAAAACTGCAGCTCTTGTGGGGTGTTCCCGGTCTGCAGTGGTCAGTATCTATCAAAAGTGGTCCAAGGAAGGAACAGTGGTGAACCTGTGACAGGGTAATAGGCGGCCAAGACTCATTGATGCACGTGGGGAGCGAAGGCTGGCTTGTGTGGTCCGATCAAACAGACGAGCTACTGTAGCTCAAATTGCTCAAGAAGTTAATGCTGGTTCTGATAGAAAGGTGTCAGAATACACAGAGGATCACAGTTTGTTGCGTATGGGGCTGCATAGCCGCAGACCAGTCAGGGTGCCCATGCTGACCCCTGTCCACCGCCGAAAATGCCAACAGTGGGCACGTGAGCATCAGAACTAGACCACGGAGCAATGGAAGAAGGTGGCCTGGTCTGATGAATCATGTTTTCTTTTACATCACGTGGATGGTTGGGGTGCGTGTGCGTCGCTTACCTGGGGAACACATGGCACCAGGATGCACTATGGGAAGAAGGCAAGCCGGCGGAGGCAGTGTGATGCTTTGGGCAATGTTCTGCTGGGAAACCTTGGGTGCTGCCATCCATGTGGATGTTACTTTGGCACGTACTACCTACCTAAGCATTGTTGCAGACCATGTACACCCTTTCATGGAAACGGTATTCCCTGGTGGCTGTGGCCTCTTTCAGCAGGATAATGCGCCCTGCCACAAAGCAAAAATTATTCAGGAATGGTTTGAGGAGCACAACAACAAGTTTGAGGTGTTGACTTGGCCTCCAAATTCCCCAGATCTCAATCCAATTGAGCATCTGTGGGATGTGCTGAACAAACAAGTCCGATCCATGGAGGCCCAACCTCGCAACTTACAGGACTTAAAGGATTTGCTGCTAACATCTTGGTGCCAGATACCACAGCACACCTTCAGGGGTCTAGTGGAGTCCATGCCTCGACGGGTCAGGGCTGTTTTGGCAGCAAAAGGGGGACCAACACAATATTAGGAATGTTATGCCTGATCGTGTATATATATATATATATATATATATATATATATATACAGTGTATTACATATTACAATGAAAATGTGATTTTTTATGTTAGTAATGAGAACTGGTGGATAAACATTTAATTAATCTTTTTTAAAGTCAGTTTAATGTCATTTAAGTTGAAATGACTTAAACATCCAAGTTGATTGTACTTTTGAACAATTTAAGGCTTTTTTTTTTTTACAGTGAGGGTGCAGTGAAGAAACAAAAGCATTAGTACTGAGATGTTGTTCTGGTGGGATTATGGGAGAGGTTACAGGGGTGTAGAGGGAGGGTCAGCTGAGGCGGGGTCCTGGAATCCAGGGTAAATCAGGTCTGTCGCTTGGCCCCTTTACCCACGGACAGGTGAGCGACGAGGAACAAAGAGGACTTTGTAAGACAGCAGGACAGGTGCACTGTTCACCCTCACAGAGCCTAATGGTACACGCCAGCGCTCCTGCCTCCGTGTCTCTCGTTTGCTTTATCTCGTCTCGTCTCAGGCCTCATTTAACATAACTCTCTGAGTTTCTCAATGCATGCAAAGAAATACCCATGAGAATGTACCATAGTTCTGGAATAGTAACCAGTGTGCTATTTGCAGTAAAACCAGGAATAGATCATTGAAAATATGGTTTCTATAAAACAAGTATGTGTTATGGAAAAATATGAAATGTAATATGTGTCGCAGCACACACAGTCATGAGAATTCTCATTCTTTTCAATAAAAACTGCATTAAAAATGAATAAAAAATAACTACAGAATTCAGAAACATAAGATATACTCAGGAAATTAGCTTATTTTTAATGTTTAACATTTTCAATGGACATCTGACACAAATATATTGCTAACACTTTATAATAACCCTATCAGTTATTAATGCTTCACAGATCAGTAGCTTATGAATATTCAAATGTGAATATGTACTGTGTGCAAATATGTGAATCAAAGTTTCATGACATTCATAACTATTTAATGCATTTGACTGATGATCTGTTAATTGTTGTATAAAAAGTTTCTTAAAGTTAATGGGTTGCACTTTATTTTACAGCATGTGTACTTGCATGTACTTACAGTGTACTTACCAAAGAAAGTACTGGGTAATATAAGGTAACTACAGAGGTTAGGTTTAGGGGTAGGATAAAGGTTTAGTTGAGGGTTAGTTGCATACATTTATGCATAATTTACTGTTTTACTATGGAAAGTACATGTAATATGTAACAAGGACACTGTAAAATAAAGTGTTACCAAGTGCTACCTGTTAATGTAACAATAAAATACCTAAAATACCTTTTGTTTTTCTTATTGAACTTTTGCTAACTTTTACTTTTAATAATCAAATAATTAATAATGAATGAATAATTAATAATTCCTACTATAGTGAGGCACTTAATTATTATATTATATATAATTACCAGGTTTGGGGCCTGTTTACCCAGAGATGAATATTTGATGCGATAAACATTTTAAATTGAATGAGCCGCTGTTAATGTGTTTGTTCAGACCAACACAAACTTTCGCAAGCTATCAATGTGACTGATTTTTTTTCCCATTGCACTGCAAATACAACTGGCCAAGCAATAAGATTTGCGCTTTTGGTCAAATAATTGCTGCTGTTACATAAAACTATGACTTGGTGGCACTCACGAACTGAGTATTTGCACTGTTGCTAAGCAATAGCAGAGGAAGAATCCAAAACCGACTCTCTTGTCTCTATACTCTTGTATTTAGTTTTGTTCGATAAATACCATGGACAAAACATGGACATTTTGTTAGAGAGTATTTGCGTGCTGAAAATTTTCATGCCAAACATTTGTGTTGGTGTAAACAGGCCTTTACTTGATTAGACATTTTCAGAAGGTTACCAAACAATGTCTGCATAACTTAAAGTGTAACTTCACTGATTTTCAACTCTTGTATTGTTAAAATTTCGATAGTATATGTAAATGGACAATGTTTACTCATTCTCCATGCTACCTGGACCGAGAAATTCACATTTATATATATACACTCACCTAAAGGATTATTAGGAACACCTGTTCAATTTCTCATTAATGCAATTATCTAATCAACCAATCACATGGCAGTTGCTTCAATGCATTTAGGGGTGTGGTCCTGGTCAAGACAATCTCCTGAACTCCAAACTGAATGTCAGAATGGGAAAGAAAGGTGATTTAAGCAATTTTGAGCGTGGCATGGTTGTTGGTGCCAGACGGGCCGGTCTGAGTATTTCACAATCTGCTCAGTTACTGGGATTTTCACGCACAACCATTTCTAGAGTTTACAAAGAATGGTGTGAAAAGGGAAAAACATCCAGTATGCGGCAGTCCTGTGGGCGAAAATGCCTTGCTGAGGCTAGAGGTCAGAGGAGAATGGGCCGACTGATTCAAGCTGATAGAAGAGAAACTTTGACTGAAATAACCACTCGTTACAACCGAGGTATGCAGCAAAGCATTTGTGAAGCCACAACACGCACAACCTTGAGGCGGATGGGCTACAACAGCAGAAGACCCCACCGGGTACCACTCATCTCCACTACAAATAGGAAAAAGAGGCTACAATTTGCACGAGCTCACCAAAATTGGACAGTTGAAGACTGGTAAAATGTTGCCTGGTCTGATGAGTCTCGATTTTTGTTGAGACATTCAGATGGTGGAGTCAGAATTTGGCGTAAACAGAATGAGAACATGGATCCATCATGCCTTGTTACCACTGTGCAGGCTGGTGGTGGTGGTGTAATGGTGTGGGGGATGTTTTCTTGGCACACTTTAGGCCCCTTAGTGCCAATTGGGCATCGTTTAAATGCCACGGCCTACCTGAGCATTGTTTCTGACCATGTCCATCCCTTTATGACCACCATGTACCCATCCTCTGATGGCTACTTCCAGCAGGATAATGCACCATGTCACAAAGCTCGAATCATTTCAAATTGGTTTCTTGAACATGACAATGAGTTCACTGTACTAAAATGGCCCCCACAGTCACCAGATCTCAACCCAATAGAGCATCTTTGGGATGTGGTGGAACGGGAGCTTCGTGCCCTGGATGTGCATCCAACAAATCTCCATCAACTGCAAGATGCTATCCTATCAATATGGGCCAACATTTCTAAAGAATGCTTTCAGCACCTTGTTGAATCAATGCCACATAGAATTAAGGCAGTTCTGAAGGCGAAAGGGGGTCAAACACAGTATTAGTATGGTGTTTCTAATAATCCTTTAGGCGAGTGTATATATATATATATATATATATATATATATATATATAGCATCTGAATTAACTAAACAGAAACTTTTTAAAAAATTACTAAAAAATAAATATGTGCGCAGGGTTAAGCTCTGCTGTCGTTGCCTGCTACATAACAGCAATAAACTGAAAAAATTCTCGGAAAGTATGTGTTTTGAGCACCAGCGAATCTGAAGAGAATGTCTGTATATGGCACTGTATCTTTGCATTTTATGCTATACTGGCAAGGGAAAACAAGCACTTAAGTTAAAATACTCCCCAAAGAGGGTATATGTGCACTCTAATCATTTTGAGGACAAAATCCCATGAAATTCATCCCGATCGGGAGCTGCATGTAGCGCATGAGCGCGAGCGTCAGTTAGCATCAGCTAACTTCGGACAGCTTTGTGTCATCTACGCACTCATTAAACTTTGATGAGTGAGGTGCTGACAAAAGACAGTCATTGCTACACTGTGAAGTGATGGCACTATGGAGCCATGTGCTTTTTAAACCATTTTCATAGGTTTAACATTACATTATGCAGACCATTTTGGTGTCCTCGCCCACCGACAGTCGGTCGACAGAGGGTTATTAACAGCATAGTTACTGTAAGAGTAGGTTCATCACTAGGGTTGCCACCCGTCCCGTGAAATACGGAATCGTCCTATATTTACAGGCAAAATGATGCGTCCCGTATCAAACCAATACGGGACGCAATTTGTCCTGTATTTTACATAGGTCCACACATAGTTCAATAAACACACAAGGATTTTGCAGTGTGGAGAATACTAATAGCAAATATAAAGAAATCAATTTCACAATAAGTAGTAAAGAAACTCATTTGCGTGTGATGTATTGTGTCACATGCCTGTCCTGTCTCGTGTAGTACATGTGGTGTTTAGTTATTTTGGCCATGTGCTCGTGTCTCTGTCTGATCCCTCCCCCTTGTTATCTGATTAGTGTTTGATTTGCCCCACCTGTTCTCCCTCGTTATCTGCCTTGTTTGTTCCCTTTATATTCTCCTCGTGCCTGCAGTCCTGTGCTGGATCGTTGTTTGATGTCGTCGGTTTCCTGTATGTTTCATGTTCCTGCTCCTTGTGTTACGTTTATTTCAAGTTTAGTTTTCCCCCTTGTGGGTGTTTTGTTCGTTTTATTCTATTATTTTATTGTTAATAAAACCTTTTCTTCCTGCACTTGAGTCCTCGCTCTTTTTCAATCACACCTACCGTGACATATTGTTGCTATAGCGACAGAGTCTCGAGAACATGCCCTGTAAACTTGTTTTTTTAAAACGTCAAGTTTGCGTCCACCGTTTGAACGCAAGAGGATCTCCAGATATAGAGAAAGGTATCAATGGGTCTGTCCAGTGACTCATGATGAACCTCAGGCGAACTGCACACTTTTGCAGAGAAGCATTTCAGGGGCTCAGACTGTCTGACTTAAAGCAGCATGCGGTGACAGACACATCTGTGCTTCTAAAGGTATAGGCCTATTGTTTTTTTTTAAATGGATAATGTATTAATATAATATTCCATACATTATCAGAATTATTATATTTTAGACATTAGACAGGTTAATTAATAAATTATAGCCTAATTAATGTTATTGTTAATTTATCATTTACCTAGGCTATATTAATCATACATAATAAATACATTATAAAATTTATGACATTTAAAAAAATGTAACATTTTTGAATTTCAGAATTGTCAAAAAAGTGATTACTGGTTCAGAATGACTGCTTAAAGGGACAGTTCAACCAAAAATGAAAATTCTGTCACCATTTACTCAGCCTCAAGGTGTCGTGAATGGGTGTCCCTTATTTTGCCACACTGAAGGTGGCAACCCTATTTATTATTGAAAATTGTACCATACTCTATAAACAGCATTATGGTAAATGGAACGCTATGGCAACAGCTTTCTTACCTGTACACGACGGCATTTTGCTTCAGGCGGAACTGACAGAACAGCAGTTTATATAAGTTTTTCCCCTCTGTTTGTCTTAACACTGTGTTCGTGGTCATCCAGTTTGAAATGTTGACAACAAACATAGAGGTTTTTCTTTCTCTCCATATTTATGATTCTTTGCATCCTTTAGCCACTGCCTACAACACGCTGGATCCTTCACTGGAAACCGAAAGTAACTCAATCCTGCCAAACGTTTTCTCTTTGAATTCTTGCACCTGGGAACAATACAAGTTGATACCATTATGATTAAAAGTTTACTAAGTATTTCCTAATAAAGCATATTTCATAAGAGTATCCATAGCAGACTGGTGTAAGTAGCCTTGGATGGCAACATGCCAAGTGCATTATAGGTTTTCTTACCAATTTGGCAAAAGGGAAGACAACAGTCTGTTTTCTCTAGTTAGGTAGCACCAATAAAAAAAATTAAGTGTAGACAGTCAACTTTTAAAGCTCGTTTTGCCTGCAGTGAAGTACCCCTTTAAGTCATTTCAGGCTGAGCAAACACATTGGGACTCAGAAAACAACAAAGGTGCCAATCACCAATTCTGATAGTATTATAAAACTTCTTGAGCTTTGAATTCAGAATTCAGTGTCACTGGCGTGATGAAATAATTTTCCACATTTGCAGTCGTAAATGGAGTGATGTGCTTTCACTCTGAAGCCTTGGCCACCCCTTTTGATTTATAACAACAAATTGGTTTGATTATGCAGCTGGATTTGTTACAGTAAATGTTCACTAGCATACTAGTATTAGCTTGATACTATGCTTCTATTCTTTCCATTCCAGGGAGTCGGTTGACATCTGTGTCATTGAGTCGCGTGTATATTTCCTGTACAGTAATCACGGTGCCGTAGATGGTCAGGCTATATGAGATGTTGCGTAATTAGTTGGTTATGTCTTGTGGTGGCTGCCTAGCATATGCTAAGTTGCCTTTGAGTTATTGCTTTTGAAAGGTATGCAGAGCAGACTCAAAATGAGGGGAAACATCTCAAATTATTGGAGAAGTGCTCTGGCTTGAGGACCGAAACCAGTATGGTTTCTTTTTCCACAGTGGCACAAGGCCGTTTACCCAAAGGCAGAGTTTGCCCACCCAGTTGCAATCGCAAAAATGGTTTTATTATTGTTTGAACGTGAAAATAAAGGTTACTTTTCACATTTCCAGGAATCTCAGAAGCAGAAGTCATCATAGTTGGGTAAACTTCTATAGTAGTGAATGGAAACTAAAACAAAGTATATTTTTTTGTTTTCCCATTTGCTCAAATAGCAAAAGAAAAAATCCATAATAGCGTTTTTATGGCTTTCCAAACAAGGAAAAAAAGAGAAATTGATTACTTTAGTCAGAAGAGAGAAAGATGTCAATGTTTTGTTTTAGATGTTGTCAAGATGTTGTATTAGGCCCTGTTTACACCTGGTATCGTTTTGGGTGATCGGATCACAAGTAGACGAGAGAGACATTCCTGTTTATACCTGGTGTTTTAGTCCCTTTTGTCCACTTTCGATCACTTCTGTCCTGATTTCTTTGAGGGGAGGGTTTATGGGCCTAAATGTATAGTTTTTTTTCTTTCGATCTAATGGACAAAATAAAGCGCCCAGAGACAACGGAAAAACACATGGAGAGCATCAGCTTTTGTTTCTGCTCTGACAGCCACAAGACCACCGCGAACGCTGTGAGTGTGTGTTAGAAATCAGGAATGGTGAAAGAACACTGAGCTTGGTACGTTTTTAGTCTTCAGCTGACAAAGTTTAAATCCCTTCTGGCTTGCACACTTCCCATAATGTTTACGCATTAGGTCAGTAGGCGGAGAGTATGTGGCCACATTGGACCACATTAGCGTCTACACTACAAAAGCAATCAGGTCGAATGCATTACCTCTGGAAGTGGTCAAAAGTGCTCAAAATGTTTTAGATCCCATTTACACCTCTGTTTAGAGTCGTCCACTTCAACCAAAACGCATCTTAATACCAGGTGTAAACAGGGACTTAGAAACACTCAAACAGCACCATTAACCCGTTTTCTGAAATTTAATACCAAAGCAATATAACACAAAGTATAGCATTATAAATGTACTTAGCTTTTGTCTTCTGGTGATTGTATTATGCTTCAAAATGTCCATGTATGAAGATCATCATGATAAAGAAAACATCTAAGAATTATAAACTTTAGCTTATAAAAAAAGAGTTTTTTTCTGCAATAATTCTATTGGGGATTTTGTTGAGGGATTCCAAGGGGTACCAAAAATACGTCATTACTGCTGCACTCTATGTTTTGTAAAGATGATCTGCAAACCTGTGCCTCATGGCATGAATTTAAGAGGAGGAAGTGATGTATATTAAATAGGAAGCCATGTTGATAAATCTTTCAGAAGGTTGCGGTGACCCTGGTTACAGGACTATTTGACTCACTTACCTTCCCAGCTGTATTGGAGCACAGCCAGCTGTTCATGTTATAGACTGGAGATACGCCAACTTCCTCCTGCTGCCAGTCACCTCACACACTGGCATCTAGCCATACAGATAGAGACCCGGTTAAACCTTCACACATACCCATTCTTTCATCCCTTGGCATTACTTTCTCATATACCCTCCTGTAGAGTTGAAACGGCCATTAAATCTGACACCTTTTGAGTTCCATGAAATAAAGATGCAAATATTTTATAATGCCTGTGCTTAATATGAATGACAAATTTGAACTTACCGCATGATAAAGGCACTGGAAATGTTTCAAAAGTCAAACAATCCCATGATTGTCTTCACAGACTATGATCTAGGAACTGTTTAAATTATAAATTATAATTATCATAAATTATACAGCAAAAAAAAAGTGAATGGACAATAATAAAATCATTGTGAAATTTCATCTCACTCCTTCCGTGGAAATCTGTAGACGCTGGAGTGATTCCCAAACCACAGCAATTTGTGATTCCTATTCCCTGAATCCCTATAGGAGTTTTCTTTTTCCAGAGAGTAGGTCATAACGATGACCACTACCGAATGGGCGGCTCTCCAGAAAGTGTCTTTCCCTTGTTTATTGTGCACACCTGCTCTTCTCTTCAATCTGTCGTATTGCAGAATATCACTGTGTTATGTGTTCTTGCATGTGTGATGTGTTATATCTAGTCTAGTGAATTTCAGGATTCAGTAAGTGTTTGCTATGCTTGTTCCGTGTTGGGACCCTTTTAGCATCAAGGACTTGTTTTGCCATAGTGCCGGATTATGCAAGCAGTTTTGGAATGAAATGGAATAAAAGTTGGAATTCAAATTTTGGACTCATTCAAACAAACACTGAAGTTATCATTTTAAAATGGCTTTTGTTTGGAATAACCTATTTTAAATATTTTTTACTTGTAAAAATTATTTTGTATATTTATATATTAATTATCTTGGAATAACATATTTTACTGTATTTTATAAATTAGGAAACTTTAGCTAAAATAATTATATAAAAATAAAATTATATTATGATAAATGATTATCCTTGGATTTTATACATTAACATCTAAACTTCAACAACTAATATTATTATTAAAAATATTGTACAACTGTATAGATCAGTGGTTCTCAACCTTTTTGAGTCCATTGTGCACAATAATATTCAAAAGCAAAGTTTTGTTTTCAAAACTTATTTTAATCTATGGTTATTCTTCTAAATTCAATTTTAGGATTCCAGAAGTTTTAAGGGCTGAGAGTTCTTCAAATTTACCACTCTTTTTAACCAATGAATTGTTTTTCAGTCATCCGTGGTTTACTAGATAAGTATTAAGCATAAGGATTTCTTTTAAAAATTTTGCAGCTTGGCATAACTAAATAAAAGGTATATTCATTATAATTATATGTTATTATTATTTTAATGCTTATTTTACCATATTTTAAATAATTTTAGTCATCTTCCGGCCCAAGTTTCTTGAGACCCCTATAGGCCCTGGCCCCCTGGATGACAACCAATAGTCGCGATGTAGTTTGGATGTGTTGCTCAATTAAATATTACGGTTAAACAAACTCTTGTCCCAAAAGAATAGATGTGTGATGTGCAGAAAATGTTTGGATTTGGATGTATCATCCTTAGTCATTCACATTAGATCCAATTAGTCCTGGATCATTTCATGAGCACACTGCTTTTTGTCCATGTCAAATAATCTTTTACTGGATGTTAAACAGTTTCTGTGCACATTTTCAGCCAAGGTTTTTGGCCTCTTTTGAAAGTTTTTCGACATTTTTGGCAGCCGAAATTTCAGTGCATCTTTAGATCAGTTTCAAGATTAATCAACTTTTCCTAGAAGGTTACAAAAGTAACAGCTAAAACTAAGGATGCTGTCCGTAACTTCACACGCTTACTGATTGGCTGGCTATTGGACAACTTGCAGACCATCATGACCCATTCCTTAATGCAAGACACAGCCTGGCATTGAAAGCTCCAAATGTTCTACAGTAAATCCAATATGTCCATATCGCAGTGGCAGGTTTCTGGAAGTGCATGACCAGAAGTGGGCTTCCCATAATCAACTAGTGACTCAAACGATTGGCCCACAATGCTCTTTTTGCCGGGAAGAGGGTGTTACGTTAACCCCAAACAAAGTGGCCTCCAAACCCGCCATCATGGGGAGTATCAGATCAACTGCTTTGCGGTAAGACATGCCTGGAAGAGTCCATGCGTAAGCTCATCGCATTGCACCGACTGGAGCTTCCCCATCACACAATGGCACAGCAGAAGAAAGGCAAACCAGAGCGTGCAAGTCTCAGGCCCAACACAAACACATCTGCGGCCAAGGAACGCACCACACACCATGCGCGTTAAGTGCTGGACGTCCTGTCGGTGAATGTGCCCACTCGATTTATTGTGCGGTCAGAGCAAAAAATGGCACAGCTTGTCCCTCTTGGACTTTTAAAGATGGGTCTGCGCGCTCCCCTTGATTGCCATTCAGCTGGAGTTCGTTTTCCGCAGACAAATGTGAAACGCTTTCTCCAATCCTGTTTCCCCGGAACATTGGCGCTGGATTTGGAAAGGCGCCATTAGAAAGATTGAGAACACAGTAATACTGTCAAAATTTGCATTGCTTTCTTCACTGGCGCACAGAGATCAGGTTCATCTGTTTCATAAAAACCACATATTATCGTGAGCTACATGTTTCCATGTATTATCTAACAACACGCCAGCACTTTTCCTGTGTTGGGTGCAAGTAGCGGCATCGGGTTACTCCTCTTTCTGTATTGGTCATTTGTAATAGTGTTTAGATTTACTTTGGTGTAAATCACTCACAGGTTCTCAAATGAATGTTCCATCTGGAGAAACCATCAGCTTTCTGTGTGCCGATAAATTTCAGTGTGGGGTGCTGCGTGTTCCCTGCTCTCTACTTCGAATCACGTAGAGGGGCAATGGAAATCTAAATAACCCATGACACAAACTGCAAAGACTTCACTCTTCTCTTGTTAAAAAAAAAAGCGGTTTCAGAAGAAAAGTTTAAGGTGGATTCTCAGAAAGCTCTTCCAAAGGCAATCAGCAGACCCTGACAAATCACGAAAGAAATGGGAAGTCATAGCACTTTATGTTCCAGAACTACTGCTTCTGGAAAGAGAACATGTAAACCTCCATATATTTATGATGTCTCCACGCTCCTGAAATTTTTAGAATTAGTGCTTGCTTCCCTTCCCTGGGTTGCTTCTCTCTCTTAAATGTGTAGTCAACCCAAAACTTGCAATCCTATCACCATTTACTGACCTTCATGTCATTTCCAAAAGTAATTTTGGGAAAAAGTTGGAAACAAAACTTTTGTTGGAACGAATTTTGGAACGGATGACTTTTCCTGTTCCCAAAAGTTTCTAGCTCCAAAAAGAACATAAGAGTAGCGTAAAAGTGATCCATACAACACTAGTGGTTTAACTTAAGTCTTCAGAAGTGATATGATGACTTTGGTGAACAGTGCAGAAATGTAAGCGTTTATTCACTCTGAAGTACCAAATCAAAAGTGAAATATCACCAAATTTCCCCTCGGTTGTTCTTGTGTCATAATCAGGGCTTGACATTATATTTTTTTGCTCACCAGCCACTGTGGATATTGGTTTTCTAAAGTTACTAGCCCCTCAGCATTTTCACTGGCCACAGTTTTGACCGATATATTATCTCAAAATTTGGCAGCAGGTTTATTAGGCTGCTGTCACTTTAAGACGTGACGCACGGATCCATTATACTGTTACACATGTGTTTTCCCTCAACTGTTTATGTCCACTCAAAACATAACTGACTGTGTTACGTAAATACTCGCCAAGACTGGTATTTTTACATTATTTTGTGTGTAAAGTGCAATAAGCAGTGAAAAAGAACTCAATTTACCACTGAGAAGCGGATTTTTGTGCGTGCAATTTGGGTGTGAGCACAAAATCTGCGGGAATGAGTGAAATTATGCGCAATATGCGCAATCCTACACTGACATTCAAGCCCTGTAACACCAACAATATTCATCAAGAGCAAATGAAACGAGTGAGTGAGGGGAGGCGGGTTTGTGTGTCAGTCACTGTTGGAGAGATGAGAGAGAGAGAGAAAGCACAGCTGGGATCGTGTATCTATTTTGCGGATTTTTGACAACATTACATTGCACCTAGTTTATTATTTCACAGGGTGTCCGCGGGGTCTTAAAAAGTATTAAAAGTTGATAAATCAATTGAGAGAAAATTGAGGCCCTTAAAAAGTATTTAAGATTTTAGGTGTGCTCCTAAATTTTCTGCTTGCACTCCTAAAATTTTCAGTAAGGGGATACAGTGCTAGTAAAAAAAGTTAGTCTGGAGCCCTGATAGCGCAGGTCGCTTTATGCCCGGTTGTTAAACAACATTGTTGACTAATGGGGAAATGCAAGTTTTCGTGCAAATGGTTTGAGGATAAGGAGTTGGAACTATGGCTGAGGGCCGTCTCTGGGAATAACCGTTAGGGTGTACTGCTCTGTGTGTTGGAAGGCGATTAGCGTAGCCTCAATGGGGATCAACACTGTCCGGTCTCACATGCTAAGTGCTAGCCACAAAGCCACTATGGGACGCAAAATGCAGGTCTCTATCACGCATTTCTGTGCAACAACCCCGTCTCTACCAACCAACCATTCTCTTGTGCTTTGATCCCACCCTTCTGAATTATGTTGAGTTATCACAAACTAAGACTGTTTAGTTGTGCTACCTTTCAATCAATATATAGTAAATATAATATACACTCACCTAAAGGATTATTAGGAACACCTGTTCAATTTCTCATTAATGCAATTATCTAATCAACCAATCACATGGCAGTTGCTTCAATGCATTTAGGGGTGTGGTCCTGGTCAAGACAATCTCCTGAACTTCAAACTGAATGTCAGAATGGGAAAGAAAGGTGATTTAAGCAATTTTGAGCGTGGCATGGTTGTTGGTGCCAGACGGGCCGGTCTGAGTATTTCACAATCTGCTCAGTTACTGGGATTTTCACGCACAACCATTTCTAGAGTTTACAAAGAATGGTGTGAAAAGGGAAAAACATCCAGTATGTGGCAGTCCTGTGGGCGAAAATGCCTTGTTGATGCTAGAGGTCAGAGGAGAATGGGCCGACTGATTCAAGCTGATAGAAGAGCAACTTTGACTGAAATAACCACTCATTACAACCGAGGTATGCAGCAAAGCATTTGTGAAGCCACAACACACACAACCTTGAGGCGGATGGGCTACAACAGCAGAAGACCCCACCGGGTACCACTCATCTCCACTACAAATAGGAAAAAGAGGCTACAATTTGCACGAGCTCACCAAAATTGGACAGTTGAAGACTGGAAAAATTTTGCCTGGTCTGATGAGTCTCGCTTTCTGTTGAGACATTCAGATGGTAGAGTCAGAATTTGGCGTAAACAGAATGAGAACATGGATCCATCATGCCTTGTTACCACTGTGCAGGCTGGTGGTGGTGGTGTAATGGTGTGGGGGATGTTTTCTTGGCACACTTTAGGCCCCTTAGTGCCAATTGGGCATCGTTTAAATGCCACGGCCTACCTGAGCATTGTTTCTGACCATGTCCATCCCTTTATGACCACCATGTACCCATCCTCTGATGGCTACTTCCAGCAGGATAATGCACCATGTCACAAAGCTCGAATCATTTCAAATTGGTTTCTTGAACATGACAATGAGTTTACTGTACTAAAATGGCCCCCACAGTCACCAGATCTCAACCCAATAGAGCATCTTTGGGATGTGGTGGAACAGGAGCTTCGTGCCCTGGATGTGCATCCCACAAATCTTCATCAACTGCAAGATGCTATCCTTTCAGCACCTTGTTGAATCAATGCCACGTAGAATTAAGGCAGTTCTGAAGGCGTATAATATATATAATATAATATAATTAGCGTCGTTAATTAACTGGTTAAAACTTAAAGTGGCGATGAGGTCTTAAAATATATGGAAAGAATCTTAAAAAAGGCCTTAAAAGGTATTAAATTTAACTCCATGATTCTTGTTTCAGATGCCGTTTTAAAAGACTACAATTGAAAAATGTATATTGTATATAAAATTCAACCCGCCAAAGTGGCTAGTTGGAGTGACTGCGTTGTAAATTATTATTTTTTTTTGTTTTTGGGTGAACTGCCCCTTTAATTGGACTAAACAGGTGTGCTATTCCATTCATAATGAATAATGTGCCCCCTTTCCACCGACATGGTACCGGAGGCAGTGCCCAGTCTGGGCTCATTCCGGATGTTTCCACCAAAGGCAAGGCTGGAAAAATTGGACCCTTAAACCAGCTGGTGTCGAACCAGGAACCACTAACGTCAGTTGTGGGGAGGTGGTATAATCGCCTTGCCATAAAGTTTTCAGCAGGTCATTTGTAACAGGCATAGCTGTTATAGATATGGGCTGGTAAACGAAAGGTTGTAGGTTCAAACTTTAGATAGAATGTCTAATCGATTACTTAAAATCCAAATGCAAAATAATAAATGCAAATGTAAAACAAGTGGGAAATCCCAAAGGGTCAAGCAGTGAATTTTCCATGTAATTATTGGCAGCATAAAGTAAGTGTTGAGACGTGTATTATGGGACAGTACGTCATTGGCTCCTTTGAATACTTTCATGTCTTAGGTCATACTGGCCATTTCCTAATTTCCAGACTCTTAAGTGTACTTTGTGCCATTGACCAAGAGTTATTCAAGTTCTCCATTAGCACACAGTGGTAGACAATAAGAAACCCTGATTTTGTACTGAGCACATTTCAGTTTGATGAGTATAATATCAACATGAAAGTCTCTCCTTTACCTTTAAAATCTGTTTTTAAGAAATAACAAGTTCTAAAATCATGATTTGTCAGCCTATTTTTGTTTTGGGGTCAATTTCTGGATAAATAATGGGCCTTCACGGTTGCATAAAAGTCTCCACAGGAAGCCAAGAAGTTGAAACGTGTATATGTTCATCTCTGAGACGTCCTCTGACATGCTCTAAAATGTTATGCTCCTGGGATATTCCTACACCTCACTGATCCCCTGCAAAGTAGCTGAAGATGCACATTCAGAGGCTTACAGCAA
Source organism: Rhinogobio ventralis (assembly GCA_039654625.1). Taxonomy (NCBI): domain Eukaryota; kingdom Metazoa; phylum Chordata; class Actinopteri; order Cypriniformes; family Gobionidae; genus Rhinogobio; species Rhinogobio ventralis. Next base: position 22,107,344 of record CM077216.1, read on the forward strand.
AGTTTGACCTTTCCAAAGACTCTTCTTGGTGAACTAGAAGGTTGAAACCTCATATGCTTATTTCAGCACAGCCCTCTGACACTCACCTAGAGTATTTATTAATGTTGAAAATCATTTCGAATTGAGTTCACTGAATAGACTCCATTGTGTGAATAAAATAGGAAAATGTTGACCAGTGAGTAAGTCTATAGCCATTAGCACAGAGAAAAAGAAACATGCTTTTGGGCTAAAGACATTTACAGTAAATGTGATTAGTTTATCCACCATGAAAGACCTTCCTTCCAACTTTTTCCTCCTTGAAAAGTATTAAGAAATCACTTGATTTGGAGTCAACTTTGAAAAAACAACACTGTTGTTATGTAATGATTTACATTAATCAGTTTGTAATGATTAAACATGTTGGGAATTGGGTACATATGTATGTACACCGATCAGGCATAACATTATGACCACCTTCCTAATATTGTGTTGGTCCCACTTTTGCTGCCAAAACAGCCCTGACCCATCGAGGCATGGACTCCACTAGACCCCTGAAGGTGTGCTGTGGTATCTGGCACCAAGATGTTAGCAGCAGATCCTTTAAGTCCTGTAAATTGCAAGGTGGGGCCTCCATAGATCGGACTTTGTTCATCACATCCCACAGGCCACCTTCTTCCATTGCTCCATGGTCCAGCACTGATGCTCATGTTCCCACTGTTGGCGCTTTCGGTGGTGGACAGGGGTCAGCATGGGCACCCTGACTGTGGCTATGCAGCCCCATACGCAACAAACTGCGATGCACTGTGTATTCTGACACCTTTCTATCAGAACCACCATTAACTTCTTGTTTTTTACTTCAAAACTGATGTGAGTTATGCACAATGTGTTCAAAAATGTTCAGTTGTTAAATAACATTTTAAGTTGTTTAAATGAATTTTTATATGTCAGGTGGTACAACCAAATAGTTGTATATACTGTGGTTGTACCACCTGACATGGAAGTTGTACCAATACCCATATTTCAAATGAACAGTTTTTTACCAGTATCAGTACCAGTATTTTTACCAGTCCTCTGGATGATGCGATATCATACTGTTATTATAATAAAAGATCCATGTTTGCAGTTGTGCCACCCTGATATTTGAGAATATACTGTACAAAAGTATATGTTTATATGAAAGGTTTTAAACCTAAAAGGATGCCATAGTTTTATACGCACGTCATATTATTGACCCATATAAGTATATAAACTACTGTTCAAATGTTTGGGGTCAGTAAGATTTTTTTTATTCAGCAAGGATGCATTAAATTGATTAAAAGTGACAGTAAAATATATTTATAATGTTACTAAATATTTCTATTTCAAATAAATAGTGTTCTTTTGAACATAATATTTTAAAAAAAAGTGTTACTATTACTATTAAGCAGCACAACTGTTTTAAGCATTGATAATAATCATAAATGTTTCTTTTCAGCAAATCATCATATTAGAATGATTTCTGAAGGATCATGTGAAGGACACTGAAGACTGGAGTAATGATGCTAAAAACACAGCTTTACATCACTGGAAAAAATTACATTTCAAAATATATAAAATAGAAAACAGTTAAATTGTGATAATATGTAAAAATATTACTGATTTTACAATATTTAAAATTTTCAAACACATTAAACATATTAACTGGCGCTAAACAATAGTGTACAAATCATGTTTATGGTGCTTTTTTTTCAGTTTTGTTTTATGGAAAAGTAAAGTTGTTTCAGAGGCAGAGAAAGTTATTCTATGGAGGAAAAAAAAAACTTTTTTTTCTTTCTTTAGCATAACTGATGAATTGTTCACTATAACACCAGGGGCATTTATTAAGAAAGTACATAGGATCACTTTTGATTTCATGTCGAGAATTATTTGGATGCCACCACGAGTAGTAATTCAACCAGAAGATATTTTCATCCCCTCTGTATCCCAGTCCATCCCTCTGAGAATGAAGTTATGCCTGTTGCCGTTTCCCACACAGAAATACCTGACCCATTCAGCATATCTGCAGCTTTTAACGCCTCATATCTCATCTGCACATCTAGAAGCTTCCAAAAAATTATAAATCATCTCATTGGACCAGCCGCAAAGTACTTTCTCCCCATCTAGCCAGGTTGTTTATCCCAGAAAGAATCTGCGAGAGAGAAAAAAAAAACGAGACGAAGAACGGGAAAAAATTGTTTATAGAAGCAGCTAATACTATTTTCCCTCAGATGTTTTTGTGTTGTTACATTAATAGTCCTCCATACGCCTGGGATCACAGACCTAGGGTAATGGCCAGGAACAGAGAAGTGTTGCCGTAGCAACAGGGGAGCCGAGAAGGTCATCGAGGGTCAGACAGTCAGTGGAACACTTGAGGGACAATAAAATAAATCATATCGCCTCCAGAGAAGTGTCTGATTTAAAACACTTTAACCAAGCATTGAGAATGTCTGGAAAATGAAAAGAAATGGTGAGAGGAGGGCAGCTGCTGCGTGTTAGTCTGTAATGAGATCGTCTCTGTGGCCCTTCTACTCCTGTGCTCCATTGCAGAATGGAAAAAGGCCTTTTAATCTTCCTGAAGAGGCCCCTGCTCTCGCCTGCTTTTTCATGTGGCTGTGCGCGTGCGGGCCTGCAATATTTTCACAGTTTCATCTTTCCTTTTTTCTCTCGACCCTTCCTTTCACTGGAACAATTGGTTTGAGTTGGGTAAACTTAAATTAAGCAAATTAGTTTAATCAAATGACCTTTTATGAGTATTCAGAACTTTTTTTTTTTTGAGGTCACAAAACTGACACATTTTAAGTCATCTGGAATTGTTTCATTGTTTTAAGTTTTGTGAACTTCTTTTAATTTAGACAAACTTAAATTGAACAGAAACTGGGCTGGGATTTCTGTATCCCAGCATGCTTTGCCATGACATTTAAAAGGGTGAGTAAATGTTAAAATTATATAATGTTTTTTTTTTTGTGCAAGATAAATGTTAAGTGGGAGATTTAGTAGTGTGTAATGTGTGTTTAGAAGTGTTTCTGTTATGTGTTTTTTTTGGAAGGTTATGCTGACAAGATGAAAACGTTATTAAAATTATCGGAAATTACTAAAAATGCTGTATTATGCATGCCAGACAAGTCATTTTTTGTAAAGAAAAACTTTGCGCCTGCGCAAATACGTATTCATACACGCTTAATCCTTACGTGCATGACGTCACCGTTCTCACATATTCAAGTTTTTTTTTAAACCTGTGCGGATGAGCAGCCGGAACGTGATGAGAGTTTTCTGTTTTGGTTGAAAGTGGTGTCGTGTAAGTGGCCTCAAAGTAAATAACTAATGATTATTTATATATATTTATAACCGAAATTAATCAATCAAAAACTTACTTTAGCTGAACAATAACTTTTTTCTAGAGCTGATGTACAGCCAAAACAATCTCTTTTCTATTAAGTTCCTATTATCACTTTAAAGCTGCTTCAAAAATAATCTATATTGTAAAAAGCGCTATACACTCACCTAAAGGATTATTAGGAACACCATACTAATACTGTGTTTGACCCCCTTTCGCCTTCAGAACTGCCTTAATTCTACGTGCCATTGATTCAACAAGGTGCTGAAAGCATTCTTTAGAAATGTTGGCCCATATTGATAGGATAGCATCTTGCAGTTGATGGAGATTTGTGGGATGCACATCCAGGGCACGAACCTCCCGTTCCACCACATCCCAAAGATGCTCTATTGGGTTGAGATCTGGTGACTGTGGGGGCCATTTTAGTACAGTGAACTCATTGTCATGTTCAAGAAACCAATTTGAAATGATTCGAGCTTTGTGACATGGTGCATTATCCTGCTGGAAGTAGCCATCAGAGGATGGGTACATGGTGGTCATAAAGGGATGGACATGGTCAGAAACAATGCTCAGGTAGGCCGTGGCATTTAAAACGATGCCCAATTGGCACTAAGGGGCCTAAAGTGTGCCAAGAAAACATCCCCCACACCATTACACCACCACCACCAGCCTGCACAGTGGTAACAAGGCATGATGGATCCATGTTCTCATTCTGTTTACGCCAAATTCTGACTCTACCATCTGAATGTCTCAACAGAAATCGAAACTCATCAGACCAGGCAACATTTTTCCAGTCTTCAACTGTCCAATTTTGGTGAGCTCGTGCAAATTGTAGCCTCTTTTTCCTATTTGTAGTGGAGATGAGTGGTACCCGGTGGGGTCTTCTGCTGTTGTAGCCCATCCGCCTCAAGGTTGTGCGTGTTGTGGCTTCACAAATGCTTTGCTGCATACCTCGGTTGTAACGAGTGGTTATTTCAGTCAAAGTTGCTCTTCTATCAGCTTGAATCAGTCGGCCCATTCTCCTCTGACCTCTAGCATCAACAAGGCATTTTCGCCCACAGGACTGCCGCATACTGGATGTTTTTCCCTTTTCACACCATTCTTTGTAAACTCTAGAAATGGTTGTGCGTGAAAATCCCAGTAACTGAGCAGATTGTGAAATACTCAGACCGGCCCGTCTGGCACCAACAACCATGCCATGCTCAAAATTGCTTAAATCACCTTTCTTTCCTATTCTGACATTCAGTTTGGAGTTCAGGAGATTGTCTTGACCAGGACCACACCCCTAAATGCATTGAAGCAACTGCCATGTGATTGGTTGATTAGATAATTGCATTAATGAGAAATTGAACAGGTGTTCCTAATAATCCTTTAGGTGAGTGTATAAATGAAGGTGACGACTTGAGTGGAGCATGAGCTTGGTTTGAGAACAGATATATGTTAATTTATTTTATATTGCTGTACTCTTTCAGCAATTGTTATGCTGTGCTAATGTTATCAAAGCATTGCATTACAAATTAGCAAGTTAGCTTTTACTGAATAAGCTAGTTAAAGCTAGCCTAGTTTCCACTACTAAAAACATTTAAGTTGAGATGACATAATCATTTTAAGTTAAATATATGAATTAGCTTACTCACATATTTCAAGTTGATTCATTAAAATGTATGAGTACATCTGAAAATCTGCCAGTTCTGCTTACTTAAACTTTGAATTTCTTAACTTAAAAAAATTGATACAACTGAGTTTTGCCAACTTTTTCGGGTTTACAGTATATCTGCATTGGAATTTGATTATTTTAATTAATTCTCAAAAAAACATTTATTTTTATTTTTAAATAAATAACTTTTTCACAGTTTTTGTGTGGAAATTGGGTTGCTGTTTGGGTAATACGTTTCCTGTTGCATTAAGTCACAATGAAATCAAAATCGACAATAATTATTATAAATGATTTATCTGTGTACATCATTATAAAAAAAGAAAAGAAAAGTGGCCTCGTAATCTTTAATCAAAGTAACTTCCTCTCCATCTTGCAGCAACATCTCTTCTCTTCTCTGATGACGTGTTTACTGGACAAACCTGTTACTCACATGAGATCCACCAATAGTAAACCACAACCATTTAACCAATTCCCTATGGACAAAATCAAGTCCCAACAAAAAAGTCGAGTGGCCCTATCAAAGACCCGGCGCAATGTGGCGCCAGGCACACCACAAGTGTTTTTTTGCTAGTTTCAGCCCGACACAGTAATAATTTTTACGTCCAGCGGCACGTTGTTTAAATAGCAAATGCACTCAGCCCATCTGTTCACCCATGGGTGTGCTGGTCTGAAAACGAGGTGTGTTCAGGCGCATTATTGGTGCGTTGCTATTTTGAGGCAACTGAAAACGACGCCCATGACGCCATTAACCAACAAAAACCTGGTCTAAAGTCAATGCCGCAATATTTTTTTTTGTTATTTAAAGAGCGCGTTAGTAATATGTGCCTATAGGCAGGTACACAACGTGGTTACACAACGCGTATACACACACACAGGGACGCACAGCAGCACACAAGCATTTTTTAAATATGAAAAATGAAAGGATTCAAATGTAAAAGATTATTATTGTGTACATAAATATAAAAATGCCTACATGTCATAAGAATTACCTATTTGCAGTAATGACGAATGAAATTGGCTAATTATTTGACCAATCGTGCCAACACACATGTATTTAAACTAACTCGTCAGGTTGAGGGTGTCTATATTCCGCCATGTAAATAGTGAATCCGCCATGGTGCAAGCGCAACTCTGATTGGTTTATTGCACGTTACGCTCAAAACACACTCATTAAGAGACTAGGTACAACCCTTTTAGACCAGTCGCTGGGCGCATCGACCATTTTTCAGTCGTTAAATTGCACTTGTGTTGTGCGCTTTAGACCATGCGCTCAGATCATTAAAATAGGGCCCATTATTTATGATTAGGAGTTTAGAAAAAATTAAATGTGGTTTATTTTTTTACTTTTGGTTAGGTTAGAGGTTCAAAGAAGACAAAAACTGGAAATTGCTTTCTGTTCAGAATCATAATTCACTCTCAGTAGCTGGCATTTAACATTCAGACTGTAGGGTCAGAGTTTATGTCTGGTATTTCCTATCACAATGAAAAACGTACAGAATTGAGGGGCACAGACTGAATGTTCCACATTATTACCTGGTAAAGAAAACAGGGAGGAACCGAGCCGGTCACAGTGAACGGCCGTGCTAATAGTGACGTGAAGACAAAACAGGAAAGTCTCTGACGACGTTTTATTAGTAAGAAGTATAAACTTTATGGGACGTTTGCTCTGAGGCCACATTATTGAATTCAAAACTTGAGCTTCCTGAGTTCCTCTTTTTCTCTGCAGGGATATTAGATGATCCTGTAGAAGTAATTCAATAAGAGTAAGTTTAACCCTTTCATTTGCGAGGGTGTAATATGTTGGTTTTGTGTGCTACTGTGCATGTCAGATGCTATTAGACTTGATGATCATATGGGGCTGATTTGGTTGGAAATAATGACTGTTGTTTATGCACATATTAGCTTTAAATGCTGGTCAAAAGTAGTTCTTTAGTTATTCTCCTCATCCAAGACCAAGTGTGACTAAGTTCCTTATAGAGTTCCTAGAGTTATAGAGTTCCCTCCTGGAATGAAAGACTCTATATGAACCGTAACTGACCTCGAAAAGCAATTCATGGTGACTGAATTGGTAAAGTGAGTATGTGTGGTATTCATTCAAGTTCATTTTTGAAGATTTTGGGGAAAAATGAAGGTAGATTGAAAGCACGTTGGGACAACAGCCTGGATCCGGAAAATGTTGAATTTGTCAGTGAAAACATGTGTGAGATGGTGAGAAGGTTTCTGGAGCTCACGACGGGGGATGCCGTCCAAGCCAGGGACTTTGGGAGGAATTATATCAAGCATACCGTTCCACGTGTCACAGATTATTGTTGTTGAAGTGATCCTTGATTTTAAAGGGTGCAGAAGGCACTAGTGTTTTTATGCTGGTGAAATGGTTAGTCTGAGCACTGAGATAGGAGCAGTGTGTGGATCATAGTTTTCAGTGAAAAGCTGGTGGCTGAAGGCATGTGTATGATGAATGATACAAATCTTTATTGACATATGGAAGCGAACATCTTTCAGTAAGCAGAAAGCGACAGGAGTAAACAAAACCAGTTCTCTTTGCATCACATAAATCCGGGACTTTAAAATGGACTCAAATTTTTTTTTAGTCCTCTTCAATTGCAAATTGAAGTCTCAAACCGCTTTACATTCACACTCTTATTTAATAATAATGACAATAATAATAATAATACAGATAAAATATAATTACTATTGTAATATTACTATTGCATTGTAAAAGAAAAATCGAATTTATAAATATAATAATGATAATAATAATAAAAATAATTGATGTTCCCATTCAGTCGGTCACTTCCGACGCCACGTCAGAGACCGACGAATAGGAATCTCGCTAGCGAGAGCCAATCTACTTTGAGTGTAACTAAACGAGCCAATGGACATTGGCATGCAATGATTGCACCAGCTGCTCATGCCACGCAGCGCAGGTATAAATGAGGTACAGGTGCTTGCATCAAATCAGCTTTTTGTTTCAGAGCCCAGTGGTGGATGGTTTGTCCTGAAATCACTCTCTACAAAGCAGTGGAACTGACTGAGCCTGCCTTTTGGCAGTAGATCTCTTCAGTCGGTGTTGGTGTGACGGCACAGCCGCGGGTCGTGTGGTATTTTTACTGTCTCTCTTTTTGTTTGTAAGAGCAAAACACAAAACACACAGCTGTTCTCACAGCTGGTTTGGTGCGCTAAGTGGAGAGCGCTAAAAAGCCGTTCTTATGGCTGGTAAGAGAGCACCTTTGTGTGAGAGAGCGTGCATGTCAGGCTGCACTACTACCCTGACTGTGACACCGCGACCGTTCCCCCTGCATGCTTCAGCACCAAGGAGAGCATCCTTCTAAAAGAGCTACACAGATAGAGCTTGCGTCTTTTTCAAGATGACATTCTATCTGTGTGTTTCTGGATGCTGTGGTTATCTGTCACCGAGGGATGGTCACCAGCGCTGTATCTCGTGTTTGGGCGTTCAGCACGCTGAGGCAGAGTTGGTGGATGATTCATGTTCCCACTGCATGACCATCTTGGAGTTGCGGTCGAGACTCAATCTCGCAAGTCCCCACGCCTCTGCCTAGATCTAACCCTCCACAGAGGGTTACTTCTGGCAGTAGCGTGGGTGATTTGAGGATGACAGTGAGTGCGCTTCCCCCGCACTTCGCAGCCAGTAGAGCTGCCATCGGAACATGGTGGGCCACCCACAAGGTGTGGACCATCCGTATTCAGACTCCACTCCGCCGCCGGCAGTGCCTCAGCCTGCTCGTTGCCGAGGGTGACCGCCTGCATCTGCCTTCGCTCCCACGCCGCAGGAGCAGCCTCCACCTAAGCGGCATCAAGGAGCCTTGCGTAAGCAGGCCGCCCTGCCCGTCCAGGCCCCACCAAGAGGGGCGGCTCGAGGATGCAGCCAGGCCTCCTCACGTACCCTCTGCCCACTAGTGGAATCAGTTAAGTGTTGCACAGCACACTCACACCCCGCTGCGGGCCCCCTCCACGAGACAGTCGCCCCAGCCCGGTACCTGCATTCCACCATACTCACACTGGGTACGCCATTGGTCCCTTTGGTCCCGCTTGTACGGTCTCTGCGAGCCTAGCTAGCGCTCCCCAGTCCGTCTCGCTGGCTCACTCGGACCATGAGGCTTGGCTATGCGATTCAGTTCGCCGGTGTCCCCGCAGGTTCATGGGCGTCTGCTTCATTTCGGTGAACGCCACAGATGACCATGTCCTGTGTGCGGAGATCGCAGTCCTACTGGCAGAGGACGTGATAGAGCCGGTCCCTCCAGCCGATATGAAGACAGGGTTTTACAGCCCGTACTTCATTGTACCCAAGAAAACTGGTGGGTTACAGCCAACCTTGGACCTGCGAGTTCTGAATCTGAGTCTTCACAAGCTACCGTTCAAGATGCTCATGCAGAAATGCATTTTCAAATGCATCCGTCCCTGAGATTGGTTTGCAGCGATCGACCTGAAGGACGCATACTTTCATGTCTCGATTCTTCCTCGACACAGGCCATTTCTGTGCCTTGCGTTCGAGGGTGGAGCATATCAGTACAAAGTCCTGCCCTTCGGGCCGTCCCTGTCCCACCTGTCTTCACGAAAGTTGCGGAGGCCATGAGAGAGGCCCTTGTGGCCATGAGAGAACAGGGCGTTTACATTCTATCTCGACGACTGGCTCATTCTAGCACAGTCCAGGGATCAGTGCTCAGACACCTCAGCCAGTTGGGTCTTCGGGTCAACTGGGAAAAGAGCAAACTCGCCCCCGTGCAAAGGATCTCTTTTCTCGGTATCGAGTTGGATTCGGTCAAACAGATGGCACGTCTCACAGAAGAGCGTGTCCAGCCGATGCTGAACAGCTTGAACACGTTTCAAGGCAGGATGGCTGTCCCACTGAAACAATTTCAGAGGCTCCTGGTGCATATGGTGACCGCGGCAGCAGTAACACCCCTCGGTCTGCTTCATATAAGACCACTTCCGCATTGGCTTCATGGCCGAGTCCTGAGATGGGTGTGGCAGCGCAGCACTCACCGGGTGAGTTTCACACTGGCCTGTCGCCAAACCTTCAGCCTGTGGTCAGACCCTTCAGGTGCAGGTCGACCTGTTTGCCTCCCCAGAAATGTCCCACTGCCAGTGATTTTATTCACTGACCGAGGGAACACTCGGCAATGAGGCACTCGTGCACAGCTGGCCCCGGGGCCTGGGCAAATATGTGTTTCCCCCAGTGAGCCTACTTGCACAAACCCTGTGCAAAGTCAGGGAGGATGAGGAGCAGGTCCTGTTGGTAACGCCGTACTGGCCAAACCGGGCTTGGTTCCCAGAGCTAATGCTCCTCGCAACAGCCCCTCCCCGGCAGATTCCTCTGAGGAAGGACCTTCTGACTCAGAGATGGGGCACCCTGTGGCACCCACGTCCAGACCTCTGGAAACTTCATGTCTGGTCTCTGGACGGGATGCGAAGGGTTCTAGGTGACTTACCCCAAGAGGTAGTTAACACCATTTCTTCGGCACGAGCACTGTCTACAAGAACCTGCTCGCCGAGAAGACCCCCGAAGATGCTGATCGTGTCTGTACTTTCCTTCCTGCAGCAAGGGTTGGAGCGTAGGCTGTCTCCCTCCACCCTCAAGGTCTATGTTGCTGCAATATCTGCTTATCATGACCATGTGGAAGGGAAGCACGACCTGGTCGTCAGGTTCCTCAGGGGGACGAGATGGTTAAATCCTCCTCGACCTCCCTTTGTACCCTCTTGGGATCTTGCTCTGGTGCTCCGAGTAATTCAGAATTCCCCACTCGAGCCTCTGCAGTCGGTAGAGCTAAAGATTCTGTCTATGAAGACTTTGCTGCTGGCTGCACTGGCCTCTATCAAGAGGGCAGGGGACCTGCAGGCATTTTTGGTCAATGAATCGTGCCTAGAGTTTCGGCCGGGTGACACCCACATGGTATTGAGACCCCAGCCTGGCTATGTGCCGAAGGTTCCTACCAATCCCTTCAGGGACCAGGAGGTGAATCAACAAGCGCTGCCCCCGGAGGAGGCAGGCACAGCCCTGGCTTTGCTCGGTCCCGGGTCATGCAGAAAAGCAGTGATGGACTTCTCTGTGTGAACAGGGCACTGGAAGGGGGCAGAGGCCATGGCGCTTTGGTAGGGATTCCTATTCATCAGTCTCTGACGTGGTGTTGGAAGTGATCGACGGAATGGAAATGTCAAGGGAACCCTTGTTCCCTGAAGGAGGGAACGGAGACGCCACGTCCCGTCACCATGTCCTCTGTACCCTGCTGGGGTGCCAGTTCACCTACTCGACTCCTCAGCAAAAAAACTGACCCCGCTCTGTGATTTTATGTGGCCTACCACTTCATGGCTGAGTTGCTGTTGTTCCAAAAAAACTTCTACTTTGCTATAATAATACTAACAGTTGACCGTGGAATATTTAGTAGTGAGGAAATTTCACGAATTGACTTATTGCACAGGTGGCAACGATACCACACTTGAATTTACTGAGCTCCTGAGAGCGACCCATTCTTTTACAAATGTTTGTAGAAGCGTCTGCATGCCTAGGTGCTTGATTTTATACACTTGTGGCCATGGAAGTGATTGGAACACCTGAATTCAATGTTTTGGAGAGGTGTCCCAATACTTTTGGCAATATAGTCTATTTTTTTTGTAATATTACCGTTGTATTGTAAAATAAAAAATATTATTATTAAATATGATATTTTTTTTATTTTACAGTACTGTACTTTACAGTAGTATTATGAACATTTTGGATCCAAGAAGTAGCCAAATAGAGTTTAGCTGCTGTAGTTGTCATTCAAGCCTGACAAAGTCACTTTTGACAGTTGTCCAGTATACTAAAAATACCCAAAAACTACTATTTCCAGTACCGTAACATTTTGCTATCCACTGCATTCTTTGCTAACATCCCGCAGTGTTTCAAGATTCTGTGCAAAACTACAGTAGTCCCAAAAAGAAACAAAAAAACACTTGTAATGAGCCCCGAGAGGCCCCTCCACCTGCACCATCCACTATTTTGTATCAATCTTCTCAGAGTAACATTCAAACCAAACTCACAACTGTTGCTGAATAACAATTATAGTCAACATGGAATCAAGATAGACCTAATTGGATGCTCCTGGATATTTTGCAACAAAGGCTCATTGGAAAAAAACGTGCCTCAAGCTACATTTTTGCAAAACTCCAAAAAGGTATATATCAATAAATAAAAATCACAGAATTTTCCAGCTGAAATGAACACTAGAGGCAGTACTTGTATTCCTTTTCTCACAAATTGTGATCACATGGGCAGATTATCCATTAATAAAAACATATTTTACCATTTTACAAAGCACATTTACCATAGTGCATTACTTATAAAGTTATATATCTTAAGCGTTTACATCACATATTCATTTCCATATGTATGGCTTTTCTGATCTGGAAAACTTGCTTGGCAGCTCACCTGGTACAGCATTGCACTTGCGAGGCAGACACTTGGGTATGAGTCCCATGAAACACGGGTTAAAAGAGCTCAAAGACTTGAAGAAAGACTTGTTTTATCTCAAACAAGCTTCTGTTAACACTATCGGTTAGGCTTAGTGTAAAGCCGCGTTTCCACCAAAATTACCTGGAACTATTTGTCCCAGGAACTTTTTTTCCCAGGAACTTTTTTCCAGGACCTGTTGCTGTCTGTGTTTCCATCGTGGTCTAAAGTACCGTAAAGATTAGGCACGGAGGATTAGGAACTTTCCAGTTCCCACTGGATTTCGTCCTCTTAATATAAGCTTAATAAAGCCTCGTCGTAAGTACCTCGTCGTCTGTCCATCAGTCGTATTTTTTAAACTCCGTTGTTGATTCGAATAGCAAACAACTCTTACTACGCGTACCGCAATAGACGTTTAAAAATGGTGGTTGAGATAAAATGCCGCGTGGAGTCAACCAATCAGCATGTTAAGCGCCCATATCCCACCCCCAAGAGTTCTACCCGAAAGACTCAGGAGGCAAAAAAAACTTTTAAATAAGATTTATTTACAATTTGTTTACATATCAGATCAGATAGTTAAAATGATAAAGTTCTTTGGCGTAGGCCCCGTCCATAGTCCGAATCCGGAGGGTAACGGATGCTTGCAGTTCCTGCCTGAAGAAGAAGGCAGGAGCGGAGCCTACCCTCGATGTATGGACAGGGACCGACCTGGTGGTGGTGGGGAGGATGGGGATGAACGCCAGCGTCAGTATCTGCGAACGTAGTAATGGGTGGGAATAGAACTTATATACTACAGAAGACGAATAATGATTGGATAGCTAGATAATTAGTGAATGGAGTCTTCCAGGTAGAACTACGCTAGAGCTTCCATTTCCTGAACTTTGAAAAAGTACTACCTCGCGAGCAGGGACTTTCTGAGGGGGACATTTTTACCCGGAACTCCATTTAGATCCCGGTTCCTGTGGTCGAAGCGCACTGAGTACCACCCCAAAGTCCCTAGTTCCCGGGGAAAGTTCCAGCGGTGGAAACGCGGCTTAAGTGGTACTGTACATAATAGATCATTAACCTTTTAGCGCCACTCACCAGAAATAAAAATGTTCTGAACTGCTGCGATACATACAACAACCAATGTAATAAAACGCTGCCAGATTTATGTTCATCTGTTTCAGACAATACTGAACACACTTTTAGCACCACTCACTGAAAATGTAGCTTTGAAAGTGTTGCAAAATGTATAAGAGGCTACGTAATATCATTTTACAGAAATGTCGCCACAGGCACGTTTTTCCAATAAGCCTGGGTTGTTATATTGTGCATGATTCATCGCTTCATAGTGTCCTTTTTCCACCAGGACAGAGTTCAAATCTAGTCCCCATAACTATTAGAGTTTCTGTATCTTATTTTTTTTTTTGAGGGTTTTGTATCGTATTCAATGTGATGACTCAGTGCTGTTATAAAATCTTTAACCAGTGCTGGACGGCGTCCTCTTGTCCGTGAGCTATCAATGTCATTAGCTTCATTTAATCTAATTTGAAGCCGTTTGTTTGAGTTAGACCTGGGTATGTGGAAGAAAAATATTTGAAAGGATAACAAGTAGCCTGCTGTCTACGCTCGGTTATATTTTGGACACAGCACAGGCACACACAGCCACCCACACATTCACTAATACTCACATTAACCCCAACATTTTATCACATGCACATTTGCATACGAAGGCCACGATGGTTGTCCAGTCAGTTGCTGATATATTTTTTTTAAAATTCTAATTACAATTTATAAATTGTACAATTTGCAATTTATATAAATACAATTAACACAGACTCACCAAAATTAGACAATAGAAGATTGGAAAAATTATGCCTTGTCTGATGTATTTGAAGAAATAATACCTTTATTCTGCATGGATGCATTAAATTGATCAAAAGTGGCAGCAAAGACATTTATAATGTTACAAAAGATTTCCATAAAAATTTTAAGCAGCAACTGTTTTCAATATTGATAATAATTAGAAATGTTTCTTGAGCAGCAAATCATCATATTAGAATGATTTCTGAAGGATCATGTGACACTGAAGACTGGAGTAATGATGCTGAAAATTCAGCTTTACCATCACAGGAATAAAATATATATTTAAAAAGAAAACAGTTATTTTAAATTGTAATATTTCACATTATTACTGTTTTTACTTTATTTTGATTAAATACAGACTTTTTTAATAATTCAATGATTTTTTTTAAAATGATTTTGAAAGAATAATCTTCTTTCAAAAACATTAAAAAATCTTTCTGAACCCAGGTTTTTGAATGATAGTGCATGCACATAAAAATAGAACGGAAACATATGCAAGTAGCATCTGAAATCTGTTTTAGAGTTCTGCAGAGTAGAAGTATGTTGTTACAGTAGTATACATTGACAGCATGGGACTAAACGGTTAAGTCAGAGTTAGGACCCCCAAGGCCTACTAACCTTATTATAGGTACATACTGCACGATAATTACACTGTGTTTATCAGCTGATCACATTACATAAAGCACAGCAGTTATATGTTCAAGAGCAGAACTGCTCTGTTGTAATTCATTCTGTATATTTCCTGGCAAACAACTGTACACATCTAGACTGGGTAAACCCAGCCTGATCTGCCGGCGATTTGATTTCGCCCTGCAACTCAGTCTGGAAACCTGTACATTCATTTCTACTGCTTCTGTTACACTTTTGCGGGAACCAATCACAGACTGGCTTATCCACCTGGCACGCTATTGGCGGGTTTAACATGATGACGGATAGAGAAGCGATGGGTCGTTGCCCGTTGATCACACCTCTTGTGGTCTGACTGGTTGAAGGACTATCCAATTGCGTACAGAGTCATTTGAATTATGCTCGTTTATCACGCCTCTTGTGGTCTGACTGGTTGAAGGACTATCCAATTGCATACAGAGTCATTTGAATTATGCTCGTTTATCACGCCTCTTGTGGTCTGATTGGTTGAAGGACTATCCAATTGCGTACAGAGTCATTTGAATTATGCTTGTTTATCACGCCTCTTGTGCAGTAAAAAATACATAGCAGACTCCCCAGACCAATGTTCAATCTTAAATTGAGCTTGGTCTGGTGATAGCCAGGCAAGTACACATCCTCAGTGATACCTAATAACCAAGTACTTTGAAACTATAGCTTCGCATGTTACTAGCTTTGTGTCATTTCAATTAGTTAAACAGTAAAGTTGCTGTTTTGAAAAATTAGCTTTACAAGCTAACAAAAACATCTTCATAGATTGTAGGAGTAGATCTGTAGTAATCAGAGCAGCGTTTTGTTTTTGCACAAAAAACAAATAATAATAGTAAATAAAAATATTTTTTAAAATTTTAACTCAAATATTTCTATGTTTGTGAACGGCAGAATTTGACGGCATTAAATGCTTTGCTGGGAAAGTGCGCAGTGGCCAGCCAATGAGGAACAAAGCGCATTTATCAAAGCACTGTCTTTGTTTATGAGTTTTAAAAACATCCAAACATCTAAAGTCATTGAAATCTTTTTGATTTCACAGGCTGCTTTTGATGCGAAAACATTTGTATTTGTAAAATATGTAAATAATAATATTTTACCTTTGACAGACAGGGAAAATAAATAGGCTGAAAATGAGCTCTAGAGCCTGTAAGTTTTATTTGTATTTTATTTTCATGTGCTTGTTTTTGTCTTGTTCTAGTTCTGATTACTTTTATCTCAATTGGTAGAGAAGGTCATGGGTTCAATTCCCAGGCTAAGCGAAGTTGAATGTGCTTTGTCACTTTTGATAAAAGCATCTTCGAAAATGAAGAATTGAAAATGACTCCTATTTCTTACCTATTTGTTTTTTGGTAACCAAAATATTCAAAATCTTCAGTGCCAGTATCTTCTCTTCTGTCTTATATTTTCCTTCACCTTGTCTGGCCTCACATTCTTGTGTAACAGAAATACACTTCTTTCTGTTGATACAATATTTCTGAGGAGCTGTGTGTGTGTCTGGAGTGAGATTGGTAATATGAGGATGTGGGTCTGCAGCAGAACAGTGTTTAGTTTGAGAGGCGTGAACTTCCCTGTAAGCTTCCCTGGAAACTATTCCAGAGCAATCAGATGTCACTGAGATATTGATCTAAAAAATCCCTGATTCATTTCAATTGTGCATACCTAATTTTTCTTCCTTTTTTATGACCTTCTCTGTTGCCATGCAAGACTGCAACCGAGTACGGCTGTCACTTTTATGAAAAAATCCTGTTTGATTTCATTGAAGTGTTCATTGAATCGATTGTAAAATCGATTTTCCATGTCTAAAGACGTTTCCATTTTCAACGCCAAATATAGGCCAATCCACGGACAACTAACAGGCATTAGGAAGTTTCGTGCACAATGATAAACAGGAGTGCAACATTCTCGAAAAACAATAAGCAGAGTGGACTGCCATAACATCAATGAAAAACATTACTGCAGGCTTAAACATGGCTGTGTTTATGATTTAAAAATGTCAAACAAATTTCGCCTACGTAGGCGATTGTAGCCCATGAAAAGACGTTGAAAATAAAACTTAAAATTCACTGAAGGACTAGCCTACATTGAACATGAAGTTCGTGTAGGATAAACGCGCAGGGCTGCGACATTCTCCAAATCAGACAGTGGACTAGAAACATCTGTCGCAGTCTACAACAGGGCTGCATTTATGATTTAGGCTATTCAAACTTATTTTACGATTCAATCCATTATAAACAACTGTTCAAAAATGAAACTTTAAATGGACTTACTTGAGAACAGGCCATGTGTTTTTTTAATTGAACGTAACCGACACTTAGGCTAGGCAGGCGTATGCAAATAAGGCTAGGCCTATTACAAATTATTGGACAGGAAAACAAGTCGATCAACATTTTCGGGGTCCAAAGCAGAGCGTTTTTTATTCACTATATGTCCAGCTGTTGAGAAGACGCGCTCCGACTGCACTGATGTCCCAGGGACACTCAGGTACTTCATTGCCAGCTGCGCATGGTGGGGGTATTTTAGCTTTCGCAACGCCTACTGCACTTTAAGAATTTTTTATTTTCTTTTTCTGCTTGTTTGTGAGTTTTGTTACATCTATCTTTTTATTTGTTTAATTTGTTTAAAATTAATAGTGTACATATTTGGTTAAAATCGATTCCCTATTTTCGTTTTCGAAACTTGTGTTGGTTGGTCCGATTGATTGTGCAATCGATTTTCGAACGTAAAGTGACAGCCCTACAACCGAGCCTGACTCTTCCATTGTGTTATGTGCTGAACTTTGGTTTGTATGTTGTACGCTACATAACCTATTAAAATAATAAACAGGCTTTAGACGAGCAGAATTTAATGTTTTAGATCAGGACTACTCAACTTTGGAAAGCTCAGGGACCAAAGTAGTGCCGGTTGCTTTTTGAAACCCATATTTCTTCTGTAATTGGACATATTTTGTGATGTATGGTGATATATGGACGTACACCGATCAAGCATAACATTATGACCACCTTCCTAATATTGTGTTGGTCCCCCTTTTGCTGCCAAAATGGGCCTGACCGGCGAGTTATGGACTCCACTAGACCCCTGAAGGTGTGCTGTGGTATCTGACACCAAGATGTTAGCAGCAGATCCTTTAAGTTCTGTAAGTTATGAGGTGGGGCCTCCATGGATCGGACTTGTTCAGCACATCAGCACGTCCGATTGAGATCTGGGGAATTTGGAGGCCAAGTCAACACCTCAAACTCGTTGTTGTGCTCCTCAAACCATTCCTGAACCATTTTTGCTTTGTGGCAGGGTGCATTATCCTGCTGAAAGAGGCCACAGCCACCAGAGAATACCGTTTCCATGAAAGGGTGTACATGGTCTGCAACAATGCTTAGGTAGGTGGTACGTGTCAAAGTAACATCCACATGGATGGCAGGACCCAAGGTTTCCAGCAGAACATTGCCCAAAGCATCACACTGCCTCCGCCGGTTTGCCTTCTTCCCATAGTGCATCCTGGTGCCGTGTGTTCCCCAGGTATGCGACGCACGCACATGTGATGTAAAAGAAAACGTGATTCATCAGACCAGGCCACCTTCTTCCATTGCTCCGTGGTCCAGTTTTGATGCTCACATGCTCACTTTTGCCGCTGTCAGCGGTGGACAGGGGTCAGTATGGGCACCCTGATTGGTCTGCGGCTATGCAGCCCCATACGCAACAAACTGTGTTGCACTGTGTATTCTGGCAGCCTTCGCTCCCCACGTGCATCAATGAGTCTTGGCCGCCCATGATCCTGTCGACCGGTTCACCACTGTTCCTTCCTTGGACCACTTTTGATAGATACTGACCACTGCAGACCGGGAACACCCCACAAGAGCTGCAGTTTTGGAGATGCTCTGACCCAGTCGTCTAGCCATCACGATTTGGCCCTTGTCAAACTCGCTCAAATCCTTACGCTTGTCCATTTTCCTGCTTCTAACACATCAACTTTGAGGACAAAATGTTTATAAAATGACTGATTATATACACATTGTGAACACGTGTAGTGAACATACTCTTTTTTCAGTTTACAGATATGAATCAGTTTGTTTGGTTAAAATACACATTCACTGATTTATATATAATTGGGAAGTCTGATTCATTTTAGTGATTATTTTTGACAGTACTGTATAAAAGAATCTGTTCAGTATGATTCAGTGATTCATTTAAATGAATAGTTCACCCTAAAATTGTCATCATTTACTCACATACTGCACATGTCATTGAAAACCTGTATGACTAACTATTTTTTTGTTTTGAAGAATGTTTAGCTGTTTGTGTCCAAGTCGATGGCCTCCGATGTTTGGTTCCCAACATTCTTCAAAATATTATTATATTACAGAATATTTAGTTAGATTCTGTTGTTTGTAACTCTAGATCACTATGTAGCAAACCACTTTACCAAAGTGGAGCTTGACTAGTTTAACTGCTTTAAATTTTTAGTAGCATAAAAGTTTTAGCTCACTCTTTCAGAGTGCCGTTACAATAACTCAATAGCCTCCTGTGCTCTTACATAAGCATGCACAAATCAACTTATATTCTATGTCTACCCTTTTTTCTATCTTTATCAATCTATCTATCACAAACACACTTTCTTTCAAATCCCCAACATCCTTAACCTCTGCAGGCATATTACCCTGCCGAACACATTCATTCTCACTCTCAGGCCCTGATACAAGTCCGCAGGGAAGTGTGCTTGAACTGCGAGAATGTTAACACTCATTTAAGCCCGTTGCTATCTGCTACTATCAGACATTACTCAAGAGGTGCAGACAACTGAGAAAAAGCTCTCTGGAGTCTGAAGGCCTGATGGTGTTTGAGGTTAGGGTGTAATCTGAGACTCTTTTTGAAAAGGTCAGAGCTTCTGAGGTGTTGATAGCCGAATAAAAGAGCCGTGGAGGCTTTAAGAAGAGACAGTGCTCATGCTGCACAGAGCTGGATGGTGCTTCATGGTATTGAGGTCAGGGTTTGGGCAGGGCATAATCTAACAGTATAACCTGTTTCACATCGCTCACATAGCAGCGTAACTGCAAGTGATTTCTGGGTTGGTAAGTATTTTTAACAACGGTCATAAATTGTGTGAGAAAAATGTGATCAGAAATGAGCCACTGAGAATTATTATAAACATGATCATCATAAAATGTATTAAATATAATTAAATCAATTATTTATTACTTTATTTATCATTCAAAATTTTGGGATAAGATTTAAAATAAATAAATAAATGTTACAAAAAATGTCTCAGCAAATCATCATATCAGAATGATTTCTGAAGGATCATGTGACACTGACACTTTCAGTAATGATGCTGAAAATTCAGTTTTGACATCACAGTAATAAATTACATTTTAAAATATTAAAAACAGTTATTTTAAATTATAATAATATTTCACAATATTACAGTTTATATATATATATAATTTGTATATATATACAAATTGTGGTTCATGCACTATACACACATATGTTTTATTTTTGGGTAATTATAAATGTGTATCGAATTAAACGTTCAAAATGCTTTTTGTGTAGTTCATTATACTTATCATATACACTCACCTAAAGGATTATTAGGAACACCATACTAATACTGTGTTTGACCCCCTTTCGCCTTCAGAACTGCCTTAATTCTACGTGGCATTGATTCAACAAGGTGCTGAAAGGACCTGATATCCTGACAAAGGAATTGATAGGATAGCATCTTGCAGTTGATGGAGATTTGTGGGATGCACATCCAGGGCACGAAGCTCCCGTTCCACCACATCCCAAAGATGCTCTATTGGGTTGAGATCTGGTGACTGTGGATGGGTACATGGTGGTCATAAAGGGATGGACATGGTCAGAAACAATGCTCAGGTAGGCCGTGGCATTTAAACGATGCCCAATTGGCACTAAGGGGCCTAAAGTGTGCCAAGAAAACATCCCCCACACCATTACACCACCACCACCAGCCTGCACAGTGGTAACAAGGCATGATGGATCCATGTTCTCATTCTGTTTACGTCAAATTCTGACTCTACCATCTGAATGTCTCAACAGAAATCGAGACTCATCAGACCAGGCAACATTTTTCCAGTCTTCAACTGTCCAATTTTGGTGAGCTCGTGCAAATTGTAGCCTCTTTTTCCTATTTGTAGTGGAGATGAGTGGTACCCGGTGGGGTCTTCTGCTGTTGTAGCCCATCCGCCTCAAGGTTGTGCGTGTTGTGGCTTCACAAATGCTTTGCTGCATACCTCGGTTGTAACGAGTGGTTATTTCAGTCAAAGTTGCTCTTCTATCAGCTTGAATCAGTTGGCCCATTCTCCTCTGACCTCTAGCATCAACAAGGCATTTTCGCCCACAGGACTGCCGCATATTGGATGTTTTTCCCTTTTCACACCATTCTTTGTAAACTCTAGAAATGGTTGTGCGTGAAAATCCCAGTAACTGAGCAGATTGTGAAATACTCAGACCGGCCCGTCTGGCACCAACAACCATGCCACGCTCAAAATTGCTTAAATCACCTTTCTTTCCCATTCTGACATTCAGTTTGGAGTTCAGGAGATTGTCTTGACCAGGACCACACCCCTAAATGCATTGAAACAACTGCCATGTGATTGGTTGATTGGATAATTGCATTAATGAGAAATTGAACAGGTGTTCCTAATAATCCCTTAGGTGAGTGTATACTTATTTTTAAAGTTTATTTTGAGGCTTAAATAAATTACATGTAACTCATACATGTAATTTTTTTACATTCAGCTGTCGCAAATTTGTTGACTATTAATAATCAAGTCCTTTTTTCTTTTCTTTTTCTTTTTTTTTTTTTTACCAGTAAAGCAGTTATTTTGATGCGCACAGTAGTTTTTATTGTCTCTTATAAAAATGTTTTTTTTATTTAAACCCATGAAAATCCAGATCCTGTTGTAAATAACATCACTTTTAAAGCTGTTGTTCTGTTATTCCTATTAAAATCTAATCTATTAAAATTTGTATCTAATTAATTACATGATGTGCCGATTAATTAATGGAATTCATCACAAATCAAATTTGTCTGAGAAATCACCCCCAAAAGATCATTTAAAGTCATTATTGTGTTAAATGAGAAAAGCATCAAATAGACATTACAAAAAGTAGTTTTACAAATTATTTTTTATTTGATTCAACATATTATTATTATTGCACTTTTAGGCTACAACAGCCATGTTTTTTTTTTGTTTTTGTTTTTCCAGAACCTGCATCTGAATTGGTATTTAGATTTTTTATTTACAAACCAAATCAGTTTGGTTACCAACATTCTTCAAAATATCTTCTTTTATGTTCTGCAAAAGAAAGAAAGTAATACAGGTTTGAAACTGGACAAGTGTGAGTAAATGTAAATAAAAAATTATTTTCATTTTTGGGCAAACTATCCCCAAAATAAGAAATTATTTACTTAATGGAATAATTTTCTAAAAAAATAAAAAATAAAAAATAAACCTAAAACTGCCAGTAGTAACGGTGGCGGTAACTGTCTAAATGAGTAAGTCATTGAGTCATTCATTCATTCGTTTGATTAGTTCAAACGGCTGATTTATTCAGGAATGAAGTAAATTGGTGTGTTCGACTTAAATACAGAGCTGCTCTGTATATATATACTGCAAATACTATACAATACTGCTCTCTAATCGATTTCACGATACTTTGATGTCATAACCGATCGGCCTAAAGTGCCTTTTGGACTAAATAATAAAGTAGAAAAAGCTAAAGCTTGTCATTCATATTTTGAATCTGAAGTGAGTGTGTTATCACACCATACTATAAAAGACACAGGAGGTAGAATCTGCCAATCTGCCAACAGCTGGTAAAAAACATTTTATGTCAAAGGTATCCTTTGCAAATCTCCAAGCACAAACCTGTCTAGGAAAGGAAATAGCATGAGCGATGACTCATTAGACAGCATTACTTTTTCCATTGCTCAGGGATCTGCGTTTTCTTCTCCGTACACCAGGTGATACATCTTTGCGGGTTGGCCTTTGGATACAGGCGGTTTCCAAAGGACAGCCCTGCCAAAAAAGTCCAGGTTTGTGATGTCCATGGCGCTCAGTATTTGTTGAGACTGGGTCAGAGAGGTGCTGATTCAAGCCTGTGGTAAATCCTGAGGCTGCACTTTTGTGCCATTCACCTACTGTCCTGTGAAGTCAAGTCAAGTCAACTTTATTTATATATCGCTTTTTACAATACCGATTGTTTTAAAGCAGCTTCACAGTGTTAAACAGGAAAACAATGCAACAGATTTTGAATCGGCTGTACAGCCGCTCTGGAGAAAACGGTGATGTTATCCAGCTCATTTCAATTATCATATAGTGTCAATGCGGGCAGATCAGTAATATAGTTGATATAGTTAATTTAGTTTAGTAATTGAATTTATTTGGATATTTAGTTGAAAATTTAGTGTCCCCAACTGAGCAAGCCAAGCCAAAGGCGAAAACCAAAGGGACCAAAAGGAACCAAAACTCCATCAGGTGGCATACTTGTCCGTCAGGTGGCATAAGTGTCCGTCTATCCTCGCTTAAACTTGTGGAGAGAAAAAGAACGTTCTAAAAGAAAATGTGGATTTAAAGGTGTTGGACACTTATGTCCCAGGAATTCTTTAAACCTATTTTTTTTTAAAAAAATGATATCTCTTTAATTTCATTAAAAAAATTACTTTTAAATTAAATTTAACTTAATAAAATAAGTTACGTTAAAAATAAAATTAGTTGTTTTAATTGAACTTTTAATATATATATTTTTAAAGCCTTTGGGAACTTTTATCCATGCCTTATAATTTTTCAAATTCATTTTTATTTTTTACAAACTTACGCCGGTTTCACACTGCACGCACAAGCAGAGCAGTTGCAGCGCGCGCCCATTGTGCTTTCACACTGGCAGCGTTTGTGCTGAACCGCGGCTTGTGCATTGCAAATACAGACAAATATTGTCAATTCTGTCACCTTTTCTGTTGTTCTCCTCCGACCCCTGTCTGTCTCGTGCTTTGATTTACAATGGGCAGCATATATCTGCTGCAAATGCGACCGTGTTCCCCTCTGTCCAAAACACATATGCATATAACATACTGTATATAGGTAGTTTACATGATAAAAGTAACCTTAAAGTTAAGATATGCCTCTAGTTTTAATCACTTAAATGGGCCTTTGAAGTTTGGGCAAAAACTTCTGGCAGTGATGTGTTTTTGTGTATTTTATTTATTTTTTTCACAGCGCTGGATGTCATATAGTGATGGTGAAACACACACTTCACTACATGATTTCATGGTGAAATTTGTTATTTTTCATGTTAATCAGGTCAATAATCAGGTCAATTTTGATCAAGAACTATGCACTGTGGCTTTAATTCAGCAAAAATAGACTCTGTGCCGAAACGATCGCGGCACTGCCGCTTCTGCTCTACTCCTGAGACGTGCTGCCGCGCCACCTCTGCATGCGGTGTGAATGCTCTAATCTGTTAACATGGGCGCCAAAAAAATATACGCGCTGCTTACACTCTACTAACGCATGCAGTGTGAAACCGGCCTTAACAACTCCATCATAAAAAATACAATTAAATAATACATTTTTTACATTTTACATTATTTTTGCATGTTTTGTGGGAATTCACTAATCTCACTAATTATATATTTTAACTCTGAAGAGACATGGCCAAATCAAACCTTTTCATGAATACATCAGGAAGTAAATGTGTAAAAATATTAACTTAAACTTAATTACTTAATACTTAACTTAACTTAAATATTCTAGAAAGAAGTGTGTGGTTATGACACAAAGGATAGTCTATTCTCTCCATTCCCTGCCTAAAATATAAGCATATAGTTGGGCATGGGATGCTGATGTACAGTACTGGCCAAAAGTGATGTCCAGAGGGGACATTTGTTTTTACATGGCATGGGAAAATTTTGTATCGTTTGGGCACATTTTTGTGATTTTTGGTCAAACTGTTTAGAAGTTATACACAAAAAAGTATTTTTTCATCTCCTGACTACTAGGTGGCGCTGCCCGAAACGATTCTCGGACATCCTGTAGAATTTAACCAATCAGATGATGACTTAAAAACTCCTGAAGTGTTTCCAGATAAGTGTGCCATATGCATCAGACGTTCAGCCAATGGTCTGTGGGCAGGACATCTGAGGCTGAGACTAAGTCTCTACCTTCCCTGCTGAAAATATAAGCATATAGTTGGGCATGGGATGCTGATGTACAGTAGTGGGCAAAAGTGATGTCTGGAGGGAACATTTGTTTTTACATGGCATGGGAAAATTGGGTATCGTCAAACTGTCCAACTGTTTAGAAGTTATACACAAAAAAAGTCATTTTTCATATCTCCTGACCACTAGGTGGCACTGTGCCGAAACTGTCCAGGTACACTCAAGTCATGGTTGTCATAACACACACCAAGTTTGGTCTGAATACAGTTAATCATTTCAGAGATATAGCCTCACGTCCACTTTGACATGCTATTCGTAGAATTAATTTGTGAGTTATTTACTTATTCCATGGGGTTTTTTTTGTCGAAAGATGATCAGGTTCGATTTTCATGAAAAGTTAGTTCGAAAAAGTAGGTTGACGGAAGACGGAAAATGACATTGAATAGTCATCAAATGCATGAATCGTCTTGAGCTAATAAATGTTTCTAGCCCTTATGGTTTAAAAGTTATTAGCATAAACATGAGTGCAAATTTGGACAATTGGTGGCGCTAGACAGATAGAGTTAGAGACTTCAAAATCTCTGTGGTTAATGTACAGACGGTCCTCTATCTGTGTGCCAAATTAAAAAGTCTTATTTTTACTTATGAGAGGTCTTAAATTTCAGATGACACTTTGGCTTAGACATATCTAAATCCAAAGTATACAAATGAGTAGGTAAAGTAATAAATAAATGTACTGAATAAGCAACTAAACAAATTCTAAATACTGAATATATTTTATATGACATTCTCTGATGACCTGAATAGCTGAGGACCTTCATAGGGTAAAAGCATCATTCTTTTGAAAAAACGTAACCGTTTCCAGTTTATCTGCCAAACCTCCTTAATAAATGATAGCATAAATAAGAGTCAACTTTAAGGAGAGCAAGTCAGTTCACGCCAGTTATGCAGATGTCAGACAGAAAGGATGAGCAACCGCTCCAGATCTTTTGCTGAGAAATGAACATTAATAGTGTAACAGAAGTTCAATCCTACAACCTTAGATTCTGAACCACTGACACTCATCTATAATCAATGTTTGTATCCAAACTACTTGAGTGTGAGTGATCAGTAAATTGGTGAGCTCAGAATGCAATATGTAGTACATTCTGTCACGCCTATGTGTTTTTATCATTAATGGTGTGTGAGTCAGCCGGCACTGGGGAGGTTGTGTGTGTTTAGTGACTATCTTTACCCAGCGGAGTTGCTTCATTCACAAAAAAATGCTGCTCTTCTGACCTAGTTCTTGGCAATGATGTTTAATTTTGCCCTTGTGCACATTTTTGGACTGACTGTCTGTTTGGCTCAAGATTAAGAAGCTGTTTTTTAAACACGAAGTGTGTGAGAGTCTCCGGATCTAAGCTGTCCTTCAGAAAACGTCCGGCTTTCTCACAGTCTTGCGGAGTTACATGAGAACGAAGTATTTTGACAACAACAGGGAATCTGGGTCACAGAGTTTGAGCGACTAGTAGGCCAGTGCATAGTCAGCGCGACGGGGTCTGTCATTAAAAGAAAGGTTTCTTTTCATTGTAAATCAGGCTTTTATTTTCTCCTCTGTCATTTAAGGAATATAGACTCTCTTGCAGTGATTTACAAATGAACTTCCTGCACTCGTCTTCATCTCAGATTTAAGTGGTGTTCCAAAACCTAGTGAGCTCTCTTACTGGCTATTGCCTACATGGACAACTGCCTTCTAACTGACATGGAACCTATAAAGTGAGTAGCTGCATCCAAAATCACACTAAATTTGAAGAACTTGCTTCTCAAAAAGTAAGTTCTAGAAGTATGCAGGTGTTCATATACAATCTGCCATATTGGCATTGTAATGTGGCCTACAATGTTAGACGTACAAACTTTTATCAGTGTTTTTCATTTATTAATCCCAAAAATAAAAAAAGGAAAAACTAACTAAACCCTAAAACAACTTTTTTTAGTTAATGATCTGCAAGACTGGGGCTTTATTAGTGCTGTTCATTGATTCGAGTAAATGTTTTGACATTTGGGTATAAAGTGTTTTAATTCTACAATATATGGTGTAAAAATGTCTGAGTGCTGCCCTCTTAAGGTTGAACGGTGGCTACTGCAGTTGAATTTTCCTATTGGACGTTGTAGGTCATCGTGGCGTATGGTGGTTCTTCCAGCGGCTCTCTACCCACGCCCCTGGCACGAGCTCACCACGCCTTAAGAAATGTTTCCCCGCAACCCGCATTGATCACATGATAACATGGCTTCACTCCAGTATGAACTCTCAAGTTACATGAAATAGAAACATTATGAATGAAACTTACTTGACACTTACTATCAACATTCTAATGAAGAAA
The DNA here is from genome assembly GCA_039654625.1 of Rhinogobio ventralis. NCBI lineage: Eukaryota > Metazoa > Chordata > Actinopteri > Cypriniformes > Gobionidae > Rhinogobio > Rhinogobio ventralis. The sequence goes on from CM077216.1 coordinate 22,134,815, forward strand.
ATACGGTTAAATAATGCAGTTGTCAGTACACGTCAGGCTTTTCTTGCGATATTTTTGCCGCCCGTCATGTACAGACAGATACTTTTCATACCTGAAATGCGTTTTCAAACCTTGACACGCAAGTGGTTACCGTGGTAACGAACAACAATACCATAATGTGCTGCCTATTGATTCAGTTAATTTGAATAAAAATACATTGCATGTAAAGTTATCTGATCTATTTTTAGTGGCATTCAGTATAAGGATTTGACTGTTCATAGATTAGGTCAGTGGTTCCATTCTCTCTTGCGCTGCTGCTTCGCTAGCATCGTCAGCATCGGGAGTTAAGACCGCAGTTTGAGCCAGCGGCCCTGGCCCTGTGTCCACAGACAATTCACCCTCCTCCACTTCAGGTGAAGGTGGGGGAGAAAAGTCCTCTACTTCGACTGACCGCTCTTGCAAAGCTACTGGCGTCACTTCCAGTCATTCTCCATCTTTGCGAGTCTGACAGCTGTCAATCAATCCGTGACTGCGGGTCTCAGGTGCACGCCCCCTGTTCAGCCCCGCCCTCGGTTCGTCCCCTCTGTCTCCACTTTTCCAGCCTTTTTTAAATATTGCTAGTGGGTGGAGTTAGGCTCTGATCAGCGGTTGAGTTACCCTTTAAAACACATGCCAATTTTTAGACATTTTCTGTTGGTTCCAGTGGTCGCGTTAACCAAACATTTTCGGTTTTCCGTCATTGTCATTTTGACAGATTACGCTAAGGGTGATACAGATTTCGGTAAGAAATGATGTTCATTCATGTGTATTTCGTTCTGTAATGTAGTAAAGAAGAAGGGATGATCACTTTCACTCGCGCTTCTCTTCACTTGAACTGAGGTGCTACAGTGATCTCTCGCGCTACATTAAAGAGTGCCAAAACGTATTTATAGTTTGAATTTTGTGATAAAATGGACAGAATTTGAAAGCTGAGACTTTGTTTCATATAAAAAACACAGCAAAGCACAAAGCTTATAGCGATTTATTGGGCAAACATTCATAATGAAACCTGAAAAATGAGCTTCTCTACATAAAAAAATAAATGCATTATCTAGCCTATATGCTTGTGCTGTAAGTTTATGAATAAAAATGAAAATGTGAACAAAATCAGAATCTATTATATGGCCTATGAAAATTTTTACAACCCTGTCCGTCAAAATAACAGACAATGCGGAAGTGTAACGTGACCTCTGGTTGGTTCCATTTGGTTTTGAAACATCTTAATGCCATTTTCATAAAAAGTCTGTTTAACCCTCTGGTGCGCTTTTGTAAAAAAAAAAATACCGAAAAATCGTAAATTTTTTACTTCATCGGAATGGTACGAAACTTAGTGAAGGTTTTGGCACTTGCTATGTGAACACACACACACACACACACACACACAAATCATGGACATGATTCGAAAAGGTTAAATGGTTCTGAAAAAAATAGTCACACTTGTACTCCTGGAGTATTTGTACACTTGGAAATAAATGGGAGACGAATTTCATCTAGTGGAAACTTTTGGCACTGCGCCCAAACAAAATCTTACTGAAAGCTCATTTTTTGAGATATCAAGCTCACATTTGGAGCACAACTTGTTTATATTCATGGCTTTGGTTTTCTTGCAGTTTTAGAGTAAAATGTGTTTTTGAAAAAATATATATATATAGTATTTCATATAAAAATTGAAAATAGTATTTTTGTGCAGTTTTCATAACATAACGTAGTTCACTTTTTTAAACTTTTTTTCACTTCAGAAATATATTGCCAAGTAGCAGTCAGTGCACCAACGCATTCAGGATGTACGACTGATTAAGTTGGAAATTTTATTTTCAGGTCCATTCTCAAAAAGTGAATAAATGGATTATAACTACAGCATTCATTTGAAATAAAAAAAAAATCTGTAATTTTGGACCGACACGTGATGACCGCCAGAGGGTTAATGGCTAAAAATGTCATGTGGTATAGCCATCAAGTAAAAATTAATCATATATTTTCCATACACCTTGAATACGTGTACACATTGTACACATCTTTTTTTAACAATTTGACTAATTATTAATTGAATTATTCAAGTTTTTTGGGAAGGTTTTACAACATGAACTAACCTCTTCTTGTGATGAAAATGTCACATTATTTGAAATTTTAAGACTTCTTGACCTTTTAAAAAAAGTGCACATGTCAGTGAATAAACCCAGAATTAGCATCACCCTGGTTCCCTTGACAAAAACCCAATAGGAGTTTTCCATTAGCTTTTGGATTATTACAGAAAATAATCTTTGAGACCAACAACAGTTCTTTTATTCTTTCATGCACGTTTTGTTCATCATGATAATCTTCAAAAAACACATTGACTTCAGGACGATGAAACTGAAAGAGCTAAAAAAAAGATTTTTTACGAAAATACATCATCCTTGCAGCTCCCTATTAACCCTTTTAATAGACATTTTTCTTGACTTGTCCGCCATCTTGGATTTATGTCTGTGTTTTTCGCAATGCATTCTAAATTTTCCCTGATGCCATTGAATGAATGAAATCATGATGAAACCGATTTTGCTCGTGAAGTTTCACAGAGCAATGGTAAATGTGGCCACACATTAAGAGAGCAACGTAATGTTGCTGCCTACACTTTTGGCTTCATGTCGAGAACAGAACTATTAACCTCAATCAGCATATATTTAATAAAAGATGCAAATGAGTGAGGAAATGAGGCATAGACATGCAGTCCATTCAATGGGCTGTATTGTTATTTACCTTGTTGTCGATCATTTAACATTGCAAATTCGTTTTTTCCAGTGAAAATTGAGGCCTTAAGACAGTACAAGCTATTGAATGGGCTGCACATCTATCCCTCAAAGCGTTGTTTTCATTTGCACATGAAATACGCCCCGTGATGCCTTTGTAAGCTCATTTAATCAAAACCAGATCCAAGATTATCATGTTGACCAATCTCAGATTCCCCACCGAACCTGTCGTTCTTCATCTAGGGACCTTGGACCATGAATAAACAAAGCAATTTAGTGCAAACGTTTGAGTTCTTGGGATAAGACCTTGGAAAAAGCCTCTGAAAGCTGAGGGGTTGAGCGAATGACAGTGTGAGTGATAATGCATGTCTCTCAAAGTGACACGGCTGGATGATGGTGTTCAGAGGCTCTGCAGTGAGTTAAGAAAGATTAAAGAAGTCAAAACAATTCAGAGGGTATTAAGACCCTTCTGGAATCCTCCGAAATTCTCCGTCCTTTAAACAATAAGTGGAAACAGTTTATCAGAGACATTTTTCATACAAGCTGCGCTAATGGATGGACCTTAACCGTGACCTGGAAAAGAATCAGCGTGTGACGTTTTTGATTTGGCATATGATTGTCAGCCCACATCTGCACAGTACAGTTGGAAATGTGTCCAAAATATGCACACTTGGATTACCTTTTCTGTTGAGAATACGTTATGCAACCTGAAAGATTCACCCTCTTGGTTCAAACACAATTCCAGCAATTTGTTTTAACAGGAGCGTGAAATTGACCCCGTTTCCTTTTCTGGTTGATGTCACCGATCCAACTTTTTCCTTTCAATCACCTGGCTGCATTCTGATACATTTCCCAATCCAATGAATTCCCAATGGATAACTTCAAGTCTTGACCCACTTTTTTTCTTGTTGAGTGAAAATGCGACCGTTTGTGAACGTAAAGTTCACAATAAGTATCACTTCCTGTAACCAACAATTTGCAAGCTGTACCCAAGTCATAAATATATGGAGTTATTCAACTGACCTTTCCGCTTCCAGACAGATGTTTATACGAGCGTAATCCATAATGGATTTCTATTTGGAAAGCTGGCCAACTATTATTTTTTGTTCCAGTCATCTCTTACTGGATGTTCTGCACTTTTTTCCCAGTCTTTATCCAGACGCCCCTGACATACTGACATACAAAGTACCAAACGGGTGGAAAAAGTCTCTCGCTTGGTGGAAGTTACAAGATAGCTCAATGTTCTCAGACAGTGAGTCAGCAGAGATGACTGAAGCCTTACTCATATCTGTAAACATTTGGAATGGGTCTGTAGATCTGCCGTTGCCTTATTTGATCCTTACGGAGCCGTAATTGTATGGTGAGTAATATCTAGCTACAGGTTATGATGGATTTCTTTACAGAGTTAGCATGGGGCGAGAAAGTATGGCTGTGCAGGCAGATCCAGGTTTGTTTAACCGAACTGAGGCTCTGAGAGGATGGCTACAGGCAAGGCTGTAGTTTGTTTATGTCTGTGGCCGAAGAAAAAAAAATATTTTATTCATCTGTTTCCCAGTCCTCTACATCAGTGACTCTTTTGCTTTCAAAAAGTAGCATTCTCTTACATACTTGTGCTTTTTTGCATTTATTGCTGGATGTTTTATTATATTCATGTATTTCGTTTGACATTTATGATTCAGTTTTCTCCCTAGGGTTGAGTGAATTTGCTATTTATAAAATGTAAAACCTGTAAAGTCATGGTTTTGTCAAATAACAACCCCTATATATACTGTCACTTTTGGAGCTTTTTTTTTTATGTTTTTGAAAGAAATCTCTTATGCTCACCAAGGCTCCATTTGTTTGATTAAAAATGCAGAAAAAACTAATATTGTGGATTTTTTTTGTAATTTATAATAACTGTTTTCTATTTTAATACATTTTGAAATGCAATTTATTCATACGAAGATCATCCTACATTTTATACAATTGATTGGTGAGGAACATGAATCAGGGCAACAACCATGCCATTGGAATGCCCCTAAAATTCAAGCTATCAACGCAAAAAGACCCCTGTATGAGTTTTTGTCTAATATTTATATCATATGATAGATGATATAAATCATATATGCCTGCCTGCCATATAGTTAAGCAATATCACATGAGTGCCATTTTTGACTAAATAAGAAGTTAATAGTTATATTTTAGACACAGTATTGTTTGTTTTTGCTCAGTTTTGCCAACAAAAATATTACCTCTAAAGCTAGAGCAGAACTGTTGTGCGTCTCCGAGCAACACTCAGCGGTGATTCATTACTGAATGAATCCGCGTTTTGAGAGAATCCATTGAATGAACCAATGATTCAATGGTCCATTCATAAAGAGAGCAATTACTTAATTCCTGAATGAATCAGCCATTTGAACGAATTGAATGACTCAACGATTTGCTCATTTAGACAGTTATCGCCAGATTCGCCACCTACTGGCAGTTTTAGTTTCTTATTTAGAGTATCACTGTATTAAAACAAATAATTTCATATTTTGGGGATAGTTTGCCCAAAAAGGAAAATTAAGTTTATTTACATTTACTCATCCTCATTTAATTTAAAACCTATATGACTTTCTTTTGCAGAACATAAAAGATACACTGAACAAAATTATAAACGCAACACTTTTGTTTTTGCCCCCATTTTTCATTAACTTCTCAAAGATTTAAGACTTTTTCTATGTACACAAAAGGCCTATTTCTCTCAAATATTGTTCACAAATCTGTCTAAATCTGTGTTAGTGAGCACTTCTCCTTTGCAGATATAATCCATCCACCTCACAGGTGTGGCATATCAAGATGCGGATTAGACACCAAGTTGCTGTTGTTCCCAATTGCTTCCACTTTGTTATAATACCACTAACAGTTGACTGTGGAATATTTAGTAGTGAGGAAATTTCACGAATGGACTTATTGCACAGGTGGCAACCTATCACGGTACCACGCTTGAATTCACTTGTCCCAGTGATTATTGGACAAACTGAGCTGTTTATCTTTGCATATGTTTAACCATTAGACCTTCACTGTGTAACAATGCTGCCGAACACAAGAGGTTCGTGTTTACTTTCACATGTCTCCTGCCTCGGCCTTTTCATTCAGACTGAATAGGAGGCTGTTTGATGCTGAGTCAACACACAAGAAGCACAACAATGCATATGAATGTTCCTGTAAGGCTCAGACTTTTTTGTGCTTTCTCTTTTTCTTTAACCCTATAGGTATCAATGTGTTGTGTGGTGGACTCATGGATATTAATTAGGTTGTATACATATATATATATATATATATATCTAACATGATTTTTAACCCACTGTCCATGAATGAAGTCTATGTGCCACATTTCCACTGCCAGTTTGTAAAAAAATTAAGGTAAAAAGAAAACCGAGCTAAAACATTGAGATTACAAAACAATTCGGGGAATTCTCATTCTTCCACACACAGTATTGCGCATGATAAGTGTTTGTGGGAATTACTCTGGGAATGACTCATCAGTGAGTCATGGCAGTAAGGGGGGTGATTCCAGACAGCATGACACACGTGTTCCTTCAGTCAGTGGAGTACCACAAGGTTATATTTCAGGACCAATCAATTTCACTTGTATGTTTTTTATTAAGCCGAGTTTATCTAACCGCATCTGTGTGGCTTGAATTGCCTACAGAACGCGTTGAGAGATGCATGGTGTTCATTTTTGGCAGGAAAGCACTGAGTGAGTGATTCAAATCATTCACGTCTGAAAACCTGTAACCTGTTTGTACTCTTTTGTTTGAAGTGGTTGTTTCAGTCCAAGTGATTGTCTAGTCATCTTAGCTGGTTAATTTGATTCAGATTGTTCCCAACATTAAAAAAACATACCCCCTTGGTCATCTGTTCTTTTTTTCTGCAAAATAATCATGTACCACACGTCTCTGACTAAATGAATGTTTCAATACATTTGTTTTGCAGAAATTCCCAACCAGCAGTTTGTGACGAAACTGTCTGTCTATTCACCTATCTATCTATCTATCTATCTATCTATCTATCTATCTATCTATCTATCTATCTATCTATCTATCTATCTATCTATCTATCTGTCTGTCTGTCTGTCTGTCTATCTATCTATCTATCTGTCTGTCTGTCTGTCTGTCTGTCTGTCTGTCTATCTATCTATCTGTCTGTCTGTCTGTCTGTCTGTCTGTCTGTCTGTCTCTGTCTGTCTCTCTGTCAGTCTGTCAACCTCTATCTATCTATCTATCTATCTATCTATCTATCTATCTATCTATCTATCTATCTATCTATCTATCTATCTGTCTGTCTGTCTGTCTGTCTGTCTGTCTGTCTGTCTATCTATCTATCTATCTGTCTGTCTGTCTGTCTGTCTGTCTGTCTCTCTCTCTGTCTGTCTGTCTGTCTCTGTCAGTCTCTCTGTCAGTCTGTCAACCTCTATCTATCTATCTATCTATCTATCTATCTATCTATCTATCTATCTATCTATCTATCTATCTATCTATCTATCTATCTATCTATCTGTCTGTCTGTCTGTCTGTCTCAGCAGTTTTCATTGTCTGTCTGTTTCTGTTTACCTGTCTTTTTTTCTCTCTCTTCCTCTCCTCTACTTTTGCTGGTCTGTCTCTGTCTTTCTGTCCATCCATGTCTATTCTTTCTGTCCATCTGTCTGTCTACTTATCAGCCTATCAGTCTGTCTGGTTTTCTGTTCCTCTTTTCTGTCTTTTTGCCTGTCTCTCCTTTTATCTGTCTCTCGTCTCTCCCACTTGTCTCTCCTTCTGTCTCCATCATGCCTACATCAGATCTGTGCAGGTTTGCACCACATGTGGCTTATGCATGAACCTGCATGGGATTAAGCATGTCTTTCTGCATACTATGTGGATTACAGCACGAAACACAGAAGTATTGTGTTTCATTTTTGATCTCAGAGCTCTTTGATTTTGACTGGATTACAGCACAAGTGAAGCAGACCTCCACTATGAAGTTTTGTCCTCTTGGGTTGCCAGGTTAGGTATAATTAATCTCTAGGGCAACTGCTGTCCCAGCTTCACGTCTGTAGGAATGACAGTGCTGCACATGAACCTCTGGTCTCATAAATTCCTTCCGGAAGGCGTAAGAGTGCCTGTGGGAGGTTCAGAGCCTTAATGCCAATGTAGAATAAACAGTAAACATCGTAAAAGAAAGAATAAAGCAATAAAACCACACATTTGAATGGAAACTTTGTAAAAACTAGCACTCTTTTGTGGTATCCTCAAAAAGTGTAAAAGTGTTTTCTATTGTTGCTCAAAAGCCTTTGTATCAGGAGTTCTTTGATATTTAGATATGAGATCACATATCTGAATCATATTATTTGCAGTTGTATGTTCACTTTTTGGGCATATACAGACACTATACACACACACATTATTATGTATATGTTATATTTGTGATATAATTTTTAGTCCTTTAGTCCTGTCAAATCGATTAATGATGACTGGGTCAGAGCATCTCCAAAACTGCAGCTCTTGTGGGGTGTTCCCGGTCTGCAGTGGTCAGTATCTATCAAAAGTGGTCCAAGGAAGGGACAGTGGTGAACCGGCGACAGGCTCATTGATGCACGTGGGGAGAGAAGGCTGGCTCGTGAGGTCCAATTAAACAGACAAGCTACTGTAGCTCAAATTGCTCAAGAAGTTAACGCTGGTTCTGATAGAAAGGTGTCAGAATACACAGTGCATCGCAGTTTGTTGCGTATGGGGCTGTGGCCTCTTTCAGCAGGATAATGCACCCTGCCACAAAGAAAAAACGGTTCAGGAATGGTTTGAGGAGCTCAACAACAAGGTCATAATGTTATATATACTATGTGGAATATAATAATTTTTATTTACAAAATATTAAATGTTTCTTACATAAAGCTACACTCTGCAGAACAAATGTATGTATTATATAGCCAGAATATTTAATATATTGTGTAATATAATTTAGCTAGAATTACAAGAATATTGTGTGCTGAAATCCATATAATTTACTGTGCCAGACAGTGTGACTGTGTGATGGCACATGTGCTTCGTCTTCTCCAACCACAGCAATGAAGGCATAATGTAGGCCTCACACTCCCTTCCTCCCCTGTCAGATGTAAATTTTGTTTTCTCTGAGTAGCCGTAAGAAAGACAACATTTCTGTGAAATGACACTGTGACACCAATATTTCCAGTTACATGCCTGTCAATCAAAACCTGAAGACGTACTGATAAAAGAAAACAGAATGGGTTGACGGCAGACGTAATCACATCATCTGTAATTACATATTTTAAGTTCTTGAATGTGACTGCCTATGACAGATGACACAAGTATGTTTAACCACTTCTCATGCTCACAGACAGACGTAGAAGGAAAGATGATAGTGGAATTGGCTGACCCAAAGCCTGCCTGACCCAAAGTGTTATAATTTTAGACTCGAGCCTCTCACATGGTCTGGAACAAGGACGGCGTTTGGAAATAAACTTGGAATTTAGCTTAATTGTAGTTTACAGATTTAGGAGGGGCCAAGTGTTCAACTTCATTTTATTGCATAAATAGAGTGTGAGTATAGGCCAGAGACATGGGGTTTGGAAGCCACAAAAGGACTTTGAAAAACTTCAGAGGCAGAAAGGACGTTCTGACTTCTACTGTTTCAAAACATTATGGCGCAAAAGACAAACATTGGCTTCATAATGCATAACATACGGTTTAAAATTATACTTTAATTAATGAATGAGGTAGAAACATTATTGTCTTTCAGAATCTACAACAGCTTGCACATAAAGGAAATTAAACTGGTAAACACAGTTTGAGCAGTCAATGTCAAACTAATTATTTAGTAAAGCTAAAAGAAACCTTAAAACGTTACAACCAAGTAATATCATTTTTAACGTCATATCATATAGATTTGTCTAGAATTAGTTTCAGTTTATATAGCGCTTTATATAATACAGATTGTCTCAAAGCAGCTTCGGGAAAATAGCAGTGTTAATGTTGTAAAATGATTATGAAACATGTTCATTTTCAGCTGTAAAGCAGATCTAGCAAAGATGAATCATTCAGTAGCGTATACGTTAAAGGAATTGTTCACGGTGTCCTTATTTATTCACCATCATGTCATTCTACACCTGTCTGATGCTATTTTTGGTAGTGAAACAAATAAGAAAATTTGAACATCTTCAAGCCACTTTTCTAATAAAGACAAAAAAGACAAAAACATCATTTAAATAATAGTCCATATGACTTTTGCATTATATTCCAGGTCTTTGTGTAGAACAGACTGAAATTTAAAGTCCCAGTGAACCGGAAGTTGCAACTGATTTTATTTCAGTGCTGTGACGTATTTCCAAGGTGAAACAGAATATTGGATAGAGGGCAGGGTTTTACCATCTCTCGCTCATAGCAGACTAATGGTTGGAGGGGAGTGGTTAAGGATATTCAAACCCAAGCCGTCAAACTGCCGTCATCGGAAAGGGAACCCCATTCCAGACCAGAAGCTACTTTTCAGATTTTGATTAAAGATTACCACAGCAAACTATTTTTTTCTGTGTATTAACTTGCACGGATTAATTGTTCACCCTAAGACCTGTAATGTGTGCTAACAAAATAAATAAGATCGATTTTGATTTCATGAGGACTTTAAGATGTTAACCAACCCTCTACACTGTGAGTAAATCACTTGCATATGCAACCAAATGTCACACTAGGCGACTAAAAAAAATCCTTAATTAGCCAATGGCTAGTAAAGTGTACGATTTTAATCACCTGTGATTGAGTTAGAGACAAAAAATACGTTTAGCGCAGATATAATTTCATTGCCTGCTGAGCTTTACGCACTGTTGCTTGGCTGGGAGCGTCCTCTGTCGCTTTCTCTCACATACACTCAAGGCGTGCACATGAACAACTGACTGCACACTAGATCTAAATGCAAGGACTGCCGATGGCCAAGAGTTAACAGAACTGTAACTGTCCCGATCAGGCCAGTGCTGCATCTTCATGAAAGTTTATCATTGGAACGTGTTTTTAAGCCTCGCCAATTTAAACATTCAAGTGCAAGAAGTTCTGACAGAAAGCCGCGTCTGACAGCATGCGAATACTGAATTGAGCTCATTCACGTCTTCTTGCGCTTCAAAATGCCCGTCTTGGCGAGTATCCTAGTAAACATAGTTGGTTGTGTCTCAAGGAAACGTTAACAGTTGAGATAGAACAAGCATCTGTATCAGTATAATGGATCCGTGCATTATGTCTTAAAGTGACAGCAGCCTAATATTCATGCTGCTGTCTGTGTTTTTAATGTTAATAACAAAAAAATCATTAAGTGCTCTCGACTTAATAACTTTTGTAGCTTTAATAAGGATTCATCTATATTTAATTTATACAGTGAAGACTATGCAGTGTTATTTTACATTTGATTATTCAATTTCTGTACCTAATCTACCTAATCTGTATCTTAGATCTACCTGAAAAAACTGAAAAGCACTGTTTATCTATTTTGTGTGTTTGTTCTATTGTTCTTATTTTATTACAAACTGTTTACGTCTTTAATTTATATTTTATATTATATTTACACCGTTTTTTTTTTGTTTTTTTTTAAAGTCTAGCGAGTAAAGTAAAAATAAATACTAGCCAATGGCGACTCGAGCTTCAATGTGTCTGTAGAGGGTTGTTAACAGAATATCTTGTTCTGCTGTAGATTTCAATTCTAACATGCTTCCTTTTGATGCATTGCATCAAAGACTTTATATATAGGAAGACTGCACGCCGATTACTTTTGAACGGGAGAAAGTGCAATGCCTAATATGGCAAATATGCCTCACCTTCTAAATGAAAGAGCCAATCGTTGATTAGTAAAGTCATCGCATCACTGCAGCTGCTGTTAGAAGCTCTGGTTGCTATAGAAACAGGCAGTGTTCTGAGACGCACATTTAGGACTGCGCATTAGCTTTGTCCAGGCTGAAAAATTTTGTTTTTTGTCATAATTTGAGCGTTTAGCAACAAAATGTATGAGACAGTTGTCAGATTTCATTGGTGATTTCAAATATGAAATTTAATCGCAAGTTTGGCGAACAGTTTGGGAGAATTTGATGTTTCCCCATTCAAAGAGATAGGATGCAGATGGCCACAGAGTGAAATGTCTTGTCTTAAAGGGACTTTGATTGCATCAGGTTGGGAATCTTCAAATCTCTCTTTTTTCGTGACCAAAAGCTATTGGTGCCAAACTTATTTGTAATCAAAAGCCGTTTTTCCTCCGTTGGGGCTGAATGGTTCTAAGAACGGTAAGGAGCGCTTCCAGTTATTTTCCACTTGAGCCTGGTTTGGCACAGCACAATTACAAACCGTTCTCAGCCCAAATTCGTCAGCAACGGTCGGCTAACCTTGTCGAACCGTGCTGGTAGAATCCGTGTAGTGACGTCGCCACTCGGGATTGGTCGCTTGTCTGTTGCCTGGCTACCAATTTTTCTGTAGCTGACTAAGTGCGCTATTTGAGCGACGTAAACACAAATTAATAATAAAATTAATGAAATATGTGATTATCCTCTATAACACGATCTGTAAACTCTTGCCTTTCCAATGCAATGACTTATGCATTTATATTACATTCCAATGAGCTCCATTATCAGCCCCAGAGTGGAAAATAATACCATATCCGTACCGGCTTGGCGCCTATAGAGTATTTGATCAGTAAATACTAATTAAGATTTACTGATCAGAGTTGTAACCTTTTCCATTTTTGACAATCTGTCTCATAGTACTGCTGTTATAATGTCCGACTGATTAATGGAGGAAAATATTAATTTAAGTTCTTTTTTTCTATGTTTAAGGAGACGCTCATGGTCCTTTTCATTCAGATCTGGCTTGCAGATCGCAACGGACTGGACATCTGGAGAGCCGGCAGGATTCCCAGGTGGGCCGATCCATCTGTCTGGCATTGGTCTGATAAATAAAGATTATGTGTTTTACATTTATTTACATATTTTGTTCCGGCCATGGCAAGTTCAAAGGATCTCATTTTATGATGCATGCTGGATCCACTGTAGGAATTAACCCTTCAGCTGCTGCCATGAAATGTATGTAGCTCAATATAATGGTCTCTTCATGAGGAATTTGGCAGTTTGAAGAACTAGGTGTGCCACTTAAACATATAATTAAGGAATAAATGACCAATTTAACTCTAACCCTAAAAAAGGTGAAAATAGGTTCACCTTGTTCAATGTAACAGTAAAATAATAACAAATCACTTGACAAATAAATAGACATTTAAAACTGTTTATTTAATTGCTGTCGAAAAGCTAGCTTGGTTAAATGTAACCAAATACATTAATGTTTAGGGCTGCAACAACTAGTCAATAAAATCGATAATAATCGATAATAATCGATAATGAAAATCATCGACAACGATTCTCATTATCGATTAGTCGGGTCTGCCCTCTGTGCACACAAAACTTCCACCAGTCGCGCCAAATTACAGCAGTAATAACAGCAGTGGAAACAGTGAGCTGCTGCGGGAATGGTACGTCACATGATCCAAGCGCTCAAAACGTGAGCCTCAAGCTAAATGCATTAGTGTTTAACATACCCTGTAATGCGCTTTGACAGATGAGATATGTGTGCGTCCTCAGCGCAAAATGTTCATTTTACAGGTTATATTCTTATCTGTAAATGTTACTAATTCACACGAGTATTTCCATTTTGCATGAAAGCGCGTCCTGACAGACAGTCTGCGCTTCAAACTTCACTAAACGCATGCGCGTCATACAGACAGAACGCAGTCAAGAGGGAGACAATTAATATTAGGCACAAAAACATTCATTTAGCTGAAATATCTGCTGTTGGACGCTAAATTTAGGTTTAAAAGTCAAGTATTTTATGAGAGTAGTAACTGTAAATAGATAACGGCATGTAATTGAATATAAGACGTAAGACGTTTCTTATAGCCTATTATTTACAGGATAAAGAAATAACAGTAACAGAACACTGTGTCCATAGCGAATGTGTGTGTGTTCCTGCAGAACATTCCTCTAATCTGGTAACACTGAATTTGTGTTTTTGTTTTTCTTTAACATCATTTTAATGTAGGGATTTAAACTATCCTTTTGCCTAGTAACTTTTTTGCACATAATGTATAGCACAGACATACCCAATATTTTTATTATAGTAAAACCATGTTTTTTGGCTTATTGATTACCATTTTTATAACCACACAAATATTATGGAACTATTAAACTATGGATTTGAAGCCAAACCATGGTTCATTTTTGGTTACCATGGAATAACTACAATAACCAGTTTTTTTATTTATTATATTTTTTGTTTGTTTTATTAGTTGTAAAACCATGGTTAATAAAGATATATTCACTATGTATGTTTTCATAGCACTTAGCTGACATGATTGTTTGAAGGACAGCATTGGGCAGGATGGGGAATAGTGTGTTTTGTCAATAAAAAAAAAATAAAAACGGACTTTTATCCGATTAATCGATTAATCGAAAAAATAATGATCGATGATCAAAAAAATCGTTAGTTGCAGTCCTATTAATGTTTTTAATTTTAAGTATTTAATTCATGTTTTTAATAGTTAAATATAACAACTAATTATTTTTTATAAAATTCAGTTGATTTGCAAACATTAAATGAAGCGTTTTAAATGTCTATTTGTGTATTTGTCTGTTTTTTTTTTTATTAATAAATATATTATTTATTCTTTCATTTTATTTTTAAATGGTACTCCTAGTTCTCCATATGACATAAGCCCTTTCCGAATTTTAAAAAACATCCACTTTTTTTATTTTTTATTGTAGAACAATATTTAAGGTTCAGTTTAAAGTTGTCATTGTTGTTTCGTTTGTATTTTTTTTTAATGCTAAAAAGTTGAATTTGGCTTAAATAGGGGGCCTTTTTTCCCTTAAAAGCCTTGGGATACACAATGTTCCATAGTTAATAAAGACTAGTTGAGAGATACGGTGAACACACCCTCGTAAGTTCATCAAAGAGTGAGGCCAAAGGTTAAGCTGAAATGTGCGACTAACAGAGACTCTGCTGACAGACCAACGCCGACATCAGTGACAGGACTGTTATTACTGTATTATTACAGCATTATTACAATGTATTAACATCACACGCATCACTGTCTGCAAAAAAGGACCTTTTTGTTGTGTCATTGAATGTTTGCAGATCTTAATCACACATACGTCTGAAATCATGTGGAATGAAATAATTGCATTCACATCTTCGGGCTCCCATAAAGCACAATCTGTCTCCCATATGTCAGATATGTTAAGTTATCTGCTGCGATCCATCTTCAAAGTGAAGCTTTGTGTTTGAGGAATGCATTGGCTGAAGTGAAAAATGTCTATTAATAAGCCGTGCCCTGTTGGGGACCCTATTTCAGCAAAAATATGTCATGTCTAGTTAGGGTGTCGCTGACTTGTCTATGTGAAAACAGGCTTCAAAGCAGGACATAAGCATCAAACTTAAGAAAACAGGCTTTCTGCTGGGCACATCAATCTTGTGGCTCGGGAAGAAAATAAAATGTGTGCTGTTTTAGGGGAGCTGAAGAGGCTGCAAGCATGTATATTCATGTTGACAGTCTGAATCTTTAAATGAGGTTAAATGATTGTAACTTCAAGGGTAGAGATTTGTGCTGGTATGGGACTTGAGAGAAGTCTTCAGGGGAATTCACTTAAAATTGCGCCGTGATGGTCGACACTTTTGTTTTTTGGGTGTGTTCACACTTGTAGCATGTTTGGTTCGATTCCAACGAACCCTGGTGCGATTGCTCTGTTAGCGCGGTTCATTTGAATAAGTATGAACGCTGCCATCCGAACCCATGCAAACCAAACAAGCTCCACTTCCAAACAAACTCTGGTGAATGAAATATGAACGCAACACGGACAAATGACGTAAACCAACCAAAAATGGGACATGATGTCACAAGATGTGACCCTAAAAAAAACAGAATCCTCAAGAATACCTGTTTTTTTCTCATTATAGTTCGGTACTAACCCTAAACCAAACCCTAATCCTAACTCTATAATAAGTACATGTAGTTAATTCATGTTGGGAGACAGATTGTGCTTTATAGGAGTGCGAAGATGTGAATGCAATTATTTCATTCCACATGATTTCAGACGTATGTGTGATTTAAGATCTGCAAACATTCAATGACTTAATTTTAAAATAAAGTGTAACTTTATTTGGTGACTATTATAGGGTGTCATTCTTACAGTGTAATTATATATTTAAGTACTGAGTAATATTTAGTAACTACATGTACTTACTATAGGGTTAGGGTAAGATTAGGGTTTAGGGTTAGTTCCATGTAATAATGCATAATTTACTGTTATCCCTATGGTAAGTACATGTAACATATGTAACAAGGACACTGTAAAATAAAGTATTACCGTTTATTTTATTGTGACGTAATTAAACATGCACTAACTATGGTAATAACAGTAAAAAAAAAATCTTGTCATAGTCATGATGTTGCCCGTCACAGTTTGGTACAGGCATCAGAACCGCATCTCCTCGCAGCAGATCTTCGTTTGTGTGTGACGGAGGGATTCCTGCCGCTGTTTTGACTCCTTTACACATTTTATAAGCTCTTCATGAGTTCTCAGCTGGTCAAAATACCATCATATGTAGCTACGCACATACAATGAGCGAATTTAGCCCAGCACACAGCATTGTTTTGGATGTTCGGAATATACGACGCGGAATATACGTAATAAAAGCCGACTAATCAGGATGTGAACACAACCCTGTGCCTTTAGGTTCGGTATCTTTAGTTTCAGCGTTAAAATGCCAATGTGAACGCTGAGTGGATCTGGACTAAGTTTTTTGGTCCGGACCAAATGAACCAAGCGAACCGAACTTCACAAGTGTGAACACACCCGTATTGTTAATGACTATATATGATGCAAAAAAAGTATTTGTGCTGAAATACTCAAGTGGCGCAACTGTTTAACGTGAATTTATTTTGCTTTTTGTTAATTTCACCTGTGTTTAGTCACTTGTTAGCTTTAGCTCATGCAACTCAATCAGATCGCTAACCCAACAATATTGACTGTAATTTGATAATAAACATTGAAATATAGATTTTTCCATTGGCTTTTGGATTGTGGCAGAGAACGAGCTCTGTGACCAACAAAATGGCACTAAAAAATTTAGATTTTTGTCAGTAATTTTGTTGACGGGATCCACCGCTGGATTGGATTTTGAAAAGTGAGTCTATGATATTATAAGTAGTGCACAAATGGTCACGAATGGTACCTGAAATCGTATAACTTAATTTTGTAATTGATTATACAATTTTCGGCTGGTGGTTGAATTCATATTCCCTTTAAAGCACGCCAGACTCTTTTCTTGAACTTGATTCTCTCTCAAGAGATTGATAGACATTCAACCATGTTCAAGTTACAGAACTTTAACCTTCATCATTCCAGCCTTGTATAAACAGCCTCTGAGGCGTTTACTTATGTTTCTGACTACCTGGAGGCCTGTATTCTCAGCTGCTGTAGTTATTGACTGCTCCATTATATATGCTGTCTTGAGGTTTAATCTAGTCATGCAGTACATGAGGGAAAACCCACCACTCAATGTCATGCTGAGTGAGATATTTGTCTTTCACCTCTTAAAATCCCTCCCCTCCTCCCCTTCTTAAGGGTTATTGACAGGCCTAGAATGCTCCAGGGTGAGTGGAGGGGGTGGAACCCTAGTATTGAGTGACCGCCTACAGTTATTGCATTTACTGACAGATAGATCGTGTCATTAGTTCTCCATGGAAGGAGGTGGAAATCTATCTAAATGCTTTTTTGCAGCACTTGAAACATGACTCTTTATTATTCCGCATGAAGAACGTCAACGGAAAACTCATATACTGTTTAATACAGGTATTCATGCAGAACTAAAGGGTCTGATATTAAATCAGTGGAATAACTGACAGTGACCTGATTATGTCTGTCATTAGTTAGCTAGTATGTATTATTCAGGTTTGATGGATCCTGTCAGCAAGAGAATTGTCTGTTTTCATTTAGTTTACCCTAATGTATATTTACACGATAAGCTAAGGGTGGATGCACTCTATATTGAGTAAAATCAGTGTTAAAGGCTATTTTAGGCACAGTGTAGTGTCATGTATTGAGACTTTGACTAGTAGAATCAAGTCTGGTCCTCATTTTAGCACATTCTGGCAAAGAACCACTCATTTTGATGCATTACTGACATGTATTGTAAGCCAGAGTTTTTTATTTTTCAAAGGTGGCTTTATCTGAAAGATTGTATACCACATTAACTACTATGGAAGAAAAAAAATGGGGTCGGTAAGGTTTTTTGGGGAACTTCATTTGGTACCGCTTCAAGGTGATATATATCTACATATTACATGTACTTACTATAGTAATAACAGTAAATTATGCATAATTACATGGAACTAACCCTAAACCAAACCCTAATCCTAACCATAACCCTATAGTAAGTACATGTAGTTAATAAATATAACTCATTACACTGTAATTACACTGTAACAACGTCAACTTAAAATAAAATAAACTCTTTATTTTAATGTGGTGTAGTTACACACACACTCACTATGGTAACAACAGTAAACTATGCATAATTACATGCAACTAACCTAATCTAAACCAAACCAAACCCTATACTTACCTGTTATTAATTTTATTACAACTAGTGCATATTTGTGTAATTACACGGTAACAACAGCACATTCAAATAGTGTGATTGATTTTTTTAAAATAATTTTTTTTTTTATAATTGTACAATGTTACAAAAGATTTGTATTTCAAATAAATGCTGTTCTTTTGAACTTTCTATTCATCAAAGAATCCTGTATCACGGTTTTCATAAAAATATTAAGCAGCACAACAGATTTCAACATTGATAATATTAAGAAATGTTTTTTTTAACATCAATTCAGCATATTAGATCGATTTCTGAAAGACCATGTGACACTTTGAACGCAGGAATAAATTACCTTTGAAAATGTATTCACATAGAAAACAGTAATAATATTTTGTAATATAATATAATTTTGGAATAATATACATTGTAATAATATTTCACATAGACTCGTTCCGTTCTCACACCTCTCGCCCCCGCCCTGCTCGCCAAAAGCAGACTTCAGGTCTGTCTGTTGACTCTTATTGTGTGCTGATGATTACACTGCATTTAAATCAAAGATGGCCAACACTTTGACCAATGGTTCAACTTTGAGATCACACTTTATATTAAACATAACTAGAGTGCCAGTAAAATATATTCAGTCCTTGTGGATAGTTTTACTTTTATAGTATTGAAGCATGAACTGTCACCTTAAACCAAACTTTTCTGCTTCCACTCATCAGCATGTTCTAACACTGTTTTCCTCAAAGATGGCGGCAAAGTCAGTTAAAGTAATTGAAGACACATTGAATGCCTCGAAGGAAAGTCATATCTTTTAAAGTCTGCTATTAAAAAGGTGAGAAATGGTAGAGCAATTGTGATTCTGGACAGAACTGGCTGTCCACCAGAGCTCACCGGAGGACACCGTGTCCTTGCGAAAAGAGCCGTGATAACGTTGTAAAAGTGGCTATAATAGTTCAATTTAGTGTTATTATGTTTTAGTCTGATATTACTATATGAACTGTGTCAATGACACGTACATTTAATAAATGTACCTGGAATGGAATGAGGTGACGACGACAGCTTTTGTTGAAAGGATATCAGTTGTAAGCCAGCACTTGTACGTTAAATTCTATTTTGTTTTTATTTTTGGTTCATGGTTAAAAACATGTGATGGCAACCTTTCACCAACACAACATAAAGCAACAATAAAAAACAATCTACATTTGTAATGTTAATTTGGCCTTTTGTCCATGACAAGCAACATTTCGTTAGTCACTTGGTTGCTATTTCTGTTGCATCACTTGCTTTATCCACAGGGAAATCTCACTGGTCCAAAATAATAAGTCTACATATATATTATATTATATTATATTATATTATATTATATTATATTATATTATATTATATTATATTATATTATATTATTAATTGCGGGTTGATTACTTTGTTGATTTCATTTTCTTCAGTGTATAGATAATATAGTTTTTATTAATATTTTGAAATAGATTTTGGTTTTTATATTTATATAAGTTTTAGGTTTTAAAAAGAAGTATATAAAGTTTGTATTCATTTTGAAGCTGAAATAAAATAGGTTTTCTGATGATAGGTTTTTAATTCATACATTTTTTATTAATATTTCGAAATAGTTTTTTTATATAAGTTTTAGTAATTTTGTTGTTTTTGTCATTATAAGTTTGAGATTTTTAAAAAAATATGCATATATATATAGTTTTTATTAATTTTGAAGCTGAAATAAAATATCGAAAATTTCTTACGATAGGTTTTTAATTCAAGCAATAAAAAAAAAAAAACTATCATAGCCCTTGTTTTTTTATAGGCAATTTTCAACTTAAATACATTATACTTCCATGCTGTAACAATAAAATGGAAGGAAAAAAAGCATCAGTACACCAATTCATGGCATGGTAATACAACACTGATACAGCGTGTTGAAATAAAGAAAAAATCATGCATTGATGGATATAAATATAAAGAAAGGAGAGCGTGATGGAACTTATTTGTGCTCTTCAGCTAATGTGCTAGTGTCCAGCTTGTGGGCAGATGCTCTTATTTGAAACATGTGGGCCTCAGTAAAAAACCCAAATCCTCTCTCTCCTCTTTGATCACTTAACTTCTCTCTCTGGGCGAACCCTTGTGAAAAAAAGCAGCTGCGGCAGATATTACTGGACGTCATCCAGGGCTGATGAAACATACCTCGGTAATCCTCAGCACCTAAGCGCACAGTATGTCATGCCGGAACACAAGGGTGCACCTCAGAGGTGAGAGGCACTCAGTTACCGCTGCAGCTATGTCAGGAATGACTGCATATGCTCGCAGGCTGACTACCACAAAACTGTCTGCAAGTGAGAGTTTCTGCATGACTGCTGCAGGAGGTGTTGCCGAAGTGGGATGTTTGCTATGTTTTCTGAGAATTATTATGTGTGTATTTTTCTGATAGGGCCATGGTCAGCAAGATATCTGTATGCAAGTAATAAAATGCAGCTAATTATAAAATCATGCATTAAGGATAACAAAATAAATAGACTTATGAAGCTCTATTGAGAAGTTATTAATTATATTATATTATATTATATTATATTATATTATATTATATTATATTATATTATATTATCAAAATTAACTATTTTACTTAAAAGGTTTGGAGCACCAGCAAAAATTTAGGAGCAACACAACTACCGATCAGGCATAACATTATGCTGTTGTGTTGGCCCCCTTTTTGTTGTCAAAACAGCCCTGACCCGTCGAGGCATGAACTCCACTAGACCCCTGAAGGTGTGCTGTGGTATCTGGCACCAAGATGTTAGCAGCAGATCCTTTAAGTCATGTAAGTTGCGAGGTGGATCGGACTGGTTTGTTCAGCACATCCCACAGATGCTCGATTGGTCAACACCTCAAACTCGTTGTTGTGCTCCTCAAACCATTCCTGAACCATTTTTGCTTTGTGGCAGGGTGCATTATCCTGCTGAAAGAGGCCACAGCCACCAGGGAATACCGTTTCCATGAAAGGGTGTACATGGTCTGCAACAATGCGTAGGTAGTACGTGTCAAAGTAACATCTACATGGATGGCAGGACCCAAGGTTTCCCAGCAGAACATTGCCCAAAGCATCACACTGCCTCCGCCGGCTTGCCTTCATAGTGCATCCTGGTGCCATGTGTTCCCCAGGTAAGTGACACACGCACCCCAGCCATCCACGTGATGTAAAAGAAAACGTGATTCATCAGACCAGGCCACCTTCTTCCATTGCTTCGTGGTCCAGTTCTGATGCTCACGTGCCCACTGTTGGCGCTTTCGGCGGTGGACAGGGGTCAGCATGGGCACCCTGACTGGTCTGCGGCTATGCAGCCCCATACGCAACAAACTGTGATGCTCTGTGTATTCTGACACCTTTCTATCAGAACCAGCATTAACTTCTTGAGCAATTTGAGCTACAGTAGCTCGTTTGTTTGATCGGACCACACGGGCCAGCCTTCGCTCCCCACGTGCATCAATGAGTTTTGGCTGCCCATGACCCTGTCACCGGTTCACCACTGTTCCTTCCTTGGACCACTTTTGATAGATACTGACCACTGCAGACCGGGAACACCCCACAAGAGCTGCAGTTTTGGAGATGCTCTGACCCAGTCGTCTAGCCATCACAATTTGGCCCTTGTCAAACTCGCTCAAATCCTTACGCTTGCCCATTTTTCCTGCTTCTAACACATCAACTCTAAGGAAAAAAATTTCACTTTCTGCCTAATATATCCCTAATATATTTTATTCACTTTACCTGTCAGTGGGCGGCATTTGTTATGCCTGATCGGTGTATTAAAAGATTTATTTTATTTAGAGAAAAATGAAAATGTGTGATCCACCGATCATGATTTTTCATGGTCGATTCCGATTTTTTTTTCACAAGCAAGTTGGCTAATTACAATACCGGCTGCCACTTTTTTTTTTTTTTTTACAAATGTATTTGTTGTTTATTTGCTCTATAACAGGCCAAACTGACCTTAAAAATAAATAAATAAAACATCTGTAGCCATTTGAATTTAAAGGCATTTTAATCATAATCCAAAGATGCTACACACATAGATTGCATAATTTCAAGACTCAAGAAGAGCAAGTACAGAATGGTCTGACTTTAGCTTTGTGAAATTGATACATAAGACACCTGCACAAAACAAAAACAGACGGACTGAATGAAAATGCAAATTCACTCTCTGACAGCAGGTGAAGCTTATGGAAAAGCGTTTTTTGGGGTACCACTGTAAACAAATCAGATTCGCTTATAAACACTCATTTTTACAGAGGTAAGAGGAAAAGAAAATGCCATCGAAACTATTCTGAAAACAGACGATTTCCTTCAGAGATACATTCATATAAATCCCCGCCCCAATTTATTATTTATAATTTCTTCCTATATTTCAAGCATCACGTACAGTGACCTAGCGTTGTCTGCGCTCTCCTCTTCAGCGTGTCCCGTCTCTGGCCTGTGTTAACTTCCTGTTAACAGACTTTTTTCACACAAATGACATTTCAGGAAATGATTGCAATACAGTTTGTGTGGAAGTCTCGCACAAGTGCTCCCACATAAAATTTGAGGTCGCACAGATTCAATTTCGGGAGCAATTTTGAGCCTTGTAATATTATTTTATTTATTAATTATGTTATATTAATTATACTGTCAGTTTTGTAATATTTAATTCTGCAAATGAACACTCCCAGACTCGTATGTACATTTTGAGGGATTTTAATAGAAGCAGTTCAGGTTTTAACATACAGCCAGTCTGGAGTCAGTCAATGGCCAAATATGATTTTTGTAGACTAGAGGTCAGTGATAGATTTATCTTCAATCGTATGGAAATAATTCTTTTTTTATTTTATTATTTTGATGTACTTTTAAAAAGTTAATTAATTACATATTAATACATAAAACATATTATGTAAGTCCTTTAAAATCTGTTTTTTAATATTAATACATTTCATTGTTTACAATTTTGTTTACTTTTGTATGATAATTTTGGTACTGTGTTGGGTCACCACCCAAAATCTGTGTCGTGGAGCACTGTTTTAGTGCATGCGTTTGTTCGCTTGTTTGTTTATTCTTAAGGCATTTATAGAGGTGATGATTTAGAGCTCAAGTTAAGTGGTTGCTCTTGTATGTTCACTGCGTGTGTTTGCGCTTATGCTCATGTATGTGTGCTGTTGTTGTCCATCGCAGTGGGAAGAGCTTGGCCAGTCCTCCTTGTTTGGGATAATTGCATGTTTCTGTGGTCTGTGGCCCATTCTCTGTCTCTATGTGGCCAGGGTATCTATGTGGCAGGATCTACATTTAGGAGCACTGTCTCCACTGTCCAAATCTGTCCCACTCCTTCGCTATTCCTATAGAATTGCTTGCACTTTACCAATATACTACCAAGTGTATTCGCCAAAATTAAATTCTAGTTTTGTGTGCAGTTTGTTTGTTGGGGTCTTCGATGTCTATTAGAGCTAAAAATATATATATTCCAAAGTTGGTTAATTCATGAAATATTTAATGTACTGAAAGGGGGGTTAACGGTAATAAATCATCCGCTGCGGTGTGTGTGTGTGTGTGTGTGTGTTTGCAGGAGTTGAGCTGTGTGATGAATGGATCATCTGATCACTGAAAGGGACCAGATCAAGTGATTTATGCAGGAGAGTGTGCGAAAATCTGAAGTCAAGGCGTTGTGGTGTCTTGTGGTGAACAAACGTTATGAATTATTTATTGTGCTGTGGGTTTTTTTTTATATCTAAATCATTTATCAGGCATTTCAGACTGTACAGTTAACCTGTCAACTTTTGTTTTTCCTGTATTTTGTGAAGGTTAGGGTATTACATTTAAAAATCATCCGCCACCATTTTTGACATTCTCTGAAAAAGTTTGAATAACGGAGTTAATTGTTTGACTGAATTCCTATTTGGCATTTTAGACTATAGACTGTAGTTAAACATTCAATATTCATTATTTCTTTTAATTTGTTGCTACTCCATTCAGTAGAACTGTTTGTACCAAATCTCATACGACTAAGTACAAAACCTATTCACTATTCACAGAAGCCAAAGTTTTAACCAGTCTCTAAAAATACTTTTTTAATTAATTAATTGTTCAGTTGAATCCGCTATCTAATATTTTTAACAAATATTATACAATTTTTGCTACCTTTAGTATGGAAATGCAAGTTAGGCACCACATTTTCCCCATTCTCTAAAAAAAAAAAATTCGTGATACCACAATTGTTCAGCTGAATCCCAAATCTGAAATTTTAGACTTATGTAATGATTTTTTTTTTTTTTGGTAAACAGAAACTTTACATTGAGATGCCATTTTTTTGCCATTCGGATACTAAATATGGCATTTTAGACCAAGGGTTTTCAAACTTTTTGGAGTCAGGGACCACAAATTCCAAGGAGCCCCTCATAATTATAACAGTGATTAAACTTAAAGTTAATGTGGGTGAGAGTAATGAACATAATATGCTTGTTTTATTGGTGCAAATGGTCTCCATTGCAAATGTAGGCTACTTTTTAATAATAGGCTACAGCTCAATTTTATTATTTACCGTATTTTCCAGAAAATAAGTTGCGCCTGTAAGTTGAATTAGGTCAGAGAGAAAAAACTATTTGGTGTATGAGTCACATTTTAATTGTTAGATTCAGAAATAATGTAAAATATTGGTAAATAAAACGAAACATTAGCAAACTCTAAACACTATAAACATTTATTTTACTTCCCCTCACTCTAAATCTTTTACATTTTATGGTAGGCCTATTCAGAACAGAGAAAAAAATGAAAAATATATGTATAAAATAAAAATAAATTTTAGTGCCGTTCATTACAAACAACATTTATTTTAAATGCCAAGCCTGTAACAAACTGAAATCCACAGCAGGCTTACGTATTCGGCATGAATCGTTTCCATTAATGAATCGTTAGTTGCGGTGTAACATTTGGTTGCTAAACTATTATATATTATGTAAAGAAGGCTTTATACCTCTCGTGTCCCAATATCCATTCAAAAAAGCATTCTTTACACATGCAAAAAAAATGTGTTTGGAATAACACCACAACATGCTCACGCTCACTGACACAGCCTACATTCTACAACAGACAAATCAAATTGAGTAACAAATAACTTTTCTATGTTTAGTTGTCTCATAAGAGGTTGAAATGTCATGTCAAGTTAGCAATGTGAGAAGAACTGATATGTTGTGTGTGTGTGCGCGAGGCGCCAACATGATAGCTTGGATTATATCAGCAGAAACAGCTTAAAAAACTCTGTCAGATAAGAGTAAGGCATCCTTCAAAATGGTAAAGGATCTATTTTTATTTACAAAATTTCAGCGAAAGGTCATACTTTTGTAAAATAAAGAAAACAAACAAATAAAATAAAATAAAGAAAACGCTTGCCGTCTCTGTGAACTTCTTCCTGAAGCGCGTAACAAAAATGAGCCAAAATTCAGTGGTGGATACTGCCTACTTCACACAGACATGAAAAATATCTATACCAATCAGGCAAAACATTATGACCGGTGAAGTGAATAACACTGATTGTCTCTTAATCACGGCACCTGTTAGTGAGTGTGATATATTAGGGAGTAAGTGAACATTTTGACCTCAAAGTTGATGTGTTAGAAGCAGGAAAAATGGCCAAGCGTAAGGATTTGAGCGCGTTTGACAAGGGCCAAATCGTGATGGCTAGACGACTGGGTCAGAGCATCTCCAAAACTGCAGCTCTTGTGGGGTGTTCCCGGTCTGCAGTGGTCAGTATCTATCAAAAGTGGTCCAAGGAAGGAACAGTGGTGAACCGGCCAAGACTCACTGATGCATGTGGGGAGCGAAGGCTGGCCCGTGTGGTCCGAACAGCAAGGTAATGCTGGTTCTGATAGAAAGATGTTAGTCAAGTCAAGTCACCTTTATTTATATAGCGCTTTTTACAATGCCGATTGTTTCAAAGCAGCTTCACAGTGTTAAACAGGAAAATAATGCAACAGAATTTGATTCGGCTGTACATCCGCTCTGGAGAAAACGTTGATGTTATCCAGCTATATATAAACCTTTAGGTGCCTACTTTTAAGTGTGTACACTTTGCTTATTTGACGATAAATGCATTATATAAGTCACTTTGGAATATAAATCTTAGCACGTTTCAGATGATAAAAAAACACGACTTGCGGTATGCAAATTATTTTGTGGATCGCCTGGCAATGGACCCTACTTTGAAAACCCCTGTTTTAGACTACATGTTAAACCAATCAACAATTTCATGTTGTATTGTTGTAATGTAGTTCATTCACTACCGTTCATAGCCTTCTTAAAGGCCTGTTCGTGCAACTCTTCCAGAAGCCTGCAATTGCCTCGTGAAAGGTGCACCTTCACAGAAAGTCACATCATCACTTTCCCAAACCGTCACGTTCAGTTTCGTAATGTTGAAATGATCTTCCTATGCAGCCCTATACTCGAGTCCCTTACAATATTCAATAAATGTCGAAAAACTAATATTTTCCATGCATAATCAGCTGAATTCTGCTGATATACTAACTTTATATTTAAAATATTTAGCACTTCTCATATTAATGCCTCCTTGAGTTCAATCGCTTTTTGTGAAACACTAAATATAAAAATAATTGATAAACTCTTTTTCATCTGAAGTCTGATTCATCTAAATGGCACAAATGTGTAAAATATTTGATCTGTGTAAAAAAAAAACACAGTCTGAAATTGTATAATTTTCTGTATAAACATTTGGATACCAGAATTACATTTTTAAAAATCCAAACAAACAAAAACAACAAAGATATATTGTAATTGTAAAATATTTCAGACTCAGTGAGAACTCATTAAATAACTTAACTTGCTTGTTTTGTTATGTGGAAAATTCTGAAAATTAGATGTCAGCAGGCGTTAGCACAGCCGTTTTCTCCTCACTCGCTGTAACATCAGTGCTTGGAACATCGCAATCAATTGACTCGCTTCCAATTAATAACTTTAAAGCAGAAGAGAACAAGTCATATGGGAGTGCCTTATCTCTAGGCCAAATGCTGTCTTTTAAATGGAACCAGACTGGTCACATGTCTCTGTTTTATTGTTCTCGTCACGTCTGATGCCGAGGCGTACTGAGATGCAGATGATGGTATTGTTCTCTGGTTTCCCAAACAGGCTGTGGAAAGCATAATTCAGTAAATAGATGTGTCTTGCTCCAACTCAAAGCGCCACCTCAGCATCCTGGCAGTGCCAACACACCTAGCTCTCCAATGGCATCTGAAGTTCATTATCGCAAGTTTCAGTTTAGACTGCAAACAAACCAAAGTAGCCCGACGACAGCTTGTTTCCTTTTTGCTGTTGCCAAAAGGTCAGAACAGATGATACCCATAATCTGCCTGAAACTCAATCCCTACAGCTGCAAAAAAATGAGATGTTTCAAATTGTTTTCTGGCCATTTTGCTTAAAATGGAATACATCTCAAGCACGTTGTTCTGCATTTACGTAAGCATGCTATGACCTCATAAGTGGCACCTGCGTTGTACTGATGAACTGATGCATGCTACAAATGACATTAGAATGAAGATTCATGCATAGCTGTCCACCCTCAACCCCACCTGGTGCTCCATCTTAAAGTTCTCAATCGGCAAAACCCCTAAAAGAAAGTTCAAAATGTGACAAAGCTATTAGTCAACATGTTAACCACGTCAGCTCTTGTTGTACTTGAAAAACACCAGCCGTGCATGTTCATTGCAATTCCAACATTGCTGCGTTTTTTGAAAGTGAACCCGGCAATTCTTTGCCTTTGCCAATATGGACTAGAAGCCTTTTAATTCTCTACCATTTTTTTTACATTTTAAAAGGAATAGAGTAAAATATAAATAACGTCATGTGTTCGCCTTCATAACAAAGTCTTTCTTTGAGTGTGTAGAGGGCTGTGAATAACAATTCAGGTTCATTTATTGCTTGTCTGGACTGGCTTGCTTTTGCCGAGAGCAACAATATAAGGGAAGCAGGTGTGATTTGAAACATTGACCCTTAGGAGAACCCTCTATGGAGCTCTTCTCAACCAATCACTGATCTAATCTTCAACCTGTCAGTCAAACTTACAGTACGAGGCCTTTCAAGGGAAATCTGCAAATATGAAACTGAATATTCAACATAGCACTATGACAATTTTGACATGTCAGTTCTGGTCTTTTTATTTGCACAGTTGATATATAGCTCAAGCTGTAACCTGAAGTCATTGTCCTACTTATTTGGCATGGATCTTACATTTTGTCTAGTGTTTAAAAGGGTTTTTTTCTTGCAATATTTTATCATTTTACTTTATTGAAGTCCACTTATATTGTTAGCAATATTATAAAAACAGCCATAGTGTAGTTTTTCATGAGCATTTTACATTAGTTTGCAACAGCAAATAGGTGTTTATTGACGTGCGGTCGTGAAATTCAAATATTTATTTATGAAAGTATTAAGAAATAATTGAAGACATTTCTCCTTATATAGGGTTCTTTAGAATTGAGTAAAAAAAAAACCTTGAGTTGTAAATAGAACCTAGTTGTTTTTTGGGTTTTTTATTTTATTTTTGAGTGTACATATGTAAGACGTAAAATGTGTGAACAAATCTATTAAATATATATATATATATATATATATATATATATATATATATATATCTATATATATATATGTGTGTGTGTGTAAATACAGTATGTATATATATACCCCCTCATTTTTTTTCACATTTTATGTTGCTTATTTATGTTAAACTACTTTAAATGACTTTTTTCACATCAATCTACACTCCATACAGTATAATGACAAAGCAAAAAACTGATTTGTGACAACTTTGCAAATTTATTAAAAAGGAAAAACTGAAATAAGTACATTTCATAAGTATTTGTATCCTTAACTTGAGGTGTCTTTTTGGGTATTATGCGACAAGCTTTGCGCATCGGCATTTGCCTATTTTCTGCCATTCTTCTCCTCAGGTTGGTCAGGTTGGATGGGGACCATTGGTGGACAGACATTTTCAGGTTTCTCCAGAGATGTTCGATTGGGTTCAAGTCCCGGCTCTGGCTGGGTCACTCAAGGACATTCACATAGTCCATAAGCCACTGTTGCATTAGGGGCTTTCACACCAGTGGAACCTTTTCATAGTTCCTATTGGCAGAAGTGCCCGGATTTTGGTGTGTTTTCACCGCAGGAACTAGGAACAATTTTAGTTCTAGGAACTAAAGTAGGAGCTAATTAAATTCCCCCAAAAGCAGAGTAGGGTCTAACCTGGCACAATAGGAACTAACAGTAATGAAAGTATACACTGATTGGACGAGCGCACACGAAACACCAGCACCCATCATCATAAAATTTTTTTAAAAAAGCTGCGTACACAGATTATAGCCTATATATTTACTCTATGAACATGGAAACCAGTAATAGATGGACCTCTCAACCTTTACACTAAAGAGAAAATCCAACGCAATTATGAGGGTACCAAGCAAAACATGATTATGTATTTCTGCTCAGCTAGCAACATTGGACATCAAACACACGGCAGATACTCAGATACTGTATACTTTCTTTGTATAACAGTTCTATCTAATAGCGTATTAGACATGATTGTTAAAGAGATTGTAAGTGAATAAGGACGGAGAATGTGAGCGATGTGTGCTCAGGCTCTGGCGTTCTCACCGCCGTCAAAATAAAAGTCACAACAACAAGCACGGCTCACGTCACTTCAGAGTTTATACTGGCGGTATGAATGCAACCAGGAAAATGTTCCTAGGGGAACTTTTAGTTCTCGGGGGAAACACCCTGGTGGTTAGTTCCTAGAACTAAGTTCCTAGAACTACCCGGTGCGAAAGCCCCTATTGTCTTAGCTGTGTGCTTAGGGTCATTGTCCTATTGGAAGGTGAACCTTCTGCCCAGTCCGAGGTTCTGAATGCTCTGGACTAGGTTTTCATTAAGGCTATTTCTATATTTTGCTGTGTTGAGCTTTCCTTCTACCCTGACGAGTCCCCCTTTCCCTGCCTCTGTAAACACCCCACAGCATGATGCTTCTACCACCACACTTGACTGTTGGGATGGTATTGTGCAGGTGATGAACAGTGCCTGGTTTCCCCCATATATGATGCTTGGAATGGAGCGAATCGTTCTCACAGTCTGAAAGAGTCCTTTAGGTGCTTCTTTTGCAAATTCCAAGTGGGTTTTCATGTGCCTTCATTGAGGAGAGGCTTGAGTCTGCATACTCTGCCATAAAGCCCAGATCAGTGGAATGTTGCAGTAATGTTTGCCATTATTTAAATTTCGACCATCTCCATATATGATCATGGAGCTCAACTAGAGTGACCATCAGCTTCTTGTTCACCACTCTAACCAAGTCACTTCTCCATCAATTGCTCAGTTTAGCCAGGATGTCAGCTCTAGGAAGAGTCCTGGTTGTTCCAAACTTGTTCAATTAAGGATTATTGAGGTTACATGCTTCTGTAAACCTTCAATGCAGCAGAATTTTTTGTAGTCTTCCCCAGATCTGTGTCTTGACACAGTCCTGTCTCTGAGCTCTACAGGCAGTTCTTTTGACCTCATGGCTGGGTTTTTGCTCTGATATTATTTCAGCTGTTAGACCTTTTATTGAGAGACGTGTGCCTTTCCAAATCATACCCTTTCAATTGAATTTGCACAGGTTAACGCCACCTGAAGTGTAGTAACATCTACAAGCGAGACTGGAATACTCCTGAGCTAAATGTCAAGTATCCCAGAAAAGGGTATGAATACTTATGCAATGTAATTATTATTTTTTAATAAATTGAGTTATCATGAATCAGTTTTTTTCTTTGTCATTAAGGTGAATGGAGTGTAGATTGGTGTGAAAAAAGTAATTTAAAGCAGTCTAGATTTGTATTTTATTAAGTCTGCAATATAATAAAATATGAAAAAATGAAGGGGTATGAATACTTAAGCAGGGCATTATATATAGCTTTTTTTTGTAAAATAGACCAGAATGCATTAAACAAACAAACAAAACAAGATTGAGATTAAACATAAGATTTATATATTTAAATAATAAATGTTTTAATAGTTAATTATGTCAGAAAGAAGTGAAAGATTGGAGCAAACAGGTTTTTTAGTGGTTGTTTTTACTTTTACAATTGCAGAATTGGTTGTTTTTCACCAGGAAGGAAGTTTTGAGTTCTGAAAGTTACAGTACGTTTTCATAGAATGTTAATATATTTCCTTTCAAAGGATTTGATTTCTCATGATATGATATCTTTAAACATTAAACTTTTACTTGTCATTATATTTTCAGAGTGGCTAGAATCCCAAATGTTTGCATAAATTTTTTTGTGCACTGAAGGATTCCTAGCCTTTTTCTATTCCAGTCTAAGTGAAGATAAGCGCTGTCTATGTTTAATGTGCACTGCTGGAATGTGCAGGGCTTTGATGCACTCTGACATCCCGACAAACACCTTTAATACCCACCTGGCTGACTAACCGTCCCATCTGCCTGTCTAATGCACAGCAGACTGTATACTCTGTGTGTGTGTGTGCACGCGCACATGGACAGCACATGTTTCTTCAGGAAAGAGAGAGATCCAGTGTGTAAGAGAGAATAAGTTCAGATATTTAGCTTTATAAAGGGCAATAAACAGTATAAAGGCCCCACTGCGCTCTTCACGTCTTGTGCTAGAGCCACTGTTTTCTACAGCAGACAATGCAGCCCTCTGTCTGCTTTTAATTAGAATCTGTGGTGATGTCGAGTACCGGGGGCACAAGACTGATTGTGAGAGCTGAACTGTGCAGGAACCCACCATATGAAGCCACAGTCCATAAGTCAAAGGCCTTAATAAACAATAACGACCATCTCGGCTTTGATTACCAACCACAGCAATCGCATCATGAATTGGTTATAACTCTCGGCGCCGCTACTGAAATGAGCAACAGCTTCCATAAAGTAGAGAAGAGTGGGGTAAACTGTGCCACTTTTGTTTTTGCTCAATACTAGCAAAGATAGACTGAATAGTACCCATCCATCCATACATACATACACTCACCTAAAGGATTATTAGGAACACCATACTAATACTGTGTTTGACCCCCTTTCGCCTTCAGAACTGCCTTAATTCTACGTGGCATTGATTCAACAAAGTGCTGAAAGCATTCTTTAGAAATGTTGGCCCATATTGATAGGATAGCATCTTGCAGTTGATGGAGATTTGTGGGATGCACATCCAGGGCACGAAGCTCCCGTTCCACCACATCCCAAAGATGCTCTATTGGGTTGAGATCTGGTGACTGTGGGGGCCATTTTAGTACAGTGAACTCATTGTCATGTTCAAGAAACCAATTTGAAATGATTCGAGCTTTGTGACATGGTGCATTATCCTGCTGGAAGTAGCCATCAGAGGATGGGTACATGGTGGTCATAAAGGGATGGACATGGTCAGAAACAATGCTCAGGTAGGCCCTGGCATTTAAGCGATGCCCAATTGGCACTAAGGGGCCTAAAGTGTGCCAAGAAAACATCCCCCACACCATTACACCACCACCACCAGCCTGCACAGTGGTAACAAAGCATGATGGATCCATGTTCTCATTCTGTTTACGCCAAATTCTGACTCTACCATCTGAATGTCTCAACAGAAATCGAGACTCATCAGACCAGGCAACATTTTTCCAGTCTTCAACTGTCCAATTTTGGTGAGCTCGTGCAAATTGTAGCCTCTTTTTCCTATTTGTAGTGGAGATGAGTGGTACCCGGTGGGGTCTTCTGCTGTTGTAGCCCATCCGCCTCAAGGTTGTGCGTGTTGTGGCTTCACAAATGCTTTGCTGCATACCTCGGTTGTAACGAGTGGTTATTTCAGTCAAATTTGCTCTTCTATCAGCTTGAATCAGTCGGCCCATTCTCCTCTGACCTCTAGCATCAACAAGGCATTTTCGCCCACAGGACTGCCGCATACTGGATGTTTTTCCCTTTTCACACTATTCTTAAACTCTAGAAATGGTTGTGCGTGAAAATCCCAGTAACTGAGCAGATTGTGAAATACTCAGACCGGCCCGTCTGGCACCAACAACCATGCCACGCTCAAAATTGCTTAAATCACCTTTCTTTCCCATTCTGACATTCAGTTTGGAGTTCAGGAGATTGTCTTGACCAGGACCACACCCCTAAATGCATTGAAGCAACTGCCATGTGATTGGTTGATTAGATAATTGCATTAATGAGAAATTGAACAGGTGTTCCTAATAATCCTTTAGGTGAGTGTACATACATACATCAAAAATGTTTTCACTTTTTTCAAGATTTATGCATTTCAATTAAAAGTAAAATTCCACATTTTGCATAAATCTTTTTTTTTTTTATTATTAATACAAATCACATAAACTAAATGGTCCATTCCCTTGATCCATTAAGATTTATACAAAATGTTTTATTAATCTCGTTTTTTTTAGTTTTTTTTATTCATCATATGAATAATATGCAAGGCTCATTCAATTAAATTTGATGTCATTTTACTATTAATTGAAATACAAATATCTTGAAAAAATACTTTTTTTTGAGTCTATCTACACTATATTGACAAAAGTATTGGGACACCACTCCAAATGATTCAATTCAGGTATTCTTATCACTTCCATGGCATTGAATTGAAGCGTGGTACCTGTTGCCACCTGTGCAATAAGTCCATTCGTGAAATTTCCTCACTACTAAATATTCCACGGTCAACTGTTAGTGGTATTATAACAAAGTGGAAGCAATTGGGAACAACAGCAACTCAGCCATGAAGTGGTAGGACATGTAAAATCTCAGCGCATGCTGAGGCACACAGTGCGCAGAAGTCGCCAACTTCTGCCAACTAGTCAATAGCTACAGACCTCCAAACTTTGTGTGGCCTTCAGATTAGCTCAAGAACAGTGCGTAGAGAGCTTTATGCGTAGAGGGTTTCCATGGCCGAGCAGCTGCATCCAAGCCTTACATCACCAAGTGCAATGCAAAGCGTCGGATGCAGTGGTGTAAAGCACGCCACCACTGGACTCTAGAGCAGTGGAGACGTGTTCTCTGGAGTAACCAATCACGCTTCTCTGTCTGGCAATCCGATGGACAAGTCTGGGTTTGGCGGTTGCCAGCAGAACGGTACTTGCCTGACTGCATTGTGCCAAATGTAAAGTTTGGTGGAGTCAATCTATCTATCTATCTATCTATCTATCTATCTATCTATCTGTGTCTATCTGTCCATCCTATATGGTAATTTGTGTTTGGCTTTTGAGGTTTCTTTGTCCTGAATGATGTGTCTCATCCATGGTAGCTTGCTCTGTTCTGTAGGGCTCGTAAACTTCTGTATGCTGACATAATTCCACTTAGGAGGAGTAACATTTTTGTATGTGACCTGAACAACCAGATGCATTTACATTTGGCCGAGTCGTGTCTTGTATGCATCTTAAACCACCTCCTGAGGCAGTTTGAGGTGTTCAAGCATTAAGTCTGGATTTGAGGGCCAAAGAAAACCATATTTCCACATCCTGTCATTTCACTTCCATTCCTATATTTGACAGCACTGACTTATGGTGAACACAATCAGAGGAGGGATTCACACAATAAATAATGCTGCATTTATGGCAAGTGTCCTTAGGGAACAGTACAGTGCTGCACAATCACAGCTGAAAACCAGACTTCATCTGTCACATGTTCCTTATGCATCTGAGCAGAGAATCTTTTTCCGTAAAACTATTGCTTGAGTTCAGATTGTTGGGCAACATCTATATATACACCTGTTAAAGGGTTAATCGCACTATATCCAACCATATCCAGTCAGTCTCAAACTATGCATGACAACCTCAGTTTTGCAGGAAGGAAGCACAGCTGAAGCCTAGAGTTGCAAATAGTTATTTCAATATTAAAGCTATGTAAACAGTATGTGTGTAAACATGATTTTACTGTGAAAAGATTACTTGCTCACCATTTCTGTGTAATGTTACATTCAATAGTTATAGTCATTTATAGTTCACATTTGCCCGTTTACATTAAAACTGGATAAGTGGAAATATTGTGAGTAAAAGTTGCAAAAGTTACCTTTTAATGCTATAGTTCATGAACTTGAAATTCATTGGGAAGTTCAAACCAAAATCACATAGTCTCCTGTGTAAAATAAATTTGAATTGTGATTGAGAACTTAAGACATTATACAATGAAACAGTAAAAAGTATTCTAGATTCCTGTTATTAACATTCTATGACTATGTGATCATGAAGCCCGTCTCACAGCCAAAACCATAACAAGTTCTGCTTTAGTTTATGTCATGGCTTTGTTTCTTGAACAATCACTGCTACTTTGATTCCAGCAAAAATAGTCAAGATAGTGAGTGGAAATGAGAGAGCCGACAGTGAGAGAGGCGACTGATAACAGCTGGCTTCATAATGGATGTTAAAACTGGATTATACAGATTTCAACGAGAAATATGTTATGGGCAGCCAAGCAGAATTGCATATGATTGAGTTTTACCAACCTGGCTTCAGATTTGTAAAACATTTTCTAATTTGTTTTCCAGAACTGCGCCATGTGCCTGCCATTTGACAGTATCTCATCCATTTATGTTTTAGCACTCCACAAAGTTCAAAACATTGGAAAGAATGAAATAAGAAAAACACTGGATAAAAATCGAGCATTTAGCTTGGAAAAAAGAGAGATCGAAATTGAGATCAAAAACAGACCCCCTGAAACAAGTTCAACTTGAGTTAAATGTAAGAAACTTTTTATTCAAGTTAGCATTTCCCAAAAGCGTATTTACCTATGTGGCAATGATGTGCTAAAAACTTTTTATTTTTATTACCCAGAACCTCAGATCACTCATAAAGTGTCTATAAACACTTATTTTACCGCTGCTAGTGTATGTGATAACCAAATCTAAATATTTTTCTATAAATTAACATTGTCTATGGAAAGACTGTGCACACTTCAATTATTGTAGTCCCGTCCCTCTTATAATTGGCCCTCATCCAAGATCCCAGCAGGAGAATGTGACCAAGAGAAAACAGCTCTTTTGGCAGTGAGTGCTTAGGCACATATGGAGCTTATTGCACACCAGTCACTGCTGCCATGAGCCCACCATTGCATCTCTCACTTGCTTAACCTGGATCACACATGCATGTTCCAGGAAGCTGAGTGTACCTCTGGATGATGACCGGCTGGCCTTGCTCCTCTGGACCTGCTCCCCAATGCATGAGCTCGTCCAGTTGTAGTTTAGCTGACACCTTTATCCAAAGCAACTTACAACACACTTATTGTTCTCATGAAGAAGTTACAAGTGTCTTGCTTGAGTAGAAGCCTCATGGGCCGCATTCCTACACATGGCTCCGCCCCATCTGGCGCACCAATAACAGCAGCCTTAAGATTAAGCTTCGCCGACCGCGACATGCATGCGAGACTTGGAAAATAACAGCAAGTATCACATGTTGACTCAAATGAATATCATAACGCAATCGCATTATGAAAAACAGCGTTTATGAGCATCGACACAGCCCCTCGTGGACATGGTCACTGAACGACGATTCCGGTTTGCAGGCCATATCCTACGAACACTGGCAACGTGTCTACCAAGGACAGCCATGACGTGGACGCCCAGGCAAGGAAAGCGGAAGCAAGGCCGCCCGAAGATCGCCTAGCGCAGTACATTCAGTCAAGATCTGCACACCGTCGGTCTCTCATGGGACGAGGCTGAAACAATCGCAATAGTTTAAGCCCGATGGAGAACACTAATCGGCCAATGCGCCACACGGCACTGGCCGAACAAAGTCTAAGTAAGTCTAAGTTACTGCGGCCTCATTTCCACCAAGTCAAAAAAATTTAACTTGAACAAAAAAATTTGAAAATATTATTTGTCTGTTTCATATACTGTACATACAATTCTAAGCTATAAAATTAGCCTTTCCAGCACAAAGGAGATGAACGTTTTCTTCCAAACTCATTTAAAATGTCATTTAAAATGAAATGCGATGAAAATTACAATGTGGTGGAAATGTTAATGATGTCTCAGAAAAAAAAGAAGATAAATTTCATTGTTTGTGGACAAATGAAATGAGTGAAAAGTGTATTTAAGTCTACAAGACCAAAAGTGCCCATTGAAGATAGTTGAAGAAACACCCATTTATGTGATGAGACATGATGCCAGTTCTTCCCTGGAACATCCAGTGGTAGCTGCTGCTTCTCACTGGTGCTGCTGGTTTGCATACTGTTTTGTTTTTGAATTTGTCTGTGTACCTTCCACTTGGTTGGTTGGACTAATTACATTTTCTGGAACTAATCATTAGCTATATCGCCAAAGGATCCTGCTCACATTATCTGCTCACCATCTATCCAGCACAGTTGCTCACTAAGTCCCCATTCTCTAAAATCCTATTGCAACAGCGTCTATCTGTCCATATCCTATTACAATAATTCTCATTCTCTACTCTTACTATTTACCATGGAAATATCATGATAACCTCTGGTCATTAAACATCTGCAAGAATCTCCTACAGCTGCCTTACTGTCCATAGGCTCACCCAGACCCGTGTTCATGCTATCTCTGCCTCTGAAAAGTTTGAACACTCCTTTCCTCAAAAATTTAACAAATAAAATGTATTATATCAAACTTTTCCGTAAAGTTAATTCACATTAGATCTTTTCCAAAATGCTCTGTTTCTTGTCTGTTTAATAAATGTCTGTTATTCCTTTTCATTTGATAAACTGGCTTTTATTACTTTCAGTAGAATAAAAAGAAATGCTGCATTTCTCAATAAATCTGGCTTTGTCCCATTCAATTTCTGTAATTTTAGACCAATTCCTGATCTCTCCTACCTGGTCATACCCTCTGGAAAGAGTTTTTGCTTTATATATACACTTCGTCCTATTTCTATGCATAGTACTGAGATGGATCTCCTCTGGGTTGTCAATAATCTTCACTCTGTGTATTCTGTTACCCCAGAAGTAGTATAATGCTGCTATATTTTGTTATTGGAGCTCTTTCCTGGTTTATGTCTTAGCTAATAAGTAGAAAATATTTATCCCTATTCAGAATTACAAATTGACTTCTCCCCAAATCTAGGTGTCCCCCAGGGTTCAGTTCTTGGCCCTCTTTAGTTGTGTTGCTTTACATCTTGCATTTGTTGATCATATGCTTGATTTTAATTTCTATGGTGTAATAAACATTGTTGCAAAGTCTGCTTACTGAAATATACCAACAAGGTAACATTTCAGCTGGATGAAATGGATGAGGATTTGTTGAAAGTGCAAAAGTGCTAATCTTGGAAACGTCAGTTAAAATGCTTTCAAGATTCTTAATATCTACTGTCAGGTAATGTAACTCTTATCTATAGGATAATAATAATATGATAATAATGATTCAAGCACAGCCCAATTGAATGTGATAAAAATCCAAAAAGAAACTAAAGAAAGGAAAGGAAGATGAACAACAGTGATACAGAGAGAACAGTTTTCCCTAGGACAAGCTAATGAGAATCTGTCATCAGTTTTCGTGAAAAGAAAAGGGAAAAAGGAAGAGGATTTCAGCAGGTTCTCCTCATAGGGAGTCATCACCTCTTTTAATAAGAGTCGTGCAGGTGTGTTTCCCTTTTCCAGCTGCTGAGAGAGAGAGAATGTGTGTACAGGAGTGGAGAGTGAAGGCTAGACATAGAAGAACTTTGCAGAGGAAAGCTGCTTCGGAGAGCTGATAGATTGAGAGGTGGAAGCACTAGATGTTTTGAGGCTTTGGAATGGAATGGAATTGTCCGCAGAGAGTCTGAAATGAAGGTAAAAATGAGTAACCCAAAAAGCTCAAGACAGTCTTGCCAGCTTCACTTATCTTTCTGGGCTGGGCTAAGTTCTCTCTCTCTCTTCACTAGTTCTCTTCTCTCTTTCGCCCTCTCCTTGCATATGAGTGTAATAAGAGCCATGCGTTGAGTTGTGGATGAGAGGCGTCAGTTTGTAAGAGTGAGAGGAGCGGGACAGGAACACACACACTGAGCTGCTGGGAGTTTCTGCGCTGCTTGCAAGGTGAGGGTTCAATCTATCCACTTGATGCGTCTGTGCATGAATTATTGTGGACATGGCACAATTTACATAAACTGCTTACAGTTGTGTCTGAAGATGATGTCTGTACAGTTGTAGCTTGTAACTTTTATCCATGCATACATCATTAAAGGGCTGACATTTGCTGTCAGAAAGAAGTGCAATAGACAATGTGTGTGTTACATTATGCAAGTTTAAACACAAGTGAAGTTTCTTTCAGTTTGTGGTAATGGGATGATACCACTAGTAGATAATAGTTTGACTTACAGATCAGGTGATTAAATTGGTACTTGATAAAAGTATGTGAAATTTCTTGCTGCTTAAGTTTTTTTCTGTGTATTTGGTAAAAAACCTTGTAAGTTTATTTATCAACTAGAGAATTCGAAATTACTAAAATAATGTATTGATTTATTTCAAATTGTCATATTTAGGTCAAATTTAGGTTATTTTGGAATGTTATTTATTTGTATATTTTTGTGCATGTATATATTTATATATTACAAATATTTATTTTGATATATAATATAAATTATATATATATATTTATATATACAGTATATGCATGCAAATATTTCTTAAATATATACATGTACGTCTGTGTATTCAAATATACCTAATAATTATACATAGTATTATGTAAACACAAACTTTTATTTTGGATGCGATTAATCACGATTAATCGTTTGACAGCACTAATATATATATATATATATATATATATATATATATATATATATGCTTTGAAGAGATTTATTCAGGATCTATATCATAATTCTGGCAAGCTCCCATCATTTCTGCAGCTCATTACACTATACACACCTCAGCTGTGCAGCTGTAAAGTAGTCAGGGACCAGAATTCCTGTCCATGACACTGAGACAGTTTTAAGCTTTTATTCATAGATTTACTGTCCCCTGGTTGCTCATAAAGGAAGCCTCCCAGGTAAGTCACGTTGGGAGGTCACTCACAGAGGTGAGGTCAGGTACTGGAATCTCAGATATTCTTCACTGGCAACCTGCATCCACCCCTCCCGTCTTTTCCTCTGCTCTCCCCTGTGGCACTTTCCATTAATGCGTGCTCAGTCCTGTCACTAAACACTAGTATGGATATTCAAGGAAAGTAAACCATTGGCAGTGCCAGGTTACAATCATGCCAACACTATTTTGGGTTTTTTGTTTATTCATTCATTTATTCATTCATAGTCATAGTTTCTTTGGGAAGGCTACTGTTTACCAGCAGCTAGCAGATTTTTAACTCGGAGATCTTGTGTGTGTATATGTAGACATCTCTGTTATTTCTCTCCATGAGTTGATGTGATATTTAAGAGGTTTTATAACTTCCTCTTTGTGATGCCCTATTTCTATTAGATTTATTATAGTAACTGTTATTGAAGTATATTTTCTCAAGCAGCGAGTATGTTTTTTTTTTTTTTAATTAAACCAGATGGTGCGTATTGGAACCCCCCTGCAAAACATACATGACATTTGTGGCTGCAGAAGTTGTACAGTAGTGTATAATTACATACTTTGCTGTAATCCATAATTGCATAAATAGAAGGCAGTTAATTGCTGAACTTTATAGGAGTAATAAATTTCCAGCATCAAGACCATCAGTTTTTAAACCTAGCATAGCACTTGTAGAGTTTGCCTGCATGTTTTCCCATGTTTAAAGTCACTCCAATATGTAGACTATTTTTAACTTGTTTATGTATGGATGTATGTATGCATGTCATTTTTGCTTGCAATTACACATACATCATACTAGTGCAAATCCCATTAAAGGACAGCATGTGTGTCTTGTCTATGTGGTTATGCACATGTAAACAGATTTATATAAACGAATTCTCTGAGCCATGTAACGTGATCAAATAGGCCTAGAGTGAAAGAAAAAAAAGGCATTACTAAGCAAATCCACATGGAGAAGAGTCTTGGAGCACATCCTATTAATAATATCTGATGGCATAAAAGTTGGAAGCGTCACATCAGAGGCTGAAGTTAATTACTGTTCAAGTGTGGTTGTAGAGTATGCTGTGTTTTAACGAGGATGGGTGTAGTGGTGCTGGGATATTGCAAGTATTTTTTGATAATTTGGATTGCTACTACATGTAAAGACTGTTTAGAGATAATATACTGTAGAAACAAATGAGGAAGGAAAGGATGAAAGAATGAGGATTAGGAATAAAGAGCAGATGTGGAGAGGAGTTTGAGATTGTGGCCGCCAGATGGCCCTTTAAATAGTGTATGGAATGAAATCAGTGTCCAGACAGTCCTGTTTCCTTATGCAACCTCTCACCTCATCTCTC
This sequence comes from Rhinogobio ventralis, assembly GCA_039654625.1. Taxonomy (NCBI): domain Eukaryota; kingdom Metazoa; phylum Chordata; class Actinopteri; order Cypriniformes; family Gobionidae; genus Rhinogobio; species Rhinogobio ventralis. Next base: position 22,176,520 of record CM077216.1, read on the forward strand.
CTCTCTCTCTCTCTCTCTCTCTCATTTAGCTGTCTGGATCCACGCCAGTATTTCCCCTGTGTAGTTCTCATTACTCTAATAACGGCTCTGGACTGAACTCATCACAGCGTGTCACCTGCCCTCTCAGATTTTGCTTGTTTCCTTTCTGTCTTTTCTGCAGCCTCTTTAAATTCTCTCTCACAAACACACAATGAACACTGGAATCAGACCCTCAACCTCCCAGAATTCTTAGCAACAACTCGAGCTATACTGACAGGGTTATTTTTGCGGCTGACCTTATTGCATATGCATTTGTAGGAGTGTCCCTTTCAGATGCAAAATTTATGGAAGGAGAGTATTTAAATTAATATGCAAGGTGATTTACTAAGGTTTGCGCTAGTCAATTTACTGGTATTTGCGCTATTATTTACTGCCCATTTTAATGCCCATTTTACTGCCATTTTACCGCCCATTTCACTCCCATCAGCGTCTTTGTGGAATTGCGCTCTCATGCTAATTTGCCCTGTTTAGTAAATCTGGCCCAAAAACTGCAATAGTATTTTCCTGTAAAATGTACTCCAAGAATGGTATCTATCTTAATATTTAAAAAAAAAAATCTATGGAAATGATACCTCAAATCATTTGGCTTGTATAAGGAATGATGGGTCTTGTGATATTTTCCCAGTGGGTGATAAAATGTGCGACAAATCCTATTAACGTATATTTAACGTGGAACCTGAGCCATATCTAGAACAGGAATATTGTTTTAACTTGGGCCAGTTACTCGTTCCCAGTGGATGATAAATTGTGCGAAAAATCACAATAACTTGTTCCCAGTGGATAATAAATTGTGTGAAAAATTCCATTAACATATATTTAAGGAGGAACCCAAGCCATATCTAGAACAGGAATATTGTTTTCGTTCTTTTAACTTGACCCAGTAACTTGTTCCCAGTGGTTGATAAATTGTGTGAAAAATCCCATTAACGTATATTTAAGGAGGAACCTGAGAAGAGCGGGAATATTGTTTTTGTTCTTTTAATTTGGGCCTGTAACCCCTAATAATGGCATAGCAATGCACTAACCACCCAGAACACCTTAGCAACCACATCAACTTTCAGACAGGCAAGCACCACAATTTTTTTTCCTTTCGTAGAACACAAAAGGAGATATTTAGTAGAGCATTCAAGCTGCTCTGGCCTCTCAAATCCCATTCTTATCTCTTTTCTCGCCATTAACGGAAATTTACGGCTTTCTGTGTTTTCACAGTTATACGGTAGGGGGCGCTATTACGTATCTTCTGAAAGAGTTCAGAATCTCCAGATCAAAACTCAAGCAAAAAAGAAGCAGAAACGCGCTATAGCATATGTAAGTAGATGCATATGTAAAATAACGAGATCATCAACATTAAACAGCATATAAATCAACACTGCCTAATGTTACTGAATTAAATGTTGACCCAGGATGAGCTATAGGACTGTTAAGCTTTGGGGTGTTGATGGACTCGATCTACTCCATCTGTTTCTCGATCATTCTGTGGGCCATGAAAATTTTGTGAAAATTATCAAAAATGCTGGCGGTGACTGGTTATATAAGGTGCATCATATATTTAATTTAAAACATTCAAATGCGTCACGATCAATCAAGACACATGAACCAATGTTTAACTTGGCATGATGTGTCTTGTTGGGGTGAGATTTCCATCAGCATGCCTATGACTGAAGTTAGGCTCAAGGCAAAACCAAGCTTCCTTGCACATTTTTGTGTCAAGCAAATGGCTGGTAGCCCATCCACATGATGTCAGAACATGTAGTTAAGATAATCCACTAGACATTTAGGTACCACCATAATAAATGAGGTGTGTGACATGCAGAGGCTGTGTTGTTCAAACTTCTTTTACAATCTGCTAAAGGCCGTCCCCTCCAAAGGTTAACATGCTACTACCACCTCATTTGGCTTGAGTGTACAAATTTGTATTTGTTTTTGTAACTAGGATTATGTATTTATTTTCTCTTGTGCTCTTTTTTTGACCGTTAATTAACTCTATGGCTTTCAAAAAAAGAGCAGTCTGCCCTTTGTCACGTTATTTATGGAAAATTAGGGCAATACGTAATAATAAATTAGCATTGGCCTATAAACTTTAATTCTGCCCTCAGGACTTGTGAGTAATTGTGACTAACTTATAAGCAGGAGTCAAGAAATTGTTTTTGGAGAGATTTCATCACTAGTTCAGGGTCATCTGAAGCTGATTTCTTGGCTCAACGCTAACGGGACACTGTATGAGCTTCTAGACCAAAGCCACTCATCAATTGCATACCTTTTTCATCCATGATAAGCACAGCGATTAGACTGATGGATTGCTTCTAATGCAGTTGTATACTTTCAGGGGAATTGGAAGTGGTTGTTATCAGGCCCGCCGATTGCAATGTTGCACCAACAACCAAACATCGTAAACCCCTTAAATTGTACGCAGATGAGTTTCCCATGTCAATTAGCACACAGATGATGTTAGAGTTCAGCGTTTGTCCGCAGATTTTTTGGGGTAGCAAAGCCTAATAAATAACAAAGCTCAATATCAGCAGGGCTTTGATATTTTTTAATGTGGTAAATATATGCTTCCTTTGCCGTCCATCCTTTTAAACTATTTCCAAGACAGTCAGTCAGTCTGTGAGCTCTCTTTTATGTGGTTCATATTTCTGTGTTGTATGGACTATATACAGACTTTATTTTTGGATGTTTTTTGTTTGGAAGCTCACCAGTAACGCTCAGTTGGAGTTTGTCTCCAGTAATTTTAGATTTGTTGTGGTAACAGAGTTGAATGGACCATTATAGTCAGGTTTTTAGTCTAAGTGTTAACCAAAATGTTTCTGTCATTCATGTGTCTAGGCTGTTGTAGTTTCCTGTTGGTTTCCTTTGTAAGTATTGTAGATTGTCCATGTCATTGTATAGTTGATGGTAAATTGATTGCATTCTTGTTTTGTTAGCATCAACTGACCCTGCTTTACCAGACCCGGCTGGATCCTGCATACTGTCTGCACTATAGTATGGATTGGATTAGGATATATGAGTCCCAAATCATAGTACCTTGAAAACAAGATGTCAAAGGTGTCCAGGTGGTGGACTACTATTGCTACTACATAGGCCAGATTTACTAAACAGGTCAAGTTAGCGTGAAAGCGCAATTCCAAAAAAGCACTGATGGGAGTGGAAAGTTCTGCACGTGATGAAATTAAAGAATACAGACACAGCCGGATCTTTTCCATAATGAACAATGCAATCTACCAAGACCAGTGCAAATTAGCATCTGGTTTAAGACATGCTTTTTTGGGCAGTAAATAATGGCGCAAATACCAGTAAACTGACTAGCGCAATCACATTGCGTGATTCATTTAAATACTCTCCTCCCATAAATGTTGCGTCCGAAAGGGAAACTCCTACAAATGCATATGCAATAAGGTCAGCCGCAAAAATAACCCTGTCCACGCCTTTTCAGCGCTAGTTTTTAACTGCGTGTCTTTAGTAAATCCTGACAGAAGTTTTTCAACGTCAAAAGAGGGTTTGCGCTGACACAAGCTGTTAGTAAATCTGGCCCTATAGATTTAGGGTGTGTTCACACTTGGCATGTTCGGTTTGATTAAAACGAACCCTGGTGTGATTGCTCTGTTAGTGAGGTTCATTTGAATAAGTGTGAACGCTGTCATTTGAACCCTGGTGCGCACCAAACAAGTGGACCGAGACCACTGAAAAGATGGGTCTCATGCTGCCTTCAAGCAAACTCTGGTGCGGTTCAAATGAAATATGAACGCAACACGGACCAAAGATATGTAGACGAACCAAAAACAGGAAGATGAGACCCTAAAAAGGACAAATGTTTTTTCTTGTGATAGTCGCAATGTTGCCCATCACAGAATTCAGAACCGTGTCTCCTCGCAGCAGATCTTCGTTTGTGTGTGACGGAGGGATTCCTGCCGCTGTTTTGACTCATTTACACATTATAAGCTCTTCACGAGTTCTCAGCTGGTCAAAATACCATCATATGTAGGCTACGCACATACAACAAGTGCATTTAGCCCAGCACACAGCATTGTTTTGGATGTTCGGCAAGTTCCGTCTCACAAATATGTCGTAAAAGCCAACCAATCAGGTTGCTAACGTATCCCTATGCCTTTAGTTTTGGTATCTTTTGGTTCTGTGATAAAAATGCCAATGTGAACAGCACTAAAGTGTTTTTTTTTCTTGGTCCGGACCAAATGAGCCTGAACTGAACTACAAGTGTGAACACTCTCTTAAACCATACTTTAACAATACTAACAATTAGCAACTAACAATGTATGTCGTAGACATAAGAAAATTGGCATATATTTGGAGTTCATTATTAGAGCTCAAGCAAAAAAAAATTCTGTGTGAATGGTGATTTACATAAGAATGCAACCAATTTACACTGAAATTTGTTCTGTTTATGGTAGTAAGTCCCAATACTACTCTTCTTATTTGAAACAAACTTTAAAGTAGCAACTTTACTACCAGCAACGTGATGTCTTTTTTATACATATCAAATATGTAACCTAGCATGCAGCCATAGTCTTTCGTCCTCATTATGAGCAGAACAAATTTCTATATAAATCATTTGCAAAACCATTATTATGTAAATTGTTGCATAAATACGTTGATTTACGCAAGAATGGTTTTGCTAACAATTTACACTGAAATTCATTTTGATCGGTGTGTCCTAAGATAAAATACTTTAGCAACTTTTGTAACAATTATCCTAGCAAGACATTTACCACCAGCAACACAATACAGTACATCCTTTTTGTCCATGTTAAGTGTGCAAACTAGCATGCAGCTACAGTCTTTGGAACCTCCATACGAGCTGAACAAATTTCTGCATAAATCGTTCGAAAACCATTCTTACGTTAATTGATGCACAATGGTTTGGCGAACAATATATCGAAATTTCATGTCACAATACTAGAGTAGTTCATAGCTTTATATACTTTAATAACAATTTTAGTAGCATTTGACAATTAGCAATTTTAAACAGTGCTAACACAGTATGTCCTTTTAATATATGGTGTGCATATTGCCTTGTTTTTGGGTCACATTAATGCAACACAACTTTCTGTGTAAATTATACTTAAAACCAGTGTTACATAAAGAGTTAAATGCAATGTGTCAGTTTACGTAAGAACCTTTTATAATCGATTTTGCACATTCATCCTGCTTGTTTCGTAAATTATGCCCTTTGAGTGTTTCTGGTTTCCATATTGCCTGCAGATATACGTTCCGACATGTGTGAGTGTTTGCGTGTAGGTTTGTTTGGCCATGCCTGGCTGATGACGGAAATGTTTATTCGCCTTTTTTGCGCAGTCCGCTCCAGGGGAAGGGTGATAAACATAAAGCTCACGTCTGGTTTGTCTATTTGTTCAGACAGTAGTTGTTCCTTTTATACCAGAGAAGAAGAGAATGTTGGGGGAGGGATGGAGGGGTTTTGTGATTGCTACGGTTGTTGCTTGCTGTAGGCACTTGACTTTACAGCATCAAGCTTCGTCCGGCCCACCTCCTGTATCAATTGTATGTTTATTATGATAGCAGTAAAACTATACGAGCCCCGCCCTGCTCCGCGGGGGAGAAATAAGGAAGGAGAGAGCTGCTAGATTGGCTCCAGACTGCATCCTCACCCAAATTAGATGCCCTCCTGCCAAGATCATAAGGGGCTGTGGAGGGCTTGTGAAAAAAGCACAAATTCGGGCACCGTTACGCACACATTCATACATGCTCTGGGCACTAAATGCAGCTGTGTGCAAGTATTTGTTTGTGTATTGGGGAGATTATAACTGAGAAATCACAGACTTTGTTTTTCGAAATTCTTTTTTTTTTGGTCCAAAATCCTGAAGTTGTTGAAGAAATATCTCAGGGTTTTATCAACTCAATGTGTATGTACTTTATCCGTGGTGTGCTGTTGATTACTCTCAGAAGAGGCGACATGTTTACAGTAAATAGACTCATAATGGAAGCTTAGGAGGCAAATGGGCCAAAAGGATTAAAAGCAGAAATGTGAAGCTTGTATTTATGTTAAGCTGTTTCATGAATCACTAAAAATGAGTAGTATGCTGCAGTTGACTAAATCATCCTTTTGAGGTGGGACTGCTATTTTAGGTGGAAGAACTTCTGGTTATGCATTACCTTTGTAGTTTTTGAGGGTGGAGATTTGCAGAACATCAACAAAGACACACATGTAGTTACGTTACGCCTCTTCCTAATGTCCTCGCGCTGAGACCAACAGTAAGAATGGTCCGCTGGCCGAGCCAGTTGACGCAACAGTCACTGGTCCTTTTGGGCAAGTTCTGCTTTGCAATTCACTAACTTTGTATGTCCATTTACTTGTACATTGTTGTTGCTGTTTTGGGACCAAGGTTAGAGTAGAGTAGATGAGGTTTTGTTGAAATTGCTAAAATGATTTGTGTTGGACTTGATAGCATCAAAGAGAACCCTAACTACAAACAAGTTAGTAATGTTTATGATCCAATGCCTACATTTTTCCAACAAACACAGAAAAAGTATATACTTATGGAGTTGCACTACAGCTGTAAGATGCTCGATTGGATTGAGACCTGGGGAATTTGGAGGCCAAGTCAACACCTCAAACTTGTTGTTGTGCTCCTCAAACCAATTCTGAACCATTTTTGCTTTGTGGCAGGGCGCATTATCCTGCTGAAAGAGGCCACAGCCACCAGGGAATACCGTTTCCATGAAAGGGTGTACATGGTCTGCAACAATGCTTAGGTAGGTGGTACGTGTCAAAGTAACATCCACATGGATGGCAGGATCCAAGGTTTCCCAGCAGAACATTGCCCAAAGCATCACACTGCCTCCGCCGGCTTGCCTTCTTCCCATAGTGCATCCTGGTGCCATGTGTTCCCCAGGTAAGCGACGCACACACACCCGGCCATCCACGTGATGTAAAAGAAAACATGATTCATCAGACCAGGCCACCTTCTTCCATTGCTCTGCGGTCCAATTCTGAAGCTCACATGCCCACTGGTGGAGCTTTCGGCAGTGGACAGGGGTCAGCATGGGCACCCTGACTGGTTTGCGGCTATGCAGCCCCATACGCAACAAACTGCGATGCACTGTGTATTCTGACACCTTTCTGTCAGAACCAGCATTAACTTCTTGAGCAATATGAGCTACTGTAGCTCGTCTGTTTGATCGGACAGCCTTCGCTCCCCACGTGCATCAATGAGCCCTGGCCGCCCATGACCCTGTCGCCGGTTCACCACTGTTCCTTCCTTGGACCACTTTTGATAGATACTGACCACTGCAGACCGGGAACACATGCTCTGACCCAGTTGTCTAGCCATCATGATGACAAAATGTTCACTTGCTGCCCAATATATCCCACCCACTAACAGGTGCCATGATGAAGAGATAATCAGTGTAATTCACTTCATAATGTTATGCCTGGTTGATGTGTGTTTATATATATATATTTCATGAAAAATATAAATATTTCTAGCAAATATTTAAAAAAAAAAAAATTAAACCTAAAAGTATTTTTTATAAAATGCAGGAACTGCTACCCCAAAATCCCCCCCAAAAAGTTGGACCCTGCATGCAAAAGCATTGTAATTCAGATCATTTAGAATGAAACCTCTAACCCAGAGAGTATGAGCAATAATAATGTTACTTGACTTAGCAAGCACTGCTATTAATACAGCCAGAATAATGATTAATGACTCACTCTTTAATATGAGGCTTTAATATGAACAGTTAATCTGGATTTCATCCAGAGCACTCAAACAGTCAGCCAAACAGTTTGATTCACGCTGTCTCACTATCAGGCGTAATAAGCGAATCTTTGCCCTTTCACAGTGATCAAGAGTCCAGTTTTTCCATTTCTAAATCCACTCGAATAGAAGATGCAAAGCACATTTCAGGTCTGTTAAATGAAGGCATTACAGTATGGAAAATGAGATGTCATGGTGCAGAGGCTTGGCGGTGATGGTTCTGCGAACGACCATACACGTCTTTTGTGCTTGTGTGATGTATCCAGACAGAGCAGGTCTCCCCCTCTATCACCCCAAGGTGATTCCCCATGGCTGCACGCCCAGTGTGTCAGACACACACAAAATCTCACAGACATCCCATATTCCAGAGGCTGAGAGGGATTCACTAAGCATGGTGGCCTTTGGTAGCATGGTAGCACCCATTTCAGAATTGTGCAAGTCATACAATGTAATGTTTTAAATGATACATTCACACAAACTAGCAGTTTTATTTTACATGGAGAAGGGTCTCCTCATGGGGGCTGCCATTTCCAGATTTCCATTCGCCAGATCTCATGACCAGCCAAGTGCTACTAGAGACAGTATACAGAAGACGGGCCACTTGTATTATATTGAATGGTAGAAATTTGACAACAGCAGCTTCAGTAAAATAAGTCCTGCCGAGTGTTTTTTTAGTATCGAGATAGTATTATAGTTTATATACAGTCATGTGAAAATGTTAAGACACCCTATTGAATTCCATGGTTTTCTGTAACAGGACATAATAAAAAAATCATCTAGTGCTTGGCAGGTCTTAAAATTTGGAAAATAAAACCTCAGATGAACAACAACACATGACACGTCATTATTTATTTAGCAAAAATAAAGTCAAGATGGAAAAACCATGGGTGACAAATTTAGGACACCCTATTGTTCAATTGCCTGTGGATCCACTTTTAGCAGCAATAACTTAAAGTAATCATTTTCGGCATGATTTATCAGTCTCTCACATCATTCTGGAGGAATTTTGGTCTACTCTTTACAACATTTCTTCAGTTTGTTGAGGTTTGTGGGCATTTGTTTATGCACAGCTCTTGTCACAGCATTTCAGTCAGGATGAGGTCTGGACTTTGACTGGGCCATTGCAACACCTCCATTCTCTTCTTTTTCAGCCATTCAGATTTGCTGGTGATCTTCGGATCATTTGGATCAGTCCGGTTGCATGACCCAATTTTAGTAAAGATTTAGCTGTCGGACAGATGGTCTCACATTTGACTCTAGAATACTTTGGTATACAGAGGAGTTCATGGTCGACTCAATGACTGTGAGGTGCCCAGGTCCTGTGGCTACAAAACAAGCCCAAAATCATCACCGCTCCACCAGCAGGTGTTTGTGCCGATATGCTCTTTTGGTTCACCAAACTTGGCGTGGTGCATTATGGCCAAACATCTCCACTTTGGTCTTGTCTGTCCAAAAGGACATTGTTCTAGAAGTCTTATGGTTTGTTCAGATGCACCTTTGCAAACCTAAGAAGTACTGCCATGTTTTTTAGAGAGAAGAGGCTTTCTCCTGGCAACCCTTCTAAAAATGCCATACTTGACACATCTTTTTCTAATTGTACTGTCATGAACTTTAACATTTAACATGTAGAGTCTGTGGTGTAGTTCTTGGGTTGTCTTCCATTTTTCTGGTCATTACACAGATCTTGGGGTGAATTTGCTGGGACATCCACTCATGGGAAGATTGGTGTCTGTTTTGAATGTCTTCCACTTGTGAATAATCTTCCTCACTGTAGAATGATGGACTTCAAATTGTTTAGAAATAGCATTGTAACCCTTCGCAGATTGATGGCAGCAACAATTGCTTCTGTAAGATCATTGCTGATGTATTTCCTCCTTGGCATTGTATTAACTCCAGACCAGCAAACTGCCAAAACTTCAGCTTTTATAGAGGAGATCACACTTGCTGTTGATCAGTTAATCAAAGGCATTTGATTAGCAGTGCCTTTTCGTTAGTTACCCTCTTAATTCCTATGTTAACAGGAAGGGTGTCCTAACTTTGTCACCCATGGCTTTTCCATTTTGGCTTTATTTTTGCTAAATAAATAATGATACGGCGTGATATGTCATGTGTTGTTGTTCATCTGAGGTTTTATTTTCCAAATGAAGGCCTGCCAAAGACCAGATGATTTTTTATTATTATGTTCTGATACAGAAAACCATGGAATTCAATAGTTTCCTAACATTTTCACATGACTGTATAGAATTGTTTTTATTTTTATACAGTTAAACTAAATGAAAACGAGAAACAATAATAAACAACTGAATGAAATAAAGTTGAATTTTACCATATATTTTATTTTAAGTAACAATTTTTTTTCCATATGGCTTTAGTTAACTATAATAACAATGGTCCTTCCAAATAAAACAGCCAAACACCAATGGGCGAAGTCAGATGTTGGTAGTGATAGGAGAAATTAAGCTTTTTGAAACTTTGAATTAATAGAACCAATTGCTGCGCAAAATAGCATTCGAAAAGCGTTCGAAACGCCACATGCTAGTGAGGCCTGCTGGTCTAAATGGTGTAAATGCAACGAAAACTCTGCCAAAACATGTATAAAAACACCTTTTACAAACCAATTGCAAATGCTTTGTTGAAACTGTAATCTATTAAATGCAATGAATCATCTAATACCTATAAATATAAAGTGTGTGTATAATATGGGTTATTTTATTAAATTGTTGGGCTTGTTTTATGGAGAGTTTGGTTAATCAGGCCAGTAAGAGACTTTTAACTACAACTCTTTTTTTTTTTATACAAATGCATAACCATATAGATACTAATTCACCATCACCCACTAGTGAAACCATGAAACATTGTTTACTGAAATCACGGGACTTTGGCAGTTTGATATGAGTTCCGAATCACTAGTTCAAAAACACATGTTTCGCAAAGGTTCGAAGCATCACATTTGGAAAGCACCCATCCCTAGCTGTTGGTCGTTATGACAGTTATTCATGTCTTGGAAACAGCTGAAAGTGGTTGGTGTTGCAGTCTTTGCTCTATGCTGAACATGTGCATTTGCTGAACCAACCTGAAATATACATTTTTTTAGCATTATTTGACTTTGATACCGTTCATGTAACATTGTATTGCTTTTTTTTTAAATGTGTTATCAAAATATGAGTTTTTGAGATTTCAGTGTATCCCATTTAATTAAATAGGAGCTATACTGCCCAAAATGGCTGCTGAGTGAACTGCCTTGCCTTGAAAGTTATCTTGATGTTATGCTAGTGGCTGGTCCACCCAATCAAATGAGACACTCAGATACATGAATTTAGTGGATGTCACTCCCGAACTTTGCAGCATGTACGCGGCTGCTGGACAAGCATGAAAATTTCAAGCATGATTTTTTTTTTCATTCTGAACTGATTATATATCGTTTAGAAAGCACACAAAGAACGGTCACTTTATAATCACTAAAAAAAGCTGTCACTCGTCACAACGATGCAATCTCATGAAGTTCTGTTGTAATCAGTGAAGCTGTCTACACTGCACATTGAATCTCTTATTTACATAATGTGAAATCTTTACATGATGGATTTGCGAGCGTGCAGAACTGCAGCACTGGACAAAAACTCCGGCTTTGAGCGGTGAGTGGATTCTAACTTAAACACCTCTGATTGGTCATTGCGTTCAAGATATCAACAGACATGTCTGTGATTGGCTACATTGCTCAGTGCTGCAAAAAGACATTGTAAATAGAAATCTTTGACGGACTCCAGATTGCAAACACAGATACGCACTATATCAGAGGTGTCCAAGCGTTTTCCTATGAAGGGCCAAAATCACAACTTGATTGAGGGCCGTGGACCAAAGGTAAATGTTGCTTTGTACGAAACTGTAATATATTAAAATTGCCATGGGTTCCCCTCATTGTTCCATAGTTGAAAATAAACAAATAGAAAAACTTTACTTTATAATCTCCTATCTAATTCAGTTTTATTTAAATATTTTTATTTTAATTTAATTGTATCATTTAATTAACTTATTACAATGAAAATTTAATTTACAGTACAATGCAGTTATACATAATACAGCTTTTTAAGCTATAATACCACCATATGCTTGCAATTTCAGTAAATTCTAATGAGAGACATGAAGCTGGTCCTTATTTTTCAAAAGTTTTTCCACATTGGGCTGCAGCTGACTTGCAGACAAAGTCAGGATATTATGTAGGTGAGAGTCAGTTAGTTTGCTTCTCAGTTTACACTTGTTCAAGTTCATCAGACTGAAAGTCTGCTCACAGAGGTGGGTACTGCCAAACAGAGACAGCATCTCTTGTGCCTTTTTGCACATCTTTGGGTACCTGTTTGCTGGGACACATTTGTAGAAGTCTGTCAAGGGATGTGCTAAATTCCCTGGATGTGGGGTGAGAGAGAGAGAACGAGAGGGCGACAGTGTGAAACTGTGAGTGACAGAAGAGAAAAGCAGGCCTGTAAAAACAGAGGGAGGCAAATAATATACAAGTCAATTATTTGCTATTTATATAGCGCTTTTTACAATACAGATGGTTTCAAAGCATCTTTACAGTGATAACAGGAAATTAATCTATTAATCCATGATAATTTAAGAAACTTTAACACAAATTTTATCAGCTTGATGAACAAAAAAATACCAGAGCGAGAGCAAACTAAATATAACTGGTAACACTTTACAACAAGGTTTCATTAGTTAACTACATTAGTTAAAGCTGCAGTCCGTAAGTTTTGCCTCTTTGTCGCCATCTCTGTTTGAAACCTGAAATTGCAGTTATTTGCGGAGTTATCATCTGTGGGTGTCATTTGCGGAGTTATCATCCGATGGGTTGTGCATCGGCGTGGCTCCTTAGCGCGGATAAATCTAATGTTTTGAGGAGTATGTGCGGCTTGCTGTCAGTCACCGCAGCGTTCACAGATTCTACATCTTGGAGTATAACCTAAATAAGAATTTTCACCGGAAAATGACATCTGAACAAGCAAGTAACATGTCTGCCACTTTTGGGAACAAAACATTACAATAAATTGCGCTACCAACGGTGATTAAATCTAACGATCAAACTGTGCAAATTATTATTATTGTTATACTTTGTTCTCAAATTGTTAATGTTAACAGCATCAGCATTGCGTGACTACGTGTATTTAGTGTGTATTAGCATTAACTGTAGATTTCATTTTCTGTACAGTCTAATCGTTTGCTTTTGACTACAGGTGAATTTCCAGCTGTCACTGATGATTGTCGTTTGGACCTTTCTGGATTACAATCCGCTATCAAAATGATATGTTTAATTATTCCAGCTGCTGTGAGAAAAGGCTATAAATGATCTGCCACCTGCAGCATCCTCACATGCGATACTATTACTAGCCGGACTCTTTCTTTATGTATACAGACGTGACATAATAATGCAAAGACATGCTTGAATTTCCTGTGGAAATCCAGCAGTACCACTCTAATTATAACACATTATTACAAGCTTACCGTTGTTTATGGGGCTAAGGTAAGGAGATAGTTTTGAATACTGGCTTTATGTGTACATGCTCAAATTGATTTTGGATCATTTTTTACCAAAAAAAAGTTACGGACTGCAGCTTTAATATGAACCAATAATGAACTGCACTAGCATTTATTAATCTTTGTTAAATGTTAATTTCAACATTTACTAATACATTATTAAAATCAAAAGTTGCATTTGTTAATATTACTTAATGCACTGTGAAGTAACATAAACAAACAATGAACAGCTGTATTTTTATTAACTAATGTTAATAAAGATTAATAAATCTCGCGGACATCCTTTAGAATTCAACAAGTCAGATGACGACTTTAAAACTCCTGAAGTGTTTCCAGATAAGTGTGTCATATGCATCAGACGTTCAGCCAACGGTCCGTGGGCATGACGTCTGAGGCTGAGACTGAGACTAGTTCATGGTTAGTTAATACATTAACTAATGTTAACAAATAAAACCTTATTGTAAAGTGTTACCATATAATTATTAACAATAACGACTGCGCATAAATTAAAGTAATTATAAAAATAATTGTGAATATTACCTGCTGAAAGATGTCTTCTGATCAGCAGTAGTTTTTTTAGTTTGAAGGCTCTGACATGATCAAAACGCTGGGTGATGATCTGGGGCCCGTTCCAGAAAGGAGGTTAAGTGAAAACTCTGAGTATGTTAACCCTGAAATGAGGGCAACTCTGGGTTTTCCGTTTCAGAATGGGAGGTATGTCAAACCCGAGAAAGCAGGGTAAGTCAAGCCCGTTTCTGAAAGAGAGGTATCTTACTCTGTAAACCTAACCTGGTCTGGAGCAGGTTTTCTTCGGTAAACCCAGTGTTTCTTTCGGTCTCCTTCCCCTTTTTAATGCGCCAGCGGTGTTTAAATACTTCATTCGTTCATTCATGCTGCACAAATGCTTTTCTTACTGAGTAATTTTGTCTTGCCTTAATATCTAAAAATTATAAATTAGATCTAAAATCTAAAGTAAGCGCATTTTACTTGAAACAAGTAAAATTATCTGCCAGTGGGGTAAAACAAATAATCCTAATGCAAATAGAAACCAGATTATTTTTCTTACCCCACTGGCAGATCATTTGCAAAATAAGAAAAATGCACTTAAATTTGTTTTGTTTTTGTTTTTTTCACCAGGAAACAAGACTAAATACCTATGTAATTTTTCTTATGTAGAAAATGCATCTTGATTTAAGAATCTTTAGATATTTTGACTGGAAACAACAAGACAAAAATACAAAGTAAGAAAAGTATTCTTTGGAGTGCAGTTACATTCATTCATTGCGCATATTTTTATCAAGTGATAAAAATGGCATGTCTTTTTGTACAGGATCCTGACATTCATTTGATAAACCTCTAGAAGTAACCTAATAATTAGAATTTCCTTTAGGATTTCCAGTGGTTGGATGCATTGATGACAGGTATATTCCCGTCATCACACTTTCTGAATACGGATTACTGTATGGAATGGAATGGAAGGATGTCAGATGGATGGGTAGTCCGAGATATATGCCGTAACCACCACCACCACAGCTGTTAAATCAACATTAATAAACATCTTTATTTCCTACAAATACTTTATTCTTTTCCCTGTTGGATTTTAATATCCTTCCTCCATCTCCTCTTCATCTGTTAGTGCTGGTGTTTTGCGAGCCTCTGCCTTCTTGCTGTTGGCTGGCCTGAGTAGAAGTCAAATGTTAATTTCATTACCCTAATTAATAAATGTAACAGGTGGGATCAGAGAACATTTAATTATGTGAAAAGAGCATTAGACTATGTGGGAAAAGCTGCTGCACATTAAAATAGACACTGAATGATATTTATTTAATATGTCAAATGTTTGTAAAGTAAAGTCAACTTTACAAAGTTTCTCTTGTCCATGTGCCAGTGTCTTGATCTCTCCATTATTGCCTGTTCATTGACAGCTTGCACCTTGAAGTGCGCATGTACATTAAATAAAAAAGTCATATTCACTTATATTCTCTACATTTTTTTTTAGCTCAAAAATAAAATAAAAATATTATGTTACATTAGAAATGAAGCGTCCATGGCGTTTCTCCCTAGTTTGGGCACCTCTGCACTAGATCAATGGTCTCAAACTCAGCTCCTGGAAGGCCACTGTCCTGCAGAGTTTAGCTCCAACCTGCTTACCTGCCTGGAAGTTTCTAGTAATTCTGAAGACCTTGATTTCCTGGATCAGGTGTATTCAATTAGGGTTGGAGCTAATTCAGCTTGAGTCCACTGCATTTGCCAAATCGCCAATATGCTATTATCACAGAGAAACTGACCAACAGTTATGAGCAGCTTTTCCCTCTAAAACCAATCCGAAGCAACAGCAACCAATGGTTTGACTGAGACAATTCCATGCTAGTTTCAAGTCCGTGGCCAGGGAAGGCTAAGCCTTGCATACACTCCATCTATAATTATTTACCTTCACCTATTGTTCTTATTCTGTTCATTGGTTATTTTTATTTATTTGATTTTATTTATGGATTTTGTTGTTTTCATGAAACTGTTGACTGACACTAAATCACAAATTTTAGAGTAGGCATAGCGATACACGCTATTTCATCAAGGTCCACCCACTTTCAAATTTCTGGCCTTGCCTTTGTGCTATGCACTAACCTCCCTGACACTTTTGCTATGAGAGAAAATGGAAATGGCTCATGGTTCCATCTGGGATGTGCTTTCCATGTGTGCTCATGAGGAACTTTGTGTCTTTATCTGAATTCAATCCAGATTGAATCTGCATGCTTCTAAACATGTCAAGGACCTGTCAGGTTTAGACGTATAGAATACTGTACCCTGATCCCACGGCTTTACCTTTGATGGACAGACAGCTTCACTCGGCTGAGTGCGTTCGCCATGGAGAACGGCTAATGTAATGTTTTCCAGCCTGTACCGGTTTTGTTTCCATTTTGGTCTGGCCTGAGTGACCCTCTGTAATTCTGCAATGCTTGGTGCGCAGATGGAGAGATTGTGCTCTGTTTTGTCTGTCTTCATCCTTACTTTTTTTTTTTAAATCGTTGTGTATATGTGTCCCTGGTTGGAACCATATTTAGTTTAAATATAGGCTGTGTGTGTGTGTGTTTGAATTTTAAGTAATAACAAACCAGATCTTTATCTATTCTGAAGGTAATGTGAGCGCTAAGGTGTTCTGGGTGGTTGCTTACTGCATCAAAAAAGCAAGTCTCCATGACATTCTGACCTCTATATATGGCTGGGGTTTGAATGTGTGAATGAATTCATGTTTTTCTCTGGCCATTTTATTGCCTTGCAGGTGAAAACTGTAAATCTGATCACAAAGAAAAGCATTTCTTCTTAATAAGCTGCAACATTTGAGGTTTTGTGCTTAAAAAGGCACCAACCAATCATTCTTTTTGCAGTTCTGTTTGGTGCCACTAGAGGCACAAGAATGCACTTCATCTTTAATTGAACTCAGTGTTTTTTATGTTAGGGCTGCATGATTTGGGGAAAACCTAACTGTGATTTTCCAACACTGTCTCACGACCAGTTCGTACGTATTTGAACAAGATGGCTAATTCTTACAAATTCGTCCGACCTTACTTGTATGAATTTGTACGAGTTGTCTATACTGCAGTGATGGGTAGGCTTAGGGGCAGGGTTTGAGGTTAGGTCATTCGTACAAAATCATATGAATTGACCAACTCGTAAAATACGTACGGTTTAGCAAAAATCGTACCAATTCATACAAGTGAGGTCGTACAAATTCGTACAAATTAGCCACTTCATAAAATACGTACAAATTGTCGTGAGATCAGGTTGGATTTTTCTGATAAAATTGCAATTTAACATAATTGGTAAAAAACAAAAAAGTCCAGGGTTGCTATGCTTGTTTGTAGTAGTGCACAATTTGGCAAAAAATGTGTGATTAATTATTATTATTACATTTACATTACAATTTCTATTTTAATATTTCACTCTAAAATGAAAAAATTGCTAATGGTTATGGCTGCCTTAATTTCTTCATTTTCAAGTGTCAAACCATCAAGCCTTTATTTTGGTGGAAAACCTCACAAGTAACTCAGTGTTGCACAATATTTAAGAAATTAAATCACAGCCTTTGAGATTTGATAATTGCACTAAGCCATCACAATTTTGGCTTCATTTCGATTAACCGTGCAACCCTACTTGATGAACTGAAAAAGAACCCCCCAGTTCCAAAAGCATCTGAAAATCTTTTCAAGTGAAATATTACATTTTTAAGAAATGACCAAACCAAATGCTGGACCAGTTAATAATGTTGTGTGTGTTTTAGACCATTGAAGTGAGGACAAAGAGAGTAAAATGAGGACATTTTGGCTGGTCCTCACTTTCTAAGACCCCTTTAAAAGCCTGTTTGAGGGTCAAGACTTGGTTTTAGGGATAAGGTTATAATAAGGTTAAGGGTAGGTTTAGGGTTAGGGTATGGGTTAGGGGTAAGGTTAGGGTAAAGAGGTAGAGATTGCATTGTGTCAATGAATGTCCTCACAAAGAATGTGTGTGTTCGCATACGTGCCTGAGTGCGTGCCGCACGTCTTAGCCTTTAGGTTGCCGTGTCTAATGGGAAAAGAACGGCGCTAAACTGGAATCAGAAGGTGCTCTGAATGCGTTTGGGTGGGTCTGTCCATCTTCAGCACTTAGACTCACTGTAAAGATAACAGATATTTAAGTAACTAAAAGCATTGAAGCCTGAACAGCCTGATTTGCACGACCACAAACGACTCGTCTCACTTTGTGTCGTTAAACAAATGTCAAACCCTTTTACAGACAATTACGGGAGACATGCATAGGAAGGAAACGTTTTAGGCAGTCGCCGTCAAATTTACGCAGTTTTCTGTAGATCAGAGTTTGTTCGCTTGTTTAAAAAATGAGCAAGGAAACTGACTCAGGATCAGTGAGAAATTGATTTCTGGGAGATGTTGAGAGGTTGACTGAAAGGTTACACAGTGTGTGGCGTGGTTGGATGAGCCACAGGAGAGCGAGAAGGTGACAGGGATTGTTTAAAGAGTTCACTGAGGAGTAGTGCTGATGGAAGGTGGTGTTTAATAGACACAAAGGAGGGTCGAGTGACGAGTTTGCTGAATCAAGTGTGTGTGTTGATACTGTAGCTGAGTGACATGTTTTGTTGGGGGAGGTGTTTTGTCTGGTGGCTTAGAATTAGTCAATTGCCAAAAGAGAGGCCGTGTGAGAAAGAGAGGAGAAAAGATTATGATCACGATGCCCCCATCTGTTTGCCACATGCAAACCCCTGCAGCAGCTCCATAAATCTCAGATGCGCTCAACAATGCAAAGTCGCATTCCGCTGGTCTAAATGTGCACGGATTCCTCGCCACAAATGTGCTTTACTCATCTGTATTCACAGCACAGAAAACTCACTAATTACATCTTTAATGAAGTTGTCTACTTGGATTTTTCTCCTGAGAAAACGCTCAAGTCATCTCACATCTGTCTCCTCTAGTGCTTCAGAAGAGATCTCAGCATCTCAAAGGTTTCGCTCGGGTTTACCAGTAAGATCAGTCAGCTAATAAATATAAAGAAATAAAATAATAACATAGTGTGCTCTGTATAGTGTGCCCTTTACTTTTGTATTGTAGATTGCTATAAATATATAAAATTTTGAGTCAGTAAGTTGTTTTTTGTTTTAGGATATCGATCAAAAGTGAGGGTAAATGCATTTAAACTGTTACAACAGATTTCAATTTAAAATAAATTCTGTTCTTTTGAATTTTCTATTCATCAAATGATCTACATTGATAATAATCAGAAATGTTTCTTGAGCAGCGAATCATCATATTATTTATCATATTACGTCACAGAAAAATAGAAAACAGCTCTTTTAAATTCTAATATCATTTCACAATATCACTGTTTTTACTGTACTTTTGATCAAATAAATGCATCCTTGGTGAACATGAGACTTCTTTCCAAAATGTTTAAAAATGTAAGTGACCCCAAACTTTTGAATGGAAAAATGGAATGGATTATATTTATATTTGGTCTTGATTTCCTGCATAAAGGCCATGTAATCGTTGAAATTAAAGATCAATCTCTATCAATCTATATCTCTCAATTCTGACTTTATATCTCTCAATTCTGACTTAATATCTAAATTCTGACTTTATATCTCGCAATTCTGACTTTATATCTCGCAATTCTGACTTAATATCTCAATTCTGACTTTATATCTCACAATTCTGACTTTATATCTCTCAATTCTGACTTAATATCTCAATTCTGACTTAATATCTCAATTCTGACTTTATATCTCGCAATTCTGACTTTATATCTCTCAATTCTGACTTAATATCTCAATTCTGACTTTATATCTCACAATTCTGACTTTATATCTCTCAATTCTGACTTAATATCTCAATTCTGACTTAATATCTCAATTCTGACTTAATATCTCGCAATTCTGACTTGAAGCTTGTTTCTGCCACAGCATAAAAAATAAAAAAAGGTAATTGTGACACTCATTTCACAATTCACATATCTCACAATTCTGACTTTATATCTCAATTCTGACTTTATATCTCATAATTCTGACTTTATATCTCAATTCTGACTTTATATCTCAATTCTGACTTTATATCTCACAATTCTGACTTTATATCTCTCAATTCTGACTTTATAACTCGCAATTCTGACTTTATATCTCACAATTCTGACTTTATATCTCGCAATTCTAACTTTATATCTCTCAATTCTGACTTAAAATCTCAATTCTGACTTTATATCTCACAATTCTGACTTTATATCTCGCAATTCTGACTTTATATCTCGCAATTCTGACTTTATATCTCAATTCTGACTTTATATCTTACAATTCTGACTTAATATTTCAATTCTGACTTAATATCTCAATTCTGACTTTATATCTCACAATTCTGACTTTATATCTCAATTCTGACTTTATATCTCATAATTCTGACTTGATATCTCAATTCTGACTTTATATCTCACAATTCTGACTTTATATCTCGCAATTCTGACTTTATAACTCGCAATTCTGACTTTATATCTCGCAATTCTGACTTTATATCTCAATTCTGACTTTATATCTCGCAATTCTGACTTTATATCTCGCAATTCTGACTTTATATCTCAATTCTGACTTCATATCTCTCAATTCTGACTTTATATCTCACAATTCTGACTTTATATCTCTCAATTCTGACTTTATATCTCACAATTCTGACTTTATAACTCACAATTCTGACTTTATATCTCAATTCTGACTTTATATCTCACAATTCTGACTTTATATCTCTCAATTCTGACTTTATATCTCACAATTCTGACTTTATAACTCACAATTCTGACTTTATATCTCAATTCTGACTTTATATCTCACAATTCTGACTTTATATCTCTCAATTCTGACTTTATAACTCGCAATTCTGACTATATCTCTCAATTCTGACTTTATATCTCTCAATTCTGACTTAATATCTCAATTCTGACTTAATATCTCAATTCTGACTTTATATCTCGCAATTCTGACTTTATATCTCTCAATTCTGACTTAATATCTCAATTCTGACTTTATATCTCACAATTCTGACTTTATATCTCTCAATTCTGACTTAATATCTCAATTCTGACTTAATATCTCAATTCTGACTTAATATCTCGCAATTCTGACTTGAAGCTTGTTTCTGCCACAGCATAAAAAATAAAAAAAGGTAATTGTGACACTCATTTCACAATTCACATATCTCACAATTCTGACTTTATATCTCAATTCTGACTTTATATCTCATAATTCTGACTTTATATCTCAATTCTGACTTTATATCTCAATTCTGACTTTATATCTCACAATTCTGACTTTATATCTCTCAATTCTGACTTTATAACTCGCAATTCTGACTTTATATCTCACAATTCTGACTTTATATCTCGCAATTCTAACTTTATATCTCTCAATTCTGACTTAAAATCTCAATTCTGACTTTATATCTCACAATTCTGACTTTATATCTCGCAATTCTGACTTTATATCTCGCAATTCTGACTTTATATCTCAATTCTGACTTTATATCTTACAATTCTGACTTAATATTTCAATTCTGACTATATATCTTAATTCTGACTTTATATCTCACAATTCTGACTTTATATCTCGCAATTCTGACTTTATAACTCGCAATTCTGACTTTATATCTTGCAATTCTGACTTTATATCTCAATTCTGACTTTATATCTCGCAATTCTGACTTTATAACTCGCAATTCTGACTTTATATCTCAATTCTGACTTTATATCTCACAATTCTGACTTTATATCTCGCAATTCTGACTTTATATCTCGCAATTCTGACTTTATATCTCAATTCTGACTTTATATCTTACAATTCTGACTTTATATCTCGCAATTCTGACTTTATATCTCGCAATTCTGACTTTATATCTCGCAATTCTGACTTTATATCTCAATTCTGACTTTATATCTCACAATTCTGACTTTATATCTCGCAATTCTGACTTTATAACTCGCAATTCTGACTTTATATCTTGCAATTCTGACTTTATATCTCAATTCTGACTTTATATCTCGCAATTCTGACTTTATAACTCGCAATTCTGACTTTATATCTCAATTCTGACTTTATATCTCACAATTCTGACTTTATATCTTAATTCTGACTTTATATCTCACAATTCTGACTTTATATCTCAATTCTGACTTTATATCTCTCAATTCTGACTTTATATCTCAATTCTGACTTGATATCTCACAATTCTGACTTGATATCTCAATTCTGACTTGATATCTCTCAATTCTGACTTTATATCTCACAATTCTGACTTTATATCTCGCAATTCTGACTTCATATCTCAATTCTGACTTTATATCTCACAATTCTGACTTTATATCTCACAATTCTGACTTTATATCTCTCAGTTCTGACTTTATATCTCAATTCTGACTTTATATCTCACAATTCTGACTTTATATCTCAATTCTGACTTTATATCTCAATTCTGACTTTATATCTCACAATTCTGACTTTATATCTCTCAATTCTGACTTTATATCTCACAATTCTGACTTTATATCTCGCAATTCTGACTTTATAACTCGCAATTCTGACTTTATATCTCGCAATTCTGACTTTATATCTCAATTCTGACTTTATATCTCGCAATTCTGACTTTATAACTCGCAATTCTGACTTTATATCTCAATTCTGACTTTATATCTCTCAATTCTGACTTTATATCTCAATTCGGACTTCATATCTCTTAATTCTGACTTTATATCTCACAATTCTGACTTTATATCTCAATTCTGACTTTATATCTCATAATTCTGACTTTATATCTCAATTCTGACTTTATATCTCACAATTCTGACTTTATATCTCGCAATTCTGACTTTATAACTCGCAATTCTGACTTTATATCTCGCAATTCTGACTTTATATCTCAATTCTGACTTTATATCTCGCAATTCTGACTTTATATCTCGCAATTCTGACTTTATATCTCAATTCTGACTTCATATCTCTCAATTCTGACTTTATATCTCACAATTCTGACTTTATATCTCTCAATTCTGACTTTATATCTCACAATTCTGACTTTATAACTCACAATTCTGACTTTATATCTCAATTCTGACTTTATATCTCACAATTCTGACTTTATATCTCTCAATTCTGACTTTATATCTCACAATTCTGACTTTATAACTCACAATTCTGACTTTATATCTCAATTCTGACTTTATATCTCACAATTCTGACTTTATATCTCTCAATTCTGACTTTATAACTCGCAATTCTGACTATATCTCTCAATTCTGACTTTATATCTCAATTCTGACTTTATATCTCACAATTCTGACTTTATATCTCTCAATTCTGACTTTATATCTCAATTCTGACTTTATATCTCACAATTCTGACTTTATATCTTAATTCTGACTTTATATCTCAATTCTGACTTTATATCTCACAATTCTGACTTTATATCTCTCAATTCTGGCTTTATATCTCACAATTCTGACTTTATATCTCGCAATTCTGACTTTATAACTCGCAATTCTGACATTATATCTCGCAATTCTGACTTTATATCTCAATTCTGACTTTATATCTCGCAATTCTGACTTTATAACTCGCAATTCTGACTTTATATCTCGCAATTCTGACTTTATATCTCAATTCTGACTTTATATCTCGCAATTCTGACTTTATATCTCGCAATTCTGACTTTATATCTCAATTCTGACTTCATATCTCTCAATTTTGACTTTATATCTCACAATTCTGACTTTATATCTCTCAATTCTGACTTTATATCTCACAATTCTGACTTTATAACTCACAATTCTGACTTTATATCTCAATTCTGACTTTATATCTCACAATTCTGACTTTATATCTCTCAATTCTGACTTTATATCTCACAATTCTGACTTTATAACTCACAATTCTGACTTTATATCTCAATTCTGACTTTATATCTCACAATTCTGACTTTATATCTCTCAATTCTGACTTTATAACTCGCAATTCTGAATATATCTCTCAATTCTGACTTTATATCTCAATTCTGACTTTATATCTCACAATTCTGACTTTATATCTCTCAATTCTGACTTTATATCTCAATTCTGACTTTATATCTCACAATTCTGACTTTATATCTTAATTCTGACTTTATATCTCAATTCTGACTTTATATCTCACAATTCTGACTTTATATCTCTCAATTCTGACTTTATATCTCACAATTCTGACTTTATATCTCGCAATTCTGACTTTATAACTCGCAATTCTGACTTTATATCTCGCAATTCTGACTTTATATCTCAATTCTGACTTTATATCTCGCAATTCTGACTTTATAACTCGCAATTCTGACTTTATATCTCAATTCTGACTTTATATCTCAATTCTGACTTTATATCTCGCAATTCTGACTTTATATCTCGCAATTCTGACTTTATATCTCAATTCGGACTTCATATCTCGCAATTCTGACTTTATATCTCACAATTCTGACTTTATATCTCAATTCTGACTTTATATCTCATAATTCTGACTTTATATCTCAATTCTGACTTTATATCTCAATTCTGACTTTATATCTCACAATTCTGACTTTATATCTCTCAATTCTGACTTTATAACTCGCAATTCTGACTTTATAACTCGCAATTCTGACTTTATATCTCGCAATTCTGACTTTATATCTCAATTCTGACTTTATATCTCGCAATTCTGACTTTATATCTCGCAATTCTGACTTTATATCTCAATTCTGACTTCATATCTCTCAATTCTGACTTTATATCTCACAATTCTGACTTTATATCTCTCAATTCTGACTTTATATCTCACAATTCTGACTTTATAACTCACAATTCTGACTTTATATCTCAATTCTGACTTTATATCTCACAATTCTGACTTTATATCTCTCAATTCTGACTTTATATCTCACAATTCTGACTTTATAACTCACAATTCTGACTTTATATCTCAATTCTGACTTTATATCTCACAATTCTGACTTTATATCTCTCAATTCTGACTTTATAACTCACAATTCTGACTATATCTCTCAATTCTGACTTTATATCTCAATTCTGACTTTATATCTCACAATTCTGACTTTATATCTCTCAATTCTGACTTTATATCTCAATTCTGACTTTTTATCTCACAATTCTGACTTTATATCTTAATTCTGACTTTATATCTCAATTCTGACTTTATATCTCACAATTCTGACTTTATATCTCTCAATTCTGACTTTATATCTCACAATTCTGACTTTATATCTCGCAATTCTGACTTTATAACTCGCAATTCTGACATTATATCTCGCAATTCTGACTTTATATCTCAATTCTGACTTTATATCTCGCAATTCTGACTTTATAACTCGCAATTCTGACTTTATATCTCGCAATTCTGACTTTATATCTCAATTCTGACTTTATATCTCGCAATTCTGACTTTATATCTCGCAATTCTGACTTTATATCTCAATTCTGACTTCATATCTCTCAATTTTGACTTTATATCTCACAATTCTGACTTTATATCTCTCAATTCTGACTTTATATCTCACAATTCTGACTTTATAACTCACAATTCTGACTTTATATCTCAATTCTGACTTTATATCTCACAATTCTGACTTTATATCTCTCAATTCTGACTTTATATCTCACAATTCTGACTTTATAACTCACAATTCTGACTTTATATCTCAATTCTGACTTTATATCTCACAATTCTGACTTTATATCTCTCAATTCTGACTTTATAACTCGCAATTCTGACTATATCTCTCAATTCTGACTTTATATCTCAATTCTGACTTTATATCTCACAATTCTGACTTTATATCTCTCAATTCTGACTTTATATCTCAATTCTGACTTTATATCTCACAATTCTGACTTTATATCTTAATTCTGACTTTATATCTCAATTCTGACTTTATATCTCACAATTCTGACTTTATATCTCTCAATTCTGACTTTATATCTCACAATTCTGACTTTATATCTCGCAATTCTGACTTTATAACTCGCAATTCTGACTTTATATCTCGCAATTCTGACTTTATATCTCAATTCTGACTTTATATCTCGCAATTCTGACTTTATAACTCGCAATTCTGACTTTATATCTCAATTCTGACTTTATATCTCTCAATTCTGACTTTATAACTCGCAATTCTGACTTTATATCTCGCAATTCTGACTTTATATCTCGCAATTCTGACTTTATATCTCAATTCTGACTTTATATCTCACAATTCTGACTTTATATCTCACAATTCTGACTTTATATCTCAATTCTGACTTTATATCTCTCAATTCTGACTTTATATCTCAATTCTGACTTTATATCTCACAATTCTGACTTTATATCTCTCAATTCTGACTTTATATCTCTCAATTCTGACTTTATATCTCACAATTCTGATTTTATATCTCGCAATTCTGACTTTATAACTCGCAATTCTGACTTTATATCTCTCAATTCTGACTTTATATCTCGCAATTCTGACTTTATATCTCTCAATTCTGACTTTATATCTCTCAATTCTGACTTTATATCTCACAATTCTGACTTTATATCTCACAATTCTGACTTTATATCTCTCAATTCTGACTTTATATCTCAATTCTGACTTTATATCTCACAATTCTGACTTTATATCTCTCAGTTCTGACTTTATATCTCAATTCTGACTTTATATCTCACAATTCTGACTTTATAACTCGCAATTCTGACTTTATATCTCGCAATTCTGACTTTATATCTCTCAATTCTGACTTTATATCTCACAATTCTGACTTTATATCTCTCAATTCTGACTTTATAACTCGCAATTCTGACTTTATATCTCGCAATTCTGACTTTATATCTCAATTCTGACTTTATATCTCTCAATTCTGACTTTATATCTCACAATTCTGACTTTATAACTCACAATTCTGACTTTATATCTCAATTCTGACTTTATATCTCACAATTCTGACTTTATATCTCAATTCTGACTTTATATCTCACAATTCTGACTTTATATCTCAATTCTGACTTTATAACTCGCAATTCTGACTTTATATCTCGCAATTCTGACTTTATATCTCTCAATTCTGACTTTATAACTCGCAATTCTGACTTTATATCTCGCAATTCTGACTTTATATCTCTCAATTCTGACTTTATAACTCGCAATTCTGACTTTATATCTCGCAATTCTGACTTTATATCTCGCAATTCTGACTTTATATCTCACAATTCTGACTTTATATCTCGCAATTCTGACTTTATATCTCTCAGTTCTGACTTTATATCTCAATTCTGACTTTATATCTCACAATTCTGACTTTATAACTCGCAATTCTGACTTTATATCTCTCAATTCTGACTTTATAACTCACAATTCTGACTTTATATCTCTCAATTCTGACTTTATATCTCTCAATTCTGACTTTATATCTCACAATTCTGACTTTATATCTCACAATTCTGACTTTATATCTCTCAATTCTGACTTTATATCTCAATTCTGACTTTATATCTCACAATTCTGACTTTATATCTCTCAGTTCTGACTTTATATCTCAATTCTGACTTTATATCTCACAATTCTGACTTTATAACTCGCAATTCTGACTTTATATCTCGCAATTCTGACTTTATATCTCTCAGTTCTGACTTTATATCTCAATTCTGACTTTATATCTCACAATTCTGACTTTATATCTCTCAATTCTGACTTTATATCTCACAATTCTGACTTTATATCTCACAATTCTGACTTTATATCTCTCAATTCTGACTTTATATCTCACAATTCTGACTTTATATCTCTCAGTTCTGACTTTATATCTCAATTCTGACTTTATATCTCGCAATTCTGACTTTATATCTCGCAATTCTGACTTTATATCTCTCAATTCTGACTTTATATCTCACAATTCTGACTTTATATCTCTCAATTCTGACTTTATAACTCGCAATTCTGACTTTATATCTCGCAATTCTGACTTTATATCTCAATTCTGACTTTATATCTCTCAATTCTGACTTTATATCTCACAATTCTGACTTTATAACTCACAATTCTGACTTTATATCTCAATTCTGACTTTATATCTCTCAGTTCTGACTTTATATCTCAATTCTGACTTTATATCTCACAATTCTGACTTTATATCTCAATTCTGACTTTATAACTCGCAATTCTGACTTTATATCTCGCAATTCTGACTTTATATCTCTCAATTCTGACTTTATATCTCACAATTCTGACTTTATATCTCTCAATTCTGACTTTATATCTCTCAATTCTGACTTTATAACTCGCAATTCTGACTTTATATCTCAATTCTGACTTTATATCTCTCAATTCTGACTTTATATCTCACAATTCTGACTTTATAACTCACAATTCTGACTTTATATCTCACAATTCTGGCTTTATATCTCAATTCTGACTTCATATCTCTCAATTCTGACTTTATATCTCACAATTCTGACTTTATATCTCTCAATTCTGACTTTATATCTCACAATTCTGACTTTATAACTCACAATTCTGACTTTATATCTCAATTCTGACTTTATATCTCACAATTCTGACTTTATATCTCTCAATTCTGACTTTATATCTCACAATTCTGACTTTATAACTCACAATTCTGACTTTATATCTCAATTCTGACTTTATATCTCACAATTCTGACTTTATATCTCTCAATTCTGACTTTATAACTCGCAATTCTGACTATATCTCTCAATTCTGACTTTATATCTCAATTCTGACTTTATATCTCACAATTCTGACTTTATATCTCTCAATTCTGACTTTATATCTCAATTCTGACTTTATATCTCACAATTCTGACTTTATATCTTAATTCTGACTTTATATCTCAATTCTGACTTTATATCTCACAATTCTGACTTTATATCTCTCAATTCTGGCTTTATATCTCACAATTCTGACTTTATATCTCGCAATTCTGACTTTATAACTCGCAATTCTGACATTATATCTCGCAATTCTGACTTTATATCTCAATTCTGACTTTATATCTCGCAATTCTGACTTTATAACTCGCAATTCTGACTTTATATCTCGCAATTCTGACTTTATATCTCAATTCTGACTTTATATCTCGCAATTCTGACTTTATATCTCGCAATTCTGACTTTATATCTCTCAATTCTGACTTTATAACTCGCAATTCTGACTTTATATCTCGCAATTCTGACTTTATATCTCGCAATTCTGACTTTATATCTCACAATTCTGACTTTATATCTCGCAATTCTGACTTTATATCTCTCAGTTCTGACTTTATATCTCAATTCTGACTTTATATCTCACAATTCTGACTTTATAACTCGCAATTCTGACTTTATATCTCTCAATTCTGACTTTATAACTCACAATTCTGACTTTATATCTCTCAATTCTGACTTTATATCTCTCAATTCTGACTTTATATCTCACAATTCTGACTTTATATCTCACAATTCTGACTTTATATCTCTCAATTCTGACTTTATATCTCAATTCTGACTTTATATCTCACAATTCTGACTTTATATCTCTCAGTTCTGACTTTATATCTCAATTCTGACTTTATATCTCACAATTCTGACTTTATAACTCGCAATTCTGACTTTATATCTCGCAATTCTGACTTTATATCTCTCAGTTCTGACTTTATATCTCAATTCTGACTTTATATCTCACAATTCTGACTTTATATCTCTCAATTCTGACTTTATATCTCACAATTCTGACTTTATATCTCACAATTCTGACTTTATATCTCTCAATTCTGACTTTATATCTCACAATTCTGACTTTATATCTCTCAGTTCTGACTTTATATCTCAATTCTGACTTTATATCTCGCAATTCTGACTTTATATCTCGCAATTCTGACTTTATATCTCTCAATTCTGACTTTATATCTCACAATTCTGACTTTATATCTCTCAATTCTGACTTTATAACTCGCAATTCTGACTTTATATCTCGCAATTCTGACTTTATATCTCAATTCTGACTTTATATCTCTCAATTCTGACTTTATATCTCACAATTCTGACTTTATAACTCACAATTCTGACTTTATATCTCAATTCTGACTTTATATCTCTCAGTTCTGACTTTATATCTCAATTCTGACTTTATATCTCACAATTCTGACTTTATATCTCAATTCTGACTTTATAACTCGCAATTCTGACTTTATATCTCGCAATTCTGACTTTATATCTCTCAATTCTGACTTTATATCTCACAATTCTGACTTTATATCTCTCAATTCTGACTTTATATCTCTCAATTCTGACTTTATAACTCGCAATTCTGACTTTATATCTCAATTCTGACTTTATATCTCTCAATTCTGACTTTATATCTCACAATTCTGACTTTATAACTCACAATTCTGACTTTATATCTCACAATTCTGGCTTTATATCTCAATTCTGACTTCATATCTCTCAATTCTGACTTTATATCTCACAATTCTGACTTTATATCTCTCAATTCTGACTTTATATCTCACAATTCTGACTTTATAACTCACAATTCTGACTTTATATCTCAATTCTGACTTTATATCTCACAATTCTGACTTTATATCTCTCAATTCTGACTTTATATCTCACAATTCTGACTTTATAACTCACAATTCTGACTTTATATCTCAATTCTGACTTTATATCTCACAATTCTGACTTTATATCTCTCAATTCTGACTTTATAACTCGCAATTCTGACTATATCTCTCAATTCTGACTTTATATCTCAATTCTGACTTTATATCTCACAATTCTGACTTTATATCTCTCAATTCTGACTTTATATCTCAATTCTGACTTTATATCTCACAATTCTGACTTTATATCTTAATTCTGACTTTATATCTCAATTCTGACTTTATATCTCACAATTCTGACTTTATATCTCTCAATTCTGGCTTTATATCTCACAATTCTGACTTTATATCTCGCAATTCTGACTTTATAACTCGCAATTCTGACATTATATCTCGCAATTCTGACTTTATATCTCAATTCTGACTTTATATCTCGCAATTCTGACTTTATAACTCGCAATTCTGACTTTATATCTCGCAATTCTGACTTTATATCTCAATTCTGACTTTATATCTCGCAATTCTGACTTTATATCTCGCAATTCTGACTTTATATCTCAATTCTGACTTCATATCTCTCAATTTTGACTTTATATCTCACAATTCTGACTTTATATCTCTCAATTCTGACTTTATATCTCACAATTCTGACTTTATAACTCACAATTCTGACTTTATATCTCAATTCTGACTTTATATCTCACAATTCTGACTTTATATCTCTCAATTCTGACTTTATATCTCACAATTCTGACTTTATAACTCACAATTCTGACTTTATATCTCAATTCTGACTTTATATCTCACAATTCTGACTTTATATCTCTCAATTCTGACTTTATAACTCGCAATTCTGAATATATCTCTCAATTCTGACTTTATATCTCAATTCTGACTTTATATCTCACAATTCTGACTTTATATCTCTCAATTCTGACTTTATATCTCAATTCTGACTTTATATCTCACAATTCTGACTTTATATCTTAATTCTGACTTTATATCTCAATTCTGACTTTATATCTCACAATTCTGACTTTATATCTCTCAATTCTGACTTTATATCTCACAATTCTGACTTTATATCTCGCAATTCTGACTTTATAACTCGCAATTCTGACTTTATATCTCGCAATTCTGACTTTATATCTCAATTCTGACTTTATATCTCGCAATTCTGACTTTATAACTCGCAATTCTGACTTTATATCTCAATTCTGACTTTATATCTCAATTCTGACTTTATATCTCGCAATTCTGACTTTATATCTCGCAATTCTGACTTTATATCTCAATTCGGACTTCATATCTCGCAATTCTGACTTTATATCTCACAATTCTGACTTTATATCTCAATTCTGACTTTATATCTCATAATTCTGACTTTATATCTCAATTCTGACTTTATATCTCAATTCTGACTTTATATCTCACAATTCTGACTTTATATCTCTCAATTCTGACTTTATAACTCGCAATTCTGACTTTATAACTCGCAATTCTGACTTTATATCTCGCAATTCTGACTTTATATCTCAATTCTGACTTTATATCTCGCAATTCTGACTTTATATCTCGCAATTCTGACTTTATATCTCAATTCTGACTTCATATCTCTCAATTCTGACTTTATATCTCACAATTCTGACTTTATATCTCTCAATTCTGACTTTATATCTCACAATTCTGACTTTATAACTCACAATTCTGACTTTATATCTCAATTCTGACTTTATATCTCACAATTCTGACTTTATATCTCTCAATTCTGACTTTATATCTCACAATTCTGACTTTATAACTCACAATTCTGACTTTATATCTCAATTCTGACTTTATATCTCACAATTCTGACTTTATATCTCTCAATTCTGACTTTATAACTCACAATTCTGACTATATCTCTCAATTCTGACTTTATATCTCAATTCTGACTTTATATCTCACAATTCTGACTTTATATCTCTCAATTCTGACTTTATATCTCAATTCTGACTTTTTATCTCACAATTCTGACTTTATATCTTAATTCTGACTTTATATCTCAATTCTGACTTTATATCTCACAATTCTGACTTTATATCTCTCAATTCTGACTTTATATCTCACAATTCTGACTTTATATCTCGCAATTCTGACTTTATAACTCGCAATTCTGACATTATATCTCGCAATTCTGACTTTATATCTCAATTCTGACTTTATATCTCGCAATTCTGACTTTATAACTCGCAATTCTGACTTTATATCTCGCAATTCTGACTTTATATCTCAATTCTGACTTTATATCTCGCAATTCTGACTTTATATCTCGCAATTCTGACTTTATATCTCAATTCTGACTTCATATCTCTCAATTTTGACTTTATATCTCACAATTCTGACTTTATATCTCTCAATTCTGACTTTATATCTCACAATTCTGACTTTATAACTCACAATTCTGACTTTATATCTCAATTCTGACTTTATATCTCACAATTCTGACTTTATATCTCTCAATTCTGACTTTATATCTCACAATTCTGACTTTATAACTCACAATTCTGACTTTATATCTCAATTCTGACTTTATATCTCACAATTCTGACTTTATATCTCTCAATTCTGACTTTATAACTCGCAATTCTGACTATATCTCTCAATTCTGACTTTATATCTCAATTCTGACTTTATATCTCACAATTCTGACTTTATATCTCTCAATTCTGACTTTATATCTCAATTCTGACTTTATATCTCACAATTCTGACTTTATATCTTAATTCTGACTTTATATCTCAATTCTGACTTTATATCTCACAATTCTGACTTTATATCTCTCAATTCTGACTTTATATCTCACAATTCTGACTTTATATCTCGCAATTCTGACTTTATAACTCGCAATTCTGACTTTATATCTCGCAATTCTGACTTTATATCTCAATTCTGACTTTATATCTCGCAATTCTGACTTTATAACTCGCAATTCTGACTTTATATCTCAATTCTGACTTTATATCTCTCAATTCTGACTTTATAACTCGCAATTCTGACTTTATATCTCGCAATTCTGACTTTATATCTCGCAATTCTGACTTTATATCTCAATTCTGACTTTATATCTCACAATTCTGACTTTATATCTCACAATTCTGACTTTATATCTCAATTCTGACTTTATATCTCTCAATTCTGACTTTATATCTCAATTCTGACTTTATATCTCACAATTCTGACTTTATATCTCTCAATTCTGACTTTATATCTCTCAATTCTGACTTTATATCTCACAATTCTGATTTTATATCTCGCAATTCTGACTTTATAACTCGCAATTCTGACTTTATATCTCTCAATTCTGACTTTATATCTCGCAATTCTGACTTTATATCTCTCAATTCTGACTTTATATCTCTCAATTCTGACTTTATATCTCACAATTCTGACTTTATATCTCTCAATTCTGACTTTATATCTCAATTCTGACTTTATATCTCACAATTCTGACTTTATATCTCTCAGTTCTGACTTTATATCTCAATTCTGACTTTATATCTCACAATTCTGACTTTATAACTCGCAATTCTGACTTTATATCTCGCAATTCTGACTTTATATCTCTCAATTCTGACTTTATAACTCGCAATTCTGACTTTATATCTCGCAATTCTGACTTTATATCTCAATTCTGACTTTATATCTCTCAATTCTGACTTTATATCTCACAATTCTGACTTTATAACTCACAATTCTGACTTTATATCTCAATTCTGACTTTATATCTCACAATTCTGACTTTATATCTCAATTCTGACTTTATATCTCACAATTCTGACTTTATATCTCAATTCTGACTTTATAACTCGCAATTCTGACTTTATATCTCGCAATTCTGACTTTATATCTCTCAATTCTGACTTTATAACTCGCAATTCTGACTTTATATCTCGCAATTCTGACTTTATATCTCTCAATTCTGACTTTATAACTCGCAATTCTGACTTTATATCTCGCAATTCTGACTTTATATCTCGCAATTCTGACTTTATATCTCGCAATTCTGACTTTATATCTCACAATTCTGACTTTATATCTCTCAGTTCTGACTTTATATCTCAATTCTGACTTTATATCTCACAATTCTGACTTTATAACTCGCAATTCTGACTTTATATCTCTCAATTCTGACTTTATAACTCACAATTCTGACTTTATATCTCTCAATTCTGACTTTATATCTCTCAATTCTGACTTTATATCTCACAATTCTGACTTTATATCTCACAATTCTGACTTTATATCTCTCAATTCTGACTTTATATCTCAATTCTGACTTTATATCTCACAATTCTGACTTTATATCTCTCAGTTCTGACTTTATATCTCAATTCTGACTTTATATCTCACAATTCTGACTTTATAACTCGCAATTCTGACTTTATATCTCGCAATTCTGACTTTATATCTCTCAGTTCTGACTTTATATCTCAATTCTGACTTTATATCTCACAATTCTGACTTTATATCTCTCAATTCTGACTTTATATCTCACAATTCTGACTTTATATCTCACAATTCTGACTTTATATCTCTCAATTCTGACTTTATATCTCACAATTCTGACTTTATATCTCTCAGTTCTGACTTTATATCTCAATTCTGACTTTATATCTCGCAATTCTGACTTTATATCTCGCAATTCTGACTTTATATCTCTCAATTCTGACTTTATATCTCACAATTCTGACTTTATATCTCTCAATTCTGACTTTATAACTCGCAATTCTGACTTTATATCTCGCAATTCTGACTTTATATCTCAATTCTGACTTTATATCTCTCAATTCTGACTTTATATCTCACAATTCTGACTTTATAACTCACAATTCTGACTTTATATCTCAATTCTGACTTTATATCTCTCAGTTCTGACTTTATATCTCAATTCTGACTTTATATCTCACAATTCTGACTTTATATCTCAATTCTGACTTTATAACTCGCAATTCTGACTTTATATCTCGCAATTCTGACTTTATATCTCTCAATTCTGACTTTATATCTCACAATTCTGACTTTATATCTCTCAATTCTGACTTTATATCTCTCAATTCTGACTTTATAACTCGCAATTCTGACTTTATATCTCAATTCTGACTTTATATCTCTCAATTCTGACTTTATATCTCACAATTCTGACTTTATAACTCACAATTCTGACTTTATATCTCACA
Source organism: Rhinogobio ventralis (assembly GCA_039654625.1). Lineage (NCBI taxonomy): Eukaryota > Metazoa > Chordata > Actinopteri > Cypriniformes > Gobionidae > Rhinogobio > Rhinogobio ventralis. The sequence goes on from CM077216.1 coordinate 22,212,206, forward strand.
ATTCTGGCTTTATATCTCAATTCTGACTTTATATCTCACAATTCTGACTTTATATCTCTCAATTCTGACTTTATATCTCTCAATTCTGACTTTATATCTCACAATTCTGACTTTATATCTCTCAATTCTGACTTTATATCTCTCAATTCTGACTCTTTATCTCACAATTCTGACTTTATAACTCACAATTCTGACTTTATATCTCAATTCTGACTTTATAACTCACAATTCTGACTTTATATCTCAATTCTGACTTTATATCTCACAATTCTGACTTTATATCTCAATTCTGACTTTATATCTCTCAATTCTGACTTTATATCTCTCAATTCTGACTTTATAACTCGCAATTCTGACTTTATAACTCGCAATTCTGACTTTATATCTCAATTCTGACTTTATAACTCGCAATTCTGACTTTATAACTCGCAATTCTGACTATATATCTCAATTCTGACTTTATATCTCGCAATTCTGACTTTATAACTCGCAATTCTGACTTTATATCTCGCAATTCTGACTTTATATCTCAATTCTGACTTTATATCTCACAATTCTGACTTTATATCTCAATTCTGACTTTATATCTCTCAGTTCTGACTTTATATCTCAATTCTGACTTTATATCTCACAATTCTGACTTTATATCTCAATTCTGACTTTATAACTCGCAATTCTGACTTTATATCTCACAATTCTGACTTTATATCTGAATTCTGACTTTATATCTCACAATTCTGACTTTATATCTCTCAATTCTGAATTTATATCTCTCAATTCTGACTTTATATCTGAATTCTGACTTTATATCTCACAATTCTGACTTTATATCTCACAATTCTGACTTTATATCTCACAATTCTGACTTTATAACTCACAATTCTGGCTTTATATCTCAATTCGGACTTCATATCTCTCAATTCTGAATTTATATCTCACAATTCTGACTTTATATCTCACAATTCTGACTTTATATCTCTCAATTCTGACTTTATATCTCACAATTCTGACTTTATATCTCAATTCTGACTTTATAACTCGCAATTCTGACTTTATATCTCGCAATTCTGACTTTATATCTCTCAATTCTGACTTTATAACTCGCAATTCTGACTTTATATCTCGCAATTCTGACTTTATATCTCTCAATTCTGACTTTATAACTCGCAATTCTGACTTTATATCTCGCAATTCTGACTTTATATCTCGCAATTCTGACTTTATATCTCACAATTCTGACTTTATATCTCTCAATTCTGGCTTTATATCTCACAATTCTGACTTTATATCTCGCAATTCTGACTTTATAACTCGCAATTCTGACATTATATCTCGCAATTCTGACTTTATATCTCAATTCTGACTTTATATCTCGCAATTCTGACTTTATAACTCGCAATTCTGACTTTATATCTCGCAATTCTGACTTTATATCTCAATTCTGACTTTATATCTCGCAATTCTGACTTTATATCTCGCAATTCTGACTTTATATCTCAATTCTGACTTCATATCTCTCAATTTTGACTTTATATCTCACAATTCTGACTTTATATCTCTCAATTCTGACTTTATATCTCACAATTCTGACTTTATAACTCACAATTCTGACTTTATATCTCAATTCTGACTTTATATCTCACAATTCTGACTTTATATCTCTCAATTCTGACTTTATATCTCACAATTCTGACTTTATAACTCACAATTCTGACTTTATATCTCAATTCTGACTTTATATCTCACAATTCTGACTTTATATCTCTCAATTCTGACTTTATAACTCGCAATTCTGAATATATCTCTCAATTCTGACTTTATATCTCAATTCTGACTTTATATCTCACAATTCTGACTTTATATCTCTCAATTCTGACTTTATATCTCAATTCTGACTTTATATCTCACAATTCTGACTTTATATCTTAATTCTGACTTTATATCTCAATTCTGACTTTATATCTCACAATTCTGACTTTATATCTCTCAATTCTGACTTTATATCTCACAATTCTGACTTTATATCTCGCAATTCTGACTTTATAACTCGCAATTCTGACTTTATATCTCGCAATTCTGACTTTATATCTCAATTCTGACTTTATATCTCGCAATTCTGACTTTATAACTCGCAATTCTGACTTTATATCTCAATTCTGACTTTATATCTCAATTCTGACTTTATATCTCGCAATTCTGACTTTATATCTCGCAATTCTGACTTTATATCTCAATTCGGACTTCATATCTCGCAATTCTGACTTTATATCTCACAATTCTGACTTTATATCTCAATTCTGACTTTATATCTCATAATTCTGACTTTATATCTCAATTCTGACTTTATATCTCAATTCTGACTTTATATCTCACAATTCTGACTTTATATCTCTCAATTCTGACTTTATAACTCGCAATTCTGACTTTATAACTCGCAATTCTGACTTTATATCTCGCAATTCTGACTTTATATCTCAATTCTGACTTTATATCTCGCAATTCTGACTTTATATCTCGCAATTCTGACTTTATATCTCAATTCTGACTTCATATCTCTCAATTCTGACTTTATATCTCACAATTCTGACTTTATATCTCTCAATTCTGACTTTATATCTCACAATTCTGACTTTATAACTCACAATTCTGACTTTATATCTCAATTCTGACTTTATATCTCACAATTCTGACTTTATATCTCTCAATTCTGACTTTATATCTCACAATTCTGACTTTATAACTCACAATTCTGACTTTATATCTCAATTCTGACTTTATATCTCACAATTCTGACTTTATATCTCTCAATTCTGACTTTATAACTCGCAATTCTGACTATATCTCTCAATTCTGACTTTATATCTCAATTCTGACTTTATATCTCACAATTCTGACTTTATATCTCTCAATTCTGACTTTATATCTCAATTCTGACTTTTTATCTCACAATTCTGACTTTATATCTTAATTCTGACTTTATATCTCAATTCTGACTTTATATCTCACAATTCTGACTTTATATCTCTCAATTCTGACTTTATATCTCACAATTCTGACTTTATATCTCGCAATTCTGACTTTATAACTCGCAATTCTGACATTATATCTCGCAATTCTGACTTTATATCTCAATTCTGACTTTATATCTCGCAATTCTGACTTTATAACTCGCAATTCTGACTTTATATCTCGCAATTCTGACTTTATATCTCAATTCTGACTTTATATCTCGCAATTCTGACTTTATATCTCGCAATTCTGACTTTATATCTCAATTCTGACTTCATATCTCTCAATTTTGACTTTATATCTCACAATTCTGACTTTATATCTCTCAATTCTGACTTTATATCTCACAATTCTGACTTTATAACTCACAATTCTGACTTTATATCTCAATTCTGACTTTATATCTCACAATTCTGACTTTATATCTCTCAATTCTGACTTTATATCTCACAATTCTGACTTTATAACTCACAATTCTGACTTTATATCTCAATTCTGACTTTATATCTCACAATTCTGACTTTATATCTCTCAATTCTGACTTTATAACTCGCAATTCTGACTATATCTCTCAATTCTGACTTTATATCTCAATTCTGACTTTATATCTCACAATTCTGACTTTATATCTCTCAATTCTGACTTTATATCTCAATTCTGACTTTATATCTCACAATTCTGACTTTATATCTTAATTCTGACTTTATATCTCAATTCTGACTTTATATCTCACAATTCTGACTTTATATCTCTCAATTCTGACTTTATATCTCACAATTCTGACTTTATATCTCGCAATTCTGACTTTATAACTCGCAATTCTGACTTTATATCTCGCAATTCTGTCTTTATATCTCAATTCTGACTTTATATCTCGCAATTCTGACTTTATAACTCGCAATTCTGACTTTATATCTCAATTCTGACTTTATATCTCGCAATTCTGACTTTATATCTCAATTCGGACTTCATATCTCGCAATTCTGACTTTATATCTCACAATTCTGACTTTATATCTCAATTCTGACTTTATATCTCATAATTCTGACTTTATATCTCAATTCTGACTTTATATCTCAATTCTGACTTTATATCTCACAATTCTGACTTTATATCTCTCAATTCTGACTTTATAACTCGCAATTCTGACTTTATATCTCGCAATTCTGACTTTATATCTCGCAATTCTGACTTTATATCTCAATTCTGACTTTATATCTCACAATTCTGACTTTATATCTCACAATTCTGACTTTATATCTCAATTCTGACTTTATATCTCTCAATTCTGACTTTATATCTCAATTCTGACTTTATATCTCACAATTCTGACTTTATATCTCTCAATTCTGACTTTATATCTCTCAATTCTGACTTTATATCTCACAATTCTGATTTTATATCTCGCAATTCTGACTTTATAACTCGCAATTCTGACTTTATATCTCTCAATTCTGACTTTATATCTCGCAATTCTGACTTTATATCTCTCAATTCTGACTTTATATCTCTCAATTCTGACTTTATATCTCACAATTCTGACTTTATATCTCACAATTCTGACTTTATATCTCTCAATTCTGACTTTATATCTCAATTCTGACTTTATATCTCACAATTCTGACTTTATATCTCTCAGTTCTGACTTTATATCTCAATTCTGACTTTATATCTCACAATTCTGACTTTATAACTCGCAATTCTGACTTTATATCTCGCAATTCTGACTTTATATCTCTCAATTCTGACTTTATATCTCACAATTCTGACTTTATATCTCTCAATTCTGACTTTATAACTCGCAATTCTGACTTTATATCTCGCAATTCTGACTTTATATCTCAATTCTGACTTTATATCTCTCAATTCTGACTTTATATCTCACAATTCTGACTTTATAACTCACAATTCTGACTTTATATCTCAATTCTGACTTTATATCTCACAATTCTGACTTTATATCTCAATTCTGACTTTATATCTCACAATTCTGACTTTATATCTCAATTCTGACTTTATAACTCGCAATTCTGACTTTATATCTCGCAATTCTGACTTTATATCTCTCAATTCTGACTTTATAACTCGCAATTCTGACTTTATATCTCGCAATTCTGACTTTATATCTCTCAATTCTGACTTTATAACTCGCAATTCTGACTTTATATCTCGCAATTCTGACTTTATATCTCGCAATTCTGACTTTATATCTCGCAATTCTGACTTTATATCTCACAATTCTGACTTTATATCTCTCAGTTCTGACTTTATATCTCAATTCTGACTTTATATCTCACAATTCTGACTTTATAACTCGCAATTCTGACTTTATATCTCGCAATTCTGACTTTATATCTCTCAATTCTGACTTTATATCTCACAATTCTGACTTTATATCTCTCAATTCTGACTTTATAACTCGCAATTCTGACTTTATATCTCGCAATTCTGACTTTATATCTCAATTCTGACTTTATATCTCTCAATTCTGACTTTATATCTCACAATTCTGACTTTATAACTCACAATTCTGACTTTATATCTCAATTCTGACTTTATATCTCACAATTCTGACTTTATATCTCTCAATTCTGACTTTATAACTCGCAATTCTGACTTTATATCTCGCAATTCTGACTTTATATCTCGCAATTCTGACTTTATATCTCAATTCTGACTTTATATCTCACAATTCTGACTTTATATCTCACAATTCTGACTTTATATCTCAATTCTGACTTTATATCTCTCAATTCTGACTTTATATCTCAATTCTGACTTTATATCTCACAATTCTGACTTTATATCTCTCAATTCTGACTTTATATCTCTCAATTCTGACTTTATATCTCACAATTCTGATTTTATATCTCGCAATTCTGACTTTATAACTCGCAATTCTGACTTTATATCTCTCAATTCTGACTTTATATCTCTCAGTTCTGACTTTATATCTCAATTCTGACTTTATATCTCACAATTCTGACTTTATAACTCGCAATTCTGACTTTATATCTCGCAATTCTGACTTTATATCTCTCAATTCTGACTTTATATCTCACAATTCTGACTTTATATCTCTCAATTCTGACTTTATATCTCACAATTCTGACTTTATATCTCTCAATTCTGACTTTATAACTCGCAATTCTGACTTTATATCTCGCAATTCTGACTTTATATCTCAATTCTGACTTTATATCTCTCAATTCTGACTTTATATCTCACAATTCTGACTTTATATCTCTCAATTCTGACTTTATATCTCACAATTCTGACTTTATATCTCTCAATTCTGACTTTATAACTCGCAATTCTGACTTTATATCTCGCAATTCTGACTTTATATCTCAATTCTGACTTTATATCTCTCAATTCTGACTTTATATCTCACAATTCTGACTTTATAACTCACAATTCTGACTTTATATCTCAATTCTGACTTTATATCTCACAATTCTGACTTTATATCTCTCAATTCTGACTTTATAACTCGCAATTCTGACTTTATATCTCGCAATTCTGACTTTATATCTCGCAATTCTGACTTTATATCTCAATTCTGACTTTATATCTCACAATTCTGACTTTATATCTCACAATTCTGACTTTATATCTCAATTCTGACTTTATATCTCTCAATTCTGACTTTATATCTCAATTCTGACTTTATATCTCACAATTCTGACTTTATATCTCTCAATTCTGACTTTATATCTCTCAATTCTGACTTTATATCTCACAATTCTGATTTTATATCTCGCAATTCTGACTTTATAACTCGCAATTCTGACTTTATATCTCTCAATTCTGACTTTATATCTCGCAATTCTGACTTTATATCTCTCAATTCTGACTTTATATCTCTCAATTCTGACTTTATATCTCACAATTCTGACTTTATATCTCACAATTCTGACTTTATATCTCTCAATTCTGACTTTATATCTCAATTCTGACTTTATATCTCACAATTCTGACTTTATATCTCTCAGTTCTGACTTTATATCTCAATTCTGACTTTATATCTCACAATTCTGACTTTATAACTCGCAATTCTGACTTTATATCTCGCAATTCTGACTTTATATCTCTCAATTCTGACTTTATATCTCACAATTCTGACTTTATATCTCTCAATTCTGACTTTATAACTCGCAATTCTGACTTTATATCTCGCAATTCTGACTTTATATCTCAATTCTGACTTTATATCTCTCAATTCTGACTTTATATCTCACAATTCTGACTTTATAACTCACAATTCTGACTTTATATCTCAATTCTGACTTTATATCTCACAATTCTGACTTTATATCTCAATTCTGACTTTATATCTCACAATTCTGACTTTATATCTCAATTCTGACTTTATAACTCGCAATTCTGACTTTATATCTCGCAATTCTGACTTTATATCTCACAATTCTGACTTTATATCTTAATTCTGACTTTATATCTCAATTCTGACTTTATATCTCACAATTCTGACTTTATATCTCTCAATTCTGACTTTATATCTCACAATTCTGACTTTATATCTCGCAATTCTGACTTTATAACTCGCAATTCTGACTTTATATCTCGCAATTCTGACTTTATATCTCAATTCTGACTTTATATCTCGCAATTCTGACTTTATAACTCGCAATTCTGACTTTATATCTCAATTCTGACTTTATATCTCAATTCTGACTTTATATCTCGCAATTCTGACTTTATATCTCGCAATTCTGACTTTATATCTCAATTCGGACTTCATATCTCGCAATTCTGACTTTATATCTCACAATTCTGACTTTATATCTCAATTCTGACTTTATATCTCATAATTCTGACTTTATATCTCAATTCTGACTTTATATCTCAATTCTGACTTTATATCTCACAATTCTGACTTTATATCTCTCAATTCTGACTTTATAACTCGCAATTCTGACTTTATAACTCGCAATTCTGACTTTATATCTCGCAATTCTGACTTTATATCTCAATTCTGACTTTATATCTCGCAATTCTGACTTTATATCTCGCAATTCTGACTTTATATCTCAATTCTGACTTCATATCTCTCAATTCTGACTTTATATCTCACAATTCTGACTTTATATCTCTCAATTCTGACTTTATATCTCACAATTCTGACTTTATAACTCACAATTCTGACTTTATATCTCAATTCTGACTTTATATCTCACAATTCTGACTTTATATCTCTCAATTCTGACTTTATATCTCACAATTCTGACTTTATAACTCACAATTCTGACTTTATATCTCAATTCTGACTTTATATCTCACAATTCTGACTTTATATCTCTCAATTCTGACTTTATAACTCACAATTCTGACTATATCTCTCAATTCTGACTTTATATCTCAATTCTGACTTTATATCTCACAATTCTGACTTTATATCTCTCAATTCTGACTTTATATCTCAATTCTGACTTTTTATCTCACAATTCTGACTTTATATCTTAATTCTGACTTTATATCTCAATTCTGACTTTATATCTCACAATTCTGACTTTATATCTCTCAATTCTGACTTTATATCTCACAATTCTGACTTTATATCTCGCAATTCTGACTTTATAACTCGCAATTCTGACATTATATCTCGCAATTCTGACTTTATATCTCAATTCTGACTTTATATCTCGCAATTCTGACTTTATAACTCGCAATTCTGACTTTATATCTCGCAATTCTGACTTTATATCTCAATTCTGACTTTATATCTCGCAATTCTGACTTTATATCTCGCAATTCTGACTTTATATCTCAATTCTGACTTCATATCTCTCAATTTTGACTTTATATCTCACAATTCTGACTTTATATCTCTCAATTCTGACTTTATATCTCACAATTCTGACTTTATAACTCACAATTCTGACTTTATATCTCAATTCTGACTTTATATCTCACAATTCTGACTTTATATCTCTCAATTCTGACTTTATATCTCACAATTCTGACTTTATAACTCACAATTCTGACTTTATATCTCAATTCTGACTTTATATCTCACAATTCTGACTTTATATCTCTCAATTCTGACTTTATAACTCGCAATTCTGACTATATCTCTCAATTCTGACTTTATATCTCAATTCTGACTTTATATCTCACAATTCTGACTTTATATCTCTCAATTCTGACTTTATATCTCAATTCTGACTTTATATCTCACAATTCTGACTTTATATCTTAATTCTGACTTTATATCTCAATTCTGACTTTATATCTCACAATTCTGACTTTATATCTCTCAATTCTGACTTTATATCTCACAATTCTGACTTTATATCTCGCAATTCTGACTTTATAACTCGCAATTCTGACTTTATATCTCGCAATTCTGACTTTATATCTCAATTCTGACTTTATATCTCGCAATTCTGACTTTATAACTCGCAATTCTGACTTTATATCTCAATTCTGACTTTATATCTCTCAATTCTGACTTTATAACTCGCAATTCTGACTTTATATCTCGCAATTCTGACTTTATATCTCGCAATTCTGACTTTATATCTCAATTCTGACTTTATATCTCACAATTCTGACTTTATATCTCACAATTCTGACTTTATATCTCAATTCTGACTTTATATCTCTCAATTCTGACTTTATATCTCAATTCTGACTTTATATCTCACAATTCTGACTTTATATCTCTCAATTCTGACTTTATATCTCTCAATTCTGACTTTATATCTCACAATTCTGATTTTATATCTCGCAATTCTGACTTTATAACTCGCAATTCTGACTTTATATCTCTCAATTCTGACTTTATATCTCGCAATTCTGACTTTATATCTCTCAATTCTGACTTTATATCTCTCAATTCTGACTTTATATCTCACAATTCTGACTTTATATCTCTCAATTCTGACTTTATATCTCAATTCTGACTTTATATCTCACAATTCTGACTTTATATCTCTCAGTTCTGACTTTATATCTCAATTCTGACTTTATATCTCACAATTCTGACTTTATAACTCGCAATTCTGACTTTATATCTCGCAATTCTGACTTTATATCTCTCAATTCTGACTTTATATCTCACAATTCTGACTTTATATCTCTCAATTCTGACTTTATAACTCGCAATTCTGACTTTATATCTCGCAATTCTGACTTTATATCTCAATTCTGACTTTATATCTCTCAATTCTGACTTTATATCTCACAATTCTGACTTTATAACTCACAATTCTGACTTTATATCTCAATTCTGACTTTATATCTCACAATTCTGACTTTATATCTCAATTCTGACTTTATATCTCACAATTCTGACTTTATATCTCAATTCTGACTTTATAACTCGCAATTCTGACTTTATATCTCGCAATTCTGACTTTATATCTCTCAATTCTGACTTTATAACTCGCAATTCTGACTTTATATCTCGCAATTCTGACTTTATATCTCTCAATTCTGACTTTATAACTCGCAATTCTGACTTTATATCTCGCAATTCTGACTTTATATCTCGCAATTCTGACTTTATATCTCGCAATTCTGACTTTATATCTCACAATTCTGACTTTATATCTCTCAGTTCTGACTTTATATCTCAATTCTGACTTTATATCTCACAATTCTGACTTTATAACTCGCAATTCTGACTTTATATCTCTCAATTCTGACTTTATAACTCACAATTCTGACTTTATATCTCTCAATTCTGACTTTATATCTCTCAATTCTGACTTTATATCTCACAATTCTGACTTTATATCTCACAATTCTGACTTTATATCTCTCAATTCTGACTTTATATCTCAATTCTGACTTTATATCTCACAATTCTGACTTTATATCTCTCAGTTCTGACTTTATATCTCAATTCTGACTTTATATCTCACAATTCTGACTTTATAACTCGCAATTCTGACTTTATATCTCGCAATTCTGACTTTATATCTCTCAGTTCTGACTTTATATCTCAATTCTGACTTTATATCTCACAATTCTGACTTTATATCTCTCAATTCTGACTTTATATCTCACAATTCTGACTTTATATCTCACAATTCTGACTTTATATCTCTCAATTCTGACTTTATATCTCACAATTCTGACTTTATATCTCTCAGTTCTGACTTTATATCTCAATTCTGACTTTATATCTCGCAATTCTGACTTTATATCTCGCAATTCTGACTTTATATCTCTCAATTCTGACTTTATATCTCACAATTCTGACTTTATATCTCTCAATTCTGACTTTATAACTCGCAATTCTGACTTTATATCTCGCAATTCTGACTTTATATCTCAATTCTGACTTTATATCTCTCAATTCTGACTTTATATCTCACAATTCTGACTTTATAACTCACAATTCTGACTTTATATCTCAATTCTGACTTTATATCTCTCAGTTCTGACTTTATATCTCAATTCTGACTTTATATCTCACAATTCTGACTTTATATCTCAATTCTGACTTTATAACTCGCAATTCTGACTTTATATCTCGCAATTCTGACTTTATATCTCTCAATTCTGACTTTATATCTCACAATTCTGACTTTATATCTCTCAATTCTGACTTTATATCTCTCAATTCTGACTTTATAACTCGCAATTCTGACTTTATATCTCAATTCTGACTTTATATCTCTCAATTCTGACTTTATATCTCACAATTCTGACTTTATAACTCACAATTCTGACTTTATATCTCACAATTCTGGCTTTATATCTCAATTCTGACTTTATATCTCACAATTCTGACTTTATATCTCTCAATTCTGACTTTATATCTCTCAATTCTGACTTTATATCTCACAATTCTGACTTTATATCTCTCAATTCTGACTTTATATCTCTCAATTCTGACTCTTTATCTCACAATTCTGACTTTATAACTCACAATTCTGACTTTATATCTCAATTCTGACTTTATAACTCACAATTCTGACTTTATATCTCAATTCTGACTTTATATCTCACAATTCTGACTTTATATCTCAATTCTGACTTTATATCTCTCAATTCTGACTTTATATCTCTCAATTCTGACTTTATAACTCGCAATTCTGACTTTATAACTCGCAATTCTGACTTTATATCTCAATTCTGACTTTATAACTCGCAATTCTGACTTTATAACTCGCAATTCTGACTATATATCTCAATTCTGACTTTATATCTCGCAATTCTGACTTTATAACTCGCAATTCTGACTTTATATCTCGCAATTCTGACTTTATATCTCAATTCTGACTTTATATCTCACAATTCTGACTTTATATCTCAATTCTGACTTTATATCTCTCAGTTCTGACTTTATATCTCAATTCTGACTTTATATCTCACAATTCTGACTTTATATCTCAATTCTGACTTTATAACTCGCAATTCTGACTTTATATCTCACAATTCTGACTTTATATCTGAATTCTGACTTTATATCTCACAATTCTGACTTTATATCTCTCAATTCTGAATTTATATCTCTCAATTCTGACTTTATATCTGAATTCTGACTTTATATCTCACAATTCTGACTTTATATCTCACAATTCTGACTTTATATCTCACAATTCTGACTTTATAACTCACAATTCTGGCTTTATATCTCAATTCGGACTTCATATCTCTCAATTCTGAATTTATATCTCACAATTCTGACTTTATATCTCACAATTCTGACTTTATATCTCTCAATTCTGACTTTATATCTCACAATTCTGACTTTATATCTCAATTCTGACTTTATAACTCGCAATTCTGACTTTATATCTCGCAATTCTGACTTTATATCTCTCAATTCTGACTTTATAACTCGCAATTCTGACTTTATATCTCGCAATTCTGACTTTATATCTCTCAATTCTGACTTTATAACTCGCAATTCTGACTTTATATCTCGCAATTCTGACTTTATATCTCGCAATTCTGACTTTATATCTCACAATTCTGACTTTATATCTCTCAATTCTGGCTTTATATCTCACAATTCTGACTTTATATCTCGCAATTCTGACTTTATAACTCGCAATTCTGACATTATATCTCGCAATTCTGACTTTATATCTCAATTCTGACTTTATATCTCGCAATTCTGACTTTATAACTCGCAATTCTGACTTTATATCTCGCAATTCTGACTTTATATCTCAATTCTGACTTTATATCTCGCAATTCTGACTTTATATCTCGCAATTCTGACTTTATATCTCAATTCTGACTTCATATCTCTCAATTTTGACTTTATATCTCACAATTCTGACTTTATATCTCTCAATTCTGACTTTATATCTCACAATTCTGACTTTATAACTCACAATTCTGACTTTATATCTCAATTCTGACTTTATATCTCACAATTCTGACTTTATATCTCTCAATTCTGACTTTATATCTCACAATTCTGACTTTATAACTCACAATTCTGACTTTATATCTCAATTCTGACTTTATATCTCACAATTCTGACTTTATATCTCTCAATTCTGACTTTATAACTCGCAATTCTGAATATATCTCTCAATTCTGACTTTATATCTCAATTCTGACTTTATATCTCACAATTCTGACTTTATATCTCTCAATTCTGACTTTATATCTCAATTCTGACTTTATATCTCACAATTCTGACTTTATATCTTAATTCTGACTTTATATCTCAATTCTGACTTTATATCTCACAATTCTGACTTTATATCTCTCAATTCTGACTTTATATCTCACAATTCTGACTTTATATCTCGCAATTCTGACTTTATAACTCGCAATTCTGACTTTATATCTCGCAATTCTGACTTTATATCTCAATTCTGACTTTATATCTCGCAATTCTGACTTTATAACTCGCAATTCTGACTTTATATCTCAATTCTGACTTTATATCTCAATTCTGACTTTATATCTCGCAATTCTGACTTTATATCTCGCAATTCTGACTTTATATCTCAATTCGGACTTCATATCTCGCAATTCTGACTTTATATCTCACAATTCTGACTTTATATCTCAATTCTGACTTTATATCTCATAATTCTGACTTTATATCTCAATTCTGACTTTATATCTCAATTCTGACTTTATATCTCACAATTCTGACTTTATATCTCTCAATTCTGACTTTATAACTCGCAATTCTGACTTTATAACTCGCAATTCTGACTTTATATCTCGCAATTCTGACTTTATATCTCAATTCTGACTTTATATCTCGCAATTCTGACTTTATATCTCGCAATTCTGACTTTATATCTCAATTCTGACTTCATATCTCTCAATTCTGACTTTATATCTCACAATTCTGACTTTATATCTCTCAATTCTGACTTTATATCTCACAATTCTGACTTTATAACTCACAATTCTGACTTTATATCTCAATTCTGACTTTATATCTCACAATTCTGACTTTATATCTCTCAATTCTGACTTTATATCTCACAATTCTGACTTTATAACTCACAATTCTGACTTTATATCTCAATTCTGACTTTATATCTCACAATTCTGACTTTATATCTCTCAATTCTGACTTTATAACTCGCAATTCTGACTATATCTCTCAATTCTGACTTTATATCTCAATTCTGACTTTATATCTCACAATTCTGACTTTATATCTCTCAATTCTGACTTTATATCTCAATTCTGACTTTTTATCTCACAATTCTGACTTTATATCTTAATTCTGACTTTATATCTCAATTCTGACTTTATATCTCACAATTCTGACTTTATATCTCTCAATTCTGACTTTATATCTCACAATTCTGACTTTATATCTCGCAATTCTGACTTTATAACTCGCAATTCTGACATTATATCTCGCAATTCTGACTTTATATCTCAATTCTGACTTTATATCTCGCAATTCTGACTTTATAACTCGCAATTCTGACTTTATATCTCGCAATTCTGACTTTATATCTCAATTCTGACTTTATATCTCGCAATTCTGACTTTATATCTCGCAATTCTGACTTTATATCTCAATTCTGACTTCATATCTCTCAATTTTGACTTTATATCTCACAATTCTGACTTTATATCTCTCAATTCTGACTTTATATCTCACAATTCTGACTTTATAACTCACAATTCTGACTTTATATCTCAATTCTGACTTTATATCTCACAATTCTGACTTTATATCTCTCAATTCTGACTTTATATCTCACAATTCTGACTTTATAACTCACAATTCTGACTTTATATCTCAATTCTGACTTTATATCTCACAATTCTGACTTTATATCTCTCAATTCTGACTTTATAACTCGCAATTCTGACTATATCTCTCAATTCTGACTTTATATCTCAATTCTGACTTTATATCTCACAATTCTGACTTTATATCTCTCAATTCTGACTTTATATCTCAATTCTGACTTTATATCTCACAATTCTGACTTTATATCTTAATTCTGACTTTATATCTCAATTCTGACTTTATATCTCACAATTCTGACTTTATATCTCTCAATTCTGACTTTATATCTCACAATTCTGACTTTATATCTCGCAATTCTGACTTTATAACTCGCAATTCTGACTTTATATCTCGCAATTCTGACTTTATATCTCAATTCTGACTTTATATCTCGCAATTCTGACTTTATAACTCGCAATTCTGACTTTATATCTCAATTCTGACTTTATATCTCGCAATTCTGACTTTATATCTCAATTCGGACTTCATATCTCGCAATTCTGACTTTATATCTCACAATTCTGACTTTATATCTCAATTCTGACTTTATATCTCATAATTCTGACTTTATATCTCAATTCTGACTTTATATCTCAATTCTGACTTTATATCTCACAATTCTGACTTTATATCTCTCAATTCTGACTTTATAACTCGCAATTCTGACTTTATATCTCGCAATTCTGACTTTATATCTCGCAATTCTGACTTTATATCTCAATTCTGACTTTATATCTCACAATTCTGACTTTATATCTCACAATTCTGACTTTATATCTCAATTCTGACTTTATATCTCTCAATTCTGACTTTATATCTCAATTCTGACTTTATATCTCACAATTCTGACTTTATATCTCTCAATTCTGACTTTATATCTCTCAATTCTGACTTTATATCTCACAATTCTGATTTTATATCTCGCAATTCTGACTTTATAACTCGCAATTCTGACTTTATATCTCTCAATTCTGACTTTATATCTCGCAATTCTGACTTTATATCTCTCAATTCTGACTTTATATCTCTCAATTCTGACTTTATATCTCACAATTCTGACTTTATATCTCACAATTCTGACTTTATATCTCTCAATTCTGACTTTATATCTCAATTCTGACTTTATATCTCACAATTCTGACTTTATATCTCTCAGTTCTGACTTTATATCTCAATTCTGACTTTATATCTCACAATTCTGACTTTATAACTCGCAATTCTGACTTTATATCTCGCAATTCTGACTTTATATCTCTCAATTCTGACTTTATATCTCACAATTCTGACTTTATATCTCTCAATTCTGACTTTATAACTCGCAATTCTGACTTTATATCTCGCAATTCTGACTTTATATCTCAATTCTGACTTTATATCTCTCAATTCTGACTTTATATCTCACAATTCTGACTTTATAACTCACAATTCTGACTTTATATCTCAATTCTGACTTTATATCTCACAATTCTGACTTTATATCTCAATTCTGACTTTATATCTCACAATTCTGACTTTATATCTCAATTCTGACTTTATAACTCGCAATTCTGACTTTATATCTCGCAATTCTGACTTTATATCTCTCAATTCTGACTTTATAACTCGCAATTCTGACTTTATATCTCGCAATTCTGACTTTATATCTCTCAATTCTGACTTTATAACTCGCAATTCTGACTTTATATCTCGCAATTCTGACTTTATATCTCGCAATTCTGACTTTATATCTCGCAATTCTGACTTTATATCTCACAATTCTGACTTTATATCTCTCAGTTCTGACTTTATATCTCAATTCTGACTTTATATCTCACAATTCTGACTTTATAACTCGCAATTCTGACTTTATATCTCGCAATTCTGACTTTATATCTCTCAATTCTGACTTTATATCTCACAATTCTGACTTTATATCTCTCAATTCTGACTTTATAACTCGCAATTCTGACTTTATATCTCGCAATTCTGACTTTATATCTCAATTCTGACTTTATATCTCTCAATTCTGACTTTATATCTCACAATTCTGACTTTATAACTCACAATTCTGACTTTATATCTCAATTCTGACTTTATATCTCACAATTCTGACTTTATATCTCTCAATTCTGACTTTATAACTCGCAATTCTGACTTTATATCTCGCAATTCTGACTTTATATCTCGCAATTCTGACTTTATATCTCAATTCTGACTTTATATCTCACAATTCTGACTTTATATCTCACAATTCTGACTTTATATCTCAATTCTGACTTTATATCTCTCAATTCTGACTTTATATCTCAATTCTGACTTTATATCTCACAATTCTGACTTTATATCTCTCAATTCTGACTTTATATCTCTCAATTCTGACTTTATATCTCACAATTCTGATTTTATATCTCGCAATTCTGACTTTATAACTCGCAATTCTGACTTTATATCTCTCAATTCTGACTTTATATCTCGCAATTCTGACTTTATATCTCTCAATTCTGACTTTATATCTCTCAATTCTGACTTTATATCTCACAATTCTGACTTTATATCTCACAATTCTGACTTTATATCTCTCAATTCTGACTTTATATCTCAATTCTGACTTTATATCTCACAATTCTGACTTTATATCTCTCAGTTCTGACTTTATATCTCAATTCTGACTTTATATCTCACAATTCTGACTTTATAACTCGCAATTCTGACTTTATATCTCGCAATTCTGACTTTATATCTCTCAATTCTGACTTTATATCTCACAATTCTGACTTTATATCTCTCAATTCTGACTTTATAACTCGCAATTCTGACTTTATATCTCGCAATTCTGACTTTATATCTCAATTCTGACTTTATATCTCTCAATTCTGACTTTATATCTCACAATTCTGACTTTATAACTCACAATTCTGACTTTATATCTCAATTCTGACTTTATATCTCACAATTCTGACTTTATATCTCAATTCTGACTTTATATCTCACAATTCTGACTTTATATCTCAATTCTGACTTTATAACTCGCAATTCTGACTTTATATCTCGCAATTCTGACTTTATATCTCTCAATTCTGACTTTATAACTCGCAATTCTGACTTTATATCTCGCAATTCTGACTTTATATCTCTCAATTCTGACTTTATAACTCGCAATTCTGACTTTATATCTCGCAATTCTGACTTTATATCTCGCAATTCTGACTTTATATCTCGCAATTCTGACTTTATATCTCACAATTCTGACTTTATATCTCTCAGTTCTGACTTTATATCTCAATTCTGACTTTATATCTCACAATTCTGACTTTATAACTCGCAATTCTGACTTTATATCTCGCAATTCTGACTTTATATCTCTCAATTCTGACTTTATATCTCACAATTCTGACTTTATATCTCTCAATTCTGACTTTATAACTCGCAATTCTGACTTTATATCTCGCAATTCTGACTTTATATCTCAATTCTGACTTTATATCTCTCAATTCTGACTTTATATCTCACAATTCTGACTTTATAACTCACAATTCTGACTTTATATCTCAATTCTGACTTTATATCTCACAATTCTGACTTTATATCTCAATTCTGACTTTATATCTCACAATTCTGACTTTATATCTCTCAATTCTGACTTTATATCTCTCAGTTCTGACTTTATATCTCAATTCTGACTTTATATCTCACAATTCTGACTTTATATCTCAATTCTGACTTTATAACTCGCAATTCTGACTTTATATCTCGCAATTCTGACTTTATATCTCTCAATTCTGACTTTATAACTCGCAATTCTGACTTTATATCTCGCAATTCTGACTTTATATCTCTCAATTCTGACTTTATAACTCGCAATTCTGACTTTATATCTCGCAATTCTGACTTTATATCTCGCAATTCTGACTTTATATCTCTCAATTCTGACTTTATAACTCGCAATTCTGACTTTATATCTCTCAATTCTGACTTTATATCTCACAATTCTGACTTTATATCTCTCAATTCTGACTTTATATCTCACAATTCTGACTTTATATCTCTCAGTTCTGACTTTATATCTCAATTCTGACTTTATATCTCACAATTCTGACTTTATATCTCTCAATTCTGACTTTATATCTCACAATTCTGACTTTATATCTCACAATTCTGACTTTATATCTCTCAATTCTGACTTTATATCTCACAATTCTGACTTTATATCTCTCAGTTCTGACTTTATATCTCAATTCTGACTTTATATCTCGCAATTCTGACTTTATATCTCGCAATTCTGACTTTATATCTCTCAATTCTGACTTTATATCTCACAATTCTGACTTTATATCTCTCAATTCTGACTTTATAACTCGCAATTCTGACTTTATATCTCGCAATTCTGACTTTATATCTCAATTCTGACTTTATATCTCTCAATTCTGACTTTATATCTCACAATTCTGACTTTATAACTCACAATTCTGACTTTATATCTCAATTCTGACTTTATATCTCTCAGTTCTGACTTTATATCTCAATTCTGACTTTATATCTCACAATTCTGACTTTATATCTCAATTCTGACTTTATAACTCGCAATTCTGACTTTATATCTCGCAATTCTGACTTTATATCTCTCAATTCTGACTTTATATCTCACAATTCTGACTTTATATCTCTCAATTCTGACTTTATATCTCTCAATTCTGACTTTATAACTCGCAATTCTGACTTTATATCTCAATTCTGACTTTATATCTCTCAATTCTGACTTTATATCTCACAATTCTGACTTTATAACTCACAATTCTGACTTTATATCTCACAATTCTGGCTTTATATCTCAATTCTGACTTTATATCTCACAATTCTGACTTTATATCTCTCAATTCTGACTTTATATCTCTCAATTCTGACTTTATATCTCACAATTCTGACTTTATATCTCTCAATTCTGACTCTATATCTCTCAATTCTGACTCTTTATCTCACAATTCTGACTTTATAACTCACAATTCTGACTTTATATCTCAATTCTGACTTTATAACTCACAATTCTGACTTTATATCTCAATTCTGACTTTATATCTCACAATTCTGACTTTATATCTCAATTCTGACTTTATATCTCTCAATTCTGACTTTATATCTCTCAATTCTGACTTTATAACTCGCAATTCTGACTTTATAACTCGCAATTCTGACTTTATATCTCAATTCTGACTTTATAACTCGCAATTCTGACTTTATAACTCGCAATTCTGACTATATATCTCAATTCTGACTTTATATCTCGCAATTCTGACTTTATAACTCGCAATTCTGACTTTATATCTCGCAATTCTGACTTTATATCTCAATTCTGACTTTATATCTCACAATTCTGACTTTATATCTCAATTCTGACTTTATATCTCTCAGTTCTGACTTTATATCTCAATTCTGACTTTATATCTCACAATTCTGACTTTATATCTCAATTCTGACTTTATAACTCGCAATTCTGACTTTATATCTCACAATTCTGACTTTATATCTGAATTCTGACTTTATATCTCACAATTCTGACTTTATATCTCTCAATTCTGAATTTATATCTCTCAATTCTGACTTTATATCTGAATTCTGACTTTATATCTCACAATTCTGACTTTATATCTCACAATTCTGACTTTATATCTCACAATTCTGACTTTATAACTCACAATTCTGGCTTTATATCTCAATTCGGACTTCATATCTCTCAATTCTGAATTTATATCTCACAATTCTGACTTTATATCTCACAATTCTGACTTTATATCTCTCAATTCTGACTTTATATCTCACAATTCTGACTTTATATCTCAATTCTGACTTTATAACTCGCAATTCTGACTTTATATCTCGCAATTCTGACTTTATATCTCTCAATTCTGACTTTATAACTCGCAATTCTGACTTTATATCTCTCAATTCTGACTTTATAACTCGCAATTCTGACTTTATATCTCGCAATTCTGACTTTATATCTCGCAATTCTGACTTTATATCTCGCAATTCTGACTTTATATCTCACAATTCTGACTTTATATCTCTCAGTTCTGACTTTATATCTCAATTCTGACTTTATATCTCACAATTCTGACTTTATAACTCGCAATTCTGACTTTATATCTCGCAATTCTGACTTTATATCTCTCAATTCTGACTTTATATCTCACAATTCTGACTTTATATCTCTCAATTCTGACTTTATAACTCGCAATTCTGACTTTATATCTCGCAATTCTGACTTTATATCTCAATTCTGACTTTATATCTCTCAATTCTGACTTTATATCTCACAATTCTGACTTTATAACTCACAATTCTGACTTTATATCTCAATTCTGACTTTATATCTCACAATTCTGACTTTATATCTCAATTCTGACTTTATATCTCACAATTCTGACTTTATATCTCTCAATTCTGACTTTATATCTCTCAGTTCTGACTTTATATCTCAATTCTGACTTTATATCTCACAATTCTGACTTTATATCTCAATTCTGACTTTATAACTCGCAATTCTGACTTTATATCTCGCAATTCTGACTTTATATCTCTCAATTCTGACTTTATAACTCGCAATTCTGACTTTATATCTCGCAATTCTGACTTTATATCTCTCAATTCTGACTTTATAACTCGCAATTCTGACTTTATATCTCGCAATTCTGACTTTATATCTCGCAATTCTGACTTTATATCTCTCAATTCTGACTTTATAACTCGCAATTCTGACTTTATATCTCTCAATTCTGACTTTATATCTCACAATTCTGACTTTATATCTCTCAATTCTGACTTTATATCTCACAATTCTGACTTTATATCTCTCAGTTCTGACTTTATATCTCAATTCTGACTTTATATCTCACAATTCTGACTTTATATCTCACAATTCTGACTTTATATCTCACAATTCTGACTTTATATCTCTCAATTCTGACTTTATATCTCACAATTCTGACTTTATATCTCTCAGTTCTGACTTTATATCTCAATTCTGACTTTATATCTCGCAATTCTGACTTTATATCTCGCAATTCTGACTTTATATCTCTCAATTCTGACTTTATATCTCACAATTCTGACTTTATATCTCTCAATTCTGACTTTATAACTCGCAATTCTGACTTTATATCTCGCAATTCTGACTTTATATCTCAATTCTGACTTTATATCTCTCAATTCTGACTTTATATCTCACAATTCTGACTTTATAACTCACAATTCTGACTTTATATCTCAATTCTGACTTTATATCTCTCAGTTCTGACTTTATATCTCAATTCTGACTTTATATCTCACAATTCTGACTTTATATCTCAATTCTGACTTTATAACTCGCAATTCTGACTTTATATCTCGCAATTCTGACTTTATATCTCTCAATTCTGACTTTATATCTCACAATTCTGACTTTATATCTCTCAATTCTGACTTTATATCTCTCAATTCTGACTTTATAACTCGCAATTCTGACTTTATATCTCAATTCTGACTTTATATCTCTCAATTCTGACTTTATATCTCACAATTCTGACTTTATAACTCACAATTCTGACTTTATATCTCACAATTCTGGCTTTATATCTCAATTCTGACTTTATATCTCACAATTCTGACTTTATATCTCTCAATTCTGACTTTATATCTCTCAATTCTGACTTTATATCTCACAATTCTGACTTTATATCTCTCAATTCTGACTTTATATCTCTCAATTCTGACTCTTTATCTCACAATTCTGACTTTATAACTCACAATTCTGACTTTATATCTCAATTCTGACTTTATAACTCACAATTCTGACTTTATATCTCAATTCTGACTTTATATCTCACAATTCTGACTTTATATCTCAATTCTGACTTTATATCTCTCAATTCTGACTTTATATCTCTCAATTCTGACTTTATAACTCGCAATTCTGACTTTATAACTCGCAATTCTGACTTTATATCTCAATTCTGACTTTATAACTCGCAATTCTGACTTTATAACTCGCAATTCTGACTATATATCTCAATTCTGACTTTATATCTCGCAATTCTGACTTTATAACTCGCAATTCTGACTTTATATCTCGCAATTCTGACTTTATATCTCAATTCTGACTTTATATCTCACAATTCTGACTTTATATCTCAATTCTGACTTTATATCTCTCAGTTCTGACTTTATATCTCAATTCTGACTTTATATCTCACAATTCTGACTTTATATCTCAATTCTGACTTTATAACTCGCAATTCTGACTTTATATCTCACAATTCTGACTTTATATCTGAATTCTGACTTTATATCTCACAATTCTGACTTTATATCTCTCAATTCTGAATTTATATCTCTCAATTCTGACTTTATATCTGAATTCTGACTTTATATCTCACAATTCTGACTTTATATCTCACAATTCTGACTTTATATCTCACAATTCTGACTTTATAACTCACAATTCTGGCTTTATATCTCAATTCGGACTTCATATCTCTCAATTCTGAATTTATATCTCACAATTCTGACTTTATATCTCACAATTCTGACTTTATATCTCGCAATTCTGACTTTATATCTCGCAATTCTGACTATAACTCACATTTCTGACTTTATATCTCACAATTCTGATTTTATAACTCGCAATTCTGACTTTATATCTCAATTCTGACTTTATATCTCACAATTCTGACTTTATATCTCGCAATTCTGACTTTATATCTCAATTCTGACTTTATATCTCGCAATTCTGACTTTATATCTCACAATTCTGACTTTATATCTCAATTCTGACTTTATAACTCGCAATTCTGACTTTATATCTCGCAATTCTGACTTTATATCTCTCAATTCTGACTTTATATCTCACAATTCTGACTTTATATCTCTCAATTCTGACTTTATAACTCGCAATTCTGACTTTATATCTCGCAATTCTGACTTTATATCTCAATTCTGACTTTATATCTCTCAATTCTGACTTTATATCTCACAATTCTGACTTTATAACTCACAATTCTGACTTTATATCTCAATTCTGACTTTATATCTCACAATTCTGACTTTATATCTCAATTCTGACTTTATATCTCTGACTTTATATCTCAATTCTGACTTTATATCTCACAATTCTGACTTTATATCTCAATTCTGACTTTATAACTCGCAATTCTGACTTTATATATCTCAATTCTGACTTTATAACTCGCAATTCTGACTTTATAACTCACAATTCTGACTTTATATCTCAATTCTGACTTTATATCTCACAATTCTGACTTTATCTCTCAGTTCTGACTTTATATCTCAATTCTGACTTTATATCTCACAATTCTGACTTTATATCTCAATTCTGACTTTATAACTCGCAATTCTGACTTTATATCTCGCAATTCTGACTTTATATCTCTCAATTCTGACTTTATATCTCACAATTCTGACTTTATATCTCTCAATTCTGACTTTATATCTCTCAATTCTGACTTTATAACTCGCAATTCTGACTTTATATCTCAATTCTGACTTTATATCTCTCAATTCTGACTTTATATCTCACAATTCTGACTTTATAACTCACAATTCTGACTTTATATCTCACAATTCTGGCTTTATATCTCAATTCTGACTTTATATCTCACAATTCTGACTTTATATCTCTCAATTCTGACTTTATATCTCTCAATTCTGACTTTATATCTCACAATTCTGACTTTATATCTCTCAATTCTGACTTTATATCTCTCAATTCTGACTTTATATCTCTCAATTCTGACTCTTTATCTCACAATTCTGACTTTATAACTCACAATTCTGACTTTATATCTCAATTCTGACTTTATAACTCACAATTCTGACTTTATATCTCAATTCTGACTTTATATCTCACAATTCTGACTTTATATCTCAATTCTGACTTTATATCTCTCAATTCTGACTTTATATCTCTCAATTCTGACTTTATAACTCGCAATTCTGACTTTATAACTCGCAATTCTGACTTTATATCTCAATTCTGACTTTATAACTCGCAATTCTGACTTTATAACTCGCAATTCTGACTATATATCTCAATTCTGACTTTATATCTCGCAATTCTGACTTTATAACTCGCAATTCTGACTTTATATCTCGCAATTCTGACTTTATATCTCAATTCTGACTTTATATCTCACAATTCTGACTTTATATCTCAATTTTGACTTTATATCTCACAATTCTGACTTTATATCTCTCAGTTCTGACTTTATATCTCAATTCTGACTTTATATCTCACAATTCTGACTTTATATCTCAATTCTGACTTTATAACTCGCAATTCTGACTTTATATCTCACAATTCTGACTTTGTATCTGAATTCTGACTTTATATCTCACAATTCTGACTTTATATCTCACAATTCTGACTTTATATCTCACAATTCTGACTTTATAACTCACAATTCTGGCTTTATATCTCAATTCGGACTTCATATCTCTCAATTCTGAATTTATATCTCACAATTCTGACTTTATATCTCACAATTCTGACTTTATATCTCGCAATTCTGACTTTATATCTCGCAATTCTGACTATAACTCACATTTCTGACTTTATATCTCACAATTCTGATTTTATAACTCGCAATTCTGACTTTATATCTCAATTCTGACTTTATATCTCACAATTCTGACTTTATATCTCGCAATTCTGACTTTATATCTCAATTCTGACTTTATATCTCGCAATTCTGACTTTATATCTCACAATTCTGACTTTATATCTCAATTCTGACTTTATAACTCGCAATTCTGACTTTATATCTCGCAATTCTGACTTTATATCTCTCAATTCTGACTTTATATCTCACAATTCTGACTTTATATCTCTCAATTCTGACTTTATAACTCGCAATTCTGACTTTATATCTCGCAATTCTGACTTTATATCTCAATTCTGACTTTATATCTCTCAATTCTGACTTTATATCTCACAATTCTGACTTTATAACTCACAATTCTGACTTTATATCTCAATTCTGACTTTATATCTCACAATTCTGACTTTATATCTCAATTCTGACTTTATATCTCTGACTTTATATCTCAATTCTGACTTTATATCTCACAATTCTGACTTTATATCTCAATTCTGACTTTATAACTCGCAATTCTGACTTTATATATCTCAATTCTGACTTTATAACTCGCAATTCTGACTTTATATCTCTCAATTCTGACTTTATATCTCTCAATTCTGACTTTATATCTCACAATTCTGACTTTATATCTCTCAATTCTGACTTTATAACTCGCAATTCTGACTTTATATCTCGCAATTCTGACTTTATATCTCAATTCTGACTTTATATCTCTCAATTCTGACTTTATATCTCACAATTCTGACTTTATAACTCACAATTCTGACTTTATATCTCAATTCTGACTTTATATCTCAATTCTGACTTTATATCTCACAATTCTGACTTTATATCTCAATTCTGACTTTATATCTCTCAGTTCTGACTTTATATCTCAATTCTGACTTTATATCTCACAATTCTGACTTTATATCTCAATTCTGACTTTATAACTCGCAATTCTGACATTATATCTCGCAATTCTGACTTTATATCTCAATTCTGACTTTATATCTCACAATTCTGACTTTATATCTCAATTCTGACTTTATATCTCACAATTCTGACTTTATATCTCTCAATTCTGACTTTATATCTCTCAATTCTGACTTTATATCTCACAATTCTGACTTTATATCTCTCAATTCTGACTTTATATCTCTCAATTCTGACTTTATATCTCACAATTCTGACTTTATAACTCACAATTCTGACTTTATATCTCAATTCTGACTTTATAATCTCACAATTCTGACTTTATATCTTAATTCTGACTTTATATCTCAATTCTGACTTTATATCTCACAATTCTGACTTTATATCTCTCAATTCTGACTTTATATCTCACAATTCTGACTATATCTCGCAATTCTGACTTTATAACTCGCAATTCTGACATTATATCTCGCAATTCTGACTTTATATCTCAATTCTGACTTTATATCTCGCAATTCTGACTTTATAACTCGCAATTCTGACTTTATATCTCGCAATTCTGACTTTATATCTCAATTCTGACTTTATATCTCGCAATTCTGACTTTATATCTCACAATTCTGACTTTATATCTCAATTCTGACTTCATATCTCTCAATTTTGACTTTATATCTCACAATTCTGACTTTATATCTCTCAATTCTGACTTTATATCTCACAATTCTGACTTTATAACTCACAATTCTGACTTTATATCTCAATTCTGACTTTATATCTCACAATTCTGACTTTATATCTCTCAATTCTGACTTTATATCTCACAATTCTGACTTTATAACTCACAATTCTGACTTTATATCTCTCAATTCTGACTTTATAACTCGCAATTCTGACTATATCTCTCAATTCTGACTTTATATCTCAATTCTGACTTTATATCTCACAATTCTGACTTTATATCTCTCAATTCTGACTTTATATCTCAATTCTGACTTTATATCTCACAATTCTGACTTTATATCTCAATTCTGACTTTATATCTCAATTCTGACTTTATATCTCACAATTCTGTCTTTATATCTCTCAATTCTGACTTTATATCTCACAATTCTGACTTTATATCTCGCAATTCTGACTTTATAACTCGCAATTCTGACTTTATATCTCGCAATTCTGACTTTATATCTCAATTCTGACTTTATATCTCGCAATTCTGACTTTATATCTCAATTCTGACTTTATATCTCACAATTCTGACTTTATATCTCTCAATTCTGACTTTATATCTCACAATTCTGACTTTATATCTCGCAATTCTGACTTTATAACTCGCAATTCTGACTTTATATCTCGCAATTCTGACTTTATATCTCAATTCTGACTTTATATCTCGCAATTCTGACTTTATAACTCGCAATTCTGACTTTATATCTCAATTCTGACTTTATATCTCAATTCTGACTTTATATCTCAATTCTGACTTTATATCTCGCAATTCTGACTTTATAACTCGCAATTCTGACTTTATATCTCGCAATTCTGACTTTATATCTCTCAATTCTGACTTTATATCTCGCAATTCTGACTTTATATCTCTCAATTCTGACTTTATATCTCACAATTCTGACTTTATATCTCTCAATTCTGACTTTATATCTCGCAATTCTGACTTTATATCTCACAATTCTGACTTTATAACTCAATTCTGACTTTATAACTCGCAATTCTGACTTTATATCTCGCAATTCTGACTTTATATCTCTCAATTCTGACTTTATATCTCACAATTCTGACTTTATATCTCTCAATTCTGACTTTATATCTCGCAATTCTGACTTTATATCTCAATTCTGACTTTATATCTCTCAATTCTGACTTTATATCTCACAATTTTGACTTTATAACTCACAATTCTGACTTTATATCTCAATTCTGACTTTATATCTCACAATTCTGACTTTATATCTCAATTCTGACTTTATATCTCACAATTCTGACTTTATATCTCTCAATTCTGACTTTATATCTCTCAATTCTGACTTTATATCTCACAATTCTGACTTTATATCTCTCAATTCTGACTTTATATCTCTCAATTCTGACTTTATATCTCACAATTCTGACTTTATAACTCACAATTCTGACTTTATATCTCAATTCTGACTTTATATCTCACAATTCTGACTTTATATCTCAATTCTGACTTTATATCTCACAATTCTGACTTTATATCTCTCAATTCTGACTTTATATCTCACAATTCTGACTTTATATCTCACAATTCTGACTTTATATCTCTCAATTCTGACTTTATAACTCGCAATTCTGACTTTATATCTCAATTCTGACTTTATAACTCGCAATTCTGACTTTATAACTCGCAATTCTGACTATATATCTCAATTCTGACTTTATATCTCGCAATTCTGACTTTATAACTCGCAATTCTGACTTTATATCTCGCAATTCTGACTTTATATCTCAATTCTGACTTTATATCTCACAATTCTGACTTTATATCTCAATTCTGACTTTATATCTCACAATTCTGACTTTATATCTCTCAGTTCTGACTTTATATCTCAATTCTGACTTTATAACTCGCAATTCTGACTTTATATCTCACAATTCTGACTTTATATCTGAATTCTGACTTTATATCTCACAATTCTGACTTTATATCTCTCAATTCTGAATTTATATCTCTCAATTCTGACTTTATATCTGAATTCTGACTTTATATCTCACAATTCTGACTTTATATCTCCCAATTCTGACTTTATATCTCACAATTCTGACTTTATAACTCACAATTCTGGCTTTATATCTCAATTCGGACTTCATATCTCTCAATTCTGAATTTATATCTCACAATTCTGACTTTATATCTCACAATTCTGACTTTATATCTCGCAATTCTGACTTTATATCTCGCAATTCTGACTATAACTCACATTTCTGACTTTATATCTCACAATTCTGATTTTATAACTCGCAATTCTGACTTTATATCTCAATTCTGACTTTATATCTCGCAATTCTGACTTTATAACTCGCAATTCTGACTTTATATCTCGCAATTCTGACTTTATATCTCAATTCTGACTTTATATCTCACAATTCTGACTTTATATCTCAATTCTGACTTTATATCTCACAATTCTGACTTTATATCTCTCAGTTCTGACTTTATATCTCAATTCTGACTTTATAACTCGCAATTCTGACTTTATATCTCACAATTCTGACTTTATATCTGAATTCTGACTTTATATCTCACAATTCTGACTTTATATCTCTCAATTCTGAATTTATATCTCTCAATTCTGACTTTATATCTGAATTCTGACTTTATATCTCACAATTCTGACTTTATATCTCCCAATTCTGACTTTATATCTCACAATTCTGACTTTATAACTCACAATTCTGGCTTTATATCTCAATTCGGACTTCATATCTCTCAATTCTGAATTTATATCTCACAATTCTGACTTTATATCTCACAATTCTGACTTTATATCTCGCAATTCTGACTTTATATCTCGCAATTCTGACTATAACTCACATTTCTGACTTTATATCTCGCAATTCTGACATTATATCTCGCAATTCTGACTTTATATCTCAATTCTGACTTTATATCTCGCAATTCTGACTTTATAACTCGCAATTCTGACTTTATATCTCGCAATTCTGACTTTATATCTCAATTCTGACTTTATATCTCGCAATTCTGACTTTATATCTCACAATTCTGACTTTATATCTCAATTCTGACTTCATATCTCTCAATTTTGACTTTATATCTCACAATTCTGACTTTATATCTCTCAATTCTGACTTTATATCTCACAATTCTGACTTTATAACTCACAATTCTGACTTTATATCTCAATTCTGACTTTATATCTCACAATTCTGACTTTATATCTCTCAATTCTGACTTTATATCTCACAATTCTGACTTTATAACTCACAATTCTGACTTTATATCTCTCAATTCTGACTTTATAACTCGCAATTCTGACTATATCTCTCAATTCTGACTTTATATCTCAATTCTGACTTTATATCTCACAATTCTGACTTTATATCTCTCAATTCTGACTTTATATCTCAATTCTGACTTTATATCTCACAATTCTGACTTTATATCTCAATTCTGACTTTATATCTCAATTCTGACTTTATATCTCACAATTCTGTCTTTATATCTCTCAATTCTGACTTTATATCTCACAATTCTGACTTTATATCTCGCAATTCTGACTTTATAACTCGCAATTCTGACTTTATATCTCGCAATTCTGACTTTATATCTCAATTCTGACTTTATATCTCGCAATTCTGACTTTATATCTCAATTCTGACTTTATATCTCACAATTCTGACTTTATATCTCTCAATTCTGACTTTATATCTCACAATTCTGACTTTATATCTCGCAATTCTGACTTTATAACTCGCAATTCTGACTTTATATCTCGCAATTCTGACTTTATATCTCAATTCTGACTTTATATCTCGCAATTCTGACTTTATAACTCGCAATTCTGACTTTATATCTCAATTCTGACTTTATATCTCAATTCTGACTTTATATCTCAATTCTGACTTTATATCTCGCAATTCTGACTTTATAACTCGCAATTCTGACTTTATATCTCGCAATTCTGACTTTATATCTCTCAATTCTGACTTTATATCTCGCAATTCTGACTTTATATCTCTCAATTCTGACTTTATATCTCACAATTCTGACTTTATATCTCTCAATTCTGACTTTATATCTCGCAATTCTGACTTTATATCTCACAATTCTGACTTTATAACTCAATTCTGACTTTATAACTCGCAATTCTGACTTTATATCTCAATTCTGACTTTATATCTCTCAATTCTGACTTTATATCTCACAATTTTGACTTTATAACTCACAATTCTGACTTTATATCTCAATTCTGACTTTATATCTCACAATTCTGACTTTATATCTCAATTCTGACTTTATATCTCACAATTCTGACTTTATATCTCTCAATTCTGACTTTATATCTCTCAATTCTGACTTTATATCTCACAATTCTGACTTTATATCTCTCAATTCTGACTTTATATCTCTCAATTCTGACTTTATATCTCACAATTCTGACTTTATAACTCACAATTCTGACTTTATATCTCAATTCTGACTTTATATCTCACAATTCTGACTTTATATCTCAATTCTGACTTTATATCTCACAATTCTGACTTTATATCTCTCAATTCTGACTTTATATCTCACAATTCTGACTTTATATCTCACAATTCTGACTTTATATCTCTCAATTCTGACTTTATAACTCGCAATTCTGACTTTATATCTCAATTCTGACTTTATAACTCGCAATTCTGACTTTATAACTCGCAATTCTGACTATATATCTCAATTCTGACTTTATATCTCGCAATTCTGACTTTATAACTCGCAATTCTGACTTTATATCTCGCAATTCTGACTTTATATCTCAATTCTGACTTTATATCTCACAATTCTGACTTTATATCTCAATTCTGACTTTATATCTCACAATTCTGACTTTATATCTCTCAGTTCTGACTTTATATCTCAATTCTGACTTTATAACTCGCAATTCTGACTTTATATCTCACAATTCTGACTTTATATCTGAATTCTGACTTTATATCTCACAATTCTGACTTTATATCTCTCAATTCTGAATTTATATCTCTCAATTCTGACTTTATATCTGAATTCTGACTTTATATCTCACAATTCTGACTTTATATCTCCCAATTCTGACTTTATATCTCACAATTCTGACTTTATAACTCACAATTCTGGCTTTATATCTCAATTCGGACTTCATATCTCTCAATTCTGAATTTATATCTCACAATTCTGACTTTATATCTCACAATTCTGACTTTATATCTCGCAATTCTGACTTTATATCTCGCAATTCTGACTATAACTCACATTTCTGACTTTATATCTCACAATTCTGATTTTATAACTCGCAATTCTGACTTTATATCTCAATTCTGACTTTATATCTCGCAATTCTGACTTTATAACTCGCAATTCTGACTTTATATCTCGCAATTCTGACTTTATATCTCAATTCTGACTTTATATCTCACAATTCTGACTTTATATCTCAATTCTGACTTTATATCTCACAATTCTGACTTTATATCTCTCAGTTCTGACTTTATATCTCAATTCTGACTTTATAACTCGCAATTCTGACTTTATATCTCACAATTCTGACTTTATATCTGAATTCTGACTTTATATCTCACAATTCTGACTTTATATCTCTCAATTCTGAATTTATATCTCTCAATTCTGACTTTATATCTGAATTCTGACTTTATATCTCACAATTCTGACTTTATATCTCCCAATTCTGACTTTATATCTCACAATTCTGACTTTATAACTCACAATTCTGGCTTTATATCTCAATTCGGACTTCATATCTCTCAATTCTGAATTTATATCTCACAATTCTGACTTTATATCTCACAATTCTGACTTTATATCTCGCAATTCTGACTTTATATCTCGCAATTCTGACTATAACTCACATTTCTGACTTTATATCTCGCAATTCTGACATTATATCTCGCAATTCTGACTTTATATCTCAATTCTGACTTTATATCTCACAATTCTGACTTTATATCTCAATTCTGACTTTATATCTCACAATTCTGACTTTATATCTCTCAATTCTGACTTTATATCTCTCAATTCTGACTTTATATCTCACAATTCTGACTTTATATCTCTCAATTCTGACTTTATATCTCTCAATTCTGACTTTATATCTCACAATTCTGACTTTATAACTCACAATTCTGACTTTATATCTCAATTCTGACTTTATAATCTCACAATTCTGACTTTATATCTCAAT
The DNA here is from genome assembly GCA_039654625.1 of Rhinogobio ventralis. NCBI lineage: Eukaryota > Metazoa > Chordata > Actinopteri > Cypriniformes > Gobionidae > Rhinogobio > Rhinogobio ventralis. The sequence continues at coordinate 22,245,898 of CM077216.1, forward strand.
TCTGACTTTATATCTCAATTCTGACTTTATATCTCACAATTCTGACTTTATATCTCTCAATTCTGACTTTATATCTCACAATTCTGACTATATCTCGCAATTCTGACTTTATAACTCGCAATTCTGACATTATATCTCGCAATTCTGACTTTATATCTCAATTCTGACTTTATATCTCGCAATTCTGACTTTATAACTCGCAATTCTGACTTTATATCTCGCAATTCTGACTTTATATCTCAATTCTGACTTTATATCTCGCAATTCTGACTTTATATCTCACAATTCTGACTTTATATCTCAATTCTGACTTCATATCTCTCAATTTTGACTTTATATCTCACAATTCTGACTTTATATCTCTCAATTCTGACTTTATATCTCACAATTCTGACTTTATAACTCACAATTCTGACTTTATATCTCAATTCTGACTTTATATCTCACAATTCTGACTTTATATCTCTCAATTCTGACTTTATATCTCACAATTCTGACTTTATAACTCACAATTCTGACTTTATATCTCTCAATTCTGACTTTATAACTCGCAATTCTGACTATATCTCTCAATTCTGACTTTATATCTCAATTCTGACTTTATATCTCACAATTCTGACTTTATATCTCTCAATTCTGACTTTATATCTCAATTCTGACTTTATATCTCACAATTCTGACTTTATATCTCAATTCTGACTTTATATCTCAATTCTGACTTTATATCTCACAATTCTGACTTTATATCTCTCAATTCTGACTTTATATCTCACAATTCTGACTTTATATCTCGCAATTCTGACTTTATAACTCGCAATTCTGACTTTATATCTCGCAATTCTGACTTTATATCTCAATTCTGACTTTATATCTCGCAATTCTGACTTTATATCTCAATTCTGACTTTATATCTCACAATTCTGACTTTATATCTCTCAATTCTGACTTTATATCTCACAATTCTGACTTTATATCTCGCAATTCTGACTTTATAACTCGCAATTCTGACTTTATATCTCGCAATTCTGACTTTATATCTCAATTCTGACTTTATATCTCGCAATTCTGACTTTATAACTCGCAATTCTGACTTTATATCTCAATTCTGACTTTATATCTCAATTCTGACTTTATATCTCGCAATTCTGACTTTATAACTCGCAATTCTGACTTTATATCTCGCAATTCTGACTTTATATCTCTCAATTCTGACTTTATATCTCGCAATTCTGACTTTATATCTCTCAATTCTGACTTTATATCTCACAATTCTGACTTTATATCTCTCAATTCTGACTTTATATCTCGCAATTCTGACTTTATATCTCACAATTCTGACTTTATAACTCAATTCTGACTTTATAACTCGCAATTCTGACTTTATATCTCGCAATTCTGACTTTATATCTCTCAATTCTGACTTTATATCTCACAATTCTGACTTTATATCTCTCAATTCTGACTTTATATCTCGCAATTCTGACTTTATATCTCAATTCTGACTTTATATCTCTCAATTCTGACTTTATATCTCACAATTTTGACTTTATAACTCACAATTCTGACTTTATATCTCAATTCTGACTTTATATCTCACAATTCTGACTTTATATCTCAATTCTGACTTTATATCTCACAATTCTGACTTTATATCTCTCAATTCTGACTTTATATCTCTCAATTCTGACTTTATATCTCACAATTCTGACTTTATATCTCTCAATTCTGACTTTATATCTCTCAATTCTGACTTTATATCTCACAATTCTGACTTTATAACTCACAATTCTGACTTTATATCTCAATTCTGACTTTATATCTCACAATTCTGACTTTATATCTCAATTCTGACTTTATATCTCACAATTCTGACTTTATATCTCTCAATTCTGACTTTATATCTCTCAATTCTGACTTTATATCTCACAATTCTGACTTTATATCTCTCAATTCTGACTTTATAACTCGCAATTCTGACTTTATATCTCAATTCTGACTTTATAACTCGCAATTCTGACTTTATAACTCGCAATTCTGACTATATATCTCAATTCTGACTTTATATCTCGCAATTCTGACTTTATAACTCGCAATTCTGACTTTATATCTCGCAATTCTGACTTTATATCTCAATTCTGACTTTATATCTCACAATTCTGACTTTATATCTCAATTCTGACTTTATATCTCACAATTCTGACTTTATATCTCTCAGTTCTGACTTTATATCTCAATTCTGACTTTATAACTCGCAATTCTGACTTTATATCTCACAATTCTGACTTTATATCTGAATTCTGACTTTATATCTCACAATTCTGACTTTATATCTTTCAATTCTGAATTTATATCTCTCAATTCTGACTTTATATCTGAATTCTGACTTTATATCTCACAATTCTGACTTTATATCTCCCAATTCTGACTTTATATCTCACAATTCTGACTTTATAACTCACAATTCTGGCTTTATATCTCAATTCGGACTTCATATCTCTCAATTCTGAATTTATATCTCACAATTCTGACTTTATATCTCACAATTCTGACTTTATATCTCGCAATTCTGACTTTATATCTCGCAATTCTGACTATAACTCACATTTCTGACTTTATATCTCACAATTCTGATTTTATAACTCGCAATTCTGACTTTATATCTCAATTCTGACTTTATATCTCGCAATTCTGACTTTATAACTCGCAATTCTGACTTTATATCTCGCAATTCTGACTTTATATCTCAATTCTGACTTTATATCTCACAATTCTGACTTTATATCTCAATTCTGACTTTATATCTCACAATTCTGACTTTATATCTCTCAGTTCTGACTTTATATCTCAATTCTGACTTTATAACTCGCAATTCTGACTTTATATCTCACAATTCTGACTTTATATCTGAATTCTGACTTTATATCTCACAATTCTGACTTTATATCTCTCAATTCTGAATTTATATCTCTCAATTCTGACTTTATATCTGAATTCTGACTTTATATCTCACAATTCTGACTTTATATCTCCCAATTCTGACTTTATATCTCACAATTCTGACTTTATAACTCACAATTCTGGCTTTATATCTCAATTCGGACTTCATATCTCTCAATTCTGAATTTATATCTCACAATTCTGACTTTATATCTCACAATTCTGACTTTATATCTCGCAATTCTGACTTTATATCTCGCAATTCTGACTATAACTCACATTTCTGACTTTATATCTCACAATTCTGATTTTATAACTCGCAATTCTGACTTTATATCTCAATTCTGACTTTATATCTCACAATTCTGACTTTATATCTCGCAATTCTGACTTTATATCTCAATTCTGACTTTATATCTCGCAATTCTGACTTTATATCTCGCAATTCTGACTTTATATCTCAATTCTGACTTTATATCTCGCAATTCTGACTTTATATCTCGCAATTCTGACTTTATATCTCAATTCTGACTTTATATCTCAATTCGGACTTCATATCTCTCAATTCTGACTTTATATCTCACAATTCTGACTTTATATCTCTCAATTCTGACTTTATATCTCACATTTCTGACTTTATAACTCACAATTCTGACTTTATATCTCTCAATTCTGACTTTATATCTCACATTTCTGACTTTATAACTCACAATTCTGACTTTATATCTCAATTCTGACTTTATATCTCACAATTCTGACTTTATATCTCTTAATTCTGACTTTATAACTCGCAATTCTGACTTTATAACTCGCAATTCTGACTTTATATCTCTCAATTCTGACTTTATATCTCGCAATTCTGACTTTATAACTCGCCATACTGACTTTATATCTCGCAATTCTGACTTTATATCTCAATTCTGACTTTATATCTCACAATTCTGACTTTATATCTCAATTCTGACTTTATATTTCTCAATTCTGACTTTATAACTCGCAATTCTGACTTTATATCTCGCAATTCTGATTTTATATCTCGCAATTCTGACTTTATATCTGAATTCTGACTTTATATCTCACAATTCTGACTTTATATCTCTCAATTCTGAATTTATATCTCTCAATTCTGACTTTATATCTGAATTCTGACTTTATATCTCACAATTCTGACGTTATATCTCTCAATTCTGACCTTATAACTCGCAATTCTGACTTTATAACTCGCAATTCTGACTTTATATCTCTCAATTCTGAATTTTTATCTCTCAATTCTGACTTTATATCTGAATTCTGACTTTATATCTCACAATTCTGACTTTATATCTCACAATTCTGACTTTATATCTCAATTCTGACTTTATATTTCTCAATTCTGACTTTATATCTCAATTCTGACTTTATATCTCACAATTCTGACTTTATATCTGAATTCTGACTTTATATCTCACAATTCTGACTTTATATCTCTCAATTCTGACCTTATAACTCGCAATTCTGACTTTATAACTCGCAATTCTGACTTTATATCTCTCAATTCTGACTTTATAACTCGCAATTCTGACTTTATAACTCGCAATTCTGACTTTATAACTCGCAATTCTGACTTTATATCTCAATTCTGACTTTATATCTCACAATTCTGACTTTATATCTCAATTCTGACTTTATATCTCACAATTCTGACTTTATATCTCACAATTCTGACTTTATATCTCTCAGTTCTGACTTTATATCTCAATTCTGACTTTATATCTCACAATTCTGACTTTATATCTCAATTCTGACTTTATAACTCGCAATTCTGACTTTATATCTCACAATTCTGATTTTATATCTCACAATTCTGACTTTATATCTCATTCCTGACTTTATATCTCACAATTCTGACTTTATATCTGAATTCTGACTTTATATCTCACAATTCTGACTTTATATCTCATTCCTGACTTTATATCTCACAATTCTGACTTTATATCTCAATTCTGACTTTATATCTCACAATTCTGACTTTATATCTCAATTCTGACTTTATAACTCGCAATTCTGACTTTATATCTCACAATTCTGATTTTATATCTCTCAATTCTGACTTTATATCTCCCAATTCTGACTTTATACCTCACAATTCTGACTTTATAACTCACAATTCTGGCTTTATATCTCAATTCGGACTTCATATCTCTCAATTCGGACTTTATATCTCACAATTCTGACTTTATATCTCACAATTCTGACTTTATATCTCGCAATTCTGACTTTATATCTCGCAATTCTGACTATAACTCACATTTCTGACTTTATATCTCACAATTCTGATTTTATAACTCGCAATTCTGACTTTATATCTCTCAATTCTGACTTTATATCTCACAATTCTGACTTTATATCTCACAATTCTGACTTTATATCTCTCAGTTCTGACTTTATATCTCAATTCTGACTTTATATCTCACAATTCTGACTTTATATCTCAATTCTGACTTTATAACTCGCAATTCTGACTTTATATCTCACAATTCTGACTTTATATCTCTCAGTTCTGACTTTATATCTCAATTCTGACTTTATATCTCACAATTCTGACTTTATATCTCAATTCTGACTTTATAACTCGCAATTCTGACTTTATATCTCACAATTCTGATTTTATATCTCACAATTCTGACTTTATATCTCATTCCTGACTTTATATCTCACAATTCTGACTTTATATCTGAATTCTGACTTTATATCTCACAATTCTGATTTTATATCTCACAATTCTGACTTTATATCTCATTCCTGACCTTATATCTCACAATTCTGACTTTATATCTCAATTCTGACTTTATATCTCACAATTCTGACTTTATATCTCAATTCTGACTTTATAACTCGCAATTCTGACTTTATATCTCACAATTCTGATTTTATATCTCTCAATTCTGACTTTATATCTCCCAATTCTGACTTTATACCTCACAATTCTGACTTTATAACTCACAATTCTGGCTTTATATCTCAATTCGGACTTCATATCTCTCAATTCTGACTTTATATCTCACAATTCTGACTTTATATCTCGCAATTCTGACTTTATATCTCGCAATTCTGACTATAACTCACATTTCTGACTTTATATCTCACAATTCTGATTTTATAACTCGCAATTCTGACTTTATATCTCTCAATTCTGACTTTATATCTCACAATTCTGACTTTATATCTCACAATTCTGACTTTATATCTCTCAGTTCTGACTTTATATCTCAATTCTGACTTTATATCTCACAATTCTGACTTTATATCTCAATTCTGACTTTATAACTCGCAATTCTGACTTTATATCTCGCAATTCTGACTATAACTCACATTTCTGACTTTATATCTCACAATTCTGATTTTATAACTCGCAATTCTGACTTTATATCTCACAATTCTGACTTTATAACTCGCAATTCTGACTTTATAATTCGCAATTCTGACTTTATATCTCACAATTCTGATTTTATAACTCGCAATTCTGACTTTATATCTCTCATTTCTGACTTTATAACTCGCAATTCTGACTTTATAATTCGCAATTCTGACTTTATATCTCTCAATTCTGACTTTATATCTCAATTCTGACTTTATAACTCGCAATTCTGACTATATATCTCAATTCTGACTTTATATCTCGCAATTCTGACTTTATATCTCAATTCTGACTTTATAACTCGCAATTCTGACTTTATATCTCACAATTCTGACTTTATATCTCTCAGTTCTGACTTTATATCTCAATTCTGACTTTATATCTCACAATTCTGACTTTATATCTCAATTCTGACTTTATAACTCGCAATTCTGACTTTATATCTCACAATTCTGATTTTATATCTCACAATTCTGACTTTATATCTCATTCCTGACTTTATATCTCACAATTCTGACTTTATATCTGAATTCTGACTTTATATCTCACAATTCTGATTTTATATCTCACAATTCTGACTTTATATCTCATTCCTGACTTTATATCTCACAATTCTGACTTTATATCTCAATTCTGACTTTATATCTCACAATTCTGACTTTATATCTCAATTCTGACTTTATAACTCGCAATTCTGACTTTATATCTCACAATTCTGATTTTATATCTCTCAATTCTGACTTTATATCTCCCAATTCTGACTTTATACCTCACAATTCTGACTTTATAACTCACAATTCTGGCTTTATATCTCAATTCGGACTTCATATCTCTCAATTCTGACTTTATATCTCACAATTCTGACTTTATATCTCACAATTCTGACTTTATATCTCGCAATTCTGACTTTATATCTCGCAATTCTGACTATAACTCACATTTCTGACTTTATATCTCACAATTCTGATTTTATAACTCGCAATTCTGACTTTATATCTCTCAATTCTGACTTTATATCTCACAATTCTGACTTTATATCTCACAATTCTGACTTTATATCTCACAATTCTGACTTTATATCTCTCAGTTCTGACTTTATATCTCAATTCTGACTTTATATCTCACAATTCTGACTTTATATCTCAATTCTGACTTTATAACTCGCAATTCTGACTTTATATCTCACAATTCTGATTTTATATCTCACAATTCTGACTTTATATCTCACAATTCTGACTTTATATCTCGCAATTCTGACTTTATATCTCGCAATTCTGACTATAACTCACATTTCTGACTTTATATCTCACAATTCTGATTTTATAACTCGCAATTCTGACTTTATATCTCACAATTCTGACTTTATAACTCGCAATTCTGACTTTATAATTCGCAATTCTGACTTTATATCTCACAATTCTGATTTTATAACTCGCAATTCTGACTTTATAACTCGCAATTCTGACTTTATAACTCGCAATTCTGACTTTATAATTCGCAATTCTGACTTTATATCTCTCAATTCTGACTTTATATCTCAATTCTGACTTTATAACTCGCAATTCTGACTATATATCTCAATTCTGACTTTATATCTCGCAATTCTGATTTTGTCACACATTTCTGACTTTATATCACACAATTCTGACTTTATAACTTGCAATTGCACATTTATATCTTGCAATTCTGAGAAAAAAAGTCAGTATTGCGAGATGTTTACTTCTGTTTAAATCTTTTTTTTTTCTTTTCCTACTCACATTCTCTGTTTTGGAGGTGTATCCCATAACCCCCTGCTGCTCTGCCACACTGTATACAGTTGAAGCGACCCACCCACCTCCTCCCCTGCACACAGCCTGGGGTCAAAAGGGTCGCCACCCTTTCCTCCAGCGAGAGTGTGCGGATGATTTGGGTTTTCCTGTAGCGCACTGATGGCTGCTGGCAGTCCTCCCAACAGCACTTCTGTTTTGACAATGCCGTAATAATGCCAGCTGTTTTGTTTCTCTCTCTATCTCGCTCTCAGTGATCGGGAGCCTCTGTTGACAGCTCAGATGTTCCTGTCGGTACTGACACTCTCCCCGCTGCCACATGTTTACACACATATCCAGCCAAAATGACAGCATGCCAGAGGATTCCTGCAAGCATGTGCGCACATATGTGGCTGTGCATCAACCGTCTGCTGCCGTGCAGGCCACAAATCACGGCTGAGCTTTGTTCTGCAGTGGTTTCCCATTACTTTTGTATTGTAGATCGCTATCAGTAAAAGTCCTCTATGTGTATGGTTAGCTGATATCTGTATCTTAAGATGGATCTGTGTTGGTGATTGTAATCGTTTAATTGAAATAGACACACTGGCTGTGTTCGACATCCTGCAACCAAACCTACACCTTTTCTTTTCCAAGGTAGCAACACTTTTCTAAGGGGAAAAAAACAGTGTTAAAGTTTTTCAAATAGCTTTCCTTATAGTTTATAATGCATAGACAATTATAATACATTTTTTAGAGCTTTGGGTGGGACTGTCTGTTTGTCCAACCAATGGAAGACTGGGGGAGTGTTTAGAGAAAATATTTTATTTTGTGACGCCTGGTTAGTTACAGCTAGAATTTTTAGAATCAACTTCAATCCCATATTTTCAGATTCGATTCCAAGATCCGATTTTAGAACAATTTTCTTGAATAAAAACAAAACATGAGGTTAAATTAGGTAAACAATGCAATATAAAATGTAATTTTACGCTGATGAATGTGAAGATGTTGTTTAGCTGCCGTCATTTTAAATTTGTATTAGTAATGTACTAGTATTAGTGCATACCCTATATTAGTGCTGTAATGGTGCTTTGGTCGTGAACAACTCTTTTGAATTAATCTTTTGAATGGTTGATACTCACCCATCGCCACCTACTGATGTAATGATGTAACCTATTGAATCACTGAATCAATCACTGAACAAATCTCAATCTGAGGAATCAAAATTTTAATATTTTAATTAATAATTTTTTGAGTACCTTAAGGGCATGGTCCCAATGGCACGTACCAAGTTTCATAACGATGCGCTAATGCATTCTTAAAATACAGCATTTTAGGACAAAATTCAAAATGTATTTGGGATTTTTGGCCACACCTTTCATAAGTTATAAGCAAAAAGAGCCATTTTTCATATCTCCCGACCAGTAGGTGGCGTTGTGCCGAAACTCTGCATGTAGCCTCAGGTCATTCTTGGGATGACATGTACCAAGTTTGGTCTGAATATGCTTGAGTATTGCAGAGATAAAGCCTCACATCCTATTTGGTGTACTCCGTCGAATTTGTTCGCGAATTTGTTCGCGAAAAAGTTGTTCGTTTTCGATTTTCGAAAAGGTCGTTTTCATGACGGTAAATGAAGTCATAAGGTGCAATCAAATAGAATTTTGTTCCTAGTACTTATGATTCAAAAGTTATTAGCATAAATGTAAGGGAAACTTTGGACAGTTGGTGGCAGTAGAGGGATTGAGTTAGAGAGAATTTTGCTGTGGTTGATATTTGGACTGTCTCAATCAGTGTGCCAAATTTCATAACTTTTTACCATATGGTATTTATGGGATGCCATAGACTTCCAGAGCGGAAGAAGAAGAAATGGAATAATAATAATAAGAAAACTAACGGATACAATAGGTGCCATCGAACCTTTGGTGCTTGGCCCCTAATGTTAAACGCTTTTATTAACATCTGAATTAATTGCAGAGAAAAGAGAAAACTACATTGTCTGATACAATGTTTGTAAAAAAAACTGGCACAATCAAACAAGCTGCAGCGAAGCAGTTTCTGGGTTTGATTCCCAATGAGATTAAGCAGTGATTATGGAGTTTAAATGAGGATTATGTAAAAGCATTATGTTAGTACACTGAGTCAACAGCACAACTGTTAACACGAGTCTTCAGTCCTGCCAATGATGCTGCCTTTATCTCCTAAAATGTCTGATTTAGTCCAGGTCTTTTCTTACTCTTTATATTCTGAAAACCCTTATGCGGTGTAATTGTCTCTTGAAGCAGGTGTACATTAATAGTATACCATATTCAGAAATGTTCCATGTGAATATCTTTGATGGATTTTTAGAAATATCTATCTGTTCACAAGCAATTCATTAAATTATCAAAGATATTTACAAGCACCTGCTTTCTGTGTAGGGCTCTTAAAAGTGGGAAATGTAGTTATTTTTTCCCTGTCTGTGGCTGTTGATTCTTTGGACAATCAGAGATGTCATGACAGCATTTTCCTGTGGTTTTGGAGTGATTAGTCACATGGCATTAATGATTTAGGTGATTGGTTCAAAAACTTCTGATGATAAAAGATTTAAGAAATTTTAAATCATTTAAAAGTTAAATGACATGGAGAGATTTTCCATCTGGAGTCTGTCGTTAGGCAGTGTCTATTGAGGATTCAACTGAAATGAACTATAAAACAATGTTTTGTTCACAGTAACGGAGAGCTGAACTGAAAGTCATTGACATAACAAATCACGTTCTCCAACTCTAAATATTTTTTAAATTATTTTGAAAGCTTATGAATGTTTTAGTCAGAAACCAAATTGTTGTTTTGGCAGAGGCTGGGGTTCAGATGAATAGATAGTTGAACAAGTCTGCAGGCCATCTGTAAAATATTATCTTCAGTATGACAGGACTCTCAAATTTAGCGTGAACAAATGCTTTATTGTTTTCAAACCTCAGCTGGTATAAGCCTAAGTGGACAAATGTTACATCTTCAAGGTCACATCTAATGTACAAGTCAGCATGAACACTATGGCCGTCTTTTAAAAGATGTTTTTAGAAGTCTAATGCTTAATATGTCTCTCCAACGGACCAAAAAAATGGGAACATCTCTCCATGCAATTTTGTGGGATGTGCATCTGAAAAATTACAGCTTTACCACCAAAGAGAGACAGACTGGGAAAAAAAACCTGAGGCCTCAAATTTTGTTAGATGGTAAGTTAGATATCCTGTCTTTAAGATGTGGAGCCATATATTCCAGACTTTGGTTTGATTTCATGGAAATGTAGATCAATTGAAATCATTTTGGTGAAAAGGGGGAAGAAAAGTATATAATAACATGGTTGCCAGCGCTGATTCACCTCTAATTTCATGTTCCCATTTAAAAGACAAAGTTGTGTTGGTTGCATTTCGAGTTGTGGGTGAGAGACCTGATCCAATGAGGAGACCCAAACCTGACGTCACAGCCCTGCTATGGGGTCGGACGGATCTAGAAAAAATATGCTACAGTTGATGGAGCACCAGTGAAAATATGAAGGGCAATAGGAAAATTCTTGTTACATTCGTTTATCACAGGCAGATGAATGGACAGCTCGGGGTCTGGCCCGAGACCGAGCTGACGGGGCAAAAGAAAAGACGCTCTCGCCAGTTAGCTCAACATGGCAGATCTTGCGCTTGAGGGAAAATTAATTTTTAAGGACTATTTAACGTGGAACAAAGAGCTATTTTGTCCTCACAGGTACAAAGTGAACGCCATTTAAGGGGAAAAATCACCCAATGAAAAAATTCTGTCATTATTTACACACCCTCGTGTATTTCCAAACCCAACTGCGGTTATTTTTTGAACACAAGAGACAAATCTTTGTTGAAAGGTGCAGGATCAGGAAACTATTCAAAATCCATGACTCAAATGAGTTCACTGAGTCGTAGCGCCATATATTCTCGAAAATGATTTATTTTGTCTTTTGTCCTTTCAGTACCTCATCAGATATAATTGATACACAATCTGAGAAAACGTCACATGCTGTATCAATCATGAAGGATCATATCAAGCTAAGCAGTGGATTCAATTATTACTTTAGTTTGGCCAATTAATTCTCAACACTGCTCACATTCACGGGCCAAATCTAAGAGAAACCACAACAAATAGTTCTTTCTGAACTACATCAATAGCATCTGCCTCTAGATTAAACAGCAAACAAGTTAACTACAAATATGAGGCTCTTTAACCCTCATGTGCTGATGAATTTCACTTACCTTATGTTTGAGGAGCCAGTGACCCCAGTGCTGTTAGTCTAATAATAATTATTATACTTCATATTCTTGTTGTATTTTCTTCTGGCCCAACTAAAATAAGTAAACAGATGTTTTTTTAACCTTTTTGTAAACATATGCAACTTTTTAAAACATCTTTTGTTATAGAAGATGGCTGAAATCTAATTCTCTAAACCTCATGCTTAAATGTGACCATGGACCACAAAACCAGTCATAAGGGTCCGTTTTTTTAAATTGAGATTTATACATCATCTGAATAAATAAGCTTTCCATTGATGTATGGTTTGTTAGGATAGGACAATATTTGGCCGAGATACAACTATTTGAGAATCTGGAATTTGAGGGTGCAAAAAAAATCTAAATATTGAGAAAATCGCCTTTTAAAGTTGTCCAAATGAAGTCTTTAGCAATGCATATTGCTACTAATAATACATTACGGTAGGGAATTTACAAAATGTCTTCATGGAACATGATCTTTACTTATTATCCTAATGATTTTTGGCATAAAAGAAAAATTGATAATTTTGACCCATACAATGTATTGTTGGCTATTGCCACAAATATACCTGTGCGACTTATGAATGCTTTTGTGGTCACCGTAAATATATCAAAAATGTGTTGTTAGTAGTAATATGCATTGCTAAGGACTTAATTTGGACAACTTTAAAGGCGATTTTCTCAATATTTAGATTTTTTTGCACCCTCAGATTCCAGATTCTCAAATAGTTGTATCTCGGCCAAATATTGTCCTATCCTAACAAACCATACATCAATGGAAAGCTTATTTATTCAGATGATGTATAAATCTCAATTTAAAAAAACGGACCCTTATGACTGGTTTTGTGGTCCATGGTCACATATCGGAAATCACAGATATTCGCATTTGGACAGGATTTGATTTCTTCGAGGACTGTTGCATTTGCTGAAAAACAGTAGGTAATGGCAGTGATGTTGTGTGAGAATAACAGAAATGGCAGATTCGGACAGGATTAAAATCCCGAAGTAATGTCCTCCTTCATGAAAAGTAGTCCCGACCGAATAGTGCTTTTTGACAAATGTTTTTGAGCTACTGAAAGAAAATGGCATTGGAGTCTCTAAACAGAACATGTTAGTAGAGTAAAACATTGCAGATAATGGGTTCCTTGTGTGATAACTGCACAAGGGTGCATTGCAAAGTGATTAGGTGCAAAACATGATTGCATTTAAGCGGTTTAACATTGATGCATGATGTCATAATATATTTAGAATATTTTAATGAGAGCAGGAATAGGATGTGTTGTGTAACCTTCAAAAAGACCAGTGTTCATCTCTCTTTTTTTCTCTCTTGGTCACAATCTTTGTCCTCCCTTTCATCCTGCGCCAAAGAAAGTCTTTGGACATGTAAGATGAAGGGGGAGAAGAGGAAAAAAACAGGGAAGAGGGGATAAAATAAGGGAATAGTTTCTACAGGAATATGGCTTGTATTAATCTAGAAATATTGCTTTACCTCATCTGAACCAAATTATAGAGTTGAACTCGGTGTCCTTTAAGAACGGGCAGACAGCCCCATTCGGCCCATCTGGGCAAGGATGTGCCGGGCCACTGAAACTGTTGCCGGAGAGCGTGGAAAACCTGCAGCAATGCTTTGGGAAATGTTGGGATTTTTTTTCCCCATTTGGAAAGGATCAGAGTCAAAGAAAAGAACGTTTTTGTTGTTGTCGTTTCACGTGGCCTCAAGGTTAGTGTAACTTGGGCATTTTCCAGATGAGTTTCTCGCAAGTAAATCATATCTGCTATCACTTTTCCTGTTGCCTGGCTAGAGGCGTAATTATAACCCAATCAAATGAGGGCATTGTTGTTATGAGCAGACTAAGTAATTACACATGATGTCAGGTATTTATTATGACATCCGAAAGTGTGAGTGGGTGAATTGCACAAAAATGTCACCTCACCCCAAAATCGGAATAATTCTATTTATTGATGTATTTATTTAGTTATTATTCTCAATAGTGATTCACATTAATGTAATAATATTATTTATTTATTTTTAATTTAATTAAATTAGCATAAATTAAGGAAGTACTATAGAAACACTATTACACATTTATTTACACGGCACTCATCCTATCCTGACATAATCAGAAGGAATATATTTATTAATATAATGAAAAAAGGTTTCACTTTATATTAGGTGTCTTTAACTACTATGTACTTACATCAAAAAATAAATAATTGTTTGGTAAAATGTAGAGGTACAGATGTAATCGCATGCAGGCTTTTTTAAAAATATAAATATAACATAAAAAACATGCATGCACACAATGGGTCTCATTCACTAAGCATGCGTGCGCGCAAATTTGTGCGTGAAATGTGCGTACGAAAGATTTTAAGAACAAATCACAATTCACCATTATTATTTATTATTAATTCATTACAATATTTTTTTTTCTACATTTACGAAAAACCACACGCACGCAAAAAGAACTTACTCTGTATGGCTTTATAATCGTATTAAGAAGTTATATTTCATTCTAACATGACTATAATTACATTGAAGTATATTGCATTAATTGTATTATATAATCCATATATAAAATTATATAATGAAATGATAATACAATTTAATTTCATCTTAAATACATTCGATCATATACAGTTAAAGAGTAAGAAAAGCTGCATTATAGCTTCAGCTGAAAGGTTTCTCTGAATAACGCAGTCAGATATACTTGTATATACAGCTGGCTAATGAGTAGGGTTGGGTACCATTCACATTTTAACCGGTACCGGTACCCAACGGTACCTTTTTTTGGTACTTTTAGGGATACATCAATAACTGTAAAGAAACTGTCATTTATAGAAGTGTTATTGACATTATGCCAGAGCTGCCTTGGTCTCTGTCTGCCATTGTCTGTGATGTTTGTTTACTGTAATATTTACCAGTAAATTGTAGGCTACTAGCTACTTAATTAATTGAATTCATAAAAACAACCATATTATTTTTTTTCTTTTTAATTAAATTTCTATTAAAGGTTTCCCACACACTTTTTTGTCAAACAAAGTGCTGCATAACTGAGCTTTATACTGTTAAAATTAAAACATTGAAAAGAAAAATTTTAAAATTTTTATATTAATTTATTATTATTATTATATTAGTGTTAGTATTATTATTACACTGACACGTATATAAATTCTACTGTACAACAGTAATATATTTATCAAGTTTTATTTTGATGGGTTGCCATGAATACCTTTTGAGTTTCTGTGTGTTTATGACATGACGGTAGTTTTTCTCAAATGAAACGGTAAAATGCGCATGAAGTGACTCTCAGAGCAGCTCTGGGGATGACGGTCATGCATTCATGTCCTCGTATGAGATGGAAACACGCTACCGTCACACGCGATTCTGTGTGTGTGATATAAATGAAACTGCGCGTCATTCATTCACACAGAGACACGCAGAATTCGTATTTAAATATCTTTTTGGCTGTTTAATATTCACAGACACTAGTCTATATCACCAGATGCGTTCTCAGGTACCGAAATTTGGTACCGATTGATTTAATGTGAATCGGTACTTGGTAGTACCGACGTAATTCGGTCGGTGCCCTTAAAAGTACCGAGTTCGGTACTCAACCCTACTAATGAGAGCTCTGAAATCTGGCTCTGTATAAAAGGTGTTTATTGTGAGGACTGGTGAGAATGGCACACTTGGCATTGCTCGAGGTTCCGGGCAACAGCGTGTCTGCGAACAGCAGCAAGTTTGACGAGAGTGACGAACGGCTTTAAGGAAAGCGTGTGCGGAGAGCCCTTATATGGCGTTGGTTTGGGTGTGTTTTATGCAAATGACTAACCTTGTGCATGCTCATTTAGAGTACTCTAATTTCACTAACATCAGAATGAGGTTAAGAACAAATTCATGTGGGTACATGTGGGTTTTGTGAATCATGCAGAGATTTTTCGTGAGAAGTTCTCCTGTGCGTACAAATACGAAAGAATCCACGCAATTATTAGTGAATGAGACCCGATAAGTGCATTGTATAAAATGATTAATTTAAATGTTAGTACATAGTATAAAGTGGGACCAAAAAAAGACACCACATTTGAATAGGGCAAAACTTTAATAGAACTACAGACGCAAATAGATGAAGTGTGATCAAAAAAACACTTAAATGTGTATTTTTCAATGTTTTCTTTCCACAGGTCTGAAAGTAGACGTTATACAAGCAAAATGGCACAAAATCTAAAAATTGACCAGTGCATAAAAAAAAAAACCCAATGGTTTTGCCGGTTTCACTTTTACAGTACGTGCACTTACATGTACTTATCTAAGAAAGTACTGAGTAATATAAGGTAACTACATGGGTTAAGGTTAAGGTACCTAGTTATTACCCAGTTATTGTAATTGCTATAATAAGTACATAGTATGTATATGGGGAACAGGACAGTAAAATAAAGTGCTACCATTTTGCCAGTAGTGTCTTGTCTTAAGGGCTGTAAAGGGGCTTTGGTTTCTTTAAAAATATATTTAAATAATTTCTTCAATCATTTAATTTGGGTGTGAAATATCACCCAGGCCTGCTTACTTGACAGGTTTCGTGAGATTCACCCAGTTATTAAATTCTACTTTTACACAGTGATGTGCTTCCAATTTTAAATTTATAAGCTGTTCCACAAATTATGTAATGGAGAATAATATAACGGCCTGACAGAGAAGCTGTGGAATTTAAGGTGCGGTTTAAGGCCTTTCTTGCTCGATGGAAAAATTTAAAGACCTTTTTGTCTTTCACAAATATGAGGTGTCGCGTTCACACATGCCACGAAAGAGATATGAGACTTGAATTGACCTTTACTTTGCCTCCAGTGCCCGTGAGAAATGAATAGTCGTCTGTTGAAATGAAGGATTGACTTATGATAACTCAAGGCCACGTTCAACGGTTTGATGAATTTAACTCTACAGACGTGGTGCCCCCTGGGAGAATCACAAGCGTGTCTCCGTACAGGACAATTCAGGAAGAACACGAGCGGTTTTATGCACAAACGGGCATTATTTGTACGTCTCTTGTTCCCATTCAAAGGACAGGGCACTAAATATACACTCCTATGCCTTCCCAGGCTCCTCTGGGCTCTGGCAAGGCAGCCACAGCATGGGCCTTTGGCCAATGACATTGCCTCCGACCTCTTCAGAAAGTATTTTTAAGGTCAATTACAGGGTGCACTGACTTCAGATGGTGGATTGCAGCTTAAAGGTCTCATATTAAAGGTTTATATGGATGACGAGGTAAAGCTGCCGGCAGTAACCCACAGACCATTGTTACCACATACCCACACACAGAGACCTACTGGAGGCGGTGTGTGTGAGTTCATACACTTCCTGTATGATTCACTTCTATATGGTTTATGTAGCTTTTGGGGAGCACAATGTCTGTTTGATGATGTCACAATGTCAATCAGTCTGACATCACCAGGTATATACACACATATTGTCGACCAGACTTGAAGCAAATTCTCTTTTATTTTTTAAGTAAGTTGAACATACACTATAATACCAAAAGTTTTGGGATGCCTGCCTTTACATGCACATGAACTTTAATGACATCCCATTCTTAATCCGTTGGGTTTAATATGGAGTTGGCCCACCCTTTGCAGCTATAACAGCTTAAACTTTTCTGGGAAGGCTTTCCACAAGGTTTAGGAGTGTGTTTATGGGAATTTTTTACCATTCTTTTAGAAGCGCATTTGTGAGGTCAGGCACTGATGTTGGACGAGAAGGCCTGGCTCGCAGTCTCCGCTCTAATTCATCCCAAAGGTGTTCTATCGGGTTGAGGTCAGGACTCTGTGCAGGCCAGTCAAGTTCCTCCACACCAAACTCGCTCATCCATGTCTTTATGGACCTTGCTTTGTGCACTGGTGCGCAGTCATGTTGGAACAGGAAGGGGCCATCCCCAAACTGTTCCCACAAAGTTGGGAGCATGAAATTGTCCAATATGTCTTGGTATGGTGAAGCATTAAGAGTTCCTTTCACTGGAACTAAGGGACAAGCCCAACCCCTGAAAAACAACCCCACACCATAATCCCCCCTCCACCAAACTTTACACTTGGCACAATGCAGTCAGGCAAGTACCGCTCTCCTGGCAACCGCCAAACCCAGACTCGTCCATCGGATTGCCAGACAGAGAAGCATGATTGGTCACTCCAGACGTCTCCACTGCTCTAGAGTCCAGTGGCGGCGTGCTTTACACCACTGCATCTAACGCTTTGCATTGCACTTGGTGATGTAAGGCTTGGATGCAGCTGCTCGGCCATTGAAACCCATTCCATGAAGCTCTCTACACACTGTTATTGAGCTAATCTGAAGGACACACAAAGTTTGGAGGTCTGTAGCTATTGACTCTGTGCGCCTCGGCATGTGCTGACCCCGCTCTGTAATTTTACGTGACCTGCCACGTTATGGCTGAGTTGCTGTTGTTCCCAATTGCTTCCACTTTGTTATAATACCACTAACAGTTGACCGTGGAATATTTAGTTGTGAGGAAATTTCACGAATGGACTTATTGCACAGGTAGCAACCTATTACAGTACCACGGGATTGGAACACCTGAATTCAATGATTTGAAGGGATGTCCCAATACCTTTGGCAATATATTGTATTTATCTTTAAAAAGTAATAATCTTTTTGCAATAAAAAATATCAGACCTAAGTACACTTTTGCAGCTTTCCAACTCAGTGTTTAATTGTTGAATGGGTCTGTTGTCTTACCCATAAGCTCAGTCCCAACAACAGGCTATTTCTTTTTACCCACTGACTTGTGAGTACAGCAGATGCCAAATTGGCTCAATAAATTTTTGGGATATATATATTTGGGTGTGTATATGTACTTGTCTGTCATTCAGAATTTTTTTCCCCTCTTGATTTGACTGCAGTGGGTGTGGTGGTATTCAAAGACCTACTGTGTGTCTATTATTTCCGTGAGCTCTAATAAATCCCAAAAAACTTGAAACAGATCCAAAAGTTTACACGCTCCCGGCTTTTTGCCCCCAAATCCCTTTCTTTCTCTTAACTTGTTTAGGCCACACACACATCTGCAGTTTACAGAGCTTAGCAGCTGTTAAAATCCCAAAATAAAAACCAAACTGGTTAAAATAGTCCTGAAATCTCAAGTAGTAATTGTTTTAAACAGATGATGCAGACTAGACTCTACTAAACGAGACTGAAGGTGTTAAAGAATGCATCGTTGTTCATTTTCATTGTCATGGACAGTTAGTAAGGAGAAAAATGTATTAATGTTTTGCACACCCAGATCCCCATTTAGTCAGTGTAATAATGTTACAGACCAGCAATCACATGTATGAAAAAAAATCCAGTTCTTAATTCTTAAAGGAATAGTCCATACAAAAACAAAAATGTGCTGCTTTTCATGATTTACTGCTCACAAAATGATACGCTAAGAAAATTATCCGGTAATCATTGGTTGCACGTTGAAAGGTCACAGCACAGCAGCAAACTGGGTCAAAGTTGAAATTATCTGAACTCTGAAGGATGCTTTAGGGTAGGGACTAGGGTTGGGTACCGAAACCCGGTGCCAATATTACCGTTATGTAACCGGACCGAATCAGAAAGCAGATTTCGGTTCCTCATTTCGGTGCCACTTAAACGTGCACTTTTGCACTTTGGCACCAGACATTTAAACGCACATAAGTACTAGCAAAAAATACACACTGATGTCTATGGAAGCCACAATAACAATCCTTTCAGTTATAATTTTACTACGTGTCTTATTTATATCAGATACACATTATACTCTATTCTTCTCCCAGTTTACCGGTGAGACGAGGATGAATTTACGTGATGTAAATCCGACAGATCCGATCTTTCTGCAAAAGAATGCAGAACCTTGCAGCTGGTTTGTAGCATACCAAGAATACCGACTACTTTGCTGTTATTAGGACTGTAACTGTTATTTAGTGTTAAATTGGGCCTATTGTAATTGGGTTTAGGTGGCTTAGGTTTTACTGTGAATTTGTTAAATAAATTGTGTTTTGTATCTATTTATATTTATATATTTAAGTATACAGTACTGTGCAAAAGTCTTAGGCACGTTGGTATTTTCACACGAAAAATGTTTTTAAGCCAGTTATTTATATCTTTTACTGTAGGAAGGTTTCTTCAAGTGTCTTGGAGACGTTGCCTCAGTTCTTCTGGATTTAGTCCATCTCAGTTTTTTCTGTTTCTTCATGTAATCACAGACAGACTCGATGATGGTGAGATCAGACCAGCTGCTATCAGACTTCTTGTGCATAAAAAAAATATAAAAAATCTCACTGGATTATTACAATTAATTGCAAAATGAATGTTTGGAAATGTAAACTGATATTTCCTACTGACACACTACAGTAAAAGATATAAATAACTGGCTTAAAAACATTCTTCGTGTGAAAATACCAACGTGCCTAAGAGTTTTGCACAGTACTGTACTTTAAACTTTTAATAAATTGTTCAATTCAAAGAATGTTTTTTTTTTTCAATAAAATGCCATTCTTTAATGTCATCCACCATGGGTTTCTGGCTCTTTTTTTTTTTAAGTATCGGCTCAGGCACCATTTAGGCACCAATACCATTTTAAAAGTATCGATTTGTTTAAAAGTACCAACACCACAGAACTAGCGCTGATGAAAGCCGACTGTGTTGTCACCTCGCGTCGCCTGCGTCAGGGAAAAAAATCTGTGCTTGAACACAGAGAAAGGACTACAGGCGACTGTCAACTAGCATTTGCGTTCTGCACCTGTGTGTAAAGGACATAACTGTCTATTTAAGCAGTTATATTCGTCTATATTCATCATTCAAAAAGGGTAAGCGAAACTAAGACTGCAGGTACTTAGAACACATATTCACTATTAACTATGACTTTGCCTCAATAAACTCCTAATTGCTTATTAATAGTTAGTAAGGTAGTTTCTGTAGCGTTTAAGTTCAGGTATTGGTTAGGATTAAGGGATGTAGAATAAGGTCTTGCAGAATAAAGCATTAAGTACTAATAAACAGCCAATATCTTAGTAATAGGCATGCTAATAAGAAACTAGTTAATAGCGAGAATTGAAGCCTAAATTAAAGTGTTACCCCAATAAAGCAATGCTTGCTTACCGTTTTGAATATCAGTCATGCTGATCACATTCTTTATTCCAATCTGCTCATGTTATTATGAAAAGACGTAAAATTATAACAGCCTTCTGTCTGTGCAGCCATGACTTCTTTGCTAGCTTTCATCGCTTTTGCTCTTATTCTCGTGCACTAACTCATTCACTAAGCTGAACAGCCAATCAGATTTCTCTCTCTCACGGATGGCTCTACACCAATTGACCGCCGGCCAAGTAAAACTACGCCGTCCGACTAGAGCCAACGGTATGGAACACAACAGAAAAACTAAGTCGTCCGACACTCAAAAACGGGTCGTCGTGCAAGCAAGAGACAATCGGCTTGGTGTGTCCCAGGCTTTACAATGCTTGACCTGTGAGCCACTGTTGGTATCAACTGTACATTGCTGTACCTTGATCCTTTTTTGGGTATTGGAAACATGGAAAGGCCTTCATAATATCGATAATGAATTAGATCCACCTTTCCATACAGTCTTTTTCATTTGCAAGTGAAAAAAGGGAGCACTTTTATGGAGCCAGTACTGTATATATAATGCATTGACTTTTATAGCTTTTTGTCCATGTGTATTAGCTTTGGGGTCTGTATGCTAGTGTACTGCAAAATTTGAAATGTATTTTTTAGCATTTATATGCATTTAAATGCCAGGGTGACTCATCCTGCACTCATGGGCGTGTACAAATTGGCGTCCAAGCAAATGCGGTCTAGAGTGAAACATCCCTCCCCCTAAAACTCATCCGCCAAATAGTAGTAGCAGTTAGCAAATCTTGGTTCTTAGCAGCGACAAACTATTTGTGTTATGTCACATGTTAAAAATGAATTATAATCTTAAGTATTTAGCCATGAATAGGTAAGTATTATAACAGACTGCAATGTCTATTCACCAAGAACACCTTTAGAATGCATTAAATATACAGGCTTCATAGAGAGTGTTCAGGATCTGCTCTTATTTGAGTCACGCTTGAGGGAAAAATTTCCAATAATGCGATGGAATTATGGGTAGTAAAGAGAGTGGGTCTGTCTCCTCTCAGCATTATTGACATTATGGTTTGGTTAAGTCTAATATCCACACTACTGAGACTAAACTGATCCTGGATGGAAATAGTGCAGTGTGTGTGTGCAGAGTGCTCTGGGGTTAGTTTGCTGTCGGGTGAGGTTACTATGAAAACGCCAGTGAAGACAGGAGTTAAAAGAAACCCTGGACTGTTGTAAATAGCAGCAGAATGCAAGATGGTCTGTCATGAATGGGCTCTTTTAGAGAGGGGGCAGTGTTGACTCAACACCCTTCCCTAACTCTCTCTCTCTCTCTCTCTTTCTCAATCTCACCAACTCTGCACAATATGCTAACATGTAAATGACCCCAGAAATCACTGCACTGTTGTGGAATGGAAATGCCCTGGTTAAATTGAAATGATGCATTTCAAGGCGTCCAGTGGTTTATACCCTCTAATACTCTAATAAATGAAAATCCAATGTAATCTCTCTAATAAAGCAAAATTCATGGCTTATTAACTTTAATATTGATGTTACTTGGACTGCATCAATAATGTTAAAATGCATCAACTCTTGCCAAAACAAGCTGGGCAGTTTTGGCACTGGCCAAACCAAATCATTACTGTGTATTAGAGGTCCTGGTTTTCCACTTGTTACATTTGAGCAAATTTGAAATTAAAACGAAGTGTCAGAGTTCCATTAGTGTGAGAAAGTAAAATGTGCAGAATTTGTGTACCTGCACTTCAGCTGCATAATCAGTAAATCCTATGTCAGCTCTTAATGTCTTATTTTCAAGGAAGTCCATGTTGTGTAGTTGCGGTGCATTAGCGGACTGTTTGTTTTAGTGGGTTAGGTAAAACCTTCTCAAACTTTAGCTAGAGATTAAGGTGGAATTTCAGCATTAGTATCTGTTTATGCACAGGATCATTCTTTCTTCAATCTTGTTTGGAATTTTTTTCATGCCTACGAAGGGCCTCTAGAATGTCAATAAAGCTTCACCTTTCCTTATACTATTATGCATTTGGATTTAATGAGGCATGTGTGTATAATTTATAAGGTATTCTTAAAAACCTCAGGAAAGCAAAATTAGATATTTTTTAGCTCATGTCTGTTAGCCTGGAGGACACCTGTATTATGTGATAATGTACTTTTAAAAGTTGAAAACAATTTGGGGTAAGGATCATCTACAATATGAATATCCCTGCTGAAAAATCCAGCATAAACCAGTATGAATTCCATGTTGGTCCAGGCTGGTTTATGTTGGTCAGAGCTGGTGTAGTGCTGGTCAAACTGGTGGACTAGCATAGTCATGCTGTTCTCAAGCAAAACTGAGCTGGTGTAGCTAGTCCACCAACTCTCCCATGCTGGGAACCAGCAACATCCCACGCTGGGATGTTTTATCCGATGCTTTAAAACATGCCTTATTTTTGGAATTTTTTAGGAGGGATGATTTGTTGGAATCAGATATTGTCATTCTATTTCACAAAAGATGGAGTCAAATGGTTTAGCAAACAAGCTAGTTTATATCACTCCAAAACTGTCTAAATAACACACTGACCTGCCTTATAATTACCTTTGTTTGAAGGCGAGCCAAAGTAGCCAGCAGGCAACCATTATGTAAATGTGTTACATGGGGACGTATCTACGTCACAGAAATAATGGCAGGCATCTCTCAGGCAAGTGTTCTCTGTTGGAAAGATTCACTCCCTTTGGCATGGTCTTTGTAACTCAAACAGCTATATTACACACTAAAGTAAAGGTAAAATAAAAAAAGTATAATAGGTCTCCTTTAAGTCACAATATGTTGAGTGTTCAGTATTTGTTGCATTTTAATTATAGATAGTTTAAGGGTTATTGGTTATAAAGTAATTGGATATGGGGTTTATTTACAGTTCATTGTATGAATAGCTTTTTTTGTGTGGATTTTGGTAGCTGCAGATGGTGCAAGTGTCGAGTGAACTAGCTAGCAAGTCCATGTGTGGGGTGCTGGCATAAAGAAGTAAACTCAAACATGTTTGATGTTACTGGCGCAGCCAGCTGTGTGAGGTTGGATGTACCTCAAGGGCAAGTTCCCCAAGGGCAAAGGGAGGAGATGTGATGAGGTATTTAGGTAATTACACTGCAAGACAATTAATTAGTTTGGGTCTCCAGCCATGCACCAGGACAACTCCAGCAGACCTAATTATGTCAGGCTGGCAAATATTTGAGGCAGGGGGCAACTCCCTGAGACCATAGCAACCCACCATAACACGGTTAACAAACTTGAGTAAGGGTCGGGTTGACAGTTTGTTTCTTTGGATACTAATACAGCTGTTCTTCTCTGAGTGTAGAGAGTAATTATGGTTGTGTAAGAGTCACATTAACCAAGTGCAGGAAAAGTTATTCATTTTGGCTTAAATTTTTAAGAGTGTTTCTGATTTCTGCACATTGGAATTCCTTCATTTTGTTTCAAATTGTTTGTCATCCTTAATTTGTACTTGGAATAATAGACTTGGATCCTGTGGGCGTAGATGATGTTATGGACAATAGAGCGTTGAGAGATCTCTCGGATGTTGTGACACTAGGTCATTAGAGTTTTGTTAAGCTAGCAACAGAATTGTGTAGTTTATACAAGCTTTTATAGGCAGCCAGTGTAATGTTGTCAAGATGGGCTTGACAAGATTGTACTTGTGAAATAACATTCTGAACTGTAACTCTAGCTTATACAAGAATTCAAAAGAATATCCACCAGGAAAGTGTTAAAGTCTATCCGAGACTTCTGAAAATTTGTTCTTTTCTGCCACATTGGTATCTGCAAAAGATCTTGACGGATTGTGCTCGTAATCTCTCTCACATCAGGGTGTCTCTAATGATGTCATGAGTGTCCCGTTAGATTTGTTCATGCAGTGAGTAATGACCTGCTGAGAGAGATTCTTTTCTCCTGACATTATACTGGTTACAACTTGCATTGATTTGAGGGTACTGAACAAATATCAGGGGCACTTTCTTTTTCCTTGCAAGACAGAAGTACCTACTAACAATAGTTGTGGGCTTGTTTATTGGGATCCCCAACAGCTTTTGTTTACTCTCTAAAGCCTAGAGACCAAGAGCAATTCTACGGAATAATCAAGTAATGTGCTGCATTTTTCTAAGAAGCCTAGCAACACATTTAACAGTCATTTCAGTATGTAAGTGCTGCACTTAACTAGGTACCTTGTTAAAGACACTGTCCGCGGGCCCTCCCGATGATGAAAATTACATCACACGGACATTGTGTGGATTGTTGCGGACATCCAAAGTATACTTTGATCACAAAGGCAACTAATCCAACAGTTGGTGAACGTCACACTAATGGCTCTTTTCCACAGAGTGGTAAGGTTCAGTACAGT
Source organism: Rhinogobio ventralis (assembly GCA_039654625.1). Classification (NCBI taxonomy): domain Eukaryota; kingdom Metazoa; phylum Chordata; class Actinopteri; order Cypriniformes; family Gobionidae; genus Rhinogobio; species Rhinogobio ventralis. Next base: position 22,271,733 of record CM077216.1, read on the forward strand.
ACAGTATGAATTGGGACCGTAAACCTTGATTCGGCTTGTGTTTCCACCTCCAACAGTACCGCGCAAAGAAGTAAACTACACAGTAAACAATAATGGACGACATACAGCAGATCTTGTTCTTTGTCACAAGAAGAAGACATACTTTGTATGAGCAAAGGCTGCAGGCTGCAAGGCTGAGAAAACATGCGCAAGTGACGATTCTGTCAACCAATCAAAGTTCAGGTGAATGTTGATAAAGAAGAGTCCACTAAGTCAAGAGTTTTCAAACCTGTCCTGGAGAACCTCCAGCACTGCACAGTTTGTATGTCTCCCTTATCTGATACACCCATCACATGTCTTGCAGTCTGTACTAACGAGCTGATGAGTTGGATCAGGTGTGTTATACGAGGGAAGACATACAAAATGTGCAGTGCTGGGGGTACTCCAGGACAGGTTTGAAAACCCCTTCCCTAGGTGGCAATATGCACAGTTGTGATGTACTCAAGCAGCAACCTTCCACGATCTCTCTTGAAGCCAACACGGAAGTGACAATTCATCGACTGGCAGCTAGAGTCAAATCTGTATCACCGTCATGTTAAAATGCCCAATTTTACAGTAGATTTTTTTTTTACAGCCTGGTACAAAAAGTGGTTTTGGTCTATACAGCTAATTTTGCCCTTCATGACAACTGTGAAGGGGGGTGCATTTTTTTATAACTCATTTGTTTAAATTATATTAAGCCTTAAAGTTCTGCAGAATTAAGGGGGTGACCACTTGAGTGACAGGTGGATTGCCACTATGGTCGAGCTAGGCGGGCGTGGTTTCAGCAACCAGGCACCTCAACTCCACCCATGTCCCGCTTCTTTGCCTATTTTCAGTTATCCGGGAGTGACGCGCTGCCAAGATGGCAACAGACGACTTCAGGCTTCAAAAATGCTCTTCAGAAACCTATGGGTGATGACACAGACACTACATCTATATATTTTACAGTCTATGGATGTACTGTACAGTAGTATGTGTAAAAATATGTGTCGAACATGTCCATTCGCGGTTCAGTAAGCTTTGAAAGCTGACACGACTGTGTGTGAGATAGGAAAACAAAGTATACCTGGGCCTTTAGGCTCCAGACTAGTTTTGGCAGTGTCCAAAATCTGCCATCAAAGTCATGCAGTGCGACTCCTACAAACTTTCAACAGGAAAATTGGGATCAAATTTGTATTTTCAAAAAAGACCCTTGATGTCGCACAGTGCACAATCAACAATCTTAAAAGACGTAAAAATTGTACAGTGTGCCTGGCTTATAAACATGAAAATGTAATTTTTTTATAGCAGTTAAATTTGCTCTAGTATGGTCCCCAGTGTTCCGCGTTGGTGACGCAGCTTTTGCTAGTTCTCTGTAATGTGATGCACAGTAATTTTCACCATATTTAGTTGGTAGGCTAGTTGCAGCTTGCTACAGTCATGACCAGGTCAAATAAGTGCCCTTTATCTGTGTATTTTAAGCCAATAACTGATCTCGGTGAAAGCTAGAGGTTAAAGATCATGGCTGGTAACCAAAAGGTTGTGTCCAACCTGACTCCAGCTTGCTCTTGAGTGACTGTACTTGGTTACATGGATAAAACTGTCAGCTAAAAAACTAATTAAAATGTTAGTTTTGACACAACTCCACAGATTTTTCAGACTTAGCATGTCTTATACCACCCTTTGAGCATCCTTGTGGGAAAATACATCCCCTCAGGGTTCAGAAATGGGACTACTGGGTGAAATAGGCAATCTCTTTCCCACCTGGCCAGTGGCCTTCCTGACTCTGAAACCCCTCAAAAAAATGACAGCTTAGTTATGGGTTTCCTCAGGGCATAGCTCAGACCAGTGGTTTTCAAACCCTGGGTGGGTCGCCAGGATGATTTAAGGAAATTAAGTTATATTTAAAAAATTAATAATAACAACATTTGTTTTTTAGAAAATCATAGGCCTATATAAAAGGAATAAATACTTGAAATATACTTAAATAATTAACAGATTAACAAAAAGAAAGAAAAAACTGTGACAGTGTGCTGCTGAGTTTAGTTCATTTTTGTGAGGCGCGGCGCTCCTCAAACAGGTTCACGGAAAGGAAACCAGATGACAGAAAGCACATCTTGTTTTCTTTATTTTACAATAGCACAATGTAAGTAAACACTTTGCAATTCTGAATGATGTCCTACTCTTATTATCTGTATGACCAAAAGGACGGAGTATTTTATGTTTCCTCTGTTCGATCGCGCCAGCGCCTCACGCGCACACATAACATATTCCAGCATTGCAAACTTATATCGCAGCCTGTTCATTATCAAAATAAAATAGTCAACCTAACATATAAAAAAGTTACACAGCTCAGTTTAAATAGTGCCATTCAGCGTGAGCACTGCCGCTGCTGTGTTTCCAAGCACATTTTTGCGCATGTGAAGAGGATGATTTTTTTCATCAATATTGGGACGCAAGTGAAGTACAAGGCCTATAATATATAATGGTTTAGCATCCAAATAAATCACAAATATGGAAACATTTGGATTCGGATGAGAGAGTTAGGCTACGTGAGCCTAACGCTGGTTATTTTCAGTTTCTCAGTAAAGGATTTCGTTTTGGCTTTATAGTTATAGCCTACTTATATTTTTTTAATTCTCGATCTGTTCTGAATACCGTTAAATTTAAAGGATTTGTTGTGGAGTGAGGGGAACTAAAATAGCCTATAGCTGTGTTTGTAGTGTTTATAATGTTTGTAGTACATTATAACATTTCGCTTTATTTACCGGTATTATTTCTGAAGGCAATCAAATGCGACTTATGCGTGACTTATACTTGTTTTTTTCTCTCTCAAAAACATAAAAATATATATAAATAATTGTAGTGTATTTTTAAGCATGCAGCGATTAATTGGTAAAAATTATTGTTGGTTAACCAGTTAATTAGCGTCCCATATATAGCTAGATCAAATTAGTGCAGAATCAACTTTGCGTTGCGAACACGTCAAGGATCAAAAGCAGTTGTGTGGGAAAGTGCTGAGCTGAATTTGTGTGCCATCTAGTGGTTTAATGGAGAATACAGTCAAATGGCCCATTATATAAGTATTCTTATGCTTCGCTTGACTTGTTTGCATGTAAATCTATATATGGGTCGCGAAAAAAAAAAAAGAGGGTTGCTCTTAAAAAAGTTTGAAAACCATTTGCTCGGACTATCATAACACTTAGGCCCTTCCTACGAGTCCGCACTTTTGTGATTGTTGCGTAGAAGTCTGCTGCAAAGCATCAAGGGCAAATATCGACCGAAAAGGAGGGTAGATATTCAGAAGGGTGCTTGTGAGCTACGATCTTGTGGACTTCACAATCACACGCACTCGGCGGCCATTGTAAGTCCACAAGACCGTAAGTGCATATGAAGTGTGCCTTTTGGGACAGGGCCTTAGTTTAATCTCTATACCTCCAGCACCATCCATAACTCACTATCATCTGTTTATACGCACTAAAGCAGACCTTTGAGAATAATGCACAGGAAATCAGTCACATGATGCACACACTTATCCTTCTTTGAAGAACCCAGATGTTGATAAAACTGCCGAAATTTGTAGACTGCGACTCCAAATGTATTGATGTCCCATGTGAGCCTTGCTGGACTTATCTTTTTTTTTTCTTTTGCACACGTGCTCACTGCTAGTGATCTGGCATGAGTCATACAGCACACATGGTCAAATCATCATTCTCTTGAAAGTCAGTGGCATTAGAGGGAAAAATGTCACAATCCCCCTCAATCCCAGTTCATAACTGCATAAATCAACCACTAGTGTTTCTGTCTACATCCGTCAGTTTCAGAAAAACGTATCATTACTCCAGCTCTCATATCAGTTAGCAGTGTTGGGGAAAGTAACTATTAAAAGTTACTCCCTAAAAAATAACTAATTGCGTTACTTAGTTACATTTTACTGAAAGTAATCTGTTACATTACTTTTGCGTTATTTTTTTCTCATCTACGCTTGCTTGTTATTAATTACAAAACAAAAAAATGTGTAAATGTAAAGGCCTTTTCACACCAAAAGTGACATGAATAAGCCTCAGGCTGAAGGAAATGAGAATTTATGCCTGCTCAGTAGAGGGCGCAGCTCAAACAAACCTTTCAGCTATGCTTCCATTCTGGATCACAGTAGAATAGGATGCAGAAGAAAGTTCAACACTCTTACTTCAGCATTAAAAAAAGAAACAAAGCTTATTAGTAGGATTGAATTGTGTCATCGAAGGTCAGCAGCAAAGACATTGGTTAAGAAAGTAAGTACATTTGTGTAAATTAACATTTCATTAATGCAGGTTTGCATAATATTCTGAGTTTGCATTTCACTGTTTTTATTCATTTTGAGGAATGCTGAATCTGTTTTTGTGCAAGTGAGATGAGTAAATGTATGTTCGCATTAGTCTAGAACTACACTAACCGTCACAGTGGACACAACACCTCTGCACTTACTCACAATTTCTCTCAACATGAGGACAGGAGAGGAGTCAGTCAATAAATGGGAAAACAAAGTAGCTTGTGTTACTTATTTTTGATGAAATCCAAGCGCTTTCTGGCCCAGAAAGGTAGTAAAAACATTGTTAAAATAGTCCATGTGACTCCAGTGGTTCAACCTTATGAAGCGACAAGAATACTTTTCGTGCGCAAAAAAAAATAACGACTTTATTCAACAATGTCTTCTCTTCCCTGTCACTCTCTTACACCATTCACGTAGTTGGGCTATTCACACAGTGCAGCGCTTCCTAGTTCTACGGCAGAACAGCGGCTCACCATTGGCTGAGCACCACATGCATGCGTTGTGGTGCTTACGTGAATCGCGTAAGAGTGGCACGACAGAGAAGAGATTATTGAATAAAGTCGTTATTTCTATTTGTTTTTTGTGCGCAAAAAGTATTCTCGTCGCTTCATAACATTTAAGGTTAAATCACTGGAGTCACATTGACTATTTTAACGAGGCCTTGAAAGTGGTCATTGTGTTACTGTCTATGTGCGTTCAGAAAGCTCTCGGATTTCATCAAAAAATATATAAATTTTTGTGTCCCGAAGATGAACGAAGATCTTATGGGTTTGGAACGACATGAGGGTTAGGAATTACAGAATTTTCATTTTTGGGTGAACTAACCCTTTAGGTTACAACTGCCCCAGCTAAAATCAGGAATTCAGATATTGGCAGGTTTAAAATGATCACCAAACCCTGGAAACCCAGTTATTTTTGTGGCGAGACAGTTTGGTAATCTTTAATCTTTTTGTGTATTTGGTTTGTATCATCTTTCACTGCCATCTCTGAAACTTGCACTGCAAACTGTTTGACTGAAAGACTTTCCTACAGGATTATAAATGCACAAGCTGCTCAAGGGGTCCTCTTGTGGTGAAGAGAGGAATCACGTGCAGTATTCTTGCTGTATTAAAGGAAGTACAGACATAAGATGTTACTCCACTTGAAGTTTGTATTGTAAAGCTTAGTTAAACTTGTATTTCTCTATCCCTTTAATTCTTTCCATGTTTCTTATTCTTTATTTAAAGTGTTAAATAAAAATATATATATTTTCGAATGCCTACCACCTTTCTCTGGTTTTTGTTCTTCTCGTTTAAATTTCACTGTATGCGCCACAACTATAAACAGAACACTGATAAATCTATCAGATAATAAAACACAACATAAATCATAATTATATCTCTCCCTTCATATTGGCTCTGAATTCATGTCTCTCTTTTGCCCCCAAAAGTCATATGATTTGATTCAATCTGCATTGCCATGACAGCAATGCAAACAAACAGTTGTGTGTATTTAGCACAGCCACATTACGGTAGCAGAACATTTGCTTTCATTTCAACCCCAGACTTCATTTACATACCGGTAACTCAATTAGGATAATCCCAGAAGTTTAAACGTTCACTTTAAAATAGCCGTGATACATGCACACAGAAATAAGTAGGAAAAGGAGCGTTTGAGAGTTTTTTTAATTCAGTTTACTGTGAATGCTGTCATTGTCTTTTCAAGGCAAACATAATTTCTCCTATGAAAATTTCAATATTAATAAAAAAGGTTTTGGATATGCTAAAAATATAGTCTCAGCTGTCATGCTGTGCCTCAGAGTGGAGGAGTGCCAGCACACTGGCCTGGTTTGGCTCACACTCCCATTAGGGCGTGTATGTGTGTGTGTGTGTTGTGGCATCGGAGCTGGGATTGTAGGCAGACTTCATGCCCAACCCCACTTATAATTACAGACGGCATGCAGCTCTCCTAAAAAGAGTGATTTTCTTGACTGCCATGGATAACATTCACTTTGGCAACGGTGGAAAGCAAGAGACAGATGACAAGAGGGAGAGGGGAAACTCAAAGTTGACTCATAAGTAATGCAAAATATCCTCTTTTTTGCACCGGCACTGCATGGAAGAGGACATTGGCACAAGCGCAAATGTGTATGCGCTCCGAGCTGTGCCTTCCCATAAACCGACAGTCCGTTTGATGTCCCGTTTCCTACAGCAAGCCTTAATTAAAATGAGTTCAACAACACTGATCAAAAAGTGCGTCTAGCCCCTTTATTGTGCTCCCTTCGACTAGATCTGTCATAGCCTTCTCTCTCACTGTACTGGCAGTTGGTTGTGGTTGAAGGTTTGCTTTGGCAGATCACTGGCCTTCTCTTGGCTGGGACAAACTTTGCGTCCTGCTACTGGCTGGGAGGGAGAGGGAAGCGTCGGGGAGGGAAGAGGGGAGAGGTGGAGGCGTGGTCTCCAGCTGGTAATGAAGACTTCTCTTTTCATCCTCAGAACGTAGAATTGGAGTGCCGGGACTGGGGGCTGTGCTGCTCCATTGCACTCGCTCTCTCTCTTTCTCTCTCTCTATCTCTCTCTCTCTCTCTCCTCTGGGTCTAAACGTGCAGCACTGGAACGGCAGCGGCAGATATGAACCTCTCACTTTCCCAGACTTCACAAGCATGTAGGTAAGAGTTGCTGCTGTCATTGTAATGCCAATGTTAATGTTATTATTGAAAGTAGGCATTTGTCTGTCTGGCTGTCTGACTGTCTGTCTGGATGTCTGTCAGCATGGGGGGTCTGTGTCCTCACACACTGACACATACTAGCACACACATTAATACACATACTGACTCAAAATATGCACTTTTTGGCAACCTTTTAAACTTCTTTTCTTACAAAACGGTCAGTTTGTCTATTTATGTCAAGATCTATAAAAATAGGAGCAATAATAATGACTATGGTTGTGACAGCTTGATTCGCATGTGTCAATGCTGAGGTTTACTTTATGTATAGGATTTTAGTAGAGAAGTATTCAAAGTGTGCAGTTGTAGAAGTTTTAGCTAACTTGAAGTATACAAATGTATATTTTAAGTATGTGTGTACACAACATCTGGAGTATACATTAATGTGAGTGTGTATACACACGTGCACATGTAAACATTTGTGAGTACTGATACACCGTCAGGTGTGTGTGAATGAATTTGCATTAGCATGTTTATATGAGTGTGTGTGTGTGTGTTTATTTGCTGTGCTGATGGCCAGAATCTTGCTGAAGGATTTTCAAACTCATCTGTGTAAATAGAGACTCTGGGATGGAGGGGAGGGGACGGTCCATCATCTGTCTCTCAGCCGCCTCTCTCCTTTGATCTGAGTCCTCTGGACATGTCCCTTCTCCCTGCGGCCCGCTCCAGATCCGGACCGGCCAGCTTTCATCCGCATTCTGAGGAAAATCTCTCCATCCGTGCACTCATTCACCTCCTCCACTCACCTCTGAGAATCTCTTCCTCTGTCCAACCATCTTTTTTTACCTCAGAAAGGCCAGCTTGAACTCTCACTCGTCATTCATCCGTCCATCACTCCATCCGTCCGTTTGTCTGTCTAATATTCTGGCCAATTCATCCCTTTAGCTCTGGGATGAATACAACAAACCCCCCGCTCCCCTCTTGGGGTAATGGCTCTTTTTGAAACCTCCCCCGGAAAAATCTTAAGTGAGTTTCCATTAGTTTTTGTGCGGGGCCATGAGAATTATGGTTTCCCAAATGTTCTTCTGAATAGTGTACAGGAGCCTCGGCTAATTGAAAAAACACGTGCAGAGCGAAGGAGACGGACCTACTGTCACAAATGAACTTTCCAGAGCTGGCAGTGGAGGTGGAGAGAGAGAGGGGGAGAGGGGGAGAGTTTCATGGTTGTGTTTGGCTGGTAAAGTTTTGGTAGTTTGACTTGAGGGACATATGGACATATGGACATATGGACAGGGACATAGAGATGCAAGGATAAAGGGATGCATTGACATTAATAAACAATGACAGGAGGACTCAAGCACAGAGTGACAGAAATTCTGAGAAATAAAGGGACATATGGACCAAGGGATGCAACATGAAAGCATTAACCATAGCTGGTTCTTCCTGTCCCAGTGTCTCCTGCCTAACTGTCTTACTGACAGCAGCTGAGAGCAACTCACTATAGTCTGGATAATATGTCTTCATCAAGACGTTCCTGTCCTGGCCACTGGAGCAAAGGAAGTGGTATTTGGTTACTAAGCCCCACTAGATACCAGTAAAAGCTGTAGTAAAATCTTTCTGGCCCATCCACACCATCAAGTACTTCCGACTTCCCAATGGCCCCAAAGGCCAGGTCACTGCAATACAGAACATCCCAGAGTCAATCCAGCCTGTCCAGACACGGTCCAGCGTCTTCCATAGGCTTATATAGGATTTGTGGTGTCTTAACTGCAAAATGCCAAGCAGTCTCTTGGGCTACATCCAACAGAGATTCTTTGTCTCCTGTTCCGTTTTGTTGAAATCTATATAGATTATCGTCCCAAACAAAACAACAGGGGGGTTAGGGAGACCCGTGTCCAACAGTGTCTACTGTTCTCGGTCTATATTCCTGGTGCGTATGATTGTTTGTTTCACACATTCCTTGTTAACACTGTTACCAGGGGTCTCAGTTGGGTGGGCGTAACAGTCTAGTCTGACCTTTTGACCACTGCCTGACGGTGTGTAACTCTAACCCTATCCAGTGGGGATTCCTGAAGCCATTGCATGTGTGCATGTGCAAACACATACAGAGCCGTAATGGAATCAGCAGCACAGCTCTTAACTTTAACTGCTCAGGAGATCAGCAGTTACCAATGCATCATTCCATTAAAACAAATAAAAATAGCATGCTCCCTATTAGAATTTGGAAAACATCAGGCTCTAATAGTATTTTATTCTCTATTAACTCAAGTGGTGAGCCTTATAAAACTGCTCTTGATTTAATGTGATTAGAAAACCTTCCAAAGAAACAATTTGCGGATTTGGTTTGTGTCATGAAGGCAAGCATTATTATCATTACTCTTAACTCTTAAAAAAGTATTTTTTTCAGTGTGAATGATACCTTAAATCGGCTTGTTGGGGAGAGGTGTGCTGTTACGTTTTCAAGCGATCAGACTTTTTTAAACTGGCAGATGACAAAGTGGGCAAAATGAGAGAAATACACTTCTTCAGAATCAACTGAAGTAACGTTTGCTGAGTAAGGACAAATATTTCGGAGATACAGTAAAATTAGGGTGTCCTGATAAAGCTAATGAAGGGATATACAAGAAAAAGTATTACTTGGATAAATGTCTGAAGTTGACTGTTTCCTGATATAGGCCTTTGAAGTGTATTTGGTTTAGTATATGATTTTGCCCAATGGTAGAGCAGGACTACATTTTAGAAAAGCATTGAGGGAAATCTGCTTTCAAAATGTTTAACAGGGCATTATAATCAGGAATGTGTGTTTAGAGTAGTTTGCACATAATGAAGTGACAGTTTAGGGATTTGGCCTCTTGCTGAGTGTATTTGTGTGTGGACGTGTGAAAGTTGTGGTACTAGTTTCGCTCAGTTATGCTAAAGATAAAAGCACAAAGATCTCTGTCTTTCTTTCTCTCTCTCTCACACACACACACACACACACACACACACACACACACACACACACACAGTGAGATTCCATGTTTTATTGGGACTTTCCACAGACAATGATTTTTATACTGTACAGACTATATTCTATCCCCTTTTAGACGATTTATAAGCCGGTTTCCTCATAGGGACCAAAAAATGTCCCCTCAAGGTCAAAGATTTCTGGTATTGCCTTCCTTAATGTGGGCAATACCTGAACCGTGCGCACACGCACACACACACACACACACACACACACAAACCCACATAGAAATGTGCCTGCAGTCAGTTTAACACTGTTCCATATGCTGCCATATTTAAACCCAAGCAGAAATATAAACACACAACTAGATCAGAGGGGACTGCTTTGAAAAATGTGTCAGCTTAATGACTAATTAGTAATGAATTAGTAGTGTTTACTAAAACATCACTGTTACCCATCCTGCACTGTTTGTGCTACAGACATGAGTGAAATTTAAAATGGTGTAGCTTATTGAGGAGTGTTTTATTGCTTTTCTAAGCATTCAACATGGCAAATGATAAAATTGTTGGAAGAATCCCATAAACATACACTGAAAATGGACCTGAGTCATATCTAGACTTGGAGGTGGACTCTTTTGACTTGGGACAGTAAGTAACCACTTTCAACCATCTAGCAATGCCTTAGAAACCATTCAGAACCTGCTAGCAACCTGACGAGAGGTTTTGTTTTTTTTGCAAAAAAGATTATAGTGGCTTAAAGCTCAGATTTGGATTGAATAATGTATTTAGACAGAGAGAAAAAATGGAGTGCGAGTGTGTAGAATTGTACTAAAGTACCAGAATAGTGGGGTGTCAAAATCTGAACCGTTTGAGGGAACTTAGTTGTGTGTGTGTGTGTGTGTTTGTTAGTGTTTGTAGTGTTAATGATGACAGAGTGAGGTAGACAAGATGCTATTTCTTCCTCTCAGGCACATGGCTGGGGGTTTAAACGTTCAGAAAGGCCTGTTTGAGGGAATCTCCCGTAAACTAGAGAGTCGCACATCCCCAGACACTCTGGCACTTGTCCAAAACAGCTGGCTGCTTCCCCTTTTTTTCATTTCCACTCTCTTCCGCCACATTCCTCCTCTACTTTCTCTCCCTCCCCCTGTTTTTTTTCTTTTCCGTACTCTTTCTTCTCTCCCTTTATGTCACTCTCTCTCTCTCAATCACCCTTCTCCATCTCCAGATGTGGCAATGTTTAGACACGTTTGTTTTGCTCAGGCAGACAGCTGACCTGCCCAAAGCTGATGTCATGCTCTATTTAAAGAAGAAAACCGCCATGGACTCACAGTCATGTCTTTCGTGGGGGGGGGGGGGGTACATTTTCTTTTTGAAGACCAACAGACCTGTGGAAATGGTTCATGAGCAATTCTGATTGGCTAAATGAATATGTGGAATAGATCTGAGCTGGTAACTGGAAGATTTAAGATTCAAACCCACAAGGGGCAAATCCATGAGCTCTCACCTTTGTGGCCTTGACAAAGACTCTTAACATTTGGTTATTCAAAAAGGATTGTAATAACTGTACTTTGAGTCACTTTGCCTGTCTTAAACCTCTGTACTGTTCTGAGCCCAACACCTCACACTGCAGAGGAATGTGGTCTAGTTTGAATGGATGTGTGTGTTTGTGTTTGTACAGACTATGCAAACACTTAATTCAGTATTCAATGATTTGTTTGCACATTCCTTCATATTTCTTGGAGAACACTTGTTTGTTAGATTGCATAAGCATATATTTATATTTAGTCAAAAAAAATCTTTGGCATTTGTGCTACCTACTTCAAAGTTTGTAGCTACTACTTTTTAACATCTCTCTATCTCTCTCTCTCTCGCTCGCTCCCTCTCTTAGCTGTAGCAAACTTTTGTCTTGTGATGCTGCCTTAAATTCTGGACAAAATGATGTGTATTCTTCATGTATAAGGCATCACAGAATGCATTGTGCCAAACACACTTTGCAGATTCCATATGAAGGTGAGCATCACCTATCAGCCCTACTTATTTTAGCTTGCATACTGTGTCCATGTGGTAAAGACGAACATAAATATGTAAGGAATATTGTCCACTGATATTCCTTAGATGTACAATTAAACGTTTTAAAATCCCACATACGATTTTGAGAAAAGATATCCCAAGATATGATTGTAGATGTCAAAATGACTTGCTTAAAATGACCATCATCTGTAAACTTCACTAATAGCTTTGTGGAAGGGCTTTTTGTTAAGGGACACCATTTCTTACATTCTTTAGGAATATCCCTATTCATTATTAATAGAATTGTATTCTCATCTTTCACCCAATATTGATGTACTATGTATTTGTGCTTTCAGTCTTTTGTGCCCTTTTGAAAAGTGCTATTTATCTGTAGTATGTTTCCCAAAAATGAAAGCTGTCAACATTTACTCACCCTCATGTCATTACAAACCTAGTCTAAGCCTCATATGTCACAGCCACAGACTGTTGGCTGAACGTCTGATGCATATGGCACACTTATCTGGAAACACTTCAGGAGTTTCAAAGTCGTCATCTGATTGGTTGAATTCTACAGGATGAAACAAATGTTGAAACAAATGTTGTGTCGCCAAACCCCCTCGTGAAAGAAGACCCCCGTCGTGTTTACAACTGACAATGAGCGCTTACCAGGATCAACTAAACGCTGGATTCATCAAAAGTATGTGAAGTTCGCGGCTCCATTGTTGCAGTAAAACTTGCAAAAAGTTCTTGAATGAATAATTTATAGATGCAGGCCGGTCTATTATTGCAGGGACATCGACTTTATGAAAAGTCATCGTTTTACAAAACAAACTGTGATTGGTTGCATCACATGCCAGTCAAACGCCCTCTTGAGCGGTCCTTGACCCATCAAAGCTGCAATAGAGTCCAGAACTTCTGCCGTCAGTCTGAAGGTCTGGCTATGCGAGACTATATACACCTGAATGACATACTGAATGTCTCTGAATTTTCATTTCTGGATGAATCAGTTGCTGCCAATGAAGAGGCTTTTTTTTAATCAGTGACATAAGAGGTTTCATTTAGATGGTGATATAGAAGCAAGCTGCCCATTTAGACAATAAAAAAGGCAGGTCACTAGGTTTTGGAACAGAGTTCATGTTCCTGTTTTGCATGTCTCCACACTTGCATCTATTATATTGCCTCTGTCCTGTTCAATGACCTGAATCTGGCCTTGTCTGTGCCACCAGGGCAATTCTTAGATGTCTGGGGAAACCACTGTGGCACTGTTTTAACCTGTAAATGCTGCTTGGAGCCCAGCTGCTATAGTCAGGCCCTGATGTCACATTCCCCATGGGTGCGCCCAGACGCTGCAGTGTTTGTGCCTCAAACACGCATGTTTGCTGGGTCAGAGTAAGCATAACAGGCTCATTTCAGGAGTGATCCGTGGGAAATGGGAAACTTTTTTCTATGCACAGATCAATATGGTTATTTAAAGGATTGTAAAGTGTTTGGAAAGGGCAGTCATCAAGTGAGCAACATCTAATTCTAGTTAGCTTGCTATCTGTGATCCAGAAGCCCATCATCATGTTCTTGACCTTGAGCATCAGAAAAAGCAAATATGTCTGGTTTCATATTATTAGTATCGCTATGTCATCAGTTTTTATTTGCATATCTTTTTCAAAGTGTGCTCAAGAATTGTAATACATTGTGTATATTGTCTGTCAAAAGCAAATGGAGTGTGTCTAGTTTAGATAAACATGTTGGTTTATCTGATGTGCACTATGTATGTGGTCTTCTTGATGTTACCGGTGCTGATATGTATCAGACAGCTGGTTGTGACAGAGGCACTGCATGTTTTTTTTTTTTTGACTTACCATCATCTTCCTCAGCACCAATGCCACACACACACTGGCATATGTAGAGTTAAAGGTAACATGTGGCTCTTAATGGCTTAGTTAGCTGGTGAATAAGGTCAGGCGCATCTATGCTGAGCACTTCCGGCTGGTCGTCTTTGTTTATGAGGCTGTGTAAACACTGGCGCACACCAAACGAGACAAATGTGCACCACATAGACATTTTGGCAAATCCTGTACACACCCTAGAGCAGCTCTCATTCATAAACATTCACACAGTCCATGAGGAAGCAAGGGTGCGTGTGTGGACAAAATCTTTGAAAATGTCCCTTGATGCATAGCGAACCACCGTTTTGATTCTGTTCCCACAAGGAATCAAAGGCTGGTAAAAGGGATTATACAATGTCTCATGACTACAAATGTCAGTAGCTGTATTATAGAATAATTAGAACTAGATTTTCTAATTTTTTGAAGAAAACTTTGATATTTGCCTGTAAAGAACACACCAGGTGCAGATTAAAACACCAGGTGTAAACGGGTATGTGTCTTCCTTGTCTAATTCTGATCCGATCGACCAAAACATATCTTAATACCAGGTGTAAACAGGGCCTGCAATGTGGACCCCACTTAAAACTAATTGTTCAAAGTCTGAATACGCAAGACTCACTCACATGAGATCAGATTTCTGAGATACTTGTATGCAGAGAGGCACATTCTAACGGTCAGTCATACACAATTCAGTCATTCATAAATGCTGATTCTTGGCTGAAGTGAATCATGCATCTATGACTTAGGTGATAGATTTGGAGCGTCAGTGTAGCATGCTTCATACATCAGCGCCAGTGATTTTGCGGGAAAGACTCAATCCCGGACTTCACTCTCCTTTCATCTCCGTTTTTGCACTTCCATCTCAATGCCGTTTCATCTGTCCATCACTACTTTTATTAATGCATCCACCTGTCCTGTGTGTGTCCTACCCAAGTGCCTTAGAGTTGCTGTACACCAATCCTGCTCCAACACACCTGCCTGGAAGTTTCCAGTAATCCTGAAGATTTTGTTTAGCTGGTTAAATTGTTTGATTAGGGTTGGATAACCTGTTCATCCCACTAGTGGTGCAGAAATTGCTTCCAGCAGCTTTATTGCTTATTTTCAATTCAATGGCAAGAAGTTTCTTACTATTTGTATGTCATTTACTTGACATATTTAAACTATTATACTTCTAGAAAACAAATGTCTCCAATTAGCACAAAACATCCTGGAATCAGAGTGCGGCTCAGTGAGGGATTGGGATTTGTAAACCACCAAGGACCCACTTGAGGTTTTAGAAAACAGTTACTGGTCAACAACATTTGCTGCCCAATGGGTGGAACAGATACAGGATCTGGAATGTGTTAAGGACATTCATAGCATGAAGATGCGACTGGAGATGCTCCAGCTGTGTGCATACTAAAAGAAATAGGCATAGAAAGTTGACATAGCTGTTTTTATGACATTGCAGGTGTAGAAAAGGAGCAACAGGTGGTGGGAGAAAAGGGAGGGAAAAAAAGAGAGGGACAAAGTGAACAGGTCTAATGGGTAGAATACTAGGGGAGGGAAGGGTGACATTTTAAAAGGGAAGGTTAACAGCTGAGGGTGGGAGTGGCATCCACAAGTGTCCCTTTCTCTTTTACCTCAGGCTAATGTGCACCTCTACATAGATGCTTTTATGACAAGTACTAACAGGTTCTTCCTTGGAAAAGCCCTCATATTAAAGTCCTGTATGTGGAGTGCCCTGAGGTGGGCTGACCAGGTCATGAGGTCAAGGAGTGTGATTCTTCACTCTTTTTCCTCTAGCTCAAACTCACAATGGAATCAAAATGGAATATAGCACTGTTTATTATAAATGATTTAGCTGTGCACATCATCGTTTTTAAAAAAAATATCACGTGCCCTCATAAACTTTAATCAAATGAACTTCCTGCCCCTTGCAACATCTCTTCTCTGATGTTGTTTTCACAGGACAATAATCCCTTCCTTTCAGCAACCTGTCTCTCACATGAGAATGCAGCAATTAGCAAATCATGATCCAACAATCCAATCAATTCCCAATGGATAAAATCAAGTGCCACCCTAGATCTCATGTTATGAGTTTACGCAACAGTGAAGTGCTTTCGAGTTTTACGGCAGCTGATGCTGTTCACGTGAGCAGGAGGATGACGCAGGAGATGCATTGTATTTACATGGAAACTGGGTAGGAAACTGACACAGGCTAGAATGAAA
Source organism: Rhinogobio ventralis (assembly GCA_039654625.1). Taxonomy (NCBI): domain Eukaryota; kingdom Metazoa; phylum Chordata; class Actinopteri; order Cypriniformes; family Gobionidae; genus Rhinogobio; species Rhinogobio ventralis. The sequence continues at coordinate 22,287,736 of CM077216.1, forward strand.
TTGTTGAATAAAGTCGTTATTTTTGTTTTTTTTTGGGTGAACTATCCCTTTAAGAATCTAGTTGCTAGTTACTTTAATTCATGGGGCAGTTGCTTTTTTCCGAGGCGACTTATTAAAGATAGTCATTATGGAATGACTCAGGGTTGTCATGATTAAAGGTAACCATTACATTGTACAAAAATTAAAACCATTATATTCTCAGCTCTGCCGCAAGTGGAAATATAGTGGGCATCTTTCCCTACCGTCAGTTTGCTTTCAGGTCAATAATTGCTATGGCAAAGAACTTGCATCTGGGCAACTTGCAACGTTTGCATACTTGTGTAGAGTATCTTCCTAACCTCAACATTAATTCAAACTTTCAAAGGTAAAATTTTAGCCTTCCCATTCTAGTATTGTACATCCCATACCAAAACTCTTTCTGTGATTTGCAATGAAAAACGCTGACATTTAGCATAATCTTGGCAAAGCAGTATAGACGCAAGACCTTTTAATGTCCAATCTCCATACAATCCCGAGAAGTCTGATTTCCTATCAAATGTGTGATTCTAAATAACCAAGGATATGAGGGGAAAAGTCTTTGTTATATGAACCATCTGTGACTTCTCAACACAGATGGCTCAGGATAAAAGAACGGGATGCTTCCGGACACACATGGGCATCAAAACTTCCCCATCACGTGATGTTGGTATGAAAACTTAATAGCTATCTAGAGGCTTCTGCCACAGAATAAACACTTTAATTTGTGAACCCTCAACATCTGATCAGACATCAATCGACACTTTGGTCTTTTGACAGTCCAAAGTGATGAGTTGATGACTGTGGCTGTCCCACAATCGTGTGTATGTGGGTGTCCATGTAGAGGGAGTGTGTTTGCATTTGGCTGTTCTCTGAGACGAGACATTAAGATTTGTCTCAAAGACACATTGCTAAGATGACCATTTATGGTAACATACTTTGGATTTGGTGTGTTTGCTGGGCCATAGGAAGGGAATATGTTTACCTACTATAATTAAATCATCTCATTTGAACAGCATTATCATATATTTGTTGGACTCATAGAGGTATTATGCAATTTAGGCTAGATTATAGTTGCATCCCATTAGGGCTGGACGATATGGCCAAAAAGTGATCTTGATAAAAAAAAAATTCATATCAGTCGATATCGATAATTATTCCGATAAATGTCAAATATTTATTTCTTTCAAATTTAAAGGCAGATTTTTGCTCCTAAATGAAAGCTGTAGAAACCAGACTGTTAATTGTGGTTTTAAACTACTCTTTATTGTCAAAACATGACAAACATTTCACGTTTTTTAATTCCTTACACTTTTCCAGTCATTTTTCCTTAAATTAAATATCGTAATAGAAAAAATAATGTCTTAGTTTCTGCACGTTCTAATAGGGGATATTGTTTCTAGTCATGAAACAGGTTTGTCTTGCCTGACTTTGGCACAGTTTGCAATGCAGGCTGCCTGCAATATTGATAATATTACATGTTTTGTCTTAGAAATGCACATTTGATAGAGAGTTGACAGTAGTAGTAGCTTGAGAGGATGCAGATTAATGTTCATTAACAAAAACATGGACATCTGTAAAAATTGTAACAACCTCAGTTTTATATGGTAAAATTTTAATATTCTGAGTTTTTTCATAGTAGGCATACATTTAGATCATGATAACCACAGTTAAAACCATGCATATAGCTCTTCACTACAATGGTAACATGTATCTATATGGTTTCTATGGTATTTGTATGAAAAACAGTAGCCTAAAAACATTTAGTATAAATGAACAAATTCTATAGCTCAATAAAAATACTGTAATAATATTCCATTACTCTTTTAATACATTTAATACATGTCTACATTAATAATATCATACAATTCTATATGAATATATCCCACATTTCTGCCACAGTACCATGCAGTTAGTGTTACAACAGTAAATCCATGGTAAATTATGGAGATTTGTAGATCGAAAATCCTTCTGACTTTTTTTTCGTTTAGTGTTTGTCAGCGTAGTTTCGTCTGGCTTTAAACAAGTTTAAATCACAGAGACACGCGCTTCTCACTGGGTCTTACTGAGTAAACGGATCTGCTCAAGTGAGCTCGCGCTGCAATGGCGTTTGGACTTTGACCCGAGCAGATAAATGGTCTCTCTGTGTGGCGTGGTTCAAACGAGTAACTGAATTTGTGCAACCTTTTATCGACAATTTCATCATCTTTTGATGATTAACGTTCTTCTCGCGTCGAGTTTTCTTTGCCAGTAGAGCGTGTACTTTGACGTGCAAGCGGACTGGTTGTCGCATTTATTTCTGCCGTGTGATTGGTTGTTACATTAATCCATATCGAGTAAAAATGTCCAGAGCTTATCATCGTTATCGACATGAATTGTATCGCAATTCGATATGATATCGTTTATCGGCCTAGCCCTACATCCCATACATTTTCAATGTGCACTGTTGTACAGAGACCTTTGCTCTTTCATAAAGCTATAGTTGTTATAAAATTTAAATAAAAGGAAAAAATTGGTGTACAAGAAGTCCTCATAACTTCATTAAGGTAGCATATGTTATATGTGAAACAGATCTCCAAGAATGCTAACAACACAAGTACTTTAAAAAAACAGCTGGAAAGGTGAAACTCCTTATAGGCATAGTTCCCTCCACAATGGAATTGTTTTGTTCACAAACGGCTCAATATGTGGTGCCTCTAATAGGAATGCTATTAATGCATGCTTAAAAGGTTTAGTGTTTTGACAGCTCCCATGATAAACCTGAGCAGGGGTGGGTCTTTCGGTTTAATCTAATACTCACACAGTATACCCTTACACACCGAGTATGTTTGATGTCACAAGTCAAGTCACCTTTATTTATATAGCGCTTTATACAATACAGATTGTTTCAAAGCAGCTTTACAGTGATAACAGGAAAATTATGCATTTTGGCATATGTTGTTCAGCTGAAGTCAGTTCAGTGTTGATTCAGTTCCGTTGTAAAGATCATCAATTATTAAATGTGTTCATTTCATCTATAAGGGAGTTCTGCAGAAAACAGTGATTGTCCATCTCAGTTCAGTTTTCATACAACAGCGTCAGTACAGTCAGATCCATAATATTGTTGAATATTTAGTGTCCCCAACTAAGCAAGCCAGAGGTTACAGTGGCAAGGAACCCTAACTCCATCAGGTGTGAATGGAGAAAAAACCTTGGGAGAAACCAGGCTCAGTTGGCCTCTGGCCAACGAATGAACAGGGTGTGATTGATTCATGCTTCATCACAAGTCAGATTTCAGATCGGGATCAGTAACACCCAGTTCAAATCAAATATTCACCCGGGATCAAATATTGACCCAGTTCCTTGAAGATTGGATTCATCACACAGAGAGATCTTTTGTCATCTGTCTCTTTTGCCCTCCATTACTTTAAATCCCCAAATCCACTTCAGTGCTCAGTCTCTGTGACAGACTAAAAGATGGTGATGACACAGGAAAAAAAGGATCCTTTTAGGTTTCTCTACTGCTGCTTGCTATGACAAAGCCAGTTCCTTCATAACATGCTTCAGGAACACATATTAGACTTTATATAGTGGGGGGGGGGGGGGGGGTTTACATTATAAAACTTCTCTGCATGGCACATTAATATTATTTAGATAACTTTTGCCCAGTGCTGGCAAAGTAAGTGGCCATTAGAATTATCGCTTACTGATTGTTCGCTTGATCGACTGCCAATGCAATCTGGGTGTATCAGATCAGACGTCTGCTTAGTCTTAAAGCTGTCATTTTAAGTGGCCACCTAGTTTATTATTTGCACTGCAGCAAAGCAAAACTCAGCTGTAATGATTATCTCACAAAATGTGTGAGTGTGTGTGTGGTGGTGGTGGTGGTGGGGGGGGGGGGGGGGGGCAGTTATAATGGCTACTACGCCCCTGACTCTATCCTCCCTCTGATTATTAAATAGCATGCTAGCAGTCATCTATTTTATCCTGCCCCTATCATTATAAGAGATATTCACCGGTACTGCTGAGGCGGAGTTTTCCACTCTCTCCAGGGGAGCGGGAGCTCTGTGTTGCACTCAGCAAAATATTGCGGCTCATTCCCAAATAATTGCAGTGGTAAAAAAAAAAAAAAAAAAAAAAAATTGACAACATGTGCTTTCAATTATTTGCATTGAGTTTCGTCCCCTACTTTTTCTGCAGAAGTTGATTGTGATTGGCAGGTTATCGTTGGCAGTTGTGAATCATAGGGCAGCTCGCTCTAGTCTGAACCAGTAAGCACTGCTACAGTAGCTGCAGTCTGTGTCCCTATAAAGTGTCACGGGTCAAGGGCAAAAGAGCCCTGTAAAAGGCAAAGGAGCGTGTTTCCCCTGTTGCAGCACCTGGGACAGGAGTTTTGTGAGATGATGGCAGCAGTAATGTGTGTGTGTGTGTGTGTGTGAATGCTGAAGTCAGCTTCGTCATCACTTTCTGTTCTTAGTGTGGCGTATGGCAATATGAGCAGGCCTAAGCTCACACAAACACAAAGGTTATAATGTTCTATAGCATTAAAAGTGACAGAAGCCTAATAAACCTGCTGCCATCTGTCATTAATGTTATTCAAACAACAACAAAAAAAATTTTGTTGATAAAAATACAATTTTGGTCATATCGCCCACCCCTACCAAAGGGCCACAAAAGAATAGAAATCTGGCATGGGTTAACAAGTAATCACCTAGCAGCCTCTCAGAACACCATAGCAACGCCCTGGCAACCGGCCAGAACATCCTAGCACTGTAGAGGCAAGTTTTGCCTGAGCAAAACATTTTCCTCCAAAAATGTAAAATCTAGTTGTGCATATTCTGACCACCAGAGAGATTATTTTCTCTCTCGTTCGTGATAAGTGACAAAGAAGAGATACAGTTCACTCAACAGATGCAAGCAGGGGTCTTGGCAGCTGGTTCGCTCCGACCGGAGTGTGAGGGTATCTGGGGGTAAGCATTACATCAGCTTTAAAGGGGCTGAGTAAGGAGATAGAGAGGGAGGAAAACAGGAATGTGTGGAAAATATGGAAAGAAAGTGGATGAGAGACAGGCAGAAAGAGAGAAAATGGGAAACGTGAGAACCACCACAGAGGCCCCGATCGCAAAGGCAGAAACAGACAGAGTGAATGAGAAAAAGAAAGAAAAGAGTTATTTTCTTAAGTAAATTCCACTTTATATCTCCATTCAGTCTAAAAATAGCCACCCTGCTCTGTGCCAGCTGCCCACTGGCATGCCTATTAAAGTCTGGTCTCTCTGATTGAGTGTGTGTATAGTGTCTGTCCGCGTGCCAGTGTAGGGGAGAAACTAACTAAATGTAGTGACGCTACAAACATTTTCATAGTGGCTCAGCTGTTTTCAAAACAGTGTACCTATTCTAGTAGCACAGCTACTTTCTCCAGCAAGCAACTTTTGGCATTATTTTACTACACATTTACAGCAAGTAATAATCAAACAAACAATCTCATTATAATATACAAATAATATTAAGCATGTTTAGTTAAATGCTACTATTGGTCACTGTTTTACTCTGTTTTAAATTGTTTCTAATAATTTTTATTTGTGACATTTATATCTTTAAAAAGATATACAGTATATTAACAAAGCTAACTTATGTTGTTCTCAGTGTCATCTGATTCCCTGATGTCATTTCAAGAATTTCAGGTAGTTTAGAGTCAAAACTTGATATATTGCAACCAATATCATTATTAGTCACCATTACTTTTGACCTGATTTTTGTGAGTCTTTATACTCTTGTAAAAGCACCTAATGCTTAGAAACCTGCAATAACAGACATATTTTTATTAGACCCAATGGCATAGTCGTTTTTCTCTCTATCTCCCTCAACCTCCCATTTCTTACATCCCTAAGTAGCTGTGAATCTTAGGCCACTCGGCTTTCCCCCCATCTGCGTAATTTACAACAAGCCATGTGTCTCTTTTCTTACTCCTCCCCTGTTTACTCTTTCTTTCACTCCCCACCAACAATTTTCACAGCCTTTAAGATACTGAAGAACACCTTTGGAATCCACCTCATATTGTTCCTGCCCTCTAGCCAAGCATTCTAAGCATTGAATGGGCTCAGACCTTTGTGAAAATTTGAGGTCACATCCAAATACTCAGGAACCTGTACAGACATAAACATGGCCGGCCCCTAGGGCTAGTATCTGAAGCAAGATAAAGACAGATAGGAAGAGAAAAATAGAGACAGGAGAAGAAAAACAGAGAGAGGAAAATAGCAGACAACAGATAATGATCTGCATGACATTTTGACCATAAAGTGAGATGAAGTGCTACCTTGATTGTAGCTTACTAAAGCACAATAATAGATTCAGACTTAAAAGACTAGTCAGTAGGTTGGCTAAATGATTAGTTGACTAATTAGTTGTAAGGTCAATGTGAATTTCTGTAGAATTCTGTAATTTTTAATCCGCAATATGACGTATTTGCAATGAAACAGGATATCAGCTAGAACAGTGGCTAAATATAATCAATTAAATATGATTAACCTGTACAGTCTAAGTGATATCAACAGAAAAGTAAAATTATTTTAGAAAAATGGCAAATTATTAAAGATCAACCATCAGTATTTACAAAGTTTAATGGTCTAAATTAAGCCAGAAAAACTCTGTAAGTTATAGATTGGTAAATTATAAATTAGGTTTGTTGGGCCTAGTTTTATCTAGCATATGCATTGAACATTTTCTCATAAAAACAAGCATTTTGCCGCTGAGACCAGGGCCTTAGAATAATTCCAGGAAGTTGAGTTTCCAGCAAGAGCAAGGCAGGCATAATGAATGTAATTGCAAATCCAGAGATATTCTGTTTGCACACTATATATGTAAATGGTGAAAGAATGAAAGGTAATCTGATCTTCTTCCCCAAGCCTAAACTTCTCAGCACCTCCACTTCTGTCCAGTAGCTCAAAGATGATTTAGAGTAGGGTTGGATCGATACCAACATTTTCACGTCGATACAGTCCCTTTTTTCTTTTTTATATTGTCAGTATACCGTGCAACCCTGTTATAGAGGGAGACCAACTCTGCCAACAAACTACTCAGCAGTCCTGAGAAAAGTTCCAGAAGAAAACCAGAAACTCCAAGCGCAGATGGTGACATTGAATTGAAGCGTTGAGTAAAAGAGAGAAGACCTTCACCCATCAACTGTAGAGTGAAACAGATGGAACAGAAACTAATTCTCATGCTGGTTTAGGTTAGTTAGTCCTGGTTAGGTGTTGATCCTGCTGTAATAACCATGATCAGCCAGCATTGTCTTTCTTATAAAGCTGGTTGACTATGAAAGTACTGCTGGTCACGCTAGTTAGAGAAGCCTGGAGGGGACATAAATGCACCACAAGACTTGTTGATCCAAAATAACGATATCTTAAAAAGGCTCTTTGAAAACCAATTTACACAGATCCCATGAAAGACCTAAATTCAAGCCATGACCACATCACACAAAAACTACAGCTGCTCAGAATACTCAGTAAGAGCAGCCAGAACTGAGAACTGTCAAAAAACACTAACAACTTTAAATTCTGAAGAAGCCAATGGCCCCAATGACATCAAAAATGATACGACATTAAGACATTAATGACATTAAAAATAGCATGGCATAGATGCTGATTCATTTGGGTTTTTAAATCTATTTCCCTGACCTCTGGAGGATTCTATGGTATTTGTTATGTAAAAAGGTAGCCTAAGCACATTTAGTATAAATACAAATGTACAAAAAACTGCAACAAATAATACTGTAATTATATTCCATTACTCCTTTAATACATTTAATACACGTCTACATTAATGATATAATACAAGTTGCTAATAATATACCATTTAGTCACAGTCTGGAGCCCTGAAACTACATAGAAGCATGGGGAAACATGGTGAAATTAAACCAAAACAGTTTAAACCAAAGAAATTTTAAGTTCTGCTGGAGCCTAAAATGAGAAAATTAATTGGCAAAGTATCTCATTACAATTGGAAATACTAGGGCAAGATGAATCATCACCATTTACAGACTAAGCAATCCAATCCAAAGTACAAAATTAAGAAAATATATCGTTTAGAATCAGATCACTAGTATATCCTTAACTTTATTTTTGTAGTATCCCCATCATTAAACATGTTTTTCATATAGTAAATGTATACTTCAGAAGTACAATGAGTTGCTTGGCACTATATCCCAGTAATACACCAATAAAACTTTGTTGACTATTTTGAGAGGGACACAGAGAAAGACTGAGAGTGGAAAGAAATTTTGAGAGAAGAAACATTAGATCTACCCAGGTTTCTCCCTCCCTCTCCTTCCCAATGACCTGCATAGCAGTGCTGGCAGCCCCTCTTGCACCAAGCCCAACATTCCAGCCTCAACAGGAGCTGCTGAGGTGAGGACTCCTCATTTCCTCACTCTCTCTCTCTCTCTCTCTCTCTTCCCCCTCCTCACTGTCCTCTGTGTGGTGTTGCAATTGCCAGCAATTACATTGGCCTCAGACGTCTGCTTAGACTTAAAGAGCAGTGCATCGCCTGCCAAGGACTCGATTACAGAGGATGCAATTACCGTGCATAGCCTGACTTAGCCTAACATAGCTTTGCTTAGCTGATAAATGTGTTTAATGGCATTAACGCAAAAGTACGTGTGCTATGCTAACACTCCTTGTCTTCCAGACGCTCAGGTCATAGATGGCACTTTCATAACGGTGGAGTGTAATTCTTCCCACCAAGAATCTGGCTTTTTTCAGAGTGGAATACCATCCGAGTGGAGCAACTGCATCACAGGTGGGGAGGAATTACGGAGCTGACTGGCAGTGAATGACTTACTCAGACGCGGTTTCACAAATTCCTTGACTAAGATGCAGAGAATAGATCCAGACCCAGATTTTCAAAGACTATGTGTAGGAACATTCATCAAACCAAGTGAATCAAGTGAATTTTGTTTTTTTACTGAATAAAAACAAACCCCTTGCAAACCACCTAACCCCACAGCAGAGATAAAAGCTCATACCAGTGTCTTATGAAGCAGTTTTTCCTGTTCCTTTTTAGGAGCCTTTGGGAAGATACTCCTTTTATTCTTACTGCAGGGTGGCTGGACACTTTTAACATTTCAGAAACCTTTCAAATTTTACGAGCTAGTATATCATTTTAATCACCTTCCCATTTGAAGTCAGAGTGCCTGATAGAGAACTAAGACTTTAGTTGGGTCACTCCCCTAGAAACTGGATTCTTAAAAGCCTTTTTTCTCATATTACTCCCTAAATAGACAAACTGTTTTGCACATTTTCATGTCTCCAACAAATATACAAGTCAAATTAGCTTTGAACAAGAGGTTAGAATTAGTAGTGTACTTTTTACTGTACCCAGACTGCAACTATATTTTCGTGTGAAGTTTAAAGCTGTTTGTCCAACTAAGGTAAGGAAAAATGTAGAAAATTTGAAGGGCAGACATGAAAAGGATCTATTCTGGATTTGGGCCTGACTGCTGGCCTTTAGCTGGCCCAGCACTGGTCCCACCCTTAACCAATTAACTGTAGTTGGTATACAACTTTATTGCCGTGGGATTCCAATCCTGCCAGTGCTAAGGCAGACTTAGGGAATGGGAGAACGTGGGTAGAAGCGAAAGAGAGAGGCACAAAAGCAGCTGCAGGACAAGGGTGACTTCTTGACCTGGATGGAGAGGTAGGGATACACTTAATGAAAGAAGGAAGAGTGAGAGCAGTGGAATCACAGACCCTAGTTTGTCCTTGCTGTCGAACCCTGTAATGGCCTGTGACAGCGTTTCCTCAGTGGCCTTCAAGGCAAATGGTTTATTCATCAGCGGCGCTCCAGGGTGCGACCGCTGCGTGCTTTGCTCACACAGAGAGGTGATACATAATTTACGCCCTGCATTCCTCACTTCTCACTTATGATTGGATGGATAGCTGATCTGTTTGTCTTTCAGAAGATTTATTTCGTAAGGAACCTGCAAGTAAACCTTAACATAACGACTCAGACCTGCGAGAACATTGCAGAATTCTAATAACAAAGTGGATCCTGACCTTAATAACTAGCTACAATAATGATTTAATAAATGCAATAATAGAGATTGTCAACTAACTTGCTGAGATCTATACGTCTTTGTGACGTTTACAGCGTTTTTACTGGGTTGTCCGTTTATGTTTTTTTTAAGCCAGCCCTTTAACCTCACGACCCCATTGTGGCCTCTCCTTTTTTGCATTGGATAACATTTTCAACATGCTCACTTTTCTTTATTTCTTTCTTTTCCTTTGTTCTTGTGCTATGCAGTAGATGAAGAGATTGAGAAAGAATGTAAGAATACTACTACTTGATTATAAACATTAGCTCTTAGTATGACACATAAAAAAATTGATGAAAAAACATGAAAAAAGTTGTTGATTAACAGAATACTTTCTAGATAACACATCTTTAAATAGATTTGAAAGATGCATAGGCTGGTAAGATTAGGGGTAGGAGCAGGGCTAGGAGCTTGGCAGCCTGACAGGCAACCTTTATCCAACATCAACATATCAGTCCTGGCTGTAAATATCTTGACTTAAGACCCTTGTATTTTTATTTGAGTTGTAGAGAATTGTTGTTTTCACACTGACATATGTGGAAGCATTTCACCAGCTTTAGGTGTAGGTAGGAGTAACTTTGATTTTGTCATCATGGGCAGCTGGTCTGGAGTATGAGGGAAGAAAATAGGAAGTTATGGAACCTTCCTTGATATCCACTGAAGTCAAGGGCTTGAACAGATTAGTGTAGTGTCCAGCTATAAAAACAGGCATAAAAAGAAAGGGAAAGTATGAACAATGTGCTGTGGAACAGGATTTAAACCTGCTGTGCAGATCTTTTTGTTGTAAGGAGTCCCTAGAGTTCTTATCAGCAAACAACTGCCTGGACTACTTCTCACTCTTACATGGAAACTAAATGTTACTTCCAGGCTTGTGAATAAGTAGGTTTTGTAATTGTGGCAGTATTAATCAATTGGTCACAGGGTTTATAATTATTACACTTTTGTGCTTTGTTCATTGTTTACTGGAATGGTAAAAGAATAATGCCTTTTAAGGATTGACTATATGGGCATTTGGGAATTTGAGAAAGCTGTAATAAAGGGCACATTTCATGGGCACCTTTCAGTCACCAGCAAAGACCACTAGGGGTGGGAATCTTTGGGCACCTCACGATCCGATCCGATTCTGGGAGTATTCAATCCAATTTCAAAACAATTCTTGAGCTACATTTTTTTTCTTATTAATTAGTTTAATTGGAGTTAATTAGACTTTAAATGTTACATTTATGTGTACTTGTCTTATTTAACTATAACTACTATTAAATAGCTACTTTTTAAAAATAATAAATAGTTTCATAGCGTCAAACTAAATACCTTCAAAACAGACAAGCAAATAGTAAATAGTAAATAACAAAGAAATATATTACAAGCAATAAACAAAGAGTGCTTCAAGTTTCTGAACGTTTTCCAGTCAAGAGCAGATGGACTATTATTGATGAGATCATATACAGCGGCAGATCTAATAGGCTGAATTCAGTTGTTTTGTCCTGTCTGTTTAATCCCTTAAGACATAACTTACTGTGTTTACATAAATTAAGCATCATAAATGCACTTGCATCTCAAAATGCTTTTAACTACTTACTCAGAGTCGCACAAAGCCGCATGCCGTGTGCGCTCTTCACAAAGCGCATGTGAGCTTTTGAAAGCAGCTGTCTGTCAGTATACAGTATTCGTGTATTGAAATAGGCTTACTGCATTCCAAACGGCATAAATGATGCCTTCGTAGAGAATTTGGGAACGGAAAACACTGGAATACTGCCAGGCGAGACCGCACATTGTAAGTGTAACATTAAGCAAAGTGTGCGTTTCTCACAATACATATATCCTATTCAATAAAGCCTGCGATTGCCCTTGAAATTTGTCAATCTTTCGAACTTTATGGATGGTTCGAGGGTTTTTGTGTTTGTGTGTGGAATTGAAATTTTCAGAATTGCGATGCATCAGAGAATCAAATTATCAAATTTTTTTCTCCAACCCCTACAGACCGCTAGACCATACCACCATGCGCTATTTATGGCATGCGTAACATGAAAACTATGAATTAGTCACTCTATTTCTATGTTCAATCTAGCTCCAGGCCTTGCTTTGGTTTGGCTGCTTCCCTTGAACCACCAAAAGTCTACAGTGGTCTAATAGACAGAGGACACTTGTTGCAGCTGGGCATCAGGTTCATACTCGCTGTACCTAAAATGAGCCAAAGCTGCCCACGCAGGAGGGGGGCACAGACAGAGGCTCACCTCTAGGCACCTAGGCTTGGACAAATAATGCTGCCTGAAAGTTGTTCTAATATGAGGAGGAAAAGTAACAGATCTGGTGAATTAGTGCAACATTTCTTTAAAGTTGAAAAAAGTTACTTGGTAACTCTTTACAAGAAGCTTTTATCTGAAACCACATACAGTACACTTATTAAAGGGATTACATTTACATTTAGTCATTTAGCAGATGCTTTTATACAAATAGTGCCTCTCAGTTACCACTAGGGGTGGTCTGGGCATAATCTTATAGCGCATAATCTGAAGCATCACTCAACTGTTTCATTTTATGGTATGGTCTAGTGGTCTGTAGGGGTTGGAGAAAAAAATCGATTCTCTGACGCATCGCAATTCTCTCTTCAACGATTCTGACAATTTCAGAATCAATTCTGAGTTTAGTTTTTAACCGCAGACGCGCAATGGCACTATTTGTGCTTTAAAAACAGCCATAGTTAGGATCACTTTAGGATCATCCCCCTGAAGTGTTTTAATCAAGGATTCATGGTAATAGCTCATGTCTCACATCTCACAGGCCTTGACCCAGCAGCCTTCCGCTGATTAGCTTTGAGCATTAGCTTCTATGTTTAACTAGCCCATTGTATTGTGTCTAACCCAGGGATATGCAACTCTGGTCCTGGATGGCCACTATTCTACAGAGTTTAGCTCCATACCTAATTAATCACAACTGAAAAATCGAACCAAAGTCTTCAGGCTTACTTGAAAATTGCAGGCAGGTGTGTTTGATTAGTTATGGAGCTATACTCTGCAGGAAAGTGGCCCTCCAGGACGAAGTTGCTCGTCCCTGGTCTAGACAGTTTAACCTGAATTGTGGTTGGGGTGATTGGCATTTGAACATTTTGTTTTGATTGGTCTATTTTGTTTGCTGCATTTTTGAACCACAACCAATCTACACATTACAGGAGAGTATTCCTACCTTGGACTTCTCCACAAGAGAGTATTTTTACATTCATAGTACTTCATGCTATTAGCATAATGGGGATAAATATTTGGTTAAACCAAACAGGGAACTGAGAATGATGGGAGTTTTAATGGGATCTGATCAATCCAGTCACTCTGTCAAAAAACAGGTCCACTTATGACTGACCCCAGCACAGCCCACCTGAATGAGGCCTCTGCCAGCAAACTTGGACCCTGCTGACTCTAGACCAGCATGTGAGAATGACTACTGGGTCTGTCTGTGTTGAGTGGACCATCAATACCAGTTCTGTGCTACAGAGAGTGGATCAGTACCAGTTCTGTTTCAGAAGATCTCAGTTGGTCGTACATACTGTCTGTGGCGAGACTCACAGCTATGAATGGCCCCATGCAGCCACTGTACAGAGCGTCATTCTTCTCTCAGTGATGTGGGGCTGACATCCAAGGGGTAGCCCAAGAAGGAAGCCAGCAGTGCCGGGTGAATATTTTCCTATCCTCCCCCATCAGGAGCAGCCATATCGGGTGCTGTTTTGTGTAAATGTGTCTTAAGCTTTAAGAAATCTAAGCTGTGTCCATTGACGGAGAGTGTGGCAACCGTAGTGAAGGAGAAAAAAATATATATTTCTCAACGCCCCACTTTCTCTCTTACTCTCATTAGATGAGCAAAGTAGAGAAGGAAAAACATCCAGCCTCTCGCCAGCCTCGTCATTAATGCCCCTAGGTTTGTTTGTGTTCCCAGTTATTCACCCACTTTGCCATTTCCCCAGGAATCTTAAACACCCTTGACTCCCTGTTCCACCTGGACAAGGGCCTCTGCACAAATATCGTGTGCCCCACTATCACAGTTTTGTCTCTAAAACTGTGGTCGGGCCCAGATGGTGCTTTGTAATTCCAGGAATAGCACCTTAATACCCCTTCTACCTAACTCAGTTTCCATACCTATACTACCGCCCCCACTTTGTATTGACCACCCATTCACCCCAAAAGACCACCAGGTTTGGCTTGATTCAAGACTCCACTTTGTTGGGAAAGGCAACCTCCTTGACTTGCCCCAGACATCTTGATAGACCTTCGTAGCCCCTTCAAGACCCCTCACAGTGACTGACACTGCACATCACCCTCATGACAGAATTTTTATAACATGCACACTGAGGAGCCAAGCGGTGCCTCAGAGGCCTCAGATCAGAGACAGAGGAAAGTCAAGCACATGCTCTCTCCTCAACCCCAGGGGCTTTCACAGGGAAATATTTGTGAATTTGAAAAATAAAGTCATCCTGGAGCAGCGGAGGAAGATGAATGGGGTCCTGTGCTACACTGCCGGGCGTACTGAACCCCTCTGTTTTGACTTTTTTTTCTCACTGGCCAAGTGGGTACACTGGGCTGCTTGTAAGGAAAAGGGGGCGGAAGCAGGAAGTGGCTGTGTAAAGTGATCTTGCAGCACTGCACAGAGACTCTTTTCAACAGCAGTCTCTCACTCCATCGCAGCGACACATCAGGCAGTCCTCAGGCCACATAAACAGCAGCTCACACCAGGGACATCCCAGCATGCACCAGCACCCCACTGCCAGCCTCAAAGACTCAACATGTGAGAGAGAGCCATTCAGCAGTTGAGCTGGCAAACACCGAAGTATACAGCTTAACTACCACTTTTTTTGAGAAATGACATTCTGTCACAAGCTGAATGTCTGTCTTTTACTCAGACTGGACGTATAGGTTTGAAAGTCGCATAACTGTGTTTCTTCGTTGCCTGTTTGTATTTATACAGCATCTGTGCAGCTATGAATGTATAAAAATGGTCACCAGCTCAACACTGCTAGATTTCATAGTGTAATGCAAAGCGCACGATTTCTGGTCATTTCCTCTGAACTTGACTACTACTTTGTCTTCATCAGAATATAAGCTCAATAAAAGGATATAGATTTTAAAGACTGGTGTACAAAATGGCAGTAGAGATGACCTTTGTAGGTGCAGTATGACTGAGCTATTTAAAGCATGATATCTTTTCTAGTAGCGGCTAAAAATATTCATTTGAGGTACTTTGTGGCTCTGTCTTCTATCGATTACATGATATTTTTGTGTATATTCACATATTACATTATTGCCTTGCCCACATTAAGATTTGCTATTCAATTCAACAGCTCTCAAAGTTCAAAGACCATCAAAGCTTTCCAAATGTCAAAGCTTTCACCATTATAAGACACTGCTCATACAGAAAAGCACCTCATTCCAAAATTAACTGGAATAAATTGTATTAGGTGGCTGCATAGCACTTTTTCAGTATTTTTTGTCATCTCCTTCCAATAAAGCATCACACACTGACTGGTATACTTAGAAAAGCCTGAGTTGTAATTAGGTCATTTGGACATTTCCTTGGACTATTTAAAGGAGGCATGCTTTAGGAAAATGTGGGTACAAACTGACTCACCCGTTCATTGCCTGGAATTCCCTTCTACTGTTGGCTAGCCGACTACTGTTTTTTGGCCTACAGGAACAATTTAAATAGAATGTGACAAAAAAATTGAATAATGACAAGTGGTTGAATGAGGCTCTCGTCACACTGACGCCCATCCTTTATTTTAAGGAGTCAGAGGCTGCTTTAGTGGCAGGCCTGGAATTTTGTACAAAATTAAATCCCTCTCTTTAACAACCCATTTTTTCAAGCATTCACCTTTTACTTTCAGGCCTCACCCTAAACTTCACTGCCTTCCCCCTTCCATTTCACTTTTAACAGCAACTGAAATTACATTGCCGCATGCCATAGTTTTGATCCTGATTTGTACTTAAAAATGTCCTGTGTGAAAATAATGAACTTGACCTGCCTAAAGCCACAAACAACCCCCTCCCCCACTCAAGACCACCTTCCTGAGCTAATTCTCTCAGAATGGAAAAATCCCTTTTGTAACATCTAGTGAGTCTGGGAAATGTTTTAATTAAATCAAAAGGCCCTAAAAGGTGCAATTCTTAATTTAAAAGTAAACACAAAAGTAGCCAATCCACATAGAACTAACATGTGGTTTTATACATTTTCCCTCAATTTTATTTTCACAAAGCTAGATCAGTATTTCACAACCTTTTTGCATCCCCACGGCCCAAACAGTAGGGCTCAAAATCCTACATCTACACAAACTAGAAATGTGTTTCTACAAGCTCAAATTATATTCAATATTGATTATCATTATCATCAATAAAGTAGCTTATATTTTATTTTAGATAAATTCCACATGCAACCGTCATCCATGCAAATTTATAAAATGTATTTTGTTTTCTTGACTTAAAGGTGCACTATGTAACATTTTTTCAGTAAAATATCCAAAAACCACTAGGCCATGTTATATATTTTGTTCAGTTGAGTACTTACAATATCCCAAATGTTTCCAACTATTTGTAAATCGTGAGAAAATTGCTATTTTAACCAAGGAACCGGGACGTGTGAGGGAGTCGCCTGTCAATTGCGTCATATCTGCGTTACCCTCGGTTTCCGGTTTTATTTAGCAGAATCGCTTTACTCTGACTGCAGTGTGCAACAAGTGTCATAGCAGCCGGCGAGCGGACGCACAGAGTAACGTCATAACATCATTTTCAACACACTCAAATATCTAATATGATAAACAGAGCTGCGTTACCTCATACTCATGACCGGAAAAACGGAAATGGCGCCGGCGACTGTGGCATAATAAAAGTCCCGCTGCTCACGAGGCGTGTGTTGCGCAATCGCTCCAGCGGCCTTGCTCAGCTCCCACAACACTCGGTCCTGCTCTGCTTCATACTACAGTAACGTTAATAATCGCATCCATGAACATGATTTCTGCCCGAGTCCTATCCCGATTATTTTCCACCGGCTGCGAGGTGAATACCACATGTCCCAAGATTCTGCGCTCAAACTTGGCGTCATCAAACTACGCCTTTGTTTTGAATAGGCGACCTCTAGCCGATGGAAAAGTTACATAGTGCACCTTTAAAAAAAGCTTTAAAAAGAAAGATTAATCTTTTTTTTGTTTTGTTTTAATCTGTTATTGTTATTAACCAAGCGAAATCTAAAGCTTTCCATGTATTCCCTCTGGGACCTGCATACTACCCCCTGGGGTAGAAATCACTTGTTTTTAGATGGAAAAATTATGACCATTTAATAGAAACCCACTGCTGAGCTAATTAAAATGTCTTTACATCAGCCAGTATTCTGATGAGAGATGGTTTTAAGCAAAGTTATACAGTAATCAGGTAGTACTATTTTAGTTTGTCAACAGTGGACATAAAGGATTGTAGCTTTCAGCTGAAGGCATAATATGGAAATACTATGGACTATATATACATATACTATATGTATTTACTATGGAAATACTATGTATTATTGAGAGACTTTTTTTCACTACCTGTTCCCTCCTCCCATGTCATTAATCAGAGTTGATGGTGCTGACTTTATAGGAAATGTCTGATTTCCTGTTCATCAATCCTGTAAAATACTACAGGAAAGGCATAGAATCTGAATGCATTACGCATTGAGTTTACATGCATGTGTACTGTATGTGTGTTGAGTAGAGCTGTGTTATGTGCGTTGTGATGTGTTGATCATGTTGAGTAGTGTTGTTTAATTTCAGACTTCATTAAATAACAATTGTGAAGAAATAAGCCATATATTCATCAGAATAATAATTTAGCCAATACTGTAAACATGCATCTATTAAAGACCTCATGCTCACACTTTTTCCAACAAAAATGTATGCATTGATGCGCTTGATATTGAGAAGATGGTGAAAATCAAAGGCACATACTGACTACAGATAGTCATATACTAGACATATGTCCTGTCTACATGGTAGTTTAGTTAGTTCACCCAAAAATGAAAATTCTGTGATCATTTATTCACCCTCATGTCATTATAAAACCCATAAGATTTTAGTTCATCTTCGGAACACAAATTAAGATTTTTTTAATGAAATCTGAGAGATTTCTGTCCCTGCATTGACAGTCTACGCAACTACCACTTTTACGCTTCAAAAAGTTTAAAGAGATTGTAAAATTGGTTTAATCCCAATTTTCTGAAGAGACACAATCACTTTTATATGATGAACAGATTTAATTTAGACTTTTATTTACATATAAACATTCATCTACTCAAACATGAGTTATGGTAAACAGAAACTCAAGCATGCTTGCTTGATGTGCGAGAACCAATAAGGTTCATTCTCGTGTTATGCAGCACATTTGAGTTTCCGCAAGAAACAATGAGGTTTGTTCTCAAGTACGGTTGAACGTTCTGAAGTGACAAAATGGTAGTTGCGTGGACTGTCAATTGAGGGACAGAATCTCCCAGATTTCATTTAAAAAAGATTTCTTCATTTGTGATTAGTAAGGCTGAATCTGTGCTAAAAAATATTAAAGCCACAGTGTAGCTTTTAACATGTTCCCTTGTGTTGACCTGTGGTGTCCATGTGGGAAATACAGGTTTATATCTGGCCTTTGACATATTTTAACCCCCTTCCTCCACTCTTGTCTAATGATACCTGTCCAATAAATAGAGAAAAGCCCAAATAAAAAGTCTTATTTTAAAAACACATCATTTACAGTGATGTAATGTGACTGCTTATAATTGTGGTTTTATTTGGAGAAAGGTAATTCCCCTTTTAGGCGCTGAGTGATTTGCCCTGCCACTCTCCCTCTGTTTGGCCCTAACTGAACCTCAACGTCAGTTGAACATACAGCATTTTAGTTGATACAGGCACTGAGCCGAAAAATAAGGGAGCTAAGCTCATGTGGCGCTGGGCTGTCCTACGTCTTTGAGAGCTGCTGAGAGGATATGAAAGAAAAGTGGAAGTAAACGGCAACCGTTGCCAAACTTCTAGAACTCACTTATCTTTGGCTTTAGCGAAGCTTCTAGAGTCATGTCCACTGGCCAGTGTTTTACCTCAATCTCTCTCTGTCTCTCTAAGCAAGATCTTAGGATGAAAGCCAATCATCACAATGGATAAGTCTGATTTTAGCTTTATTTGAAGAGGGTTTCGGTGTAATAAATGATCAACTATTAAGAGAATTTCCTCTGAAAACAAAGCTCTATTAAGAAGTGGAGTTGAAGAGGTGGAGAATATACACATTATATATTAATGAAAACATATTTATATTATCTGAAACATATTAATGAGTACAGATAATCTCATGCAAGGTGCAAACGGATGCCTTTATACCTTTGTGACTGAACTAAGTGAAGTTATTGTATCCAGTTCAGAGCATTTGGGAGCATTTTGGTCATTAGCGGTGATCATGTATCACTTTCTCCCTTAGTCCTTGATAAAGTTCATTTTACGGTTAATAAAATAAAGCCAATTCTGAACAGTGACAAAATCCTCCAGCTTGGAAGAGGAAAGAGCAGTGGAGGTTGATATTTTAAAGGCCTTAATTAGTACTAATAATGTTCAAGTTTAACAGGTTCATAACAAAACAGGAGCCTGACCCCCTTCTCATCTTATTAATGTCCCATTAGTTTAACCATCTATTGTTCACGCAAGACATTTTCTCACTAGCTTGCTGCGCAACTCATGAGTAATGTTCCATATCCTTGTAGGCCTATGGGAAATTGTGTCAAAAATGAGGAAAATCTCTTTTTAAACTGCCTGCAACAAAGATTCCATCATGTTTATGGAATGCTGTGGTTAGCAATATGGAAACCAAGTAAAAATGGTCTGGTCTGGGGTGGAAAGGGAGAGTTTGGAGGGGGGGCAAAAGGGGAGCTTCTGGTAATATGCTCTGGTCTACCCCCACAACACAGAAATGCACAAATGCTTCCTATCTAAAATTCTTATCCACACTGCTCAGCACATTTCTGGAAAGGACTGTTATGAGGTAACCGTCTAGCACAACTGTCAGCAATCTTGTCTAGCATCCTGAAATATAACCTTTAAAAAACCTCCATGATTGAGAGAGGAACAAAATCTGACATACTTCCTTCTGGTACCCGTTAGCTATCGTGCATGGCAATAGCTAAAAATATAAATGGGTTTGCGAGCTACTGCAGCTGTGTTTACTTTCCAAGCTACTATTAAAGTTCTTTAATATCTGCGTATCAAACACATCAATTTGACCAAATGAGAGTTATTTTTAAGTGTCACGAGGAATTATACTGGTTAATTCACATCAGAACACATGCAGTATACTGAAAAGTGCTGCCTCTCATTGTTGGCTTTAGCCTGTGTCTAAAAACTCAAATTGTTAAATCATGGATATTTAAAAAATATATATATATATAAAAAGCGCTGATTCTTTTAAAGGTTAGTCTGGCTAATAGTCCCCTTTTCTGGCAGAGCACCAGGTGTGTGGGTGTAAAAGCTGGCATTCCTTTAGCCTGTTGCTGTGTTTTTGGCGTGAGCAGCGCAGACTTAAAGTGATTTAACTGCTACCTGTGAGAAGAGAGGCAGTCCCATCATCCCATGAGGGCCTGTCATAATCCTCAAGGCCCTTCAGATTCTTTTTCTGTTGTCTTTGTCTCTCCCCTTCTCTTCTCTTTGAGAAGATCTTTTGACACAGTGAGCATCTGGAAAAAGCCAACCATGTCAGGGAGGCCACCCAACACTCCTTATTGGCTTACAGGGAGATACAAGGAGCCTTTGTGTTTAAAGGTGCAGGCATCTAGAGGATGTGCCGTCTTGAGCAGAGCTGTCCCAGATGGACCCTTCTTTGTTTTTGGAGCTTTGTCTGGAAGCTTGCTCACCATTCCTACAAATGCCAGTTGAACCGATGTAGAGCACCCTGTAAACGGCAAAGACATACTTAGAGTGCATGGCTCTGAACCAAAACCAAATAGGGAGCATTTTAAGGCATCATGGGCACACTCCCACTGTGAAAGTGGTTTTAGAAGGTAGGCAGATACAACCACCTGGTCAAATTCACACATGTATCATGTGCATTGCACAGAGCTCAGTGAAAGAAATGACAAGCTGAATTATTAAAGCGCTGCATCATTAGCATAGCAGTGTTGAGTCCATCACATGCTTCATGTGAAGAGAGCTATTTATGTCAAGTATGATGCACAGATTTGCTACCTTTGTAGAGCATTTCAAATAAGTCAAATCTATCTATGTAGGCAACACACTAGGTTTTGGAATGGAGCATGTGTGGAGGGGTACTTATGTGTGGAAACAAGTCCACAATGTGTATTGTGTGACAGCCAAAAAGATGGACATTGTTATTACAGGCTTTTTGTTTAACATGTCAGTTTCTTTCTCTTTTGTGTGAGGCTTTGGCTAATGCCAGTGTTTTCCTTCTCAGTGGAAAGGAAATGATAGTTTTGGATTCCTGTAACTTATTGTTCATAAGTGCTGGCTGGGGTGTCAGGGTTCACTGTATCAGGTGTGAATCATGTGTACATTTATCAGAATTTAGTCTAAGTTACACACACAGGAGTAAAATCAATACCATTAGTAACAAACTAATCATTCCAGGTCCCAGGAGTTTACACCTCAAGGTTATAAAGATGATTTATAATTAATTTACGCCCAAGTAATGGACAGGTAATTGCTTTGGTGCCATATGCCGTAATAAATAGTAGGATCGCCAGGGGAAAAAGACAGAAGAGAACTAATGGAGGTTTAATTGGAGATGATATCTGACAGGATATTTTCTCAGAGGTGTAAATGGAGTGTTTTATTGTGGCTCAGACCAGTACATCCTGCATGGGGGGAAAAGATATCCATAGAAATTAAGGTTTTCTCACAGACATTTAACCCGTTTAGCTAAGACGCACCAAAACATTAACATTTGAGATTGTGTTCACATGCCAAGAGATATTTATGCATATAAATGACGCACAAACAAACCCTCTTCCCTGAGCTGCGTGTGATTCAACCATATGGAGCTTTTGATAGTGTGTGGGTAGGCTGATTTGACACCCGGGCTGTGGAACACACAAGCTTGCCTTAATTGACTTATAAAACGCTAAAATGCTGTTTTATGGAGCCATTTTCAGACAACTCTCACGGGATTTGATATCAAGTCATAGTTTGTAATGAAATGTGTGATGGGCACTCTTTATTTCCTGGCCAAGTTCTCATAAACTTTAATCTTACATAAGTAAAAAAAGAAAAGAAAAAAAAGTTGGCTAACCAAAGAGATAAAGTTTCACTAAATATGCACTTTAAATAGCGTATAGATAAGGGCATTAATTTATGGTCTGTGTGTGGCGAAGACTGGCTACAGGAAGAATAGAGATAGGGTGGGGAAGTCAAACTGACAGTTGTGAGGATATAAATGACCCTGCATTCTTTATACACTGACAGCTCAGGCTTTGGTGATACTTCTAGTAGGCCCCTGCGATTCCAGCAACTGTAGTCTTTGTTGTCACAGTCAGCTTGTGTTCCCCTCTGTGGCCGTTCCAGGGGGCTGGCCGGCCTGGGCAAACACCAAGGGAGACGTGATGTATGGCTCTCGGCCAGATCAAGCTTAGCCTCTGCAGGGTGCTCCCAGCAGTCGAGTGGAGTTGAGTCATCCTTCAGGCTGCAGGGAAACGAGCAGACACTCTAGCTTTGACTATGACAGGAGCTAAAGGGGGGATGTGACTTTTCACAGCCCTATCCAAACCCAGGCAGAGCTTGGACTCCAGACCAACCTGCTAAATACCAGAGCCAGGTGGATGACAGGATGGAATAGATAAAGCCTTTGAGAAGCGTGACACTGAATGCAGAGTTCTTGAAGAAAACGTAGCTGTTGAGTTTAACAGCAGCCTTAAAGGAATAGTTCATATGAATAGTTCTGAAGATCCATTCTTTTAACTGTTGTGCTTTTTTATTTTGCCAGATATTACCTTGATGCACTGTCACAAGACATATCTGAAACAAGGTTTTAAACTGATTTTATCATTTTCAGGAGTTAAGATCCGATCAGATTTGTAAAAGAAGAATTTAGCTGAATCCTAAAATGCTTTCCTTCCAAAATCAACCTTGGGTTCAGCTATGTTACTACTTGGAATATTAAGAAGGACGTTGATCCTTTCTTAAACAAACAAACAAAAAAAAGTTATTAGGGCTGGGTATTGACACAAATTTTACAATTCGATTTGATTTGAATCCATTCAATATTGATTATTTTGGATATATATCAGGTACAAGAATTTGTTTAAAATTTCTTGTTGTTTCAAGAATTTGCAGGCGCTGATTTGGACAGCTTGTGACGTCTGTCAGAGTGTTTGAAGTCTTCCCAGGTGAAATAGGAAATAGGAGGCAAGAAGGAAAACCTAAGGCAAATTAATTGGTAGGCCCACGAGTCTTTATAGATGGTTCGCACAAGCACATTCTTCACATACATGTAAAAGAGTGAGTATAAAACAGGAAAAGAAAACACTCTAATAAACGTATTATTTATAAAATGTCAGAGACTGATATGCTTAGGCAACCATCTCTAAATGTTAGGCTTGCTGCGATAGTCTGTGTTACCGGTGTCACACGGTGTTCAGCCACAACACCAGTTGCATCACTTGCCCACAGTAGTTTTGATTTTTTATAGTAATAAAAATAATTTAGTTCAGTTAGAGAACAGACTCTACAATTAAAAACTGAACGTGTCTGCTCAATGTAGCGTGAACCGAACGAGAGTTGCAGTACAGACCAGCAGCAGGAGTCAGATTTCACCACATTTATCACGGGAGTGAGGAGCCGACTGACAAGACGATGGTGAAAGATTTGGTTTCAAAGCAAAATGGCACATATTTGGCAACATTTTGGATATCATGCACACGGCTGCACGGGCATTCGTAAGCGATATATATAATTTTTTTTAACAGAGCCTCAGGGGTTTGTTCTTGGTCCAGGTATGTTGTGCCACACCCTTATCAGTCATACTTTTCCACTGAAATATTCACTCTATACTCAATATTATGAATTGCCCGTCTGTCAAAATGCTCCATTTGCTTCAAAACAAGTCTAATGCGTAATTCACATTTTAAAACGAGTCATAGCAGAGCTCTCATACCTGGCCATTTTATCGAGAGATGAGCCCATCTCTGTAGCCCATGGCCATGTCAAGGAAACACAAGTTGATTGCACTGCATATACAGAGCATATTAAATTTGACAGGAAAAACAGTGATTGTGGAAGAACTGTGTGAGAGGCCAAAGGTAAAGTACTGGCATCTAAGATGATGGAAGTAAATAGATGTCAAGATGGATTACACAGCTCCCTAAAGTCTTTTTGTCATA
The DNA here is from genome assembly GCA_039654625.1 of Rhinogobio ventralis. Lineage (NCBI taxonomy): Eukaryota > Metazoa > Chordata > Actinopteri > Cypriniformes > Gobionidae > Rhinogobio > Rhinogobio ventralis. Next base: position 22,312,178 of record CM077216.1, read on the forward strand.
TGCAAGTTGTCATACAACCCATCTCTGAATTAAATACAGCAGTGCACTTACTTGTGTGAGGTATGAATGAGATGGAAGGTTAGGGTGAGAATAAGTGAAAGTGAGGGAGGCAAAAATAGTGCAACCAACATTTCTCAGTTTGCTTTATTTTATGTGATGCAGATGTATTGTTTGTGCTCTTTTGTGCCTGTACTAGGCTTGCTGCAGTAGTCAGTGTATTACATATTTGTAAAGTAATGCAATAATGCAAGTTAAGGCCTATAGACAGAGTTGCATGATTGCAAATTCAGCGATACACCATATATACGATACACTGTGAAAATGTCCTTTTTTCTAGGGTCAGCTGCTGAAAGTGTACAGTTGAAAAGCACTGTATGCACAGATTTTCCGAGCAGAGAAATCATACTTAGCTGCCAAACTCTCAGCTGCTTATAGTCTGGCCACAACCAAAACACTCTTAGCCAAAGTAAACCTGAATATAAGCAATTTCTGAAGCACCCAAAGAAGGTCATACACAATTAAAAGTCTTTTAACTGAAGTTTTATGTAGTAGTAACTAGTGCAGTACAGTCTGTGTACAGTTTCATGTTTTAAATGGCAATTCTTGTTGATTTATGTAAATGAGGTATAAACCTACTCTGTGCCAAAACTGATGCAATTCTGCCCTCTTCAGGTGAGAAGTGGAATTGCTTGTCTCAGTCTATATCCCAATGCTACAAAACAAACATTTTACCACCTGAGATTTCTGCTTTCATATGCAATTACAGTTCACATTTATTCATATATTTAATTGTGTAGCATTTTTGTTAATATGATGTTATTTCTCTGTAGCATTGTGTATTGCATATTTGTAATGCAATATTACCTAAAGTGAAAATTAAAGTGAGAATAACATTTTCTTATTCTTTCTATTCTATTTTCAGATCACAAAAATGACATGAACATTCCATCATCAGGGAAATGAAGAGATAAGAGAGAGGAAATAATCCCGGTGCTTCGAGCTTCTGTTACTGCAGGCCTATTGATTCTGACTGGAACACAATGTGTCCATGTCACAGCCTGTGCAGATAAGGACCAGCGTGCTGAACTAGCCATACCAGCATCATGACTGAAGAGACTAAACAGTCCTTGGCTGCCAAAGAGCTGGATAATGAGTCCAAAAAACAGGATAAGAAGGCTGTGGAGCACAAAAGCTTAACACAGTCCCCTGAGCACTTTCAAAATGTGAGTGTGGAGCCACAGGCTGTGAACAATATTGCTAAGTTTGCAGAAAAAGAGAGGGACAACACGCAGCAACGTGAGGCTGTGATTCGCCCACAGCAGGCTGGAAAGATTGATTTTAAGTCACTGCAGAATCATTCGTTCAATAGCAACAGGACATGGCCCAGCGGCAAGGACAGCCCTCAGTCGCCTAGTGGAAAGAGTCGCAATAGAGACAAGAGTAGAAAGTCGGGGAAAGAGCGTGGCAACCCGCAGCAGTTGTACAGATTGAGTATTACAAACCCACGCTCAAATCCCACAATTGGGATAGCCTATCCCCAGCAGAAAGTTTCACCTCCAAAGAAGCTCGAGTCCAACAGAGGTCCTGTCTCAGGCAGCTACCGCTTCCATGTGCCAAGTATTCCAGAGCGAGAGGCTGAACTGCAGCAGGAAGAACTACAGTTCAGATGCTTCCATGAGGGCTTGCCTAACCTTACTTCCCAAAGTTATACCTCACAGGCTGTTGGCGCCACCTCTGGAGGACCTGCTCACCAGAATCCACCATCTACTCCGCAAAAGAAGTCCAGCCCAATCGAGAGCAACAGTACACAACCTGCCAATGAAACTTTATTCCCTGACTTTCAGCTGAGTGAAACAGACACGTGGCAGTCTCCAGATAGGACTTTCAGAAACACTAGTTTTGGCCTTACTTCACAAAAGCCAAACAACCTTGTGGACTTGAACAAGACCAATGGCAGTTTTACGCCTATGCCATTTCAGTATGGATACCCATTGTTAGAGGAGTCAGCCTCTGATTCCTTTCCCAGTGATCGGAATACACAGTCTCAAGACTACAATGATATTTCTCTTGCTCCTAACCAGGTTTCCCATAATTCATTTTCCTTTCTGTCCTCTTCAGAAGGTCATGAGGCCATGCAAACTAGTGCACAGTTTGGTAATGACCAGGTAGACGACAGGCAGTCATACCAGTTACATCCTAAACCACCCCAGTACATGCAGACACCACATGGTATGTCATCTTCTGTTCCCAGCAATGACGAGAGCTCAGCATCAAGCACTCGCCAAACAGAGCAGAGTAAGAGTGTTTCAGATAAATCTGAGTCTTTTAGTCCAATAGACAGCAGGGACACAGGTTTTGCAGTAGTTGGTAAGAGAGGCTGCCATCTTAAAAATGGTACTACCAGCCAGAGAGTTCTTATTCAAGGCAGTGTTCATCATATTAGAAATATTGCACAAGGTTCAAGTTCACAAATACATGTAATTAGCCCCCCACATAATGGTATTCATATCAGCCCAGGGCCTCTTGACAAAAGTGCCAGTAAACACCACGGCAGGGTATCACACCCATGGGAAGGACCAAACAAAAACTTTCCACCACCACTCATAGACCAGACCTCCACGCCTTACCCCTTTCAGTACCAACCTGCACCAGAACAAAGACAAAACACTGGCATTAATGGCCGTATGCCTTGGCAGCAGATACGCTTCACAACTGCCATGCCAAACCAAAACAGGATTGATCTCTCCAGGCAATTGAGCAATCAGCAGCTTACTTTTTTGATAGGCCCATCAGACTGGCAAGATGACAGTAAGCAACACAAAAACGGCAACCATAAAGATTCTAACAACTTTCTCAACAAAAAGAAAAACGAGGGCTTCTCAAACCAAAAGCAGGACAGTGTCAAGCAAGGCTGCAACACAATTCCACCCTGTCATTTTACAAACAAGGTGGATACAAATCAAGGCCAGGTGGGTGATGTCAAGAATAAGTCATTATACTTTGGTATTAACCAGCCAGTGCCAGTGACATCAAGAAACTGTAGCTACCATCCATTACATGTAGCACCCTTAGGGCTGAAGATGGTGTCACCATATGACTCTCCTTCACATTCACCTACTCAAAATCTAGCATCTAGCAGTACGTGTTCATCACTCTCCCCAGCCTCCACAAACTCTGTCAACAGTAACTCTGATGACAGCCAAATTTCAAAGGTTCTGTCCCCTCAATTTTATCAGCAGCAGCAGGATAAAGTATTGATATCATCCAATAACATGAACACTAACCAGCATCTCTATCATTCAGAAGCATCCAGAGGCTTGCACTATAAACAAGAAAGAGCCAAAGAAAACACAGCAAGTTTCATGCCACATAACAGGCATTCAAAGTCCAACATTGACAATGGGAAAGGTTGTTTGGAAACCTACAGAACAGAAAACCATCCCCCACCTCCTTACTCTGCCCACCAACTCGCCACATCATTAGTCTCAGCAAACCTTGACCAATTGGATGTGCTTCTGACATGCAAGCAATGTGATCAGAATTTTAATAACCTTGTCTCTTTTCTTGACCACAAGCAATACTGTGGACAGCATACATTTGCACAAAATGACTTAAAAGATGTGCCAAAAGTGGAAGACATAAGGAAGTTCCAGACGGACCACACAAAAGCCATGTCATCTGGATCCAGTTATGCAATTTTGCGGAGTTCTTCAGATTTGCATCTGTCTTTGCTTGGACTGAACAAGAATGGGGAAATAGTGCCAGATAATGAAAGCAAAGGTGATATAAAAGATGATTCAATGAAACTGATGCTACCATCTGCACCCCTGCCAGATTTAGAAATGGAAGATCCCAAATTGGATAGCCTTATCACAGAGGCTTTGAATGGACTAGGCTATCAGTCAGACAATGCAGAAATTGATAGCAGCTTTATTGATGCATTTGTTGATGATGACCTGACCACTACTAAATGTACATCAACAAGACAGACTTTGACTACCAAAGACTCAACAATATTTGAAGGTAGAACTAACAATGAATCAACATCCTGTGAGAGATCTCAAGCTCACTGCAAATATACGTTTGACTCAGACTTAGACAGCCTTAGTTCAGACAGCAAACACACAGATATCCCTTACAAAGAAAGCCAACAAGAGTTGATACAAAATGAAGGCCTCAAAGCAGAATCCTCTCCAACAGAGTCCCAGTCACAGGAGTCAAATTGCACACAAATAGAGTGGGAAGCAAGAAAGTCAGAACAAACAGAACACAACGATTACAGTTCTAAACTTCTTTTATCAAGCAATTTTTCTGCAAGATGTGGGCTTAAAAGCTTGCAAAGCAGCACAGCATTAGTTAAAACATGTCCCAAATCCACCTGTGCCAACAAAAGTCCAACAGCTCAGAAACCAACGGAAGGAAAAAGGAAAAGGACAGGTGGAAGCTGGAGTAAAGAGCTTATTCACAAAATTGTTCAACAAAAGAACAAGTTGCATAAACTCCATGTAAAGGGCACCAAAAACATGCAGTTTTCACTTGTGATGGAGAGAGTGACTCCCACGGTACAGAACCCTACTTTCAGGGAATATGATTACGTTTCTGACTCAGATGACGACTGTGAGCCTGTAAAGATAGCCAGTCAGGGACGTCTCAGCCAGAGCATTCGCTGCAAGTACACATACACTAAAGAGTGCAAGGGGAGGATTCGTGCTGACAAGAGCCGGGAAAGTTCATGGAAACAAAACAAAAATGAGTGCTTTGATCCCAAGAAAGATTTGGATGTCTCTCCATCCTTGATGAAAGACAACCCTGGTCACCAAAGGCTACGAAGACGAAGCAGTAGGTCTTCCACAAGCAGTGAACTCAGCACATCAATAAGTATTTGTAGCGACAGCATTAGTAGCCCAAAAAGTATTGATCATACAGATTCAGACTCTGAGAAAAGAACAGAAGTACAGAGGAAAGATCAAGACTCTCTTGAGCAGAATGTGTATGAGGAATCCCCGCCAAGGATACGAAAAGAGTCTAGCACATCACTTGCTTTGACCTTCACAAAAAATACAAAAAGGTACAGCACTGATAAGATACTACTCACTGAGCACAAGGATCGATTCACTACTTCAAAATGTTCAAGCATTATCTGTAAGACTGAAGAGACTGCATCGGAGCATACATTGACTAAAAGTACTGTCAGCCTCGCAAGATTCAAAACCACTAGAGTGGAAATAGAGGAAAAAGGGGACCACTATGGTTTTGAGGCAGGAATTCTTGCAACCACGGAAGAGCCATTCAAAAAAGATTACCCAAAAAATATCACATCACCAAGAGAGTCTGGTATAACACTGAATCGAATGGAAACAACAAACAATAGAGATTCTAGTCATGTTTTTACACTCAAAAAAGATGCTGTTGCATCAAAGGGTAAATTGCACAAGAGAACAAACAGTTCTGAATTTTCAGCACCCATTTTTGAGAAAGCCAGCAATAACAACACATCAAGTGAAGAAGCCAACAGAAGCTCAAATTATCTATTCCCTGAACCCCCACCTTATTGCACTTCACTTGTGGACAAAGTCTGCTTATCACCTTCAAAAGTCCATGATGCTGCAGCACAAAAGGATGTACAATGTCTCATTCCCTATCCTTCGGAACATGATCAAAGTCTTATAAAATCACCCCTTTCTTTTGACACAACGTCAATGTTTGGCGACCTTTCTGTGGGAGGTTTTGAGAACAATCTTTATCCAGATATTCAGCTTGCCAAAGAGAGCTTTAGTCCTCTGGAAACCACAACAGATAAGAAGGAACTTTTTGAGTCGTCATTCTCACCATTCTTAGAGCAGAGAGACTGGAATCTGATGGTTAATGTTAGTCCTGTGCTACCAGATGAGATTTCTCAGTACAAAGAGGACTCTGACTCAAATGAGAATAAGAGCAATTTTAACCATGTCCCATTTGCTTTGTCAGAGAAATTAATGGACTACACTCCAAATCTCAACAGCGTGTCGGTTGATGATCTGGAAATAAAAAGAATTGTTACAGAGCTTGAGAGTCAGCTGCAAACAGCCAAGCTCAGCAGCCCTCCACCATTAGACAGTGAGCTGCCAAAACAGCTTACCATGAGCAAATTCTCTCCACTGAGACTTGACCCTGAAAGTGAAGATGAGGGCAGTAGCTTGCAGATAAACTGTTCCTCAGAGAACCTGGAAATTGCCAGACCAGTAGACTCACATTCAGCACTGTTCCCAGAACCTGACTTACCATGGTCTAGTCCACTCCCATTTGGATTGATGTGTGGACAGCAAGGTCTTCATACACCAACACATTCTTCTACTATCAACACACCAGCTGATTCAGGACATGAACATTTGGATATAAAGGGCAGCATGGGGCTCACTGATTTGAACACAGAAAACAGTTCACCTCTGCACCTAGATGACAAAACAGAAAATAATGTGTGCTTGGACAAGTCAGAAGAGATGCTTGAACATGAAATTTACACAGAAAATCTGATGAAGAGCTTGGAAGTAATCTCAGATTCTTTGTCTTCAGGTTTTACATCACCTCAGTCATCTCCTAATCAAGAGTGTGTGGTTCCTGAGGAACATGAAAAAGACAATGAACACTCAGAACACATTGAGTCTGAACTTGTAGAATTTAGAAACACAAAAGCAGAGCTCATAAAGTTCTCAGTGGAGACAAACACATTTTCAGATAAACTAGAAGAGAAAACCAGTGACATTTCAGGGTCAGGAAATGAAACAAAAGCCAGCCTAAATGAGACTAGTAATGAAATACTTCATAATGAAGAATTAGTAGCTAATGAACAACAGCTTGCTGAGAGCTCCTTTAGGAGTCCACAAACTGCATGCTGTGTGAACTCAAATGAAATTCACTCAGAGAAGTCTTCACTCTCTAGGTATGAACACAAGCGTGAGTCTTCTGTCAGCCAAACCGAGAATGCTGAGTGTGATACACAGTTTGACGTAAAAGACTCAATGTATATTACGAAAAGTACAGACTTCTCCAAAATATCACACTTTTCAACATCCCCAACCATAACAAAAGACAAAAACAACTTGTGTGTTGAAAAAACACAGAAATGTGATGAAGATTCCGCTCTAATTGCAAAGCCAGAATTCCTTTCTGAAGGCAACAGGCAAGCATCTGACAAAGAAGGTGGAACAACAGACTGTCCCTCTGATACAAACATCCAACCACCCCTTTCAAACATCAAGTCTCTTCTTTGTCAAGACAATGTGTCAGCCCATTCACAATTAAATAATACACAAAAGGTGGTTTCTCCTAAACATCTTCCTGTAGTTCAAGATGAACATATCTGTACAAAGAATGTGGAGAGAGCCATACCTGATATGTCATTTTCTGTGCAATCAGAATGTGAAGAGAATCAACAGAAGAACATTGAGCAAAGTCCTCAACTTTATACTGTGACTCAGGCACCACAGTTTTCTCACAACTCTATCGAAAGCCCTTGTGAACTGAGAGATAATGGTTCACTACCAGGCACAGATACCCCTGTACTGAGCAAAAACAGACAAGACCTGGAAGACAAAAACTCGGATCACATAAATATTGGCAGGTCCGTAGATGCTTCTGATTCAGCAACACCAGAACTAGATAATTCATTTGTTCCCCATCAGGACTTAGTAAGAATCACAGAGAGTAAAATGTCTAGCTCTGGAACACTGTTGTCTGTGGAGGACAGCATCTCAAAACAAATTTTTGGTGAGTCTTCTCAGCAATCTGGGCCATTGGATGGTTCTCAAGATACAGGTGCACTGTATGATTTAAAACTTAGCCCCCTGAATTACAGTGAAACATGCTTCAATGACGACAACTTTACCTCTACATGTTTAAACAAAGGAAATGAACAGTCTGATGACAAATCAAACTCCACAGACAATTACATTCTCAATGCCTGTGCTTTCTCTCTTGATAAACCATTGTCATCCAGCCTACTGTATAATGCTAATGAGTCAAATATCCAGGGCCACCTGATTGGACTTGATATACCCGAAAACTCTATGAATGAAAACATCCAAAATGATATTAAATATTCAAATGTCTCAGCTTCCTGCAGCAATTATGTTGAGGATGTCACTACAATTGACACTGAACAAGTCTCAAAACTTAACCAGAGTGACATGAATGGTACTCTTGTTCCACATGAAACTGTTGATTACATGGATCTGCAACTCACACTTCTGAAGAAAGTAGATTCTGAGAAGATGGACAATCAAATGATCACCAATGAGCATGATGCAATGCAGAGGTCCACCATGTTAGATGTTAAGGATACATCTAAACCTCTGATACCTTGTGAAAAAGCAGTATCCATGGGTATTGCATGCACATCTGTCCAAAATGAAAGACAGAATAGTTTAAAGTCAAGTGAGACAAAATCCTCACCTAAAAAGGGTGGTACACAGAATGCAATTCAAGGAAAATTTCAGTGTGAAATATGTGCAATGTTCTTTCGTACACAACCTGGACTTAAAAGACATAAAGCCATGAAGCATGTAGTAAAGACTGAAGGGATTTCACCCATTGAAAATGTAAATATGAGTAGTCAAGTGTCCATGCCCATTTATAATATGTCACACCCAACAGAAAAAGCACTGAAAGATAGCATGGATGTAATGGGTCCAGCAGTTCTTTCACATTCAAGTGAAATCTCAGATGGACAAGGGCAGCAAGCGGATGCACATTTGACCTTTGAAGGGATTGCAAGTGATATTGATATGTCAAAGACCTCAGAAAGTTGTGATACTGATCAGACAACTCTTGTTAATGAAGAAGCAAATAACAGTATCAACACCATGGACATCAGCAGTGAAATGTTTGGTCCACAACTGGTAAAGCAAGACCATTTTTCAGATGAAATACTCAGTACTCTTAAAACAGATATCTTGCAGGCTCTCTCTCCAGATTCCCCCTCAATGGTGCAACAAAACTCTCCTAAGTCACCTGAAAAACAGATCCCAGCTAGCAATCACAGCTATCATGAAGTCAATGTGAGAGAGGAACAGATCAGCACTGAAGAGCAAAAGGAAGAAACAACTTCTTCCACAGAGCCTTCCAATTTGCATAAGAAAAGTGATGCATATGACATTGACGATGTTGTAAAGTATTGTGATATTAACCCAAAATCTGTTCAGACAGAAGATATCCACTATCCACTTGGGAATTCTTCTGTGGATATCAAGTGTGAGAACACCTGTTCTCCCACAGAAGACAGTCACATGCTTACTGGTACTTTAGGAATTGGACCTGATCTCAAGGCTTTCTTTGATGATGAAAATACTTTTTCTCAGTTATTCCCAAGAAATGATGACAGGAAAAGAAAGAAATGTGCTAGGGTCTATGGTAAAAGCAACAAAAAACAAAAACAACTGTCCTGTATAGTTTTGGACTATCCACCCACTGGTGCCTTTATTGATAAGTATGCAGAGTCTAAAGAAAACAAGTTGGGAAACATGTGCCCCAACGGCACAAGTGACCCTTGTGAATACGAAACCATATCAATAGACAATGATAACATGCATGCAACAACTGCCAAAAGCTTAGTCAATAGTTCTATAGAGAACACTTGTCACTCAAAAGATAACCTAATGGATCAGCAGGCTGGTTACAAGGAAAATGCAGAAACTGGCATTAAAGAATTCTTATATGAGAATGAGGGCAGAATTAGACAAACCTTAGAGCACCAGGATGATTCACATGACTGCACTGTGCTAGAAAACACAGTGTCATCAGTTCCTCAGGAAGATTGTAAACCAGAGGTTCCTACTACAGCTTGCCCTATCAGACTGGTCTGTGTTCAAGAAAATGCATCTTGTTCACCAAGCATTGACATACCAAACCATAACACTACAATTCAGATTCCTGTACCATTTTTTGAGCCTGAGAGAGATATGCCTTTGGTTGCGACCATTGCAAGCACAGAACTGAAAGACCCTGTAAGACCTTGCAAAAAGCCTATGGAGCGGAAGTGTAGGAAACGCATGGAATCTGGACTCAAACCAAAGGATAAGCAGTACAAATGCAAGGTGTGTTTCACATGGTTTCTCACCTTAGGTGAGCTCGACTTCCACAAGCTCTCTCACAATCCATCACCTCCCCCAACTTGCTATATGTGTGTCCAGCGCAAGTTTACCTCCCGGGAACAGCTTAGGGACCATCTCAGGGAGAAACATGCCAAAAACAAAGCAGGTGTTTGGACTTGTGGCATGTGTTTAAAAGAAATTTCAGATGTCTGGATGTACAATGAACACTTGCGTGAGCATGCCACACAGTTTGCACGAAGAGGGCAGTCTCAGAGTTCCCTCTTGGACATGCCTGGGTGTTTCATGCAGGAAAATGCTGTGAAGAACTTCATATCTTCAATAATGCAGCATCGGCACAGCAGACCTTCAAAAAACAATGTTAAACCATCATCTAAGGAAGAGAGAACATCTTTTGATGTTAATGGACAAGAACCAACGGTTCCAGAGGAGGCTTCCACAATTCTGAAGACTAAAATGAGTATTGGGGGAGGAAGTAAACATTGCGCACTGACAACGCTTGAGGTTCTACCTAAAGCAGAGACTTCTTCCAAAAATGCTGAGATGCATCCTAACTGCAAAGACCCTTCAAGGGACTGTCACCACTGTGGCAAGCAGTTTCCAAAGCCTTTCAAGCTCCAGCGCCATTTAGTGGTTCACAGCTTGCAAAAGATTTTCCTTTGTCACAAATGTCCAGTGTCCTACCAAGAGGCAAAGGAGCTTAAAGACCACCTTAAAAATGAACATGAGGAGACAGATGAGCCAGACTCAAAGCACACCACACTATATACTTGTGAACTCTGTGCTGATGTCATGCATGTAATCAAGAAGTCGTTCATCTGCAGTACCTGCAACTACACATTTTCAAAAAAGGAACAGTTTGATCGTCACATGGAGAAACACCTTGCTGGAGGGAACAAGATTTTCAAGTTCAGGGGAGTCGTGAGACCTCGCAAGCCTTTTAATTCAAAAGATGATCAATCTGACACACCACCAAACAAGAAAAGGAAAGCAACTGAGAGCAGCTTAGACGTCGCAGTGTCACACATGCAAGGTATCAAATCGGTGTTGCCCATCATTGATGACACTGTACAGAACACTACTGAGGAACATTCTACGGAAACAAACAATACCAGTGTAAAAATTGAAGATGAGGCTGAGGACTTCTCTGAAGTTGCCAGGGATATTATGGAGTGTACAGTGCAAACAGATTCTATGGAACAGAGCCTTCCATCAACAGAGCTGAAAGAAGAAAATGAAAGCTCTTCTCCATCTTATGAAATGCAAGCAGACGAGCCCAGGGAAGTCAATGCAATTGACAAAGGAGCTCTGACAGAGATTTGTGATGTTAAAATAGAAGATGACTGTTGCACAATTCCAACAACATTGTTAGTTTCTGAGATTGACATTTTAAGTGTTACCAAACTTAACGAAGACAGGGTGGAGACAAACCCTTCAGTAAGCCTTGAAAATGCGAGTGAACAAGGGGAAATAAGGAAATCAAGTCAATGCACCATTCAATTGTGCGGTCAAACAGATATAAGTTTACCAAAACAAGGAATGCAAGGGCTCTCTTGCAATGACTTTGAACTCTCATCTGTGAAGCAGTCTTCAAACGAGACAAGCGACTTGAAGCAGGATCAAACAATTGAGGCTTTATTCTCCATCAAGAGAAATGACAATAAACAAGATGTTCACACTCATCATAGTGAACAGCTAACTACTGCTTTGACTAAGCACATAACTATGGTCAAATCTGAGGAAACTATGAAACAAAGTCTTGAAAATAACTTTAGTACCACTGATTCTGCACGTCACACCAACAGCTCTAATACATGTGAAGACAAGGACTCAACCAAGCAACAGAAGAAAAGGAAAGATCTTAAGACACCTCACAGCTCTCAGAGAACGCAATCTCCAACTGCAAGGGAAAATTTGGGGATTGACCCAAGGGCCAAAAAGAAGTTCAGACCTAGCAGGTTTGAAAATATTGATGGACAAAGGAAAAACGAACTTCCCAATGACTATCCAGTGCTTACATCAGTAAAGGATGACACAGTCAGTAACAAAATAATTTCTAAGCATAAATATGGTTCATCTAATCTGGGCCTTCAACTGAAGAAAGGTTCTGTAGATAGTTTCTCACCAAAAAAGGTTGAGATTGTGCGTCACTTCACCGGAGATTGCAAAGGGAAAAAGAACATTCCTAAGAGACCCATCCATTCCCCTTCTTCCAGGATCTCCACCCTGAACAATTCCTTTAACAAATCACGGTCCAAGCCAGGGGTCAGATCCATAGAGACTCACTCATACCGTACTGCAGAGTCACAAAACAACCTCCTCAGCCAGCTGTTTGGCCAAAGACTAACTAGCTTTAAAATTCCTTTAAGGAAGGACACTTCTGAATCAATTAAGGATTAAATGAATGCTATTAACGGGGAGGTAATTAAGTGATCCACTAGGCATGTGATTAAGGCAGTTTATTCATGAGACTAGGATTGTATGGCCCTCCTCTGTGAAATCATTGAACTCCTTGTTTAGTCACTTTATTGCATTCCTCTTGTAAATGTGTATTTACATATATGTGAAGACCAACAACAAAATGTATGAATATAGGATGAATATGTTGGTTACAAATTTATTTTCTCAATTTTATAGTGGAGCATTATCTCTAAGAGACTGTATTTCATCAACAACAAAGAAAAGTTTTTGGAAAAGAATTTACTTGAAAATGAACTGAGAATATTTGTTTTCCAAATAATGCATGACACTTTAACATTACATGTTCTTAGATGTTTTCCTAGCAACAGGACCAAAAGACATCCCAAGTCTGGATCATGTCAATGTGCTTTATTTTATATGCTTCAGAGAATTACTCCTTCATACTCTTTTTCTTTACTGTATTGCGGAGACACTCATTAGTATTAGCTTTTGTATCATCACTAATTGGTGCTATGTTATTTTATAATAATAATTATTATTATTTGTGTAATGTGAACACAATGTCTTATAACTGAAGGGAACATGTAGCAATTACACTCATCAAATCATTGCTGGTACTCAGTTTTAGAGGAAATTACACAAAAATACTGTGTAAGATCAATCAAAAAGAAAGGGTTCATTTGTGTCCTAATTTGATCTGTTCAGAGGAGGGCAAGGGAAAAGCCTTTTCCAAAACTGTATTTAGTTTGATTTCATCTATAATATGAACTCAGGTGCTATTATTGCGCATGAAACCCTTAAGAATTCTTCCCATGCACTGATGTTACCATACACAAACCCCACACATGATCATCTATATGTCCCCCAGTTCTTTAATAATTACTATTTACTAGAACAAAAGGTGCTTTGTCATGTTTATATGTATCTTATATTGTATAATATTGTAGGTTGATTATTTCCAGTGCAATGCATAATGTCAAAGTTCTATTTTAATAATGTGCAAAAGATGAAGAGAAAAAAAGAAAAGCAAAATACATAGCCTACTGAAGGCTTATGAGTGGATCACAAAGTGCATCATATAAACTTGGTTATTAAAATTTTTTGCATCAAGTCGTTTGTTTCTTTGTCATTCTTATGGTTTCCTTATTTCATGCTGTGGATCAGTCAAAATGAAACGGTGTGCTTACAAATGTAGACACTTCTCACAATATAAGGTGAAAGAATGAACTGTGTGAAGTGTGCAATAAGAGATGCAGAGTACAGTTTTTTTTTAATCAGTCAAGAACTACACTGTATCCTTTGAACTCACATTTAATGATCACTTTAAATTGACATTCACAATGAAAAGGTGAAGATCATAGAGCCAATCAAGGGTTGACAACTTGTTTTTAGTAGGGAGAATGACAGCTTTGATTCGGAAAAAGACACAACGTCTTCAAATGCAATTGTGTAACAAATGTAAACATATAGTGGATTCCAAAACGCAGGCCACTAAGTAAAAATGCTCCTATTTTGGATTGGTTTTCCATTTCGAATAATACCATAAGCATAACAACTAGAGTGAAATGTTGAATTGATAGTTTAAAGCAAAAAGACACAAACCAAATACTTAAAAATACCTTTTATGACAGAAAAAACTCAAGCTTATATGAACTGCATAAGTTTGTTGTGTAAAACCTGATGATCATGTTATCCAGCATGATTTGAGAATGTTCTAAATAGTATTCGGTACTTCAGTGGAAGTACTTCAAAATTTCCAAGTTTGAATTAGATTTTGAATCCCATTTTTTTCAGTATGGTCTCTGACTTTTGAACCCCACTGTATTTGTACAAATTTAAATTCCTAAATCTATTAATTTGTTTTGATTAGTTTCCCTCCAGTAACTCCACACTATGATCTAATGACAATAACTCTAATTCTGAGTAACTTTTTTTCTGTCTGGAGTAAACAGTAATGAGTTTGCTCAAAAACAATGACACATCATTCCATAATCATGCATGTACAATGGCTCAATAATTACCCAAATAAGAGCTTCTACTGTTTATGCAAATGCACATCACAAACAACAGGAAATAAAGTTTGGCTGTTTGATTAACTTCACTTATCTGTTGTTGACTAACAGACAAGTCATTTCAAGCTGATTTATCACTGTGTGTTTAGTGGCTTGTATCCCTACATGAGCCTTATTCACCTTCACATAGGAATAAAAAGCCATAAGACACAACAGCTGTAATGGGAGCACCGCAGTGAGGAAACTCCCTGGCTTTGAACAAAGACGTAGGGGCCCGTATAGGAGGCACCTGGTAGAAGAAAGAAAGAGGAAGGAAAAGGATTGATAACTTTGAAAAGATGATGGCAAAGCTAAGCAGGCAGAAAGATAGATATTACAGTGTGAAATTGATATTATGATCTCAGCTATCATAGAGGCGTTCATAATGTGTCTCGGTAGGCGTCAAGCGCGAGGCATTTCCAAGACAGCTACATTTCTGTGAGGTCTAATGCTTTAATCAATCATACCATGCAATACACAAAAAAAGCTTCTGTAGCCGTGAATCTTGTAATTGCCACTGATTACTCTTTTGGTTTTAAGCAAATATGCTGCGAAACTCATGATTAAATGTTAATTTAATTATGCAAACAGTGATTAGTTCAATTATTCAGAGCAAATTTTGCCACAATGAAAGGTCCTCAAACTATAGTAACCGATTACTAATGGGTTAATTTATATGCAGAAAAAAAGGGCACAAATGGTCAGGGCGGCTGACTTGAATTATTGACAATCACTCAAGAAAAATAAAACTTTTCATTGTTTTCATTTTGTCTCAGTGCTGTTTGTTGGTGCCAAGCAATAATTGTACATCTCCTTGTCAGGGCTGTTCTGATCATTTCATCTTTGAGCAAAATCTCCTGGGAGACAGGACAGCTTTGCTCTTTGAAGTGGAGTGACATTATCACTGGCTGGCCCTGAAAATAGCATCAGTTTTGCCATACTGCCACTCACAGAGGTCTGAAGATCAGGGACAGATAGAAACGGGCGACTGGTCAGCGGTAATGACATGGAGTCTAAAGGGAACAGAGGCCATCTTCAATCTCACCTTTCAATCCCAGCAACCCCCAGTCCTCATTCAGCAGCGTATAGTACCACTCACAGCTTTTGTCACTGATGGAAAATTACTGGGAATTCCATCACATTGCCCCGATGTCAGAGATGGAGAGCGACAGCGGGAGAAAAAGTGATAAATGTGACTATTTGGTTCGGGGAGAGCTTTCGGCTCCCTATGCCACAACACAATATTTAATCGGGGGGGAGAAAAAAAGTCATTTTGCTGTTAATTTATGGCTCATTTGGGGGATAATACCAGGCTGTCATCCATTTACAAGAGTAACGGGTAAAGATGATTTGATGAGAAGGTTCCCCAGTGCTGGAAAACAGGAAAAGCAACACAGGTAATGCCTTCAAAGGAGGTTATGATTGTGTTTTGTCAGTATCAAGCCATGAATAGAAAGCCATCACTGCAAACCCCCAGAACTTCATCATAAAACCAAACAAAAGGACAGCCTTAAACATCTAAATCAGTCCTACTTCAGCATTTAAGTGGGTTCCATTACCGCTTTATGAATATGAAACAAAAACGGTTTATGTTGTTTGCATATATTTAAATAATGTATTAGAAAAGTATTCTTAATGCTTTATAATGCCTAATAATGTACTTAATCAGTTGCATGTTCTGGTAAATTAACCCAGTTATATTGCAATGGATGATGCTATTATATAAATATTTATAGTAAAACAAAATTTTAATGCAATGCTCACTTTAAAATTCATAACAGACCATTATAATTAGTGCAAAAGTTTTACATTATACAGCTGTCATTATCATTAAAAAGTCTTAATGTGTTAATTCAATATACAGTAACATTATAAAAAAGTGTGTCATTTTTGCAACAACAAAAAAAACTGTAAAAATGCCATATTCTCCATAAGGATTATGAACTGATGCCCTCAGGCAGGAGATAGAGGGTACCAACTTGTAAGATTGACTTGAATAGGTTCAACATTTCTCTAATTCCATTATTAATTAAATTATTGAAAATAAAGTGATGAATTGTGTGTGGGCGAAGGGTAACGTGTAATATTAGTGTTGTGCAATATGTGATGTATGTGTGTTTGTTTGGATGAAATGTAATTGAACAGTGGATTGTTGTGTGTTTGTCCTGCTCTCTTGGTTGCCCAAGACAAATTTCTCCTAAGGGAGATAATAAACAGAATAAATAATGTTTTGTGTTAAATTCTTTTATTTGGTGAATGTCTATAGATTTTTTTTGTTTTTTAAAGGGGTCACACACCGGATGAGCAGTGCAGCGCTGCACCACGTCTCGAACAACTCAGGTATCGCACAACGGATGCGCACATTCTACGATTATCAGTTTATATTCAGCAATACTGTTATGTTTAAAAACATTATGAACTGAAGATAATGTCTATACTATGTTATGATTGTACTGTACAAATAAATACAATCGTTGCTAAGTCTGCAGCCTGAATAATTGACCTTAAATTAACTGAATTCAATGAGAATCTCACCTGAAAATCCGAAATCTTCATCCACACAGCTGATTTCTGTATTTTGTCCCTCAGAATCAGTGGTTCGTCGCATATAATTCAAGATATTTCCCAATTTCATTGAGTTTTCCGTCGTTACGCTATATTCATCGTTATGCTATTTTCAGCAATAGTATCCAGCTGTAGTAGTGTGTTCTTATAGGTCTATGTTTAGGCTTTATTCAAGCAGTTAAACTAAAATTTGTAAAAGTAAAGATATTTTGCAGCACAGGGTGAAGTCAGTATGTACATTAACGACGATTTGAAACCATTAAAAATGTAAATTTTATATAAAACTAGGTAAAAGGCGCTCTGTGGCGTGGCTGGATTTTGAACAGCGTCCTAAGTCGTAGCTGGGCGCCGCGGATTTATTTTTAAATAAAATTATAGTAATACCTTAAAACAGTATAATGCTTCAAACCATAAGCCATCTTCATCGAAACAGTCTTCATAGAAAGTGTGACAAAAGATTGTTTTCAAAGCTCCATGTCACAGCTATACCTATCTGATCCTCCGTGCTTCGTGAGTTTTAGATTCGCCTGTCAGCATGAGGAAAACACTTTAAAAGACACGATTGCGGTTAAGACAACAAAAGTGACGGTCCCTCAACAGCCTGCGCAGGCAAGCTATTCCTCTATGTTTCCTTAAAGCTTTGAGAAGCTTTGTATGCATCACAGGGCTTTGAAAGTCACATCTGAACTACAAATGATGTTCTTTTGAAATCACGAGTAGTCTCACAGGTCGCATTAGATGCCACCTGCTATCAGCACTCGCTGCAACAAACCAAAGCAAACTGAGTCCTTGATCTTGAAACAGAGCAAGAGAACTTGAGTGCATGACGTTCTTTTCAAAACATGCAGTTGAAGAGAACATGTAGTGCCACACAGTTCACTCAAGGTCTTGGTTTAATGTTCTACATAGATTTTAAAATGATTGCGGCTGCCCCCAAAACAAACCAGGTGGATATCAGGCCGCGTGACCTCTGAGATTGGGGTGACTGCAAAGTAGACAGCGAGCACCGTCTCTGTAATGAGTTGCTGCCCCTGACACCATCATCTAGCATCGGTTGCGCATTTAGATTGGCCAAGTTATGAGTTGATAAGCTCTCAAATTGTTCTCATGAAAAGTTCAGTGGAAAACAAGTCTTAAGCCTGGGGGTAAAACTCAATTAATTATTAATGTGGTGTGTCATAAAGGACATGACAAGACTCAAAGGGAAATGCTAAACACCTTAAAGCTAAAATAATACCTCCTCTTGGGTTCTCAGTGATTTGGAATACAATTAAAAACTCAATTTGAAAGGTTTGTGAGAGTTACAGCGGCACAAGATTAATTCACAATTTGAGAAATGGCCGTTTAGGGCCATCAGACAATTTTTGGCTTGTTAGCAGTGCGGTTTATTCTCTTCCCAGAGGTAATATGTCATACTTCATTAATTTTTAATAGACATAGCCTGAAACAGTGCAACTATTCATGTTTCACCACTGCTACATCCTCTCCTTAACTGTCATTCCCCTAAGATGTTTTTCCCCCAGTGTGAAAAGCTGTAGAGCGGTTGGCACTAGCACTGCATGTGTCTGAGCGTGAAAGTGTGTGTGTGTGAGAGATCGCAATTGACAAGGGTATAGCCCGCTAACAGACAATTTAAAATGTCAGGGAATCCAACTGTCAGGCAGCTCAGAAGTGACACGGGCCGTGGCGGTGGCATATTTGATGCTAAATCCCAGTGCTGGTTGTGACTCACTCAGATTAGCGATGTGATTCAGGGTACACGTCAAACTACCGAAGACAGGCTGACTTTTAATTACATCAATTACAAAATTAAGAGTGTTAGAGTGAATGAGCAGCTATTGATGAACAAACACCACCGGCTCAGATTAGCAACAAATTCAACAGTCCATAACTGAATTAAATGTATGTATTTTATAAATCTTAAATATATACATTATATGAAAAATTAAAAAAATATGAAAAAAACATTTATTTATATATTTTTAATGTAAGTATAATACTAATAATACGTATGCTATACATAAGTTTTAAATATGTTTATCTTAAAATATCTAAATATATAAAAATACATATATACATTTAAAATATATAAAAATAGATATAAAATATTGAAATGACACCCAGCTTAGTTACAAATGTATTACATTCATTGTTTGAGTGTTGATCTCTATATCTCTATAGCATTGCTAGACATGCCTGGAGACTGGGATATATGTATATGTGTGTGTGTGTGTGTGTGTGTGTGTGTGTGTGTATATGTGTGTGTGTGTGTGTGTGTGTGTGTGTATATGTGTATGTGTGTAATATATACACACATACACACACACACACACACACACACACACACACACACATATATATATATACATACATACATACATACATATACATACACATACACACATACATATATATATATATATATATATACACAAATTGCATTTACATTACATATGTATTCCGAGAGTTGTATAATAAAAGCTCTTGCCTATTAAAATAAGGCCTACTAATTAACCATTAGTATCAGATGTAGGGTCACTATATTTCCATTAACTATACCAAAAACACCAACTTAACAAAATCATATTACATCACTGATCGCTTCACACACACAAATACAGTACTCACTCAATAGGACAACACACTGAAACTACAGACATTTAGATTATATTTAGCAATAAAATTAAATAAATAACCCGGTTAGGTTTTGAAATAAATATTAAGGACCTCAACCACCTGCTGACATAAATGATTCAGAATAGACAACACAAAAAAAAACAAAAACATGAATTACATCTACTCACTGACTTACATTACAGCATCAACTCACTGAGAAGTAAAAAAGGGACCTTTGATACACACCTGTGCCATCCACCATCACCACTCGCCTTCCATCTGTGTCTTTCCTCTGTCTTTCATCCCTCTCTCTCTCTCTCCCCCTCACTCTCTCTCCATCTGAGAGGAGGAATGAGTTGGTGAGTCTTCGGCTCAGTGAGGTACAGATTGGGGCTCAGCTGCAGAAACTGACATCATCCTTACAAGAGCGCAGGTTTACCCCTCCCGTAGTCTATCTCTCTCTCTCTGTCTCCCTCTCTTTCTCTCCACCCCACCCCCCCACCCCCCCACCCCCTCCCGCCCCCACTCGTGTCATCACCAACCCCTTCCTCATAACTGAAATACACTGGTTACAGAAAATAAGGAGCGAATTCGCCTGCCTTGGCTGTTTGTGTCGCAAATCTGCTTTATATTCAAAGTCTCCTAACACGCTGTGTGCTGTGGGATCAATAGCATTAGCATGTTCTCTGCAGCCACAGGTTTGAGGGGTCACATGCACCAGGGAGCGTGCTGTCCACGCTTCTGCCAGAGGTTATTAGAGACCGGCGACCGGGAGACACTCTTACAGAAAGGATCTCGCTCGAGAGCCACGTTTACCAATGCGCAAGCACATGCGAACACGCACATATCTCTATCACCTCTCCCTCCCGCTGGAATTGTCCTGTCCCAAGTCATTTAGATTTTCATTTATCATTGTAAGGTAAGACTGTGGCAGCTGTTATTAAAATAGATTGCCTCTGCTAAAACACCGTAATGCGGGTTGCGTTGAGAGCCGCATATACAGCTGCCTGATTTGTATACTGTAAATATGGATACACACGTACAATAAACATATGGATGCATCAGTATTCTCTGAAAGAAATTAAATGGAGAAAAATATGACAGCCGGTTAGGTGTGTGTTCTCCAGTTGTTTATGTCGCAGACAGCATCAGAAATGAAGATGACATTGTAAATTACCCTGCCAGTGTGGCAGACACAACTAAGCTTGGCCTGTTTATTTATTTATTTTATTTATTCGTTTTTTATCTCCACTTCAGTTTCTCAGGAGACTTGCATTCAGAATTCCTTCTCTTGTTTCCATAGTGACACTTTTTCCTCCTTTATATAAGCATGTGCACTATGCGCTGCCGTGGATAGACGTTTCGCAGCGAGGAGCGTTCGCTGGTGTTAATTACTGTGTGTACAATTAAACGCTGTTCATTAACAGGCTGTTACTATTATTTTCCATCTTGAAGCATAATTAAATCACCCTGTAAAATCTGCATAATTATGAACTGACTGATAAACATAAAAAAAAGGAAATGCACACTTTACTTTTAACCTCCATCCACCAAACAATTTAAATTGGATCTGTAGAGCATTATGGCATGAAATACTGTAGTACAAAGAAACATGCACAACATAGCTTCAACTTCCTCCCTCAGTGGAAACTGCAAACCTATTATCTGCTACCCAGACCAGTGGGTGGTAGATGGAAGTGCTCGATCACCTCAGTCAAACAAGAAGGTCTAATGATGAGCTCTTAAATTGTTCACACAAAAAGATCAGCTGAAAAGTGTAAGGCCTGGGGGTAAAACTCAATTTATTATTAATGTGCTGTGCCATGAAGATCTGAGTGGGGAAATGCTAAACAACTTAAAAGCAGGGCTCCGAACAGGTTCAAGGAACGGAAACAAAATCAAGTTTAATCGTTCTGAACAGAAACACTTATTTGAAATTACCATTAACTGGTTAATAATGTTATTTTATCATTCTGTTTAATATTTTAATTTGGCAGTCAACCAATCTAATATACAGACACGCGTGCGTTCACTTAAGACATAACCGACTGTATTTGGGTTGTTGATGTGACGTGGCATTTTCACTGTCACACAAGATAAAAATTAATATAATTAGTATTTTCATCATTTAAAATGCAGTAAATGGTTATTTGTCTTACATGGAGCTGTTGATATAAAAAATGCTTTGTCTTTAGATTTTTCACATTTTTGAGCCAAATCTCAAAATTGTCCTATGGTGTGACTCAATAAATTACAACTTTTATAAATTAAAAAGAAAATCATACAAATGTTAATAAATACCTCAGTCTATTTTTGTAAACGACAATCATTTTTTTCATCCATATATTTCTAAAAGCATAGGAACTTGATACATTTTGTCACTGAAAATCATGTCTTCTGGTGCGACACCATATCCTGATTTTAAATCGGGCAATTCCACTGACAAGTTTAATCAGTTGAAGGACCCCATTCAAGGTCATGTTACTTTGAAGCCCATGACATGTGCACATGATAAAATTGTCTCAGAATTGTTCAAATAACCACTATAAAAGCGTTAATTTCTGTTGTCCTTCGGTGCAACACCCCTATATTTTTAATTCTTTCTGTCACACCAAAGGACACATTTCAGTAAAAATGTTAGTGACCCCTTATATGTTCTCAAACATCCGACTTTAGACTACATAATATGCAATTTTTTCTTCAAAAGTGGTGTTTTACAAAAAAAAAAATGTACTGCTTATTTGTCAACTACCCATTTATGTAATCCTTATGTAAACCTTGTGTGTATTTGACAGTTTAAGCACAATAATACACGAAAGATAACTTAGTTTAGTACTCACATGCTGTTTGACAGGCTTTTAGTGTGCACACACTTCGGGTGTACACGCTCAGAAAAACGCATGTTAGAACAACTTGCAAATAAAAATTAACCGGCAAGGCTGTAAAACGCATGCAAATAATAAACTTTTGTGATTGTGATTAACTGCAATGTCACGTTAGCATAACCCTACTGTATCTGCGTTTACGTGATGTGAATGTACATCAAGTTGTACAGTATGTTGGGACAGAGACGGCAGAACTGACGTGATGTGCACTGCAGCACGATACTGTGATATTTCAGCAGACATTTTAACCGTTCATGATTAAAAATGAGAAATGAATCAAAACTTTATTGTAGCTATGCGAGCACTCAGTTTTTTCCTGTCGTTTAATACATTTGGCCAAAATCATGTGTTATAAAATGCACAGGTTGTATTGGCTATGATTAAAGAGGAAAAACCAGACTGACACTCTTCTCTGCTCCTCAAAAAAATAAAACATTACCCTTTGCAAACATCGTGTTTTTGAATAAGGAAAACGCTTTTTCAAAAAAACTGTTGTTTATTTACCCTGCACTGGCAACAAGCAGAGACAAAATATGTGCAGGACTTCATTCAAGATTTAGGCGAGTGGAGCAACTGTATGAAGTTTTGGCGACAGTTTGAGGAAGTTACGAGGTTTAGTCACGAGCTCTAGCAGGACTCGACAATAAGGACTGCCCGATGGCCCGGGGCCAGTGTCAAAGACACTCGGGCCAGTGCTGCATCTCACTGATAATTTTCGCATTTGTAATTTTTGCCTATTTATATATTCAAGCGCACATATACGAGAAAGTGCCTTCGTCTCTCAGTTTGGTTCTCGCGCAGCGCAGTAACAGTAGCCGAATATTCACACAAAATTATGCCAAAATGCAGGTCTTGTCGAGTATCATAGTAAACATAGTCAGTTATGTCTTTTGAATGAACGTAAACATGAAATATGCCAGTCACCGCCAGCGTTTTGGTCATCCAGATTCAAAACGATGATCAAACACAGATGGAGTAGATTGAGTCCATCGACACCCCCAAACCTTCACAGTCCTATAGCTCGTCCTGATCCGACATTTCATTCAATAACACAGCCGTTTTGATTTAGATGCTGTTTATTGCTGATGGTCGCACTATTAAAAAAAATATCGTCAATGGCAAGGAAGCATTTTCTCCTTTTATACAGTCTATGGTTTTCTCATAAAAGACGAGATAACAAAAGACAGAAAAAAACATCACTCACTGCTCTTGACTGAATAACTTTAATAAGGGTTAATCTATATTTACACAGTGAAGACAGCAGTGATATTTTACATTTGATTACTATTTCTGTACCTGAAAATCTAGTTTAGACCTACATGAAAAACCTGAAAAGAACTGTTTTTCATTTGTATGATTGTATTTATTTGTGCTGTTGCTTGTAATTCTATTATTTATTTATTTAATTACAGACTGTCTTTAAAGTATTTAAAATGTATATGAGTTAGGCTTTTTGGAGTCAACCTTATTTATTAAGGTTACATGGATCAAAAACAACAAAAACAATAACTAGGCCTATTTTATTTTATTTATGACTTTGTGGTGGGGCCAGTAAAAATTTTGGCTGGGCAAGTAAAAATTTGAACCACTGGCCCGACCGGGCCAGCAGAAAAAATCCTTAGCGTTGAGCCCTGTCTAGTATAAAGCTGTTTAGTATAAAGATCTATTCAAGTTCTGGTATAATGTATAGGCAAAAAAAAAGTTACATTATTAACCAGATTCTTTTCTAATCAACCCGTTTTCGGAACTGTAATGTTACAGAAGGAACAGCAGTTAAAGGTACAGTGTGTAAATTTTAGCTGCATCTAGCGGTGAGGTTGTGAATTGCAACCGTCCAACACTCACCCCTCCCTTTCTACGGTGGCCGACACAGGACAAAAATATTGTCGTCTGAGAGAGCAGAGAGTAGCTAGCGCTCTGTAGAGCAGTTTGTCCGTTTAGGGCTACTGTAGAAACATGACAGCGCAAAATAGTGACTTCACTGTAAGGGGACCCGCGGTGTATGTAGATAGAAATGGCTCATTCTAAGGTAATAAAAACATAACAGTTCATTATGTAAGGTCTTTATACACCACTGAAAACATAGTTATGTATATTATATTGCATTTCTGTCAATCGATCCTCTAAATATTACACAGTGTACCTTTAAAATACTGATTCTGCTCGGAGTGAATTGATTGATTTTATTTTCTGTTTTTAAGCCCTGCTTAAAAGTTTAAGAAATAAACAAAACCTGGGCTCATGTTACACCTGACATCCAATTTAAATGAAATGGTGAAATGGTAGTCTTTGTTGGCTCTTTCGATTTTTCACCTTAAACACTATATCTAGAAAGCAGAATAGCCGATGGCCAATGTAATGCCAACATACTGTATATAATTCAATGATGGCAAAGGAGAGGTCCACAAAATGGCTAAACATTTGAAAACATAATTCTGTTTAAAGAAGCATGCTGTTTTGCACATTTTTCTCTCTTACATGGACATAAACCTTTCCTTTTTCAAATTGGTGAATTAAGTTTTAGGTTGTCGGTCATATCCGATGCAGTATTTTGCATACAGCAAATCTCCCTTTATGAATACGGTCAATTTCGATATTGGGAGATTATCTTCTAACTTCTGTTTTTGCCGGACTAATTTTTCTTTGTCATGCAATCGCACATACTCTGATCAGTGGTGTCAGTGTTTCCGAGGCTTTGTTTGTCAGCTGATGTTGCAATGATTTAAAAAATAATAATAATAACAGTTGTTAGGAAGTCATGCGGTTCAAGTCCAAGCCGTGTCTTGATTCATTGGTTCCAAAGTCAAAGTCTTTTTCTTCATTTATTCAATCAAGTCACAAGTCCCTAAATTTGTAACGAGTCCCCCACCTCTGCAATCAGTGTAGATCTCAGCAGAAATTTCAAACGATTACGAACCCAAAAGTGTCTGCTATCCAGACTAGTAGGTGGTAGATGGAAGTACTCAATCACTGCAAGACAAACAAGAAGGTCTAATGATGTCAGGGATAAAAAAGCTGGGGGTTTTGATGGAGACTTTATGAATGGATTTGTTCTTTCATGCCATGCCACTAAATCAGCTCAAATGGGTTTGTGGCATGCCAATTGCACACTAAATCCAGCGAGTGACGTGCCTGCGATGATTATAAATGGCCACAAGATGAGTAGGCTATAGTGCATCTTCTGGTGTTATTAAATTATTTGTAACAACATCTTTCTGTTATGTATATTTACTTGTAGTAAATGCTTATTACTTGCTGAATACTGCACAGTACATACTGTAGACTAGTACTTTTTAACCCCTTTACGTATGACGGCACCAGATTATTGTTGTTCAACATTCACTGCACATTAAAACATCACACTCTTACTTGATCTGGACAAGCTTAGTGTCATTAGAAAGATTTAAGACTCCAGCTTCAATATTTGACCACTGTTTATGATATAACTAGGTTGCCGTGACATCAATTTCTTAATTTATGTCATGAGTGAATTTTCTATATTTTGAATAAAATAATTTTTTTCTTTCTTTCAAAAAGTGGACCTCTTTCAGCCCTCCCAGCCTCATTTTGTATTTAATTATGAGGTTCAAATACTTAATTTTGGTGACTTCTTATCCACCTTTTTCAGTCAAAACACACTGTGTGGAGTGTGTATTATTTGGCATGGATAATCAAAACTTCCCCACAAAGTTTAAATCACAAATTCACGTGACAGAACTATTAAGCTAATATGTTTTTGTTTCATGTTGTGAAATATGAAGTTTTGAAGGAGTCACGCAATTAACATTTGTAGGATCACTAACTTATAATTGGTCAGCAAACAAAGGTGCTTTACTTTTTTTGGCCTATACTGCGTGCACGAGCACACCCACACAAACACCCTAGTTAGGACGGTTCGGGGGCATGCTCCCCAAAGAAAATTTTTATTTCTCTGATCTACATATGTGCATTTTAAGACGTCTGAAGGCCAAAACATTTATGAGAAATAGTGGGAAGTCAGTGGGCAGTAGATTATTTGTCAGGTTCGTTCAAACCACCCGAACCCCCCCCCCTGACTACTCCGTCTCACTCGCCCGTTTCTCTCCCTTTCTCCGTCCCACTCGCCCGTTTCTCTCCCTTTCTCCATCCCACTCGCCCGTTTCTCTCCCTTTCTCCATCCCACTCGCCCGTTTCTCTCCCTTTCTCCGTCCCACTCGCCCGTTTCTCTCCCTTTCTCCGTCTCACTCGCCTGTTTCTCACCCTTTCTCCGTCTAACTCGTCTTTTCTCTGGCATTCTCGTCTGTATCTCTTTCTTTTCTCCGTCGTCATCTATTTATCTCCCATTGTTTTCTACATGTATCGCTATCTTTCTTTTTCTTTCTACCGTCTTTTCATGTGTAACTGGCCTCTAACTCTCTCATCTGTCTGCACTGTAGTCGCAATGTTTATAGTTTACCGCCTTGAAAACACAGACTTGATTGGCTGAGTGGTATCACGAGGGATGGCTTAACTCGCATGCAATTGGTCTGTGCGGTTCCACTACCACTACCGTAAAGACTACAAAAGCTGCACCGGTTAAAATAGCAGCGCTCTGTCAGGTTTTAACCTTCTGTTAAAACCTTCTGTAGGTCCGGGTCCGTATGGGACGGCTTCTGGGTCCGGACCCGGACCGCCTGTTAGTGACCTATGCACTAGAATCTAGACAGTGTCAGTTAGGGCTCTTAGTCAAAAAGTGTGCATATTTGGAGAAATATTGATTTGCATATTTGCTAAATATTTTGTCATACAGAATATAATTTGAAAGAGCATTCGAGGTGTGCTCTGTCTGTCCTGTTCCTGGTTTGCGTCAGTTATGACTCAGAGCACTCATTCGGCCTACAGCTGTCAATCATCTTATGTGACCATAATTCCTGCCTTTCTGGATGACACTATCCTGTACACTTCCTCGTCCTGAGCTCAGTGGAAAAAAAAAACAATACAAAGAAACATTTCTACATGTGAAACAAGCAGCTAATAAACACACGATTACGATAGTAGGCTATATGGTTTGTGTGGTTTTCATGCGATTTGGAGTTTTTTCATTTCAATAATGAATGTTTACATTATATATGCTAAGCAGGTGTAGCGATTAGCTGCATATAGAAGGCTAACATATCATATTTCACCATCATTATATGACTAAAATCCACATTAGATCGTGACCAGAAGGTAACACAAACACTCAATTGTGGTTTAAAGTGAGTTGAGTAAAAGTGTAATATTAATATTTTAAATTGTGTTATGTAGCTTGATGCTAATTGTAGCTCTAATGCACATCACGCCAGGAGCTATTCTATTCTATAAACTAATTTGTTAAAATAATTCACAAAGGTTTGTAGAGTGAGAACAATAGAAACATGAATTGGACCGTTCTCCTTGCCAGACATCAGACAATAGACTGCAAATGGGTGTTTACAGGGCAATAAAATATTTTATTAGCATCTTATCAGCCTTCTCTAAAAACTCACATGACAAGGTCTTTGAATTTTATGAATCATTTTCTTAGTTTTAGAGATAACATCCTCAGATTTTAAATGAAGTATGAGCAGACTTGTTTTTTTTATGTTTGAGCTTATATCTCCATATTAATAGCAGTCTGTGTACTGTACAGTGTTGAACTGTAAACTCATGTGTTGGCTTTCTAAATATATGTTGGTTATGTTTCTATTCAGAATGACTTATGAGCAGCAACCTTTTTATTTTGGTTATGTCATTTATGCCCCACTTGCCAAGATGGTTGCAAAAAACACATTATGTATCATGAAATGGCTAAAAAAAAAGTATTAAAAGTATTGTAATATAAAATATTGTAAGATGACTTTGTACATTGCTTAATTCAGCAAGCGGGGTCCAGTTTGATCTTTGAAAAAAAAAAAATCAAACCTATTTGGTGAAAAAATCTATTAACATTCCAATCAACAAGTCAAAAGAAAAAGTTTGGAGCATTGCATTATGGGATACAGTATTCTGTGAAGTGCAGAATGTCATCCAACAATTTCACATGCCATGCACAGTATGCATACTATTTATGACCAAAATCTTATCACAACAAGAGTCATTTTTTTTCACGATAACGATATGTATCACAATAGTTATTTTTGCTTTAAAGGTCATGTGTGTAGTATTTATGAGGATCTATTGACAGAAATGCAATATAATATACACAACTTTGTTTTCTGTGGTGTATAAAGACCTCACATAATGTACCGTTACGTTTTTATTACCTTAGAATGATCCATTTCTATCTACATACACCGCGGGTCCCCTTACAGTGAAGTCACACTTTGCGCCGTCATGTTTCTACAGTAGCCCTAAACGGACAAACTGCACTACAGAGCGCTAGCTACTCTCTGCTGTCTCAGACGACGACATCTTTGTCCTGTGTCGGCCACCGTAGCTTCTCTGTGTGCTTCAAAAGGGAGGGGTGAGCGGTGGGCAGATACAACTCGCAACCTCACCGCTAGATGCCGCTAATATTCACACACTGCACCTTTAAATAATGTTTTTACGATATCAACATTTTTGATACCATTTTATAATTCTCAATTTCAATATCACAAAAAATACTATCCTAAAAACCGTTGTGTTGAAAATAAAATAACTGCTGGGTCATATATGGACAAACCTAACCATGTGTTATTTTGACCTAGCAAGCTGGGTTGTTTATTTAACCCAGCATAATGGGTTGATTAATGCTAGTTACTTTTGTAAAGGATTACTATCTTATTTTAACCTCATACTATAGTTGCATGATTCTAGATAAATTAAGAATCATGTTTTGTTTTTTTAAATGGAGATTAAATGGAAAATTAAATAGAGTAACAATGTAATCAATACAATCATTATGTGACACGTCAAATTACTTTATCAGTGTTTTCATCTAAACTATAAAGTTTCATCCAAGTACTTCTGTGATGATTTATATTTTTGTAACAGAAATGATGATACATGTGGTTGAAATTACTGTTTGTGAAGCTGTTTCAATACCAACTACTCTCTCAGCAGAAGCACGAACGCAGATTTGATTGTTCACTGTGATCATACTTGTCAAAGTTTTAATAGACACAGCTGAATAATTTATTGAATCGTAAAAATCAATTGTTTTAAAACTGCAAGCCTCAAAAACGCATTCAAATGATAAGCTTTCATGACGGAACAACATGGCCATGTCACGTGAATGTAACTGCGATAGAGCCAAATCATCCAAAAAATCTAATGGTTGACAAATTTCTACCAGTTTATCATGTCTGCGGTATCGCCCACCCCTAGCTAATTTGTAATGATAAAGGTTTCTGCTGTATACTACAATGTTGTTACATGATCTCACTAAATGTAATGTTTAAATCAGTGAATAAACTGTCATCTTGTTTTCAAACACAGTTACACAAGTGCATATTGTCACCTGTAGCACCTGTGGATTCCTTGCATTAAAGGTTCGGGGCCATAGTAAAGTCCTTCAATTGATCATCATATCAGCTACCATCTGAAATTTAG
This sequence comes from Rhinogobio ventralis, assembly GCA_039654625.1. NCBI lineage: Eukaryota > Metazoa > Chordata > Actinopteri > Cypriniformes > Gobionidae > Rhinogobio > Rhinogobio ventralis. The sequence continues at coordinate 22,342,313 of CM077216.1, forward strand.
ATATGCCCGAAATTCCCAAACAAATTAGGAGTTTTGTAGAGCACTTGATTTTCCTTAGCTGTGTGTGTCCTTGAATCAATGTCGGCATTCCTTTCTTCCCTTTCTATTCTGTCTTCAATCAATCCTTTAGGCGTAACGGTACCTATTTCTCTGTGTATAATTGGACTGGATGACAGCCATATTTGAAGCCAATAGATGAAAGCATCTTTTGACAATGGAGTGTCTAGCCTGTGACATGACTTGAATGAGGAAGAGATTGCTGTGCACGTACACGGGTACAAACACACAAAAACCTTGCACACATGAAATAAAATAAATTGCCCATAGAACCTCTGCACACTTGTTGAGGGAAGTCTGTGGGAATACACTTGACAAATTAAATCCATTATCATTTCCTGCATTAATAATGAGGCTGCACTGCATACCAAAAGACATGTGCTGTAATGTTTGAGGTAGATTACAAAATATCATTGGTATGGTTAAAAAAAAGGGATACAATCCTGCATTTGTTTTTAAGGCATGCAAAATTAGAATACAATACCAAACACTAGAACTGTCAAATTAATTAAAAATTAATTAAAATTACATCTGCTGAATAATGTATCAAAGTAGTCACAAATAATTTACAGATTAAAGGTTCAGTATGTAATATTGACAGCTAGTGTTTGAAATGGGTACTGCAGTCCAAATTTAAAATATTGGAGAGAGTTGTTTCCCCCGCCTACTCCTCCTCAGACTCGACGCTCATGCTGGTTGCCAGATTGAGGACACGCATCAGGAGCGAGCGAAATGGACTAAGCAAGGCAACATGCCTTGTACTGTAAGTTGATGAGTTGATTTATCTGCATTTTTAATATGCCTCTGGACAGAGCTTTTCAGATGGATGCGGAGGCTTTTTAGGTCAGGTAGAATCTGCAATCTCTGACCTAGTTTGACCTCTGATCAAATGGCAACCAGGGGTGTTGAAATACTATTGGGTAAGTGGGCAGAATCACATAGACCAAAACAAAAACACACATTCCGACACGGAACACACATTTCAAAGTAGAATAACTGGCTGTAGCAATGTTTTTCAGAGAAACAAGTATGTGAACTTAGCATGTCACCTGAATATCTCCAAACATATTATGGTATTTTGTTGTGCTTTAGTACAGTCAAAAAAATTGCATACAGCACCGTTAACTTTTTCCCCGCCATTAATGGAAATTTCCGTCATTTGTGAGACAACTCTTTCCCAGTATTGATTAGCTCAATAACAGTGCGTAGAGAGCTTCATGGAATGGGTTTCTATGGCCGAGCAGCTGCATCCAAGCCTTACATCACCAAGTGCAATGCAAAGCGTTGGATGCAGTGGTGTAAAGCACGCCGCCACTAGACTCTAGAGCAGTGGAGACGTGTTCTCTGGAGTGATGAATCACGCTTCTCTGTCTGGCAATCCGATGGACGAGTCTGGGTTTGGTGGTTGCCAGGAGAACGGTACTTGCCGTATTGTGCCAGGTGTAAAGTTTGGTGGAGGGGGGATTATGGTGTGGGGTTGTTTTTCAGGGGTTGGGCTTGGCCCCTTAGTTCCAGTGAAAGGAACTCTTAATGCTTCAGCATACCAAGACATTTTGGACAATTTCATGCTCCCAACTTTGTGAGAACAGTTTGGGGATGACCCCTTCCTGTTCCAACATGACTGCACACCAGTGTACAAAGCAAGGTCCGTGACATGGATGAGTGAGTTTGGTGTGGAGGAACTTGACAAAAACATAATTTTCCCAGCTTTTTGTTCAAAATGTTGCTTTTTTTTAATGAAACTTACCCACATTCAAGAATGCATGAAGCTAGAATGAAACAGGTTTTTTTTTGAATGAAAGAGGGTCTGTTTTTCTTTTGATATATTCATATTCATGCAAAACAAAATATTCTGGAGGCAATGATATTTTTGTAAAAATGTTAAAAAAAACGCTGGCAGTGGCTGGCAAAGAAAAAAAAAAAAAAAAAAAACGCTGACGGGGAAAGAGTTAATATTTGAAGAAAGAAAGTCTACAAATAGAGAATCAGAAGACACTGCATAGCATAATACTCACTTTAGTGCCACATTAATAAAAAAAATAAGATTGAGAATAAAATAAAGTGAATAAAGAAAATCAGAAAGAACCAAACCTAACATTTCTAGTCATAAACAATTTACTGCCAAAACAACGGCGCTTTCCTTTATTCTCAACTTTAGTCTTAATTCTACAACTTCAATCTTGTATTTAATTTATTCTCAAAACATTAATATGTTATTCTTTATTTAATGTGGTACTAAAACACTGCAATATAATGGATATTACAAGTCAATATTCTATGCTACATTGATGTTTAGCAGTTATTTCAAGCATTAAGACAGTGTGCCTTTACAAAACAGTCTATTATAAAACAACTGTTAAAACCGATCTCATGTGAACAGCTCCACTCATTATGTGATGTCTGATCTTGATATGGGTGCTTTGGTGAGGCGAACTACCGGTAATAGCGTACAGGTCATGGTTAAATGTGTTAATTTAGCCTGCTTTTTTAATAGAAAATTAATTGCACTAAATTAACATTAAATTGATAGCTCTTCCAAACACAACCTTTTAGACCACAGTTGAGCAATAGTCTATTCGTGTGTTTGCAGTCAGTGTTGTCGCTAAGGAAACCACCAGTACCCACAAATACACTCTCCACTGACTGTCACTTGCATTAAAAGCATAATTTTTCCTCATGAGGGAACATTGGCGGATACACACTCCAGCTTTGCCCCCACTAGCCTTTCAGTTGAGTAAACATGATGCAGCTACTAATTTATACATTCAGTCTAGTGCACTGCTACACGGTGGTCTCCATGGATAGATCCCCTTATGAACAATTAGTGGAAAAACAGTGGCAGAAAAGTGAGATCCATCCATTTATAGGAGCTTATGAATTACAAATTCAGAAGCTGCTGATTGAAACTTTAGGACGCATGATTTGGATCCTCATTTTACCTCTTTAATTTGTGTTTACTTGAGTTAATCAGTTGAGAGCAATAGAAATGAATGAATGGTCTATGTGCATTTTAAGTAGCCTGTTGGCATTTTACAGGACAGTAAATAAGAAAACGAACCAGAATCAGCTTATTTGCCTATTGTTTTCATGATCTTTAAGATTATTTTTCTGAAATGAATGTCTGCAATGAGCTTTATCTGGTGAGACTGGCTCAATGTTCAAATGCAGACTTGTTTTTAAAGTCCTTGATGCATTGTAGGTGACAATTTTATGTGGATTTATGCAGTAATCAGCAGCACCATCCACAATTCAAACATTAAGATAAATGTTTATATTTCCAATATTTTGTTGAGGCTGAACCTGTAGTATGGAACCCATCATGGCATTTTTCAGAGGTGTAAATAATAAATGTTGTGAAATAATTGTCTAATATAGTATTACTATTACTTTAGTCTTGCAAGGGTATTGCACAGCACTAAGATCTTCTCATCTGAGCTCTATGCCTCTGTGATCTGTCACTGCTTGTAAATGTCAAAACATTTGAGATGACCACTCAAATCAAAGTAGGCAGGCTTTATGTTCACAGAAGCTGCTAAGCACAAATTCCAGCTCAACTCGACAGTTCAGTTAACGGTTCTTTTAATTTGTGAAGTTGGAGGGTGGGGCAGCATTTTTAGACAATTTTTTTACTTACTATTATCTTACCTAAATGTTTGTTTACTCATTGTATTTGTGTTTTTACAATGGGGTAATTTTGTTGCTCAAGAGTTTACACAACACAAGGAAGCTTGATTTCAATCTTTGAATTAAATGGAAAAAAGTTGCACAAATAAATACAATAGAATAAAGACACAAATAAAATAAAGAGAAACAAAGATCACACTCTATGTGTGTTGCCTGTTTGGGAGCGCAGCACGCTCAGGTAGCCCACGAGGGGGCTGGTTGTGAGCACTGTGAGCGTTTGTTGTTGAGAACGCTGCGCTCCCGCCGGGCGCTCTTCGAAGAGGACGCTTCGGGTCATGTTCCTCGCAGTTCGTGTCCCGCTTCTGCCGAGGCAGAGCAGCAGCTTCAGTCGTGGGGTTCGCAGATGGATCTAACAGAGGGGCGACACTCACAGACAAAGTCCTCTAGGGGTAAGGCTGATCTGAGGACAGTCATTATTTCTAAGAGGACTTCGTTGAAGAAGTCCTGATGCCAGCAGCAGTGTCAGGACTTTGAGGGTAGTCCCCTCCGAAGGAAGGCGGAGTTCACCTCACTATACGGTGCCAGTCTCCCTTCGGTGCCCTCAGAGGGCCATTCTGCTAACCCCGCCACAATGCCGGGGCGTAGAAGGTCCTCACGAGCCACCCAAGGGTGGCCCGCCCTCTCCGCTCTCAGAGGGTCTCAGAGCAGTCAAGCCAAGCTGTTCCCTGCCGGTTCGCCGCTTCAGGGCACTGCGCTTGCTATTCGCAGTACACCAGAGGCCAGTCTCAAGAGACTGGTACCCTTAGTAGATTTTCTGGCAGAGTGGAAACGTCTACCAAATATATCTCAGTGGGTCCTGCAGACAGTAGAGAAGGGGTACGCTATCCAATTCAGTACGCATCTACCTCCTTTCAGCGGGGTCCTACCTACAGTGGTGGGCTCCGAGCAGGCTCTGGTTATGACACAGGAAGTACAGACTCTTCTGCGAAAGGAGGCAATAGAAAGGGTCCCTCCTCTCCCAGCAGGGAGTCAGGGTTTTACAGCCGTTTCTTCATTGTGCCAAAGAGGGTTGTGCCCGATATTAGATCTGTGCCAGTTGAATCGCTCCGTAGGGAAGCTCAAGTTCAAGTTCAAGACAGATTGTGTCACAGAACAGGTCCGAGGACTGGTTTGTCACCATAGATCTCAAAATCTCATGTATCCATCCTTCCACAACACAGGAGGTTCCTGAGGTTTGCTTTCAGGGGAGAAGCGTACCGATATCATGTACTTGCCTTCGTTCTAGCTTTGTCACCCTGCACTTTCACGAAGTGTGTGGAGGCTGCAGTGGCGTCGCTGCGCCTGCAGGGCATCTGCATACTCAATTACAATGATAATTGGTTGATTTTAGCTCAGTCAGAGCAGATGGCGGTTCAACATTGAGATGTTGTTCTTGCTCATATGAAAAAGTTGGGGTTGAGGCTGAACGCAAAGAAAAGTGTACTTTCTCCAGTACAGAGAACCACTTATCTGGGCGTATGGGATTCGGTGGCGATGCAGGCAGATTTCGATCAGCTTCTAAAGCTTTATTGTCAGGGGCTTCCCTTCAAGATGTGCGTGATGCGGCAGGCTGGTCCTAGCCACATACTTTTGTGAGATTCTATGAACTGGATGCTGGCTCCACTCCTGGGGTGTAGGTGCTATCGTAGTAGTGTGCGCTTCGGTTTCACACTTTCAGTCTCTTGCTCTTATGGCGATGTGGGTATTGCGTTCTCACAGCGTCGGTTACGCATGTAACCTTAGTTCCCTGAAGAGGGAACGAGACGCTGCATCGCCCTGCCATACTCCCTGCATGCCCGTGAATGACTTACTTCAGGCTTTTTCAGAAGCTAGCACTGTTTGTGTTTACAGGGCTTTATAGTTTCCGGTCTATGACGTCATCCGCCTATGACGTTACATCTCTCCATTGGACTGATTCCACACGTGCTCCACGACGCAATCACACAGAGACGTTCTCACAGCATTTCGACACAGTGTCTCATTCCCTCTTCAGGGAACTAAGGTTACATGCGTAACCGGGACAATTTTTTGGTAGGTCTAACAATTCAGAAATACTACAGAATAAAGTAATCAAACGTAAAACACTGGATAGTCATTTAGTCCTATATAAATTAAATACATTGGCTATTAATCCGGATTCCTTACAGTTAAAGCTACCTTTTGTTGTTTTATCAACATTAATGACACACACTATAAGGCTGCTGTCACTTTAAGAGCTAGTGCATGGATCCATTATACTGTTTTCATTATACTGTCACATGTTTTTCTCAAGTGTTTGTTAACCGACATAACATAACCGACTGTGTTTACGAGGATTCTCACCAAGCGCCATAATTTGTTGATTAGGCATTATATATTGTTTAAAGCGCTATAATCCGCATAAAATAACTCTGTTTTGTTACTCGTGATCTGTTTGTGATGCGGCTTTACTGTATGTATGCATGCAGAGAAAACCGTCTATCAGGGAGTGCGCGATGAATACTGAATAGTCTAAAATCGCTTGACTGTTTAAATTGGTAAGACTTGATGAATGATAAACTTTAGTGACGATGCAACACTGGCTCGATTATGCAAGTGACGATTCCGTGAATCTCCCAAATCGCGAGTCTGGAATCGTCGCCTGCAGTGCCCTTGACACTTGCCTTGTGCAGACGCAATGTGGCGATGTTTAACACATTTTGAGAGAGAGAGAGAGAGCGAGAGAGCAACCCTCTACAATGTGAGTAAATCGCTCGCATTTGCAAGTAAATCTTCACTCTGGGCCACTAAATAATATCTATCATTAGCCATTGGCTAATAAATGTTTAGATTTTACTCGCCAGTGTGTGTGTTAGAGGCTAAGACTAAGTTTAGCATAGACATATTTTCACTCGCTGAACACTCGGAGAAACAGAGCTTCGCTCTCCGTCAAGCGATCTGTCCATTTCAATCCAGCTCAACGGATGCGCAGCGTACCTGTATTTGACGTACCGTAAACTCTAGTGTGAAGGAGCACAACTCGCCGTCGCTTTGCTGAGAGCGCTGTTTCTCTCGCTCTCACACGCACGCACGCAAAGAGAGAGAGTTTTAAATACCACGCAGAATCGACGCGCTACATGTAAACCATATTCTTTGTTGTATTTTCCTGTCAAAACAAGGGAGTTAATTTGGAATTATTCAGCTTTTAAGAACAAGCAGAAGATATGTGGTTTCTCTGGTAGTGGGCGGGACTAATGCGCAAACGGCAATCTCATTGGCCGGTGCTCATCTATTACCATCCCTGTTTTGATTTCAGCTAATCAGTTCGAGCGAATGCAGACAACGTGATTAATATTCATGAACCCAGCAACTCCTCAATCCTTAGTGCGTTGTATATTGTTATTAGTAGTAGAATTAGTAGTAGTATTATTATCTTATTAATAATTACTATTATCTATTACTATTATAATTTTTTACAGAAACACTGAATGACCAACAATATCTTAAGCACCACCACCAGTCCTAAGTTCAGTTAAAATATCAAATATGCATTCATACATGTATATGTATGTATATACAGCTCTGAAAAAAATTAAGAGACCACTTAACATTGATTTTTTCCAGAGCTGTGTATATATATATATATATATATATATATATATATATATATATATGTGTATATGTGTATGTATATATATATATATATATATATATATATATATATATATATATATATATATATATATATATATATGTGTATGTATATATATATATATATATATATATATATATATATATATATATATATATATATATATATATATATATGTGTGTGTGTACTGTGTATAATTATGTATATTTGAATACACACGCATACATGTATGTATATGTATGTGTATGTATGTATGTATGTATGTATGTATGTATGTATGTATGTATGTATGTATGTATGTATATATATATATATATATGTATATATGTGTGTGTACTGTGTATAATTATGTATATTTGAATACACACGCATACATGTATGTATATGTATGTATGTATGTATGTATGTATGTATGTATGTATGTATGTATGTATGTATGTATGTATGTATGTATGTATGTATGTATGTATATATATGTATGTATATATATATATATATATATATATATATATATATATATATATATATATATATATATATATATATATATATGTGTGTGTGTACTGTGTATAATTATGTATATTTGAATACACACGCATACATGTATATATTTAAGAAATATTTGCATGTATATACTGTATATATTTTTATATAATTTATATTATATATAAATATAAAAAACATTTCTTAAATATATACATGCATGTGTGTGTATTTACATACACATAATAATTATACACAGTACACACATATTATGTAAACACAAACTTTTATCTTGGATGCGGTTAATCGCGATTATTCAATTTGACAGCACTAATATAAATAAAATAGTATATCAGTCTGGCGAGTAAACAAAAAAAATTTACTAGCCAATGACAATTATGTTGCCAAGGTGTGCGTAGAGGGTTGGAGAGAGAGAGAGAGAGAGAGAGAGAGAGAGAGAGAGAGAGAGAGAGAGAGAGAGAGAGAGAGAGAGAGAGAGAGAGAAAAGACGCAGCACCTCTGAATCAGTTACGCTGTTTGTGAAATTGTGTCTTGCAGAAATATTTAAAATGACTGATTTGATCTTAATCTGTGTAAATTAATATACTCATACAACCTACATTATAAAGTGAACGAATGTTTGCGGAAATGTCCCGCGTAAGCATGAGACCTGCGGGAATGATTAAAATTATGCGCAATAAACTTATTTAATAAACTTATTTACCTAGCAATCGTAGCCTTCAGTAAATTAACTTGTCTAAGAAAATGACTAATAAAACATATGACCCTGTTAACTTTCTTCACTGACAGACGAAAATGAAAAGACAATCAGTCAGAGCTCGGCTTTAGGAGGGAGGGGAAGAAACAGGGCAAGATAAGGAAATAAAGAGTGAGGGTGATGAGGAGAGAGCAGATATTGACAATCTACTGCCCACTGACATGGTTTTAAAGCTATTTCTTATAAATTGTTTTGGCCTTCAAATGTCTTGAAACGCACAAATGTAGATCAGAGAAATCTAAATTTTCCCAGGGGGAGCCCCCCAAGCCCCCTAACTATCTCAAATTTGGGACCTCTGTGATTATAAAACCCTGCCTACAGCCCCTGGAATCCATTACCATGTCTACATTGAGAAAAATGTTGCATTGCAAAAGCATAACATTGTGGCTATGCAATATATAATGATGTGCATATTGTTTTGAGAAAACCAGAACTACTTAAAACTAAAAAATAAAACAGCCATAAGCCAGAGCAGTATGTGGGATTCTCTAACACAGAACAGATTTTATAGAAACAATATTTGCATTATTATTCCAGTCACTTAGCTCAGGTCACAAGAATGTCACAAGATGATGGAAATGTTTGTAAAGAACTAATTTGTCCTCAAGGATTTGGTGTCCTTCAGGTATTTACCTCATTGACTGCAGCTGATTCATCATATTAGCTCTTGTCTTACCAAATGCATAATTAGTTGCATCAGTGGTTACAGAAACTGGCTGATGAAAATATATCTGAAATCATGAATTATAGTATTTGTTAGGGGTGTAAGAAAATATCGATACACATAAGTATTGTGATTCATGATATTTTTGGCGATACTGTATAGAGTTGTTCCAAATCTAATACTAATAT